>CAWUFW010008512.1:202500-879543 GCA_963921515.1 Calotriton arnoldi
ATGGGTGGTTGCATGGGAACACCCAGGAACCACCCATGAAATGCGCCCCTGGCGCTAGTTAATGCAAAGCAATGCTTTGCGCTGATTTGCGTACTTGCAGGGAACTTTCCAATGCAAAACAAGATTTGCGCTGGAAAGTAAATTGGTAAAAAAAACATTTTGTGGTAACCCAGCACAAAATGTTCAGAAATCTACCCCATAGTGTACAAAGTGAGTGAGTCACACATGACTCACTGAATGAATCACACTTAACTTAGTGTCATGCTGCGGCTATGACTATGCCCTATGGGCCAGTGACCATAGTAGATTTTTAACAATATTTTGCAGAAAATTGACAGATTTAGAAATGTGGCTGTTAAACACTGAGTGAAGAAACGTACAGAAAAATAAAGATAGATAAGCACTGTAAGGCGGAATTTAGCATAAAATATGTATGCTAACTTTCTGTCGTTCAAAAGAAATAATTGCACTGCTATTTTCCATTATGACATGCTTTTGTACTTGTGCATTATAAAATAGCTGATATTTTAGTAAGTATTACCTGAAAAATGTAATAAATAAAATACTCTTTTGCTTGTTGGAAGTGGGGAGAGGCCACGAATGTGCGACATCCAAGGGTTTTGAGGGCAACGACAGGATCAACCTAACTAGACTCAAGGGGCCAAAGCCAAAACATTTCTGACTGGTGCTACTTTTATATCCTTGGTGGTAAATTAAGTCAGTGCTTGCTCCAAACATCGTTTACCACTCTTTTATGAAAAACAGTACAGTGTTTATGCATATTGGTTCTATGGTAATTTATTGTGGAGGTGATGAGTTTTGTTGTTTTTTTATGCTGCTATGTTTTTGTGCTGCATGATTGCAATGTGATTTTGTTGTGTGCTGAAGTACTTGTGTTGCATTCTGTTTTTACTGTTTTGATCCGATGTGCCATGTTATGATTTAAATGTGTTTCATGTTGCTTTGTAGATTTTATTGTGTTTTGGTTGCCTGATTACTTTAGATATGTCTGCATATGCTGCTGCATTCCAGCTAAAAAAAGCAGCACATTAATTTAAAGTTCCCATGTTAAGCAAAAACGTACCTGTATTGCAGGTGATAAACTAGAGCTGCTCCCCTTCTTCAAATACCTAAGGGCTGACTATGAGTTTGGCTGTGTGGAGCGGGGCGGCACGCAACCGCCCCGCTTCACACCACCAAACCTCACTGTTGGCCACCCACCAGATTATGAGTTTTCTCGTGGTCTGGTGAGCGGTCCTTTGACCTTCCCACTGCGGTGTCTATTAAAAAGGCACCACAATGGGACTGCCAAAGCCCGTTCCTGCCTGGCATGGACTGTGCAATCAAGTCACAGATGGTAAACAGATAATGGCAGCTTCTCTCATCTGCCACAAGCAGTTAGCGGTTGTGCAAATCCAACTTCCACTTCAAAATTCCCCATGTGGGACCCAGGGGCTTCTTGAAATGTGTTCCTCATCCCAAATAGCTACCCACTGGCACTATAGGGGTCTGACAGCACAGACGAAAGAGAAGTTGGGCATTCATCATCCAACAAGCTCCATCTGACCAGTCTGACCTCAGCGCTGCCTCTTCCATCAAGCTTCCTGGGCAGGTAGATGAACCCTCACCAGCTGCAGCAGCAGGAAACCACAGTCTCCACTTTAGTCTTTCCAGGGTCTCAGGTGCAGACACACAGCTGTGCGCACCAGCAAAATCCTGGCCTGTCTGACATGGCAGAACAGGAGCATCGTTTCTGAAGGCTCACCCTCAGTTCCCTTAAGCCTCCAGGCCTACCTGGAAATGGACTGCAGATGAGAGGCTTCACCTCTCTAAGGGTCTGCACTCACCTGCTTGGCCCCCTCATTCTTGCCCACACAAATTGGGAGGGCATGGTAGTTAATCACCAGTAATTGAAGTTCTGATTTCTGAGGGATGGAGGACTATATAGAACACTTTCTACCAGGATACAAACCTCTCTAAACAATACCCATCTTGACCAAGGACAATTTGGGAAAAGGATATTCAAATAAAGGAAAATAAAGGAAAACATTACTATGTCATTGACCAATAATATTTTCAGAGGTATCGCCTAACAGAGTAGATAATTAAAATAATATAACACACGATCAAACAATGCAACTATCCTTAAGGCTCTATCCATTGATGCATAACTAGGATACACATTCAGATACCATAGCATACAAGGCATCTGACAACATCCTCTATTCAAAGCAAGCTGGAAACTTACTCAACCTGTGTCATATTTTGACTCAAGCCAAATGAAACCAAAGAGCCAATAGAAACTTCACCAAAAGTGCCATTGACTGTGAAAACCTATTGACCAATAATTTTAAACTGAAATGCATCCTATCATAATGTCCTATTCACATCATTGGCCAATTATGTTGACAGCCTGGATCATAGCAAACCAGTTACGTGTCAATAAGACTGGAAAAATATAGATGAAGTCAGAGTATCTCCATAGGTGAGTACAAAACTGCTTGCCTGCTCCAGTATTCAGTAGTATTATTTCTTACAAAGACAAGCATTATTAGGAATGGCTTTCATGTTATGTTATGTTATGTTAAAAGAATTTGTAAAGCGCGCATACACCAAACGGTTTCATGACGCTAGAGTCAAGGGGGAGGCTGCAACAGAGGGGAAATTGATTAGTCATACGCCTGGGAGAACAGCCAGGTCTTAAGCTGTTCCAAAACTAATCGTGAATATCCATTTTAGGCAGGGGTACAAGACCCTGCCTCCAATCCGACACCCCGAAAAACGATAACATTTAACAGGGAACGAATACATACAAAAAGCACCTTTGGGAGATCCATTGCTGAACTTAATGAGTCTTTAAATAAGCAGATGCCAAATGCAGACACTGAAGTTAGGGTACCTGCTACTTTTCCGCTCCAGATGGTGGTCAACACATTGTTCACAGCCACGTATGAACACAGCCATCATCAGCCAGAACATCAACCACACAAAAGGTGGAAAGGAGAAGTCAAACAGCCACCACTGGAGCCACACCTTCCTAGAAATTATGGTGAGTTAAGAAGGCTGCATTATCCCCAGGACATGTCACATATATATCAGGGAAGGAACCAACAGGCACTTATTATTGGTGATGTGGACACAGGGAATTGTGGGGTCCTTTATAGATATCCTGACATTTACCACCATATGCCTAGCAACACCTATAACTACAGAGATCATGACATCCACTAGTACATCATAGCACCTGAGCCATATTCAATAACTGCTTCATTAGTAGGTATGTCATGGATTGCTAGGAATGCCAGGATAAGGTAGGAAGCATGTGTATTGATAGAAAACATAATAGCTTGTTCTTCTTTAACACATTTTTATTAGGTTTTCACAAAGGGTACAAAGAAAAAGATAGCCTTAATTTCATACATGTAAATTGTAATCCCCATCCAAAAAAGGATAAAGAAAGAGAAAGAGAGAGAGAAAGAAAGAAAAAAAAAAAGAAGCAAGAACAAAAGGAATAAGCAGAAAAATAAAAAGCCAAAAAAAGGAAAGAGAAAGAAAGTGTATATATAGGAAAGATCAAACAAATCGGCCCAAATGCTGTCTAATTTTTGTAAGGACCGTATGCCTCTGACTTTAGCCAATGTGCCCTCCCTCTCGTATATGTCTTTCATGGTGGCCCACCATTTTGGAAAGGCGGGGGGGTTGGCGAGATCCATGCTCTTGCAATGCAAAGGCGAGCTGCGACTAAAGCAATGGAAAAAAAAGACCTCAAGCCTCGATCAGCACTCTCTTTAAGACCTAACATGATCTCTTTGTTAGTAGGGAGAAATTCATAGCCTAGACAATGACCAATAAATTGTATTACTTTCCCCCAGAAAGTACCTAACATGTGACAGGTACAGAGCATATGGACGATGTTAGCTACGACCAATCCGCACTTTGGGCACCGTGTCCTGTCTCCTTCATCCTCCCCATACCCCTGTGCCCTTTGTGCCCATTTCCCAATCCTTTCAGGAGTGTAATACAGCATGCAAATAGTTCGAAATTGTTGCAGCTTTAAACTGATAGAATAGATAGACTTATATAAAATATCTAAAGCAGAGACGATTTCTGTGTCAGCAGTAGTTATGCCTAAAACTTGACTCCATTTAACAGCTAGACTTTGAGTATCATCACTCCTGGATTGACAGAGTTGTAAATACATTGTACTAATTCGTGATTTCAGCTTAAGATTTAACAAACATGTCAGTAAATCGTGAGAGTGTGGTGTTTGTCTCGTTGTCGTCTTAAAAAGTAATCCTTATTTGTAAGTATTTAAAAAAGGATTGTTGCGGAAGATTGTAAGCAGATTGTAAAGATGCGAAAGTGCGAAAGCCATCGGAATCATAGAGCTGACCTAGCCATTCAATCCTGTGGTTTGCCCACCGCCGAGCATTAGAGTCATGGAATAGTTCCGGGAGAGTAGGGTTATTCCATAGTTGGAAATAAACATGTTGCACTAGATCTTAAGAGGACAGTGAGCAGTGATGAAGAATTTCATGCCTTATACGTACCATGTCCCTAACGGTCTTAAATCGGACTCTTTTATAGTAATTTGGATCATTGATCCTGGAGAGAAACATATTGCTGTCCGCACCAAGTGCGAAGAAAAAGAAAAAGTATGGTTTCTTGTCAGTAAGTAAACTTTGGAAGCGACCAGTGAATGCCGCCCAGAAATAAAGTTTAAAATCGGAGAGTTGGAGTCCTCCTTGCTTGAACGGGAACTTAAGAAATCAAATCGTGCGGTGTGCTTGCTTATATCCCCATATAAAGCTATTAATTGCACCTTCCAGTTTTTTTTTTTTAAAGTTGGGGACGCGGAGAGGGATAGCTCGAAACAGGTATGGAAACTTAGGCAAGATAGTCATTTTAATGATGTTGCATCTGCCAATTATGGTAATCGGAAGTTTTTTCCATTTCTTTAAGCTTTGGATGACCCAGTGTAGCAATGGCTCACAGTTAAGTTTCCATACCTGTTCGACAAGGGAAGAGATCCGTACCTCCAAATAAGTTGTGGTAGTGCAGCCACCTGTTATAGGTGTGGCCGGATCTAAATTATGGAGAATTTGAGTTTTGTGAGTGTTCAATTTATACCCTGAAAAACGGCTGAAATTTTCCACCTCTTCCTGTATTGAAATCAGTGCTGTTACCAGATCGGAAGAGAAAACCGCAATGTCGTCAGCATAGGCGATAACTTTTAATTCACATGTCCCGTTGCTGAATGGAACAATGTGGGCATTCCGATTTAGTGATTTGATGAACGGCTCGATGTATAATATAAACAGCATTGGAGAAAGTGGGCACCCCTGCCGAGTGCCACGATGTATCTGGAAAGGGGCGGAGTATAAGTTAGTGTATATAAGTTTAGACTGCGGATTAGTGTATAGTGCACAGACCCATTTAGTAAATCGACCTTGTAATCCATTAGCAGTTAATGCTGCCAATAGTGGGTCCCATACCACTCGATCAAATGCTTTTTCAGCGTCTAATAGGACCATCCCCAAATTGCAAGATGTCCTATTAGCGATGTCGAACGCCATTATGGCTGTATTGACATGAGCCCAAGTGTCTCTGCCTGTTATGAACCCATTCTGTTGGTCGGATACTAGATCTGGCATAAAAGGCGCTAAACGCTTAGCCAATATCTTGGCAAAGATTTTAGCATCAGAGTTAATAAGAGATATTGGACGGTAGGACCCGCAGTCGTCAGCTGATTTCCCCTTTTTAAGAAAAAAGACAATGTTAGTCATATCCCACGATTTGGGCACTTCCATTCGGTCCCCTATCTGATGTATAACATCACTCAGTAGCGGTAGGATAGAATTTTTGAAAATGTTATAAAATTTAATTGGCAGGGTATCATCCCCAGCGGCAACGTGGCTAGAGCGGCCGTAATCTCTTCATTAGTGATATCCTGATGAAGAAGGTCAGCTGCATCTTTATTCAGAAATGGGAGATCGCAAAGTTTTAAGTAGTCTTCAAGTCCCGTTTTATCCAAGTTACAAGATGAGGTATAAAGTCCCTTGTAAAATTGAGTAAATCGCTCTAAAATTGAATTAGGGGAAGTATGTAGCGTACCATCTCTGCCCCTTATCGCATCTATCTGCCCTTTAGATTCTTTGTCCGCCACCTGGTATGCCAAAATTCTCCCAACCTGATCCCCATATTCATATTGTAGAGAGCGGTTCTTATTATAAGCAGCCACGATCTTTTCTTTTAATATCCTGCCCAAAAGTAGGCGCAGATCTATTAATGAGGCATATATTTGATCTTGGTTTGGCCCTCCCAGCCTAAGTACCTCCGCATGCAGGATTTCTAATTGTATTAATGCATTTCAAGATGACCTTGCATTATTCTCATTCGTTTTATTTAAGCGGTAGACATACTGTTGGGTGGTGCCACCTATGTAAGCCTTCATTGTGTCCCAAACTATGGTAGGAGAGGCGGTATAAACATTAGACTGTAAAAACTCGGTTAGAGCTACTTGGGTAAATGATATAAATTCTGGGTCTATCAGCAAAAATCTAGGAAATGAAAAAGGCTGCTTAGTATCTGCGACTGCTAGTTGAAGGCTAAACAGAATAGGATTATGGTCAGAGGTTATCCAGAGGCACACCTCAATTTTGGCTGTTGTTAAAATACTATTGTTAGCCATGGCCAGATCTATTCTAGAATAATGCTGATGAGGGACAGAATAATGTGTATATCCTGGTGACGTGGGTTGAAGCGTCTGACATACGTCAGATAAGCAGTGCCAGTTCGTAGATTGATTTTTTAACACTCCGCATTCTCGGATAGGCCGTCCTATTAGTAGAATCAATATCGTAATTTAATGTGCAATTGAAGTACCCCATAATGATCAGTTCCCCGTGCCAGTCAAGCTGTTCCAGTATTAAATTATTGAAAAGAGTGGGATCGTCTATATTTGGGCCATATACTGCACAGAATACAAACTTTTTATCATGAATTTCCAATTGTGCAATGACCCATCTACTACGTTGGTCGGAAGAGGTTTTAAGAATTTTGCAGATTAGCCACTTGTCCTTGAGTATCGCTACTCCTCTAATTGCTACTCCCTGTGATGTACATTCAACAATTTCAAAGCCTAGTTGTTTTAGCAAGCCTCTGTCCTTGTAAGCCAGATATGTTTCCGTGAGAAGTACCACATGAGGTTTATAAAGCTTAAGCTCCTCCCTGACCAGCTGGCGCTTAGATGCCGCATTCAGCCTGGCTACATTCCAACCTATACATCTAATTATCCCCATCATAAAGTATAAACATTTTCAGAAAGTGCGAAAAACAAATTACAGGGCTTTTTTTGCAATTCCCCATTATATTGACCCCTAAAAAATTTCAGAAAGAAAGAACTTTGAGAAAAGTAAACAGATACATAAAAACAGTTAGCATTTGTAAGATACCAGATTCCTTTTCAACTAATGCTGTTAGTACCCCTTGGGGCATATTCTCAAGAACGTGTGATAACTACCGCAAAATTAGTCTAACGCAACTCTTCACATCGCAGTCTATCGCGGGAAAACAACTCCGTGTTAACGTGGAATTCACAACACGGCGGCCCCATGCGATAGTCCAATGATAATGCGTCAAATGAACGTGTTAAAACCAACGCAACGCAGAAAAAACTCGAAACACGAACGCAAAAATAGTAGCGATGAGGCCAATCGCGATGCAAAAATCAGCGATAACCAGTGAGAGGCCTGCAATTCCCATGCGTCATGCGGGAAAATGCACAATAAAAGCAGAGTAAAAAAACGGTGAGATGAGAATGTACAAGCACAACCCCACATCCGTGACGTAGAACAAATGAGCATCGTCCCGCATCAAATAGGCATCTCCCCACAGTCACAATATACATTGACATGCAGTCTGCATGTAAACTGCGCAAATGCTGAAACATGCATGTAACACACAGTGAAACCGCATCCCCCCTCACATTGCAGAGGGACAAGCAACCCCTCCTGCACACAGACGTGTCATGACCATGATCAATCAATTATGAAAGCGTGGACGAATGTAGGGGCAGTGACTCCCGCTTACGTACATGTTGCCCATGTTGTGGTACCTGAGTCACAGGGGGCATCCCTGCATCATGGTGGTACATATCTGACCCCAAAAAGAGCCCTGTTGTCACCTGCAGGACACAAATGGCAGCCAAAATGGAATGAATCTGGACACATGTGAAACGCCGAAGAGTGGGATTCCCTACTAACTGCGACACACAGAACTGGCAGTTCGAATACGTGATACCCTAAACAGCCTCTCTGCACAGAGGTGACACACCCACTGTTGGACTTGGCCCTTTTGGCAGGGTCATCCCTGAACTTTTTGCCTTCCTCCCGTATTTTTCTCTGACCTGTTTTTGTTGGTTTTATGACTCTGGGCACTTTACCACTGCTGATCAGTGCTAAAGTGCATATGCTCTCCCTATTAAATTGATGTATTGATTAGTGACTCCATGATTGGGTTATTTGATTTATTTGTCAGACCCTAGTATAGTGCACCAGGTGTGCCCAGGGCCTGTAAATCAAATGCTGCTGGTGGGCTTGCAGCACTGGTTGTGCCACCCACAGAAGCAGCTTGTAAAGTGTGTCTCAGGCCTGCCATTGCAGAGCCTGTGTGCAGTCTGTGACTGCCATGTCGACTTGGTAAGTGCACCCACTTACCAGTCCCCAAACCTTCCCATAACTTCATATCAGACACCCCTAAGGTAGGCCCAAGGCAGGGTGCATTGCAAGTATAAGGTAGGACATGCCCTGGTGTGTGTGGCGTGTCCTAATAGTGAATTACAGCCATTTTCGTTTTTCACTATTGCAAGACTACCTGTTCCCCATAGGCCAGAATGGGCAGTTTGATTATTACATCTTATAATCCTAACTGACCCAGGGAACATGGTAGAAATTCGAGTTTAGTATGCCTGAATTCAGAATGATAAAATGCTTCTTTTAGTAAAGTTGGTTTTAACATTCTGTATTTGAAAATACCACTTTTAGAAAGTAGGTATTTTCTTGCCTAACTGTCCAAGCCTGCCTCTGCTAGGTTGTGTATTGTGTGTCTGGTTTGTGAGTGACAAGGGCTGGGGATTCCAGGAGACAGGGTGAGTCAGCACAGGGCTGAATAGAGAGATCTGCATGTAGATGGGTGGGAGGAGTTGCACCAGGGACCTGAATAGGGCTGTGCCTTCCCTCCACAATGCTGGCTCCACCTCCTGTGGTGCGTCTGATGTCCCTGGCCTACACTGTGAAAGGAAAGAAGGAGTCTTGTCAAGAAAGTGCTCCAGGACTGACCAGAACTGGTTTGCACTAGGTAAAGGCCCCTCTGCCTTCAGAGGACAAATGATTTAGGGGTATAAATATTGGGGCCCTGACCCCAGAACTTTAGATCACTTCTGGAACAACAAGACGAACCTCTGCCAAGGAGAAGAACCAAAGGAAGCTGTAGGAGTTGGACTGCTCCCCTGCCAGTGTGCTGTGTTGCTGGGTTGGCCTACAGTGGTGTCTTCAGTGCCAAGGAGAGGAGAAAGGAACTTTGTGTGTACTTTCATCATCTTGCAGAATATTACTCCAAGGGCTTGATGTGAGCTTGCCTCCTGACCGAAGTCTCAGGGATACCAGACTTCACCCCCTTCTGTTTTCCTGCATCTGGAACTTGCTGTTCTGGTGCTACACAAGGAATTTGCAACACCGACGCTGGCGAGCGACGCCGTCTCCTGCATCGAAGCCGTGAGCGCTGCTCCGACTTGCAACGAGGACCCGACGCCGACCGCCGTACCACATCGACGCCAGCGAGCGACATCGTAAGCCTGCCATAGCCATGAGCGCTGCTCCGACTTACGACGCCGGCCCGACGCCTGCTGCTGTGCCGCATCGACTCCGAAGCCGACATCATTGCGGAGCCGATCGTCGACGTGGGTGGTCAAGAATCCATCGACATCGTGACATCGTACGGAACCGTGGCTTCGGCGCCATCATGACATCACCTCCTCTCCGGTCAGGAACCGACGCCTCCCCTGCCTGCGCAAGCATCCAGGTCCAGACGCATCATCTCCTCCGAAGCAAGGAACCGACTCCGCTACGCGCCAATGACGCCGCACCTCCCCAACGCCGTGAGCTGTCTTTGTTTTCGCTTTTCCAAGGTACTGTTCTTTGTGGGTCTGTTTTGACTCCGGGCCCAACGCCGCGCACCTCGCGGTCGGCGCCGTACTTTGGGATTTCTTTGACCTCGACGTCGTGATAACTCCAGTTGGGGTTATTTGTTGCTAAAGACTGCTTTTAAGTGAAGAACCTATTTTTAAACCATTTCTACCATCTTGAAGTATTATTGATTACAGTATTGTGGATTTTTGTCATTTGTGGTCTTGTGATAAATCTATATAAAGTATACTTATTTTTATAAATCCTATGTGGTGTCCATCTGTAGTGTTTTCACTGTATTACTGTATGTGTTCACAAATGCTTAACACACTGCCTCTGAGATAAGCCTGTCTGCTCGTGCCAAGCTACCAAGGGGGTGAGCAGGGGTTATTTTAGTAGTGTATCCCCCCTTACCCTGACTAGAAGCAAGGGTGCCTATTTGGTCAAAGGTGTATACCATTGCCAACTGGAGACCCCTAGTTCTAACACCCACCATACATGAACAAATCACAAAATTGTCAGCAATACATGTCGCACTCACACTTGTCTGAGTGATGTGCCTGTACAGATGAGAAACATGCACTCAGGGATAGTGTTCTTCGAATGCATTTATTTGCACATGCTGTGCCTGTGGTAATTTTGTACTGTCCCATTACTGCCAAGGACTGCCACAATGTGACGTGCTCATGTGAAGAAATTGTCAATGATGGTGTTCCTACGGGCTATTCCTGCTGTGGCTGCAGTGGGGTGTGGTCCACCTGCCTCATCTCCATCATCATCGTCCGGTGCATCTGGCACTTGTATCCATGGTGCCTTGCTGCGTACACATATGTTGTGCAACACACAACATGCAACGATCATCTTGCACACGATGTCTGGGCTGTACAGGAGCCTTCCACCTGTGACGTCCAGGCACCTGAAATGAGACTTCAACACGCCAAATGTGTGTTCCACGATGCCGCTGGTGCGTTTGTGGGCCGCATTGTACTGCCTCTGGGCCTGTGTGTTCGGGGCTCCGAGGGGTGTCATCATCCAAGCGCAGAGTGCATATCCTTGGTCACCTGTGACAGTGCAGAGAGACATGAGTCAATAGTTTGTTCGGCATGATGTGTTGGCAGGCTCACTGGTTCATTGGTGTGTGATATGTGTGACTTTGTGATTCCTGCATGACATGTACTTCTTGTTGCAAATGAGCGGCATCAATGTGTATTACGTTGCCTAAATGCCACTCCTCCCTCCCCCCGAGCATGTTCTCTACAGTGCGCAGCGCGGTTGCATCACTTCCACCCTTACGGCAAACTATTGTCATGCCTGTCTGCGCATGTCCACAAGCCTGACAATGACACAGTGATGTCGTGCGCTGAAGGTGGACGGACACGTGTGTGTAGCCCAATGGTAAAGAAAGGGTGGACACAGATGTAGAGTTCATGCCTGGCTGAACTCACCATGCAGTCGAGGGTAGACCTTTGGCTTATGCTGCGGAAATAGCAACACACACAACAGTTGGCATGTCTGATCCCTGACCCCGAGCGGCCTGCGCACCCTCATTTACTCCTCGGCCGAGCCCGTACTCCGGGTGCATGCTACATGGCAACATTGAATATTGCGTGACGTGTGGCGCCGACACTACACCTGAGACACACACATTACTTACTTCCCTGGCAAGGCCTAAACTTAACCACGCCCAGAGCCACATGTTGAATGACCACACCCCTACGCCGTACTGCCGTACGCTGGTCCACTCCCTCACACTCACAGGGGGGGCCGACACAGCTACATGTCCCAGGTCTACCCCACTGCCTGAGGTGACAAGATTGCGCCCACTGTACACAGCACAACGTAATGTGGTATGGCCCGGGGCCCTCATGCATACATAATGACCACACGGACACACTGAGATTATCCGTGGAACTGGCTATGGGCACGTGCGCCCGGCACCTTTTATTGCCAGGGTTACACGTCCAGTGACGCCTGTGCTGGATCGGTGTTGGGTAGTGTAAGCCACCCCTCAGAGGTTAGTTGGTGCTGGCAACAACTACAACAGTGATCAGACAATCAGAAGTGCAAAGTACAAACAGCAAGGTTCCATGACTTGAGCTACACAGAGTTGGTGGTCCCGGATGCACAGCGGCCGGCACAGGCACACCGCCACGGGACGGTGACTTGCCATGCACTGAGGTAGGGCCACGAGAGCTGAGCTGGCCCACGTTGATGTCCAAGGAGAGTGTCGCAGAGTGTTACGGGGGACAGTGGAAGGTGTCCATCCAGGGCATGATGCAGAGGGCAGAAGCAAGCAGAAACAGGCAATATGGAGGAGTTGCATGCTACAGTCTCCTTTTTCCCACGATGTCAGTATCAGCTACATGATGATGAAGACAACCCCCAGGCCATAGACTCAGATGCCACCAGAGTTCAACTAGAGAGTGTCCATGACTCCTGTGGTACAGAGTCAGTGGCACCAGAGCCGGAAGGGGATGCAGCCTGCGATGAGGCCTGTACAATGATATGAAGTCTGCAATGAACAAATCAAGACTCAGTTCCAATTGTGTGTCCTACTCGACCGCAGTGGGTGCTGGAGAAAGTGGTCAACGTGGGGCAACCGCTGTGCAGCCAGCTCCTCCTGGATCTCTAACACACGGCGTTGAAATGGCATGTGGAGAAGATTCCTGGTTGACGGAGGTGGAGGCACCAGAGCTGAGCGGGTGTTTAGCCAGCGACGATGCCGTGTCCTGCCTGTTACGGACTGTATTGGATTGGTGTGAGGCCTGCTGGACCGCAGTGTAGGCCGGAGGCAGCGGTCAGCAAGGGCCCACAGACACGTGTGGTCGGAATGCTATGCACAGAGTTGGTGGCACCACATCGAAGGTAGTATACTGATTTAAACTCTGCATTAACATGTGTACTCTGCCATTGTGTAATCAAGACTCAGTTCCAAATGTGTGACCTACTTGTCTGCTGTGTATGCCGATGGAGTACGTCAACAACAAAGGAGTACTGCGAGCCTTGTCCGCGGAGGCCGTTATGGTCTGAGGAGGCTGCCAAGGTCGAGGGCCTCTGGCTTGGTGCGAGCACCGGCACGTGGTTGGCCCTCTTGGAGACACGCAGGTGTCGGCAGGTGAGCAGTGAGGCCTGGATGCGCAGGGGTGGACGAGACTGGTTCAGGGACCAGCGGCCCGGGCTGCGGCAGGCGCACAGGAACGCAGGCCACACCGCTCATGGTGACGGCGTTGGCCTTGTGGCGGGGTGGGAGGCGCCGCCCTGGCAGACACGTTGGGCAATCCGGAAGAGAACCACGCCCAGAGCTACGCGCCTTTTATTCACACCCCTACGCTGGCCTGGCGTATGCCGGGCCAGCCCACTCCGCACACGCTTACAGGGGGGGGCGTCACAAGGTACATTTCCGAGACCTTCCCCACTGGCTGGGGTGACATGGTTGAGTCCACTGTCCACAACACTACCACCACCAGCAGTATATGTCGACATGGATATATCTGTGGTCTGCATACTGCAGTCTGTCCAGCACTTCACGCCACACTGGGCAATGTGTGCATTCTCATTCATGGGTCACTTGCCTCCTTCGCACATGCCTGGTTCCCACCTCTCCCCACATACTGCTATTGTGTGGCTGAGGTGCCATGCAGTTGATGGCTCATGTACATGGCTGGCCCAGGTTTCCGCATTACGTTGTGCTGTTGTGTATGGTGGGTGGGCATGTTGTATGTGTGTTTGTAACGTGTGCATTCCCAGGGTTGTGAGTTGCATGATTGTGGAGCTGAGGTGTATGGTGTGTTCATTTTGTACTTACCAACGAGCACTGCATTTCCGTAGGTGCCATCCTGGAAGCGCCGGTTGATGATGGACTGTCAGAAGATGTATGAATCATGCACACTGCCTGGGTAGTTGGCGACGACATTGGTGAAGAGTCCCCGGTGGTCCACTATTGCCTGCACATTGATGGAATGCGTGTGCTTTCTGTTGCGGTAATTGTGTGCAGTGTCAGCAGGGGGCACAAGTAGGACATGTGTGCAGTCAATTGCCCCCAACACGTGCGGGAAGCCTGCTATGGCGTAGAAGCCTTGCTTGGTCTCCAGCTGTTCCTGCGCAGTGTGGGGGAAGTATAGGTACTGGGGTACCAAGCTGATGATGGCATCCAGGACAGGTTTGATGAACTTGGATAGGACTGGCTGTGAGACTGCTCCGACTCTGGCGGTTGTTGGTTGGAATGTCCCAGAGGCCAACAGGTACAGCACGGCCAGCAGCTTTGTCTGAGGTGGGATGTTGGTTGTCCGCTGTGTTGGTACCGTCAGCCTGTGGGCAATGATGGTCAGGAGGCAGAGGATGGTTGACCTTTTGAGTCTGTAGTGGGCAATGACATTCTCTGGTGTCAAGTCTGTGAGGCTGGTGCGTTTCCTGAAGGTCCGCTGTCTTTGTCTGCGCTGCCTCCGTGGTGGTCCGAAGGGGGGGCGGTCCTGGGGGGGTAGCGGACCTGGGTGTGGTGGCGGTGGGTGTTGTGGCCATGTTGGGGCTCCGAGCTGCATGATGAGTAGCTCCATGGCATCTGTTGTTCTTCAGGCGTGGCTGTGGGCTGGGCTCCCTTTTCTAGTGCAGGTTGTCGTCCGACTTTGCACCAGGTCAGAGCAGGTGTTAATTTCCTGTGGCTAACGCGCCGTATCGCCTGTTTTGTGTTCTCATCGCCGATCTGGCTGGTCGTTGGGAATGTTGCGTTGTGGTGTTGTCGCGGACTTTTGCTCTGGAACGCCTACTCTGCATCTCATTAGCGATAGTTGCCGGGCTCATCTGTGGCGATGTTTTTTGCGGCTGCTATCGCAGGTAAACTGGTGATATCGGCTGTTTGCACCAGCTTGTGAATGGGGCGATAATTTTATCGCGACTTTGGCTCCGATAAAGTGCCATTAACTCGGCGATAGATCCTTGAGAATATGCCCCCTTGTGTTTTAAACCCCCAGTACCTCCCTGTGTCCTGCGTGCAAACCCCCTGAGAACCCACCCCCCTTTACCCCCTGTGCTACCCTCCACCCACCCTCCCAGTGTTCTAGAAAAGGAATTACCCCCCTGACCCGGCTGTCGATCGCTGACAGCTGTAAGGGAGCATGTCCCCCGAGAGCACCCCCTGAGTGGGTATCAGTTGTATGGAAAATGATGCAATGTTAGAGCCCATAAGATGAGAAGAAGAAAGGCAGCCTAACATCGGGAGAGAAAGGAAGAACAGAAGAAAAGTCAAAAGTCGCAACTATATTTAGCAAGTGCTAAATGTCATTTTAGCGGTAGTGATAGCAGAAAGTCATGGTAAATGTCTGCTGATCTTCTTTGAGAAGAGGGCGTTCGTTCGCTCATTTCATTCTTTAGGATGCTGCTACCATCTAGAGAGTGCCAGCTTTTCCTCCTGGTCCGAGTGAAAGATCTGTGAGTGACCATCTTTGATGACCTTCAGGCGAGCCGGTTCCTGCAGATACACCTGGGCCCCAATTGCTTTCCAAGGATCGATGAGCTGCTGCATCCTCCACCTCTTGTCCATCGTAATTTTACAGAAAGGGAAACTGATTCCATGACCACTGGTGTCATAGGTTGGGCTTTAATGGCGATCGCCTGTTGTAAGAGGAAGTTGCCTACATAGATAAGGATTGGGCGCAGCAGTCGTAAGTTGGCCTTGTCTGCTTGGTTCAAAAAGATTGCAAGCCTGTGAGCCCTTTGGATTTGGGAATCCCAATCAGCTTAGTCGGGAAAGGCCTTCTGGAACAGTTGAACAATAAAAGCCCATGGATCAGAGCCCTCCTTGCCTTCCGGGACCCCAAACACTCTTATGTTATTCTGGCGCTGCCGATTTTCCATGTCCTCGATTTTTCCCTGCAAGGCCAAAAGTTGATTATCATGATCCCGGACAAGGCTAGTGGAGTGTGTTACTGCTTCTTCGTTATCTGGCAGAGGTTGCTGTAGTTCCATCATATCATTAATAAGTATAGCCACCTTGCTGGTTACTGCTGTTAATGATTGCTGGATCACGGCATTGTCTGCTCAGAGCTGCACGTAGTGCTCCTGCGCCTCGGTTCTTTGTGCCTATAATGCCTACAGGATTGATCGGAGTGATGGTTCTGATGGTTTTAACATCCCTGGTGTCGCTGTTACTACAGATGCCTCTGGTGCTGCACATTTGGATGTGAGAACTTCCTTTGCTGTCGGCATGGAATTGACAGATAGAAGAGGCGAGCCAGATGTGAGCAGATCCGCTTTCGATGGGTGTGCAGTGGTGTTGTGTGCTTTTAGAGGGGGAGAGGGATTTTGACTAATACTAAGTCCACCAGGCAGTCTGGTGTTAGAAAGTCTCGAAATGATAGCCTTGACCTCTCCCTTTGAAGTGACCCATTTAAGCAGAGGGCTGCCCTCTGTCCTCGCTTTTGAATGTGCTGGAGCAGTACCTTGAGGTTGCGTCCTACTAAAAAGTTTGGCAGTCATTTTAGGAGATCTGGCAGATTTAGCAGGCTTAAGATTGCGCTTTTTTTTAACTGAGGGAAGGCTAGCTGAGTCCTCTAAGAGATAAGATGATAGATCATTCATGCTCTGCAAAGGTAATGATGAGGAGGGTGAGATGTCCACCTCTGCAGATTGCTCAGTAGATAGATCTTTAAAATGTTTATCAGCCCCTAGATCCGATGTATCAGCAGTTTGAGAGAGCCGCGACGGCTCTGGAGGAGAGTATCTGCCCAGGCTGTTAATTTTGTGCAACCCTGGTCCTCCTCAGGCAGTAAGCTGAGTACCTTGTTACACACTGTTTCATCCAAAGCAGGCGGCTGTGATAATGTCAGTGATTGCAAAGGCGATAACGAGCCAGCAGTATTCAAACAGATAACAGAAGCACCAGCACTCACCTCTGTCTGGCAGACCTGCAGAGCGGATGGTTGTTGCTGTATCAGATGTGATGTAGGGACTGAGGCCCCCCCAAAAAGCACGCCCTCCAAGTGCACTGTATCCATACTTGTATGGGCAGGAAGTTCATCACCGCTGGCAGAATCTCCGTCATCTCTGTCAGGCCTCCCCCAAAGCCCGAGCTGCACTGCCCCCAGTATAATCTCAGCCATGGCCGTTTCTGGGGCCGCAGAGAGGATATCGGCCGCTTTCCCAGAGTGGAGCAATTTCATAACTGGTCTCCCCATACGGGGTGTGCTTTTCTTACTCGCACCCCCCACCGGCACCTGCGAGTGCGTTTCTGTGATCACGTTGGCTTCAGCGTTTCTCCCTCCCGGCAGAGCAGTATCTGAGTTCCGAGCGGCACCCCCGCTCCTCGGTGCACTGACCTTAGGCAGCGCCATAGCGTGTGATGTCAGCAGACAGGGTCTGTGGAGAGCGGAACAGCTCGAGCCGGTTCGACGAAGGATGCAGCTCTGTGTATTCCCAAGAAGGTGGAGAAGCTGGGCGTTCCACCGTATCATGGAGAGATTAATGCTGGTAATAGTTGGTAATATTGTAACAAAATAAGCAGAACAGTGCCTTCTCTCCCGGGGCTCAGGGCGCGAGAAGTAGGCAATAAGTAGCGTTTGCCAGCATTGCGATCAGAGGAGCTCTCGGAGCCTGCTCCACACGGCGGATTTAATCCGCCATCTTCCTTTTCTGCCCACCTCTATTTTCAAGTTATGTGGATAGTAATTCAATAGCCATATTTAATAACTGTGTCATTAGTAGGTATGCCATGGATTGCTAGGAATGTCAGGATAAGGTGGGAAGCATGCGTATTGATAGAAAACATAATTGCATGATCATGAGCTGTGTGTTAGCTGGTACTGCCTGATGCATCTCTTGGAGCTTCCTCTCAATGGATTTTTGAAAATTACTCCTAAAAATGCACCTACATGATTTGTCTGTATTGGATTTCTGAAAGGTGTATTGCGTTGCCCACTGCTGCCATAATATGCCTCCTTAACAAATAAGGTGATGCTCAAAGTAATGCTATCTATGAGCGATTTCACTAAGCTTCCTTTCCACCTAAGCAGAGTGTTAATTATCATGCCTAGTCCACAAAACTGCAGCTTTTGTTTCTGACTCCCCAACAGCATTATTATTCATGTTGCCAAATTGACATTATTTTCCCTGACATAACCCTCAAATTATGTTCCTTTGGCCCTGATCTCCTTGCATGTGAGTTGCACAATCTCCTGCTGTGATCATACCAAGGGAATTAGTATTGAGCCACTGATGAATGGGAAGTACCATGGTCAATACCCATCAAATTGCCACTCTTAAATGTTTAGTCTGTTGATGGTCAAACTCAACCTACTCAAATCTCATAGCATGCAAATCCTGATGGCCTTTTGCACTATGTACACTTCCATCATCGGATAACATGACTAAGGCTTCCAGGTCAGTCCTGGGTGCTTGTGCTGCCTATATGTGAAAAATTATGTTGTTGGGTTTCCCTGAAAGATATGGGTGAATGGGTCATATATGGGCATATATTGTGTAATAATGGCTATAGTTCTACTCATACAGCACATACATTGACCTCCTCTTTTCATAAAACACCTTCATTCTCAGCTTTTCCAAGACTATTTGACTATCTTTTTTTGAAACGCATCTGAAGATAAGAAGATAATTCCGCTCACAGTGCAGAACAAGTCACAGCAATAAAAAAGGTTCAGTTGTGTAAGAGTGCACATTGAGAGTGATCATTGCACAAGGAGTAGATCATGCATGCTGTTGCAAATTTGATTTTAGCATCAAAGGGAGCCAGTATAGTGCTTTTGATATGGATTTAATGTTATTGAATGTTTTTGTGCCTGACACTACTCTGGCCGCGGAGTAGAGAATTTTTTAGGGGTTGCATTCCACAGTGAATCCTGGAAACAATGAACTCTTGTGCGTCTAGTCTGAAGTAGGATAGTAGTGAAGAGAGTTTTTACTTTTTTTAAAAGTGCGCCATTGTTCTAGCAGCCCTATAGTTTTATGGTCTTGGTGAGAAAACTTGGTTCACAGGGAATTAAGCAAGATGTCCAGAGATTTTAGTTCAGATGAGGGGCAAAGGATTATAAATGACTACATTATAATAAAGTCAGGTAACATACTTATTGATGCTGTTTTCCTTGAGCGGAATGATAGGTTTGTTTATTTCATGGTTTAGTATCTGGAAATATGAGGACATGCAGTGTTGGGGTTTTGCAAGTCGTGTTTTTGAGAGTGTAGGTGCCATGAATTGTGAAAACCTTTAGATTCAGTTGGATATCATCTACATATTGGCTCACTGCTGTACATTTCTTCCCAATCAAGATTCTCAGTGGTTCCTGACAAATGTTGAACAGAGTAAGAACTAGAATTAAGCCTTGTGGGAACTGCTAAGGATGGGCATAGGGTTGACTTCTATGCCAGATACCCTAGAGCCAAGATGTAGTCCAAGGTGCCCAACTCAAGTCTAAAGCCTCCGTTGGATGAATGAGTTCTGAATTGACCAATCTTCCAAGTGACATTGAAAAATGCAGGCAAATATTTCAGAGGATTTCATCTAAGAATGAAATCAGACAGCAAACTACAAAGTCCAATCTGTCCCCTATTTTGAAGATTGGCCTTACATTAGAGCCTGTCAATAAAGCTGGCAGAAGGCCATCATAGGCAGCAAAAGCTGGCACACCTAAAGGGGGCTTTTTTGCATTGCAACACTCAGTACAAGTACATAAGTGGCTGTTCACAGTATGACTAAGTTTCACCTGTGAAGAGGCTGAAACCACTACTCAGTTAGTGAACAGAACAATGCAGGAACATTCATTTTTCTTTTGGCAGGACCTTCCATCCTACAGTTGTTTCTTTCAAAGTGTTGCCAAACCTTTGCAGCAATCTACTTATTTCAGTGCTAAAGGCGGGGCCTGCTTTAGTGCTGGTGGTGCCCGGTGCAACAATCTTTTTTTATGTCCCCCCAATTACTTCCTTTACCATGGATACCCTCACTACCTTTCTCACACAGTGCCCCTTCTCTCTCCATAGCCCCTCTCACATGCATTTAATTTCTTTATTAGCATTACTCATACCAGTGTAGGGTGTCAGAGCACTTTACATCACACAACATTATACAGAGACATCAAATCATATGTGTGTAAATCAGTCTATAAAAGCTTTACATAACACAATGAGGATAAAAATGTGTAGGAATCACATGTCATCAAAAATAGTAGTCAGTATATTTTAAGAGTGCTTTGTCTGGAGAAAAACAAACTCCTGATTTAAAAACGTACCACAGTGACAGGGTTCACTTTACTATTTTTATTTCCAAGTGACTTTTTATTGTATATTAGATGAACAAAGAAAAAAATTGCAAAAAACATGCCCATGACTAAGACATCAAATAATGAAATAATCTCATCAGCAAGAGAGCACTGGTAATAAGGATATAATAAACGTCCATCATAGGGCAAGTGCCTGCGAAATGTCAAAGATGTCCCACCGACTAATATCACACCAAATAACAGCTGGCATAACTCCCGCCAATGTGTTGTGGATTGCATGAACCATAAAGAAACCTCTATCTCGACCCTAATGCCGTTGCAGGGGGGAGGAGGAGACCCCACATAGTTTGTATAGCAAGGGCAGCGGGACCTGAGAAAGGAGGGATAACATAAAACTAGAAAGCAAACCAATTTTAGCTGTGGCAGACTAGGGTATTCCGCTTGGTGGTAGGTTTGAAAGTGCGAAGGCGCTGGGTGCCCGGAAAAACACATCTAAGGACCAAGCCATCTGAGCAATCGGAGAGTCAAACCCATGGGGGAGCAAGCCACAGAGCAGAGGAGGGCTGAAGGGTGAGAGGGAACATGTAGTCCACAATATTTGTGTCTGACAGGAGGCGGGGAGTCACGCAGAACATAAGTCCTGTAGGTCGATTTGTGGGACCGGTGAGGCAACACTATCACCCTGGCGATGGATCTTCATGTCTCCCCCCAGTGGTTGTGTAGGTATGAACAGCATTGGTTCCTCAGGGGAGGCGTTTGCCAGTCTTGGCCAAAAGCGCCATCAAATGGACATCCCATGTGTCTAATGGTGGTGGTTCTCCCTGTGTTGAGGGGAAAGCTCTCCACGTCGCTACATCACCTTATGGAGATCATTCAACCTCAGGGATAATGACAGTGCAGTAGCTGATTTCCAAGACATGGCTAAGCAGCGTTTTACAAGCACAAATGCTAAGTCAAGAAAATGAGCAACATACTTAGGGGCAGATTTACAAGCCCCTTGTGCCACTTTTGCGTCATTTTTAACATGGGAAAAGTGACGCAAAAGTGGCGCAAGGGGCTTGTAAATAAGCCCCTTAGTCTTTCTTGTCCACAGGAATAGGCCTACTAGGCAGAGGTACGGATTGCACTGCAAAGCATGGTCCATAATCTCGGACAACGATTAAGAAGTCTCCCCCTGGAAATGTGCAACCTCCAGGCAGGCAAAACCCATATGATAAAAATCTGCCTCGACACATAGACAGTGCTGGCACTTTGAGGGTATTCCCAGAAATATAAGGCATAGTGAAAGGAGGGTCAAGTACGGCTGGTGGACATAATTTTAATTATGTATATTTCAGACAGGAGTTCCTGGATAGGCCCGCACTTGTGTCAATGCCTAATCCCATCAGCTCGTGGCCGGTCAATAGCACCCATTTGTTCCACAATCTCTGTTGGGTGGACATTCTGGGATCGAGCAAACCACCCTAGAGCAGTGTAATCGCATGCCTCCCTGAGCCATGTTCAAGCAACGCCTGAGGGGCTTAACCCCTTCCGTGCTCAGGCCAGCCGGGAGCCATCCTGAGCCATGGTGATCATGTGTGCAGGATGGCTCCCGGCTGTCCTCACACATGGTACTTGAAATCCCTCTGCTGCGGGCACCAGAGAGATTTCTTTCCCCCCCAACAGTCTCGGGAGCTGGGGAAGAGCTTTCCCAGCTCCCGAGGCTGTGTAGATAGTTTCCCTGAAATGATGATCAGCGCGCACGTCGCGCTGACGTCATCATTTCATTGAAACCAAAACTGAAATGGTATCTCACTCGTGTGGGTGGGCCGAGTACCCGCGACAGGCAAGGGCCCAAAACGTATTGAGTAGGGTCATCTGGGTTTTTGACCCCGAGCTCGGCAGCCATCTAGGGAAACCTACCAAACCCACACATTTCTGAAAACTAGACACCCGGGAGAGTCCAGGGAGTTATGGCTTGCGTGGACCCACCACTTTCAGAAATGTGTGGGTTTGGGCCCGGGCCAAAAGCCCAGGTGACCCCCCTTGCAAACCCAGGTCGTTTTGTGATAGGTAATTTTGATGTCTCCTCAATACGTTTTGGGCCCTTGCTTGTCGCGGGTACTTGACCCACCCATGCGAGTGAGGTACCATTTTTATTGAGAGACCTGGAGGAACGCTGGGTGGTAGGAAATTTGTGTCAGCCCAGTGATCCTACAACTTTCCCACACAGACATTTGAGAAAAATTTGTTTTTTTCAGCTAAATTTGAGGTGTGCAGGGGATTCTGGGTATGAAAACGTTGGTGGGTCCATGCAAGCTATACCTCCCTGGACTCCCATGGGTGCCTAGTTTTCAGAAATGTGTGGGTTTGGTAGGTTTCCCTAGATGGGCGCCGAGCCCGGGGCCAAAAACCCAGATGACCCCCTTGCAAAACCAGGTTGTTTTGTGATAGGTAATTTTAATGTCTCCACAATACGTATTGGGCCCTTCCCTGCCGCGGGCACTAGGCCTACCCACACAAGTGAGGTACCATTTTTATTGGAAGACTTTGGGGAATGCGGGGTGGGTGGAAGTTTGTGGACCCATGCAGATTCCAGAACTTTCCATCACAGAAATATTAGGAAAATTTGTTTTTTTTAACAAAGTTTGAGGTTTGCAAGGGATTCTGGGTAACAGAACCTGGTGAGAGCCAGACAAGTCCCCCCCTCCTGGATTCCCCTGGGTGTCTAGTTTTCAAAAATGTATAGGTTTGATAGGTTTCCCTAGGTGCCGGCAGAGCTAGGGTTCAAAATCCACAGCAAGGCACTTTGCAAAAAAAGGTTCAGTTTTCACTGTAGAAATGTGGTGTGTCCACGTTGCGTTTTGGGCCGTTTCCTGTTGCGGGCACTAGGCTACCCACACAAGTGAGGTACCGTTTTTATTGGTAGACGTTGGGCAATGCGGGGGGTGGAATTTTGTGGATCCACACAGAATCCAGAACTTTCCATCACAGAAATGTGAGGAAAATTTGTTTTTTTTACAACATTTGAGGTTTGCAAGTGATTTTGGGTAACAGAACCTGGTGAGAGCCACACAAGTCACCCCCTCCTGGATTCCCCTGTGTGTCTAGTTTTAAAAAATTTATAGTTTTGCTAGGTTTCCCTAGGTGCCGGCAGAGCTAGGGTTCAAAATCCACAGCTAGGCACTTTACAAAGAAAGGGTCAGTTTTCACTGTAAAAATGTGGTGTGTCCACGTTGGGTTTTGGGTTGTTTCCTGTTGGTGGCACTAGGCCTACCCACACAAGTGAGGTACCATTTTTATTGAAAGACTTTGGGAAATGCGGGGTGGGTGGAATTTTGTGGATCCATGCAGATTCCAGAACTTTCCATCACAGAAATGTGGGGAAAGTGTGTTTTTTTTTTACAAAGTGTGTGGTTTGCAAGGGATTCTGGTAACAGAACCTGGTGAGAGCCACACAAATCACCCCCTCCTGGATTCCTCTGAGCGTCTAATGTATAGGTTTGATAGGTTTCCCTAGGTGCCGGTAGAGCTAGGGTTCAAAATCACCAGCTAGGCACTTTGCAAAAAAGGGTCAGTTTTCATTGTAAAAATGTGGTGTGTTCATGTTGTGTTTTGGCCTGTTTCCTGCCGTGGGCACTAGGCCTACCCACACAAGTGAGGTACCGTTTTTATAAGGAGATGTTGGGGAATGCGGGGTGGGTGGAATTTTGTGGATCCATAAAGAATCCAGAACTTTCCATCACAGAAAAGTGAGGAAAATGTGTTTTTTTTACAACGTTGGAGGTTTGCAAGTGATTTTGGGTAACAGAACCTGGTTAGAGCCACACAAGTCACCCCCTTCTAGATTCCCCTGTGTGTCTAGTTTTTAAAAATGTATAGGTTTGCTAGGTTTCCCTAGGTGCTGGCAGAGCTAGAGTTCAAAATCCACAGCTAGGCACTTTGCAAAGAAAGGGTCAGTTTTCACTGTAAAAATGTGGTGTGTCCACTTTGCATTTTGGGTTGTTTCCTGTTGCTGGCACTAGGCCTACCCACACAAGTGAGGTACCATTTTTATTGAAAGACTTTGGGGAATGCGGGGTGGGTGGAATTTTGTGGATCCATGCAGATTCCAGAAATTTCCATCACAGAAATGTGGGGAAAATGTGTTTTTTTTACAAAGTGTGTGGTTTGCAAGGGATTCTGGGTAACAGAACCTGGTGAGAGCCACACAAGTCACCCCCTCCTGGATACCTCTGGGCAGCTAATGTATAGGTTTGATAGGTGTCCCTAGGTGCCGGTAGAGCTAGGGTTCAAAATCACCAGCTAGGCACTTTGCAAAAAAAGGGTCAGTTTTCACTGTAAAAATGTGGTGTGTTCACGTTGTGTTTTGGCCTGTTTCCTGCCATCGGCACTAGACCTACCCACACAAGTGAGGTACCGTTTTTATAGCGAAGACGTTGGGGAATGCGGGGTGGGTGGAATTTTGTGGATCCATAAAGAATCCAGAACTTTCCATCACAGAAAGGTGAGGAAAATTTGTTTTTTTTTACAACGTTTGAGGTTTGCAAGTGATTTTGGGTAACAGAACCTGGTTAGAGCCACCAAGTCACCCCCTCCTAGATTCCCCTGTGTGTATAGTTTTTAAAAATGTATAGGTATGCTAGGTTTCCCTAGGTGCCGGCAGAGCTAGAGTTCAAAATCCACAGCTAGACACCGTGAAAAAAAGGGTTAGTTTTCACTGTAAAAATGTGGTGTGTCCACGTTGCGTTTTGGCCCGTTTCCTGTCGCGGGCACTAGGCCTACCCTCACAAGTGAGGTACCATTTTTATTGTAAGACTTTGGGGAATGTGGGGTGGGTGGAATTTTGTGGATCCACGCAGATTCGAGAACTTCCCATCGCAGAAATATGAGGAAAATGTGTTTTTTTGACAAAGTTGGAGGTTTGCAGAGGATTCTGGGTAACAGAACCTGGTGAGAACCACTCAAGTCATCCCATTCTGGATTCCTATGGGTGTCTAGTTTTCAAAAATGTATAGGTTTGATAGGTTTCCCTAGGTGCCGGCAGAGCTAGGGTTCAAAATATACAGCTAGGCACTTTGCAAAAAAAGGGTCAGTGTTCACTGTAAAAATGTGGTGTGTCCACGTTGTATTTTGGGCCGTTTCCTGTTGCGGGCACTAGGCCTACCTACACAAGTGAGGTATCGTTTTTATTGGGGGAATTAGGGGAAAACAGAATTGTAGAGAAACTGTTATTCCCTATTGACTTTCTATGCATTTTTGCCTTCCAAATGTAAGACAATGTGTAAAAAAGAAGTCACTTTGAAAAATGTCCTATAATTCACATGCTTGTATGTGTACCCACAATTTCGGAGATGTGCAAATAGCTACTGTTTTAATACTCTATATTTTGTTCCCGTTTAGGAAATACATAGGTGTCTTTGATACCTATTTTTCACTCTTTATATTTTACCAAATTAATTGCTTTATACCAGGTACAGAAGGAAAAACATTGCAAGACGCTGCTCAGTTATTGGCTCGTGGTTTCTCGAGTCCTTGGTGAACCTACATGTCCTATATATCCCCACAACCAGAAGGGTCCAGCAGATGTAACAGTATATAGCTTTCAAACATCTGTCATACTTAGAAGAAATTACAGGTGAAAAAGTTGGCCCAAATGCCAATTTTTTCAATTAATTTTCAACTTTTTCTTATTTTCAACTGTTAGTTTCTATAAAAAAAACCTTGAATGATCTACACAAATGACCCTTTGCTGAATTCATAATTTTGTCTCCTTTTTAGAAATGTATAGCTTTCTGGGATCCATTATTCCTTTCAGACCCATTTCTACCACTAACTGGAAGGAGGTTGAAAGCACAAAAAGTAGCAAAAATAGGCTATGTCCCAGTAAAATGCCAAAACTGTGTAAAATATTTTGGTTTACTGACAAAAGTCTGCTTGTCCCTGAAAGCTGGGATGATGATGATTTTTTGTTGATACCATTTGCAGGGAAAAATCCGGACGCTTTCTTCTGCAGCACTTTTTCCCCATTTTTCCCCCAAAAACTAAATGTAGCTGTATTTTGGCAAATTTCTGGGTCCCCTCAAGGGGAATCCACAAACCCTGAGTAGCTTTAAAATTCCCATGATGTTGGAAGAAAAGGATACATATTTGGCATGGATACCTTATGTGGACAAAAAGTTACGGGGGCCTAAGAGCGAACTGCCACAAATAGCCAAACAAAGGCTTAGCACAGGGGGGGGGGGGGAAGGCCTAGCAGCGAAAGGGTTAAGGCACAGATTGTTCAGCACAGTCCAGTCCCCAAGTCGCCCGATGGCCACCACCAGTGCATTATGAGTCAGGCATTGAACTTCTGGCAGTTTGTATCAATCCTGCAAGTCCGAACAGGGTATCAATAGTTTGTGACTGTAAAGATCCCACTGCGTGGTGATGCCTGCCTCAGTCCACGCCCTCAAACCGTGATTATTGGCTATATTACGAAATACCAGTAGCATCGATATGGACATGGTGAGAGCATATGGACCTGGCCTACAACATGGGGATACGTATTGATCCCAACAACACTTAGCTATCCAGAGCAGATGGGCCGGTTGCCTGGTGCCACCTCCTGGTTTCAGTAGCAAGCCCAATATATCACAGTAGCCCAGTGCATGCCATCCACACATCCACATGGGGTTGGGGTCTTCCCCGATCTGCCGCATGGGCCACTTCAGCTGGGCAGCGGCATAATATAATTCAGAATTTGGTGCACCCAACCCCCCCTCTCTCCAGAGGAGCAAACAGCTTCAGAAGTATGATTTTTTTCCTTCCTGTTAGAAATAAGGTATCTGGTTGGCTAGGGTATGCATCTAAGCCAGCAGAACCCACATCTATAGTCAGGGCAAGTAAGTTACACACCAAAGATAACCTGTGCTCACCCTCTGGTAGTTTGGCGCAGAGCAGTCAGGCTGATCATCAGAGACAATGTGTAAAGTGTTTGTGCAACACACTTACACCAGTGACACAATGAATACACCACAAAAGAGACTCCACACAGGGTTATATAAAAATATGTTCCTGTATCATATGTATATCTTAGACCAAAAGTGACAAGAATCATAAGTAGTGAACATATCAGGCAATTACTGAAATAATACTTGTTGCCCTGATAATGCAAAAAGTCAAAATGATACACTTTATGATATCAGGTTATGAAATGTAGTAATTGGATTAGGTACATAAATTCGTAGATCACCAATGATCATCATAAGTACATAAATCACCAAGTGAAATCACAAATGCCTAAATCCTCTCAGGACACCATAAATACCTCAGGTATGATGATAGGGCATATTATAAAAGTATTATGGCCTTACTTATTATCCTGGTACTACCAGAATCTAAACAATATGCATCACAAATCATTAGGGCATGAAATGTAGAAAAAACGCATTTGATTCCCAGAAAGCAAACACAGACATAGGCTACCTGACCTCCTATTAGTAGAGATGCGGTAACCTTTTGAACCTAACTGAAATAAGCTACTTAGGCATGAATCATAGGCCACAGGAACTCCTGCACGCCTACTATGTGTGGTAGGGTAATGTCAGGAAATTCCCTTAACTCATGGAACTGGGGCCTCCGTCGAGATCTCACCCCATATTATGTGAGGAAAGATGCCCCCCAAAGCACGTAGGTATCACTACAATGCCCCCATGATGTGTGCCATTAAATGAGGGGGAGGCCCACTCTCCAGGCTATGAGGAGAGTCCTTGCTCGGTCTCCTTGCATTTGGTATGCCACGGCAGCTGCCCACAGATGTGCGGTGCATCTGCTGCCACAAGCACTGCCTTTCTTCTCCTTAAAAGGTGCTCCCCTTAAGGGAGTTACAGTAAACACACTGACATACCCACCTTGGTCATCTGCGGTTCTCACACACGGGCCCAATGTACCGGTATAGGCAGGCTACTTGGGTCGCGGTGGCGAGGAACTTGAGCCTGTGGCGCAGCAGCCTCCCTTGCTGTACGGCTCATGCAGTGGGGCTCACACCAAAGGGCTCATGCAGTGGGCTCAAACCAACGAACTCATGCAGTGGGGCTCACAACAAAGTGCTCCTTCCTGGTCAGCGGGAGCGCTTCATGCAGGTAAAGGGGTGATAACAGCTCACTCACTGTAGGCAGGGTGGCTCACATCCGGAAACACGCTGCAGTGCTCCTGCATTTTCAAAAAAGGTAATCTTGAGTGTAACTCGTAGCGAAGGTGATCGGAGGCAGACACAGAAGGCGTTAGTCTGGGTGAGCGTATCTGATGGCCCATTCAAGTGTACAGATAGCCTGCAGCAGAGGTTGGTTGGCAGACAGTGCTTGGTCTGGGCACAGGGAAGACTTTTATGGCCCTGGGCCTTCCACAACAGCGGGCAAGGCAACAAGCCCTTGGAGAACACTGGTATAGGTATGCACGGTCCACAAAGGGAGCAGGCAGCAGGCCAACAGACAGAGCAGGTTGCAAAGTGGCAGTCCCTCCTGAAGCACAGCACACAGCAAGCAATAAGCAGTATCTAGAGCCAGCAGTGTCTGGTTACACGTCCAAGCAGTATCTAAAATCATGGGGTCAGAGCCCCTTTACTTCTGCTCAATATGTTATGGTTCAATGGGTGGCCTTAGAAGTTCACATGACTCCCTTTCAAGCCCAGCACTGGCTCCAGACATCAGTAGGGGGTAAATCAGCCCTTTGTGTGAAGGCAGGACACAACCTATACAAATGTAAGTGCTCCCCGCCTCCCTCTCTCCCAGCCCAGGAAGACCATCAATATGCAGATGAATGCAGATGTAATCCTGTCATACCCAGCCCTTCATGTGTGGTGGCTGTCTAGAAAGTATGCACAAAGTGTAGCTGTCACCCAGGCCCAGACATGAATTGGAGTCAGGCTGCAAAGCAGAAAGTGTCATAAGCACTGAAAAATGCCCACTTTTTGCACTTTCTAAAAGTGGCATTTCTAAAATAGTACACCTACACCAGTAAGCAGGATTTATCACTACCATTCTAAACATACCAAACATGGCAACTCTACTCTTTTCAGATCAGGAATTATGACTAAAACACATATAAGGGAATTCCCAATGCTAGCCTATGAGATAAGTAGGCCTCATAGCAGTGAGAAACAAAATAGACTGTTTGTCACTACCAGGACATGCCACACAATAAAGGCACATGTCTTACCTTTTACTTAAACAGCACCCTGCCCATAGGGCTACCTAGGGCCTACCTTAGGGGTGACCTATATGTAATAAAAGGGGAGTTTAAGTGGTTTAAATGCCAAGTCAAAGTGACAGTTAATTGCACGTGCAAGCCCTGCAGTGCCAGGCCTGAGACAGGTTTGAAAGGCTACATCAGTGGGTGGCACAAGCAGTGCTGCAGGCCCACTAGTAGCATTTAATTTACAGGCCTTGGGCATATGGGATACCACTGTACAAGGAACTTACATGTAAGTCAAATATGCCCAAAGGTGTAAACCAATCATTTTTTAGGGGAGAGAGCACATGCATGTTAGCACTGGTTAGCAGTGGTAAAGGCCCAGATTCAAAAAGCCAACAAAAAGAAGGGCCGAAAAACAGTAGGAAAAAGCCAAAAAGTTTGGGGATAACCCTGCAAAAAGAAGGCCAGGTCCAACACTTCTGGTGCCCCAAATATGGGATGTAAGAAGTGAAATTAAATCCTTAAAAAAGAGCTAAGGCAGGGAGATTGGTAACACTGAAAAGTGATACAGCAACCGAGGCAGTAAGAGCATCTTTGCTATAGACACTCTGTCCAGTGGGGAGAGAGGCATGGCGGTCTAAAACATCAGCGAGCGTCGTGCCCCGGCTACAGCTCTGCCAAGATTACCATCCAACAGGTCTTGCTCCTCATGCTAAATGTTTACGCCAAGGTAACAGAAAGTGTTAAATTGCCTCAATAGTCCTGAGCGACGTGGCTCTCTGTGCCCTTCCTTGGTACATACCCCAAAGTAGAAATAGACAGGACTTGGAATAAATCAGGCGCAGGCCTGAGGCCACGCCGCAGCCATCAGGGCCTCCATTACCTTCAGAAAGTCACAATCAAGGTCCCTAAGGAACATCAATGCATTGTTTGCCTACAGCAAGACGATTTCCCATGTGGCTCCTCTGCATATACCTCATTGCAGGCCCCACTGCCAAAAAATGGCCCGCCAGTGGCTCTAAGACCAGTGAAAAAAGGAAAGGGCAGAGCAGACAGACTTGCCAGGTACCCCTATGGACTCCAAAGTGCAGCAAGATGTCCCTGCCAGTTCGCACTCTAGCGATTGGGTCCTTGTATAACAGGTCAATCCAATGCAGTAACTCCGGCCCCAATCCCTTACGCAGTGGCGGGTGAAAGTGACAAACGACGGGATAGGGAATGTAAAATAAATAAATAAATAAAACCACTTATCTTGCGCTAACTGCATCGCCGACTTGGTGCTGCAGCGAGCACAAGGTTAGTGGTTTTATTTATTTATAGTTTTCACCCCCCACACCCATGCCCCGTCCCCACCCCCGCACCACTGCCCCCGCGCTTACCTGCACAGGCCGCCACTGCTCATATGCCTCAGGGCATCCCTGAGATAGGACCAGCTCAGGGAGTCGAAGGCCTTCTGGATGTCTAACGCAAAACAATTGTTGTACATCTAGCACCATGTTCCTTCACAAAATGTCATTGTTTGTTGTTGTCCTTTTGGTGACAGCTCTGCAAGGTTAGAATAAACAATAACAGCCAGACTAGAACCCCGGCATAGAGAGAATGGCTGAAGTTTATTATAAAAACCCCAACCCAGCCTTTGTTTAGGCAGAGGAGCATTTCGTTGGGACTGTCGATGTTGCCCCATGCCAGAACTCCAGCCCAGTTAAATTCCGTTAGCATCCTGAGAAGGACGGTGGCCTGCTGTACACCAAGACGGGCTCCCAGATGGCACATACCCTCAGGTAAATGGGTAGTTAGACCACTCTAAGGTATCCTGACAGATCCGCAGACACTAGGCATATTAGGATAGGAAACGCTAGGTAGGAATATAGATACAAATATATGTATTCATATAATCAATGTAACAGCACAATGGTTGAATTATTCATTTTCTTTACCATTCTCATAATGCTGATTACTATTTTTTGTTTCCTTCTATTAAACATTGTAGCGCACACATTTTACACAAGAATCCTATTGCTTCAATAAATGTTTGAAATGCCAATTTGTGTATTTCTTGGGTCTTCCTTTGGGCATGCTTGAGTCAATAATGAAATGGTTAGATCTGTTTCCACTATTTCCTTCCGGAATCAGGGTTGGCATGTTCTGAAGTTACACATGCAATCTAGTACCGAGGAAGGTTAGAGGCCCAGATGGTGCACTGTGAGTGAGCTAGCCAGGACTTAGGTCAACATATCCTGATGGTGTGCACAGACTCAGTCCTGCATAGTTTTGACATTTATGTTGCCCAAACGCTGAGTCTTAGTGAAACAGTAGGAACACTACGACCCCTGGAGAGGTCAATACAGCATCACTGGGGCCTGATAACAGAGGGCAACTCCAATGACACAAGCCGCTGCTGCATTTGTCCCATGGGGGTTTCGCCACAGTGCTGCTCCCAGGTACAACCAAGTTATGAGTGGGAGGCCTCTAGTATCAGTTCTTGGAGAGGGGGAGAGGGAGGATGTCCCCTTGCATGGCGACTGCTCCTCTCTGCACTGTGCGGCATCACCAAGTGTTCCTCAATAAAAAGGCCAGGAGAGTCCTGTGCAATATCAGCATCAATTCCTCCTGCCGTTGCTCATCCCAGTCCAGTGGGCATCTTCCAGTGCCTCTGCACTCATTTGCAAGCAAGGAGTGAGGAGGCAATAAGTGCCCCTCTTTGACTGTGTGACAAGGAGGGGTCTCAATGCCGCAAGATGCTCGTAGGTGGGAGAGGCACGCGGAACTCAATCACTGTGCATCTGTCTCATTAGCCATCTTGGCCATAACCCCAGGTTGACTTTACTAATAATAATATATTTCTACCCAAACAAACCTTTTCAGCAACATCAGGGTAATGAAAGACTGCACTATATTAGGATTGTAACTTATGAGCTGCAAGTAACAAAAGCAATAACCCACTGAGCTGCACAACTTAGTCTCAGTTGTGTCCTCTCCCCGAGGGATGTAGAAGCTGGTAAATCTGTCACTCTCCCCGAGAGCTGAAGATGCTGGTAAAGCTGTGAGAGAGGTGCAGTAACAAGGCAGGACTGGCCCATCACCAGGAGGTTGCAGGGGTAAAGGCTTGGTTTTTATGACTGGGGGCCAGTTTTGTATCAGTGCAGCAGTTTTAAGAACCCCAACTGCAGTGTTCCTTCTTTATCCAGCAGTTTGTAGGCAACAATAAAAGTGTCAAGATTACTCTGGTGATTAATGTACCTCCTGGAGAGAAATCGGAGACTAGTGACAGTTTTGACTCATCTAAGATAGTGCAGTGGGTTAATATGCCTTCTGCAAAGAAGGTGTACCATTCAAATCACAGAACAGCATTTTATGTGCATAGCTCAGTAGGTTACTGCTTTTGTCACAGAGATTCTTTTGTTACTATGCAGTTCATAGGTTACAATCGTAATCTAGCACAGTGAGCTATGAACTGCCATCAAAGAGCTCTGAGCAAACTGCATTATACAGGTTCAAAAAGTATGTTTTTTCCCATTCTTCATTATCCTAATGTTGATAAAAAGGGTTTGTTTTGGGTAGAGATACATTCTTATCAGTAAAGCCAACACTAACCACTGTGTTATGCTATGAATCCTGAGTTTGTGCTTCTCCAGACCAAGCACTCTTACAGAATACCTAACAGTACGGATGACATGAATCCTACACCTTGTAGTCTCCTTTGTTTTATGTAATAATTTCTGTACACTGATTTACACACATTTGATTTATTGTCTCTGTATGTGTGTGTGATGTAAAGTGCTCCAACACCCCACACTGGTATGAGAGGCACTATAAAGCAAATTAAATACATGTGAGAGAGGTGCTATGCAGAGATGATAGACACTGTTGGAGGGTTATAGTGAGGGAATCATTGAAGAGCCCCATCAAAGATTGTAAAACCTGATACAATTGAATATGTAATGAAAAATATGTTGTACAGTGCACCATTTTTGCCATTGTTTGACAACTTTTCTTGGTGGTAGAACCCCCTCAAACCACCCTCATAATGGTCAGGTTCAGTTGCTGAGCTTGCTTGCTATGTACCGTACGGGCTGGTCTGACAAAATTGCTAGGGCTGCTTTTGGCTCCCAGTCCGGCCTGTGCAGCTGCTCCCAGCTGTTTATACAGTCTGAGAGGTGGAGGAGCTGTGGACACAAAACAAGCTCTGCAGAAATGTGTCCCTGCAGTGCATTCACCACAGGGACTAGCCCTGAAATACTGGCTTTGTTTTTGACACCATATTACCTGGGAGGCATAAATTAGAGTAGTGGTGCAAACTGGATTTCTAAAAGATATTCTTTGTAGAAGATTCTTCATCGCCCTCTTCCATCACAAGGTCACTGCAGTGGGAGCACCAAAGAGCCACCCACCTTGATCATACAAGTGCTTTGTCTGGTAGTCTGCTGTCTAATGATGGGCTCCAAGTAACCCAAAACAGAGTTATCAGGTTGATCGAAGCCCTTCATAAAAGAAACCATAACAGAGAGGGGAGGAAAAGGGGGTACTTCACCTGGGCTCCCTGTTATGGCTCGGGTCATCTTTAAAATAGAGTGCCTTATAGATGTCATCATAGGTCAGCCTCAGACTCCTTAATAGACAAGATCAAGCCTTCTACCCACTCTCTGTCCCTCTGTCTCTTCAGGGTGCTACTGGTAGTTATAGCTGCACGCCAAAGTTCACACTTCCCTCTGAAAGGAAGTGCTACTTCTCCTATTCCAGGGTCACCTGGTACATTCTTTTCTATTCTGCATGGTACATGTTCTTTGCAGCAGGCACATAAACCCCCCACGCTACTTTATAATGAGTCTTAACTGTCACTAGACAAAACTCTGATCTCTCTCCAGCAGGAACATTAATCACCACAGTTATCTTGCCATTTTTATTGTTGCCAAAAAACTTCCGTGATACACAAGAAACTCTGCATCAAGTGCTTTTAACCCCTTGTGTGCTCCGGACGGCCCCCGGCCGTCCGACGTCCCGGTGGGCGTGTGCGGAGGACGGCCGTGGGCTGTCCGAACTCCACCCCACTCAATAAAACGCCTGCACAGCGCGAAAAGTCGCGCGGAACGGGTTAAACCCTTAAGTTATTTATTATTTCCAAACATAGCGCCACCGTCCCTGAGGTCTATGCAAGGTACGTCTGCACCATTCGCACCGCCCTAAAGCTGCCCTTGGTCAAAGATATTGAACTCCCTTTGCAGTAGTTTCTGCTAGCAGTAGCATAAGTCAAAAACCTAGCCAACGAGATTTTTTACAAAGAAAAATAGACAGACAATGTTACAACTTTTGATCATAAAACAGGAGAATGTTGCTGCAATCTATGAATTACTTCCAAGGCAGTGAAGTGTATGGAGGACTGTAAAAGCTCTGTTGTCAGGAAACAAAGTAAGTCTATACATTTCTGTCTGCCATCTGGGCAAACTGAAGGCCATATTTATGGCCAAGTCCCACAGTGCAGCGCAGCAAGTCACCTTGCTGCTCTGCGTGACAGGGAAAGGGCAGGAATGTGTCGTATTTAAGTCACTACGGGACATTCCTGCCTTTTCCCCTGTGCTGGCGCCCTTTAGGCTGCCTAGCGCCAAAGCTTTTTTTGGGCAGCAAGGGACACCTTCCTACACAAAAAAAATCCTTTGAGGCTTTTTCCTCTTTCTATATTGTGCTGGATTCTGCAGCACATATAGAAAGAGGAACAAAACAAATGAGGAGAAATGAACATATTTCTCCTTGTTATGCCTCACTTGGGAGGCGTATTTTTTGGCGCATTCCCAGGTCTACTACTAGTGGTAAATGTGGGAATGCGTCAAAATCCATGGATGTTACCTGGGAACACTCCCGCAATGCCCATGGAAATGTCATCCAGGTGCAGAGTAATGCAATGGAGCAATTTGCGCTGCATTGCATTACTCGAGATTTATGAAGCCACTCAGGGTCACGCAAGGTGGCCTTGCGTGGCTTCATAAATCTCATTGTTAAGTTGACGTAAAGGGGCTCATATCTATGCCCCTTAGACCCCATCCAAAACAGCAGCAAACATTCCAGAAATATATAGTATTCCACCAGGGCAGCAGAGTTTTCTCTGCCAAGGGCATTGGATCTGACATCAGAAGATCCAGTTGGTGGAGCAAAAACTGGAAGGAAGTATGCCGAGGCGAAGAATTTCAGATAACAAGTAAGGCCATCAAAAAATGTATCTCTAAATTAAGGGTAAACTATCCATGCTTGCATATTCCTACAAAAGTTGCTGTGCTGTGTTACGTCAAAGGGAGAGTGAGAAAAAGTGCCATATCTACTAAAAAATAACACTGTTTTTCTCTCCCCCAGTACTGGTACACATTAGGCTTTTGTGCGCCAACCCACAAGCCCTTGCATTATAATGCAAGAGTGTGTGCTTTCTGTTAAACATAGGTTTTGTATTAGAAGGGAGCCTTCCACTATAAAAACTATGCTTTAATACTTTTGTCCACTTTGTATGTGTGCTGCATAATGCAGCGCACATGCAAAGTTTGAAAATTGTGGAAAAATAAAAACATTTCTTTTCTGTAACCCCTGTCACAATGAGGTATAAGGTTTTGGAGCAAATTGCTGTCTGCAGCTGCTATAAGTTAGGGATTTGTGTCAAAACCCATGGGGGGTTGCATGGGAACGCCCCTTAACAGAAAGCAGCACAGTGTTGAGTATAATGCTGTGTTACCTTGCTTTGGCCAACTTTCCAATGCAAAGCCTTCATTATGCCTTCATTATGCTTTGCACCGGGTTTGAATCCCAAAAAGTAAAGAAAACCCAGAGCAATGTGCTATTAAATCTGGGCCTATATCTTCCTAACATCCTGGTTTATGTTTCCAAGGCTCTTCAGTACTCTACCATCAAGTTTCAACACTTTTGCAGTTTTTCACAAAGGAAATTCCACCAGGCGTCCTGACGGATTAGCCAATGTAAATCAAACAGTTGTTTTGCCACCATTTCTGATGCGGAGAGTTACCAAAGATGTCATATCTGTCATTTGCCAAAGTCAAAATTGGAGACACTCCTAATGGCAGGATCTAATTTAAATCTGGATTTTTAAAATTGTTTTAATTACTACTGCCACTCTCCTCAAAATCAGAGCAGGCATATTTACACTGATATATTATCTAGAAATATTTTGTAAATATAGCAACGCCCCGTCTTATGCTTGCATGTAAATTGTGGGTCTAGTTAATTAAAATGACAGCTAATATTTACTTGCTAATTAACCCTGTGTGAAAAGAAATAGGAATAAGCATGCACAAATATTATTTACACACATTTTGTGCAAGTTGTCACCGTTTGCATTCTCTTTTACATTAGCAATTATAATCAGGCTGTACCTGGTGTTTAGTGACTGCAGACCTGCCAGTTGAAATGCTGCCTCTATGTGACACACAATATCGGGGCTCTCTTCACACGATCAGCTGGTGAGCAGCCGATATCATATGATGGCAGGGGAAACTAGTTGAAAACCTCTGTAAGCAGTGGATTTCCATCTCATTTTCAGAGGCCTTGGACTGCCAGCATCCATTAAATGAAAAACCTCCCAGGACAACGGCAACAGACTCAGCAAGCTTTTTTTGGAGGAGGGGGGTATGGCGGAGGGGCCCGGGCACAAGTGCCTCTTTGGCATTTCTTGGCATGAGGCCCATCCCTGAAAGTCACCGCCCCCCCCCCTGCTCACACTTTGATCTTTTTGTTTTATTTGGCAGGTCTGTGGTCGAGCTACACACATGTGGGTGATATTTGTATTTATCACGCAATGTGTGGCAGTGAAAATCCCATTTGCTGCCACATTTTTCTCATTTGCATCCAGTTCTAAAGGACCCTTTCAAGGTTTTATGAACCACATTTAAAAAAAAAGTCAATGCACAGAACAATAGTATTTCATGAATATTTCAGAGGTGAATGTAGTTTCCTGTTGTGCTTCACAACTAGCAGGAGCCATAACAATGACAAAGGCAGTCCAATTAAAAATGCAATCACTGTCACAAAGCAAAGCCGTAAGACGGATCTTAAAAGTAATATAAAGGGACAGTTAACAAGTTTAGCAAGTGTGCTTGAGATGGAGTAGGGGGATGGATTGATATCCTCCTGAAATATTCAACAAGCAATGGTGAATATTGAATGTGCTTCTTGGATTACAGCTACACCCATGGCAAAATGCTGGTGCTGGCATACTGAATGCAAAAGAAGTTGATTGGTCCACATGGAAACCTACTGTTATTTTCAGAGTGTCTGTTTTTGCTTTCAAATGTCTTCACTCTTTTACCCAACATTTATATCTGAGGGTTTAAGAAGTCTAGTGTGATTTCATTGTCCTTAGAATATTCAGCTATAAATACAGTAAACATGTATGATTTATCATTATATCTATCTGGTCAACACATAGCAGGAATAAATGCAGTTAAAAAGACCTTAAATGGAAACCCACAAAACACAAAAAAGTAACTATTCACAACACAAATGTGCTTTAACACCAATATATTTACCTTCAAAAATGGCATTAAAACAAACGAGGGGCTGTCCCATAACAGTGAGCACTGGAACTGCTAATTTAGGATACAGTCTCATCGACTGTTTTGGACTGAATATAGTCCTAAACAGTTGAAGAACTGGAGCCGTGCCATTTTTACCACTTTAGACAGTGGTAAATGGTTGCTTACCACTTTAGGCAGTGGTAAATGGTTGCTTGCCAAAGGAACCTTAAAGGCTTATGCTGCTTTCAGCTGTAAATATAGCAGAATGTGTTGACTTCTCTATAGTAAACAACAGGACACAATCAAAAAACCATGCACAAAGCAACATAACAACACAATAAATGTAACAGGGCATAACATTAAAACAGTCATCACAGAACGCAAAACAAAAAATATATGACATGCCTATCTTCTTATGTGCAGAGTTTTCTGCCCCAACTGCGGAGTCTCCGCACTCGTAAACCTACTGTTCAATAGGAGTTTGTGAATTACAAAACAAACACAACCTCACACAAAGTGTAAGTTTACTTTTGTGAATCAGGCCTTTAAAATGTTATGTAAGGAGACTCCACACCCATAAACATGCTACTCGTAAATCCCTTTGTTAACAGCGAACAATCGTACACAAAAGTGCAAGTTTACCTTTGTGAATCTGGCCCATTGTGTGAAAGGGACAGGTCCATGGAGGGGGCTCGCATTGAGTGCCAGTGATCTGATGCCCTGCAGCATGGTGTCCTTTTCTGACCTTTTGTTTAAGACATAATTAACCCTGAAAACTAGATTTGCATGCCTTTGTTAACTGTGTTGGTCGGTCGAATAAATACCTTTGTTGCTGCTTGCACAGTCCTAGCTCGCCATTTGAAGGGCATTGCAAATACCACTATGATATCAATTGTTGTCAATGTTGCAGTTTATCACATTTTAGGAAGACTGCTTCTCACTTTAAACAGCTGTATACACACACAGTGGTCTGACACTTTCGGCCACTTTTAGCTTTTTAGCCAAGATCACAGTGCATTCTTGGAATCCGCATAGGATTGAACATGACAGTTTGGAGATACTTTTGGACAAAAAGCCAACAGGGGCTGAAGTGTCACACATGACAAGGATGGGAAGAAGTAGAATAAATGGAGTTACAGCAGGAAATGCAAAGGCAAGCGTGAAAGAAAGAACTAGAGAGAAAGGGGACAAAAAATATATGGTGGGGAGATACCTGAAAAAGCATGGAAAGAGAGAGTGAGAGGCAAGATAATACAAAATATGTTACAAAGAGATAATAAATTAAATGGAACGAGAAAGGAACTGATGGACAGAAATCATAGACTCTGTACAAGAAAAGTCAAAAAATGAAAAATAGAGCATTAGACAGAGAGCATGAGATAGAGCACAAACAAAAGTAGCAGAAGAAGAAAAACAGGTAGATCCTTTCAGTTAAGGTGAATAAGAAGGTGAGAGGGGATCAGCAGAGATCTAACAGGATGAGTGGATGGTGGGGTATAGGTGCAATATATGAAAATAAAAAGGGCGACAAGTAAGGGAAGAAACAGCAACTTACTTGGGTGAGCTGAAAAGAAGATTGGGTAAGGTACATGTAGAAGGAAAGAAGGGAGATGTTAAAGTGCATGCTGCACACAATCCCGATTTGATCAGCTTGTCTGTTGGCTGCTGCTGCCTCCAGCTCAAACCACCTGTTAACATGGGAGGTGTTGGCAATGGCTTGTTTTTTTAACTAAGCCATCGAAAGCTCTGCTGTTATAGGGATAGAGATGCTGATCTGTGGCACCATCCAAAGGCTTGGACAAGTCCAGTGGGTGTCCGATGAGCCCATCCAAGGTTCAACAGACATCCGAGTTGGGGTCAAAGGGATAAGAAGGAAATTACTAGTGAGAGGGCTCGGTAAGCAATGGTGTACCTGCCTTGCAGTATGTATTGTGTTGCAAATTTTGGTGCTGCTTCCGTTGTAGTTACTAGTGATACTTGCTATATTTTCCTCACTGTTTGCTGTTGTTTTATAGTGCTGCAAATGGACGCTTAAATTGAAACCTAACCATCTATGCCTAAACATTTATCATTTTGCTTATGAACTAATCATGTGAGATTTGTCTTTGTGTTTTGGACTTGTGCCAGAAGGAAGCTGATCGCCTGATAGTCTGTGAGCTTTTAGGCCCCGTGGGAATCCCAGTGTGCATTCTAGACAATAGAAGGAAGACCGAAGTCCACAAATTTGAAAGCAGTAGAATTCAGCCCTCTGAATTATTGTCGTTTTTTACTACATTGTTTAAACAAACAGGTTACAAATACTGACACAATATGCTGAGAATTCCTGGAGTTCCTCATCTCATATTCCCAGTCACCTTGAATTTGACAGACTCCTCAACAGCCAGGGACAGAAATGCAAATGCCTAACAGACCCCTTTGGTGGACTTTCTTCTACAGTTCAAGGGTAAACAAACGTTATTAAATGGTCAGTCTTTGGATACCCATGGCAGCAATCAAAGATATAGAAGGAAGCAGCCTGAAAAACATTAAACACAACATATCTGGATTTTGCTAGCCATAGCGAAATCACAAAGAGAGGATACCACAGGATTCCAGTGAGAGCTATATACATTTTTAGCTACCAGTACTCAAACTGTGTGAACTGACTGCTTGGCAGCAAAAACAAATGGGGTTCAAATTCAGATTTTATTTATTTGGGGGTAAAATCTCATCAAACAAATTGGTAAAATACAATTCAATATACACAATGTAAAGAAATACCTCTGTTTGCATGTTCACCCACACATTTTGGATTGATACTGCTGGTTTTTCAAATCTGAGATTACCCTGAGGCCTGCCAACCAAATCTCAATGCCAATGTTTAGCCATATACCAAAGTTATGCTAAATTGGATACACCCAATTGGTAAGTACTGACTTACTTATAAGTACCTAGTATATGGTACCTAGGGTACCAAGGGCATGTAAGGCAGAGTGTTCACTCAGGGCTGCAGCACTGTTTGTGCCACCCTGCAGGTGAAAGGAACAAAATGGACCCCAGCCTTCCACTGCAGACTGAAAGGGCAGTGTTTTACACTGCTAGTTCGATTTGCCATTACACCAAAGGCAAAGCTGCCACCACCTCCATTAAGAATATATATATGTAAGTCTTCCCTAAGGAAGGCCTATAGAGCCCGATAGCAGAGAGCCAGGTATTATTAAGTAAGACATATGATTCTCAATATGTCTTAGCAGCAACAGTTCCAAATTGTTGTAGTGGAAAGGTCTGTAGCCCCATTGGCTAACACAGGGTTACCGACTGGCATCCCAACCTGGCTAACTTCTGAATGTGACTACCTAACAAGGTCAAGTGAGGTATCAAATTAATTGAGGCATTACATCCGACCTGATGTCCAGGACAAATTTAAAGTCACTATTAAAGTTAAGCAACTTTCAGAAAGTTGCCACTCTGCACTCCAGCTAGGCCATTGGCCTCACAAAGGCCATGACACATAAACTGATTTCTGACCACCTGGGGAGACATGTGAATGACTCCCAGGCCCGGAAACAAAGGAAGTTGCTGCAGAGTGAGGTGTTACCTCCTCTCCCAGGATAACCACTCAGGATGTTAGCCAAAAGGCAAGCTACAAAGGGGAAGCCACCTTTGAAGGGCCGCTTTTGAAAACACTACTGAGCAGGATGCCTTTTGTTCCTTCAGAAAATTAGGAGACAGAGCCAAGGAAGGGAAACCTGTGCCCAAACAGTTTTTCCCATGGGTGGGTAGCCCACTGGTAGCCACACCTCTAGGGTGGCCTACCCTGCTCCTGACGCCCGAGGAAGGGTTGTGCCATCTTGAAAGGGGCAAGAATGGGGCACTCTGTGATAGCCAGATGCCACAGATCATAGGAACTTGGTTGCTAGAGAGGAGCGGGCCATGTAGCCCATTGGATAGTGGCTGCGTGGTCCCCTCAGGGCACTTTTCTGGGATAAGTAGGGCACCCCTTGCACCCTGTTCCTCAGTTCACACTGGAGGAGAAGAAAGAACCAAAGAAAGACTGCCCTGCTGCCCTTGAATCGCATGAAGAAAGGCTGCACCATAGAGCGACCTGCACCTGCTGCACCTTTGAACCAGTGAGATTGGGACAGTGTCTGCAGCTCCTGACACAAGGAAAACATGATTTCCTGCCTTCACCCACAGCATTGACTCCAAGGATCAGTGACTGATCCCCTAGAACAAGCTCCAGGGACACAAGAGCTGAAAGAGCACAAACCAACAAAGTGGTAGCAACCACAGACGTTTTGCCGCTACAGTCACTGGGCACCCAAAAGGACCAATCCGAGATAGCCAAACGTTGCACCAGTGTCTGCTGGACCGGGGAGTACCATGAGAATCCGGATTCCTCACATCTAAGGAAGAGACACCAGCCCCCACCAAAGTTTTTGCATGCACCCGTGCTGCAGCGAGACCAGTAGTGCTGCATCGGCTGTTCGACTACTGCAACATAGAGGATTTAGGGGGACCCCAATCTTCATCGCAAAAGTCACTCCACATCACACGTGGACTGAGGAACCACCACAGAGACACCCCGTGGACCACACCACAACCAGAGCAGACTTTTGAGCATCTTTTCCTGCATCCCTCAGCACCAGGACCACTCAATTGAAGTCTATCGTGGTTGTCCTGTAAAGATTGGAACTTGCTTCCGAAATGCTCTGGTGACCAGGTAACTCTCCAAAGTATCCTCTCTGGCCCCCTAGACCTTTTCAATGCCAACCTGGGCCAAACTTACATTAACTCTTTCAAACTTCTGAAAAGTTTACAAACTTTTTTGATGACCAATGCTTATTTGCAGTTGCATTTAAAAATTATCAAAGCTTCTAAAGTCTGTATCTCTGGAACCCTCCAGTGGGTTTTGATGATCAAGGTCTCTATAAACTCATAAAAATACGCTATATTTTACAAAAATGTTTTTGTGTCTTTTCATTGGTGTGTGATTTTCCTATATTTGTTGTTTGGTGCTGTTAAATGCTTTGCACTAAGTTCCTTTGCTAAGCCTTACTGCTAGCAGCCACAGCTACCCAGGGGTGAGCTGTGGATAAGTAAACAATAGTAAACAATACTCAGGAAAGGCAGACCCTTAACACACACTCAGCATATAATAGTAACCCTCCCTTTACATACTATCAACAAGTTAAAAAGCAATATTATACACATGGAGGCTTTAAACACCACATAGAACAGTTTTGAATAAACAAAAAAAACAAAAATCAACTGCTGTTCATACTACACTGATGCTGTTCACAAAGAATCCTACGCCATCTGTTCTTTTGAAATAAACATCACGTTCAAATGAGTAGACTTAAAATGAGAAGTGCAGTACACATTACCAACTGCCAGGAAAGGAACCCTTCTTTCTATTTTGCCTTAGATAGAAGAAACAGCATAGTTGGAAATGTCCCAAAAATTCTGCATCATGAGCCAAAGGAGTCTGAGTGAAACAGACTGGTTCAGTAATGGTTCAAATAAGTGACCTGAAATCGAGTGAGTGAGATGTGACCAAGGACTGTGTGTTAATCAGTCGTGGGAAAGCATTATACCGAATACCTTAAGGCTCTGCCTCGCTCCAGGAAAGAAACCATCAAGCATGGAATGAATTCTCTTTTTTATTTCTTTTTTCTCAAGACTAGAAAATAAATGCCTTTGTCGCCCTCTTTTTCTCTTCTCCATGACCTTGACAAGATTTTGTGTGCATCCCTTTTGGATGATTGGTTCATGAAAAAGCTGTTTTCTGACCTGTAAATATAGACTAAAGCAATGCTTGTTTTCATTTTTATACATAATTTTGGGACATAAAATCTACAGGGTTGTATTATGTTTCCTCTCAATTTTCTATTTACAATAGAAGTTCATGATTTTGCTATTGTCCTTAACCTTTCCTTACAGGTCAATCCATTGCTCCTGTTTCCTCCTTAGGTATTTACCGCATGTTTACATGCGCTCATGTCTTCCCTTCTGTTCTTGATGCGAGATGTCATTCTTTGCTCGGGATCCCTTCAAGGATTTCACCTAGGGCAGACGCGAGCCCTTGCCAGAAATATGGAGCATGGAGCATGGGGTGGGGAAAGTGGGAGGTGGGTATCTGGCAAGTTTCCTGGTCTACAGTCCACACTGCAGTGCTTAATTTGAGCTGGTGCTTTCCGGTGCTCAGCACCGGCACTTAATTGGTTTCCAGTGCTCTGCACCGGCACCTAATTTTCAACACCATACTTAGAACAGTCTACCACATGGTGGCGCTGCTCATCTAATTTAGAGATGAGCAGAACAACGGTTGTTTAAGAATACAATACACATTAAAATAGTGCTAATACCTGCCTCCCCAGCCATTCCTTTAGCTTTGGGGACCTGGAATAATCTGAACTGTCGCATTTACATGCAAGAGAGATGGTCAGTAGTTGTTTTGGCAGCGATTACAAGGGCGATGGGTGGTGCAAGCTGCAGTGTCCTCCTGGTCAGAACCCTGGCACTTAATATTTTACAAATTAAGCACTGACTGAAGCCTCGTACTCGAGTGCAGATACCCCTGACGGGAAGTACTTCGCACCCCACGTGAGATGGCACCTGTACTCTTATGAGTTCTTTATGAATAAAGCCTTGAATGGGAGAGCGAGATGCAACATTTGGCACTAAATAGCAGATTATTTTATTGAAAACGAATTCATTCTTTTTCCAGATGTTACCGTGTTGCCTGTGCTTAGTTTGCATGCTTGTATAGGCATCATGGGTTACTTCCTCTCAACAACAGTACACTATCAGCATACACGGACGGGATGAACTGCTCATAAATAAATGAATTGCACTCTCTGTGCTCACACGTGTGTGCATCCAACAGCGGGCACAAGTTTGATTATTGATTAAAACTGTCATTCTTCCTCCGTTATTGAAATTAGTGTGAAATGTGCTAGTAGCATTTTTCACACTGTTGATATTTTATTTACATGTCTATTGGTTTGCAGAGCACTGAAACATTTGCATGTATCCAAGCACTAACAGCCTAAGTAAATCTGCCTTCTAAACTAGCAAAAATAACAGTTGACCAGTTATGCATGGTTTCTATTGGAACTGAAACATTGATAGATGTTTCATTAACCCTTGCACCAGGCAGGTTGTATCATTGCAGTGTTTTATTCCACAGGTTATCACATTTTAAACATCTTGTTATTAGCTCTTTAGTGTACTCTGTTCCCTTTAGTGTTTTTTCCTCTTTCTCCTGCAACTTGAAGCCCTAATTTAAAACTGGCAAAGTGACCTAACCTGCAACCGAATATAAATGTCTTCTTCTGCATACTCTCCAGACACCCTCTTAATGCAGTGATGCCCCTTTAAAGAAGAGTAATCTCAGGCCTACAGAACACACAAAGAGATGGGTGGTACCTGCATTTGGCTGTGATCAAGAAAGACAAAAGGATGTGCCTCACTTAAAGGGTTTCCTTCACCTTGCACAAACAGCCTCTGCTGTACCACCCCTCCTCCTCCATCTACCAAAGGACAGTGCTCCAGGAAGTTTAATCAGCATCCCCTTGCTAAGAAAGGGAGCCCAGTCACAATACTTCTCACCTCACTTTTTAAATGTCCACCTTCCAGCAACAGGAAAGCAGGCAATACACTTCTGCTGTCTGCCGAAGCTGCCCTTGTCCTCCATCTTGTGCGATGCTACAACCAAGGATATTCAAAGAGATCCCTCTTTTGCTTTTTATAATTAATACTGTGAGCAAAACGTGAGGCAGAATCTCCTTTTTAATGTATGCAATATTTACCCAATATGTTCTCACATTCTTATGATCTTGTGGTCACTGCTTCACAGCCTAAAACCTTTGATCGTTCCCATTATATGTGTTCACCCATTCATTTCTGCTTTCCGACTCCTGAGCTGATCAGTTGACCTTGCTGAAGTGGTGGTCTAGTGATAACCTAGCAGTGAACCTACTGTTCACCTGATTCGAGTACCTATCAAAAGTGCCTAATACCACTATATTTGCACGCAAATTATGCTCTTTCTTTTTAACAGTCTTGCATACTTAAATAACATACTATCTAAAAAAAGCATCCTCAATATTTCCAAATCCTGCCTGAAAAAACTGACCTTTACATAAAACTTCTGATTGTCGTCTCTCCTGTTTTTTCTTGCAAGTGACCCTGTCTTTTCCCAGGGCTGGACTGGCCATAGTGGGCACCGGGTGTTTCCCCGGTGGCCCGTCAGGGTGGGGGCCGGTTTTTGGTCCCCTTGGGGGCCTTTTTTGATACCGGGGGCCGGTTTTGCAGCATAACTGCAATTTCGGCCCCCAGTAACAAAAGCTGCAGCGGTGAGACGGGAGTGGTGCTTCCAACTAGCACCTACCCCCATCTGGGGCCAGCTGAGCTGTTTGCCAGGGCCGGTTTCTGTTCCCAGTCCAGTCGTGTCCTTGCCTTTCATCCATAGCATACCACCTTTCTCTGAGCACAACCTCTCTAAGCAGTGGCGGCTCGCCGAGGGAGTGGTGCGGGGCGGTGTGGCGGGCGGGGGAGGGGCAGGGTGGACTCGGACTTACGACGGACAGAACTCCCTCTGAGTTCTGTCCGTCGTATGTCCGAGTTCACTACCCCCCCACCCTGACCCTCCCCCTCCCACCGCCCCGCACCACCACCCCGCACCACTCCCTCGGCGAGCCGCCACTGTCTCTAAGTCACATGCATGTTTGCCTTAATGTCTCTTAATGCACTTTTGAAAGTGGCCCATTATTCATTTCAAAGATCACACCCTCTTCGTTTTTGAAAGTCATACCTCTGAAAACTACCAGTATTTAAACTCCTCTAGCTCATTTATTGACCCCCTAAAGATCTACATGAGTTCACATACCCCTCCTTCCAACTAATGATCCAACTAAATTAAAAATTAATTTATTCAACCACAAAGTAATTAGAATGAATGCATGGAATGGTTTGCTTGAGTCCACAGGTCGAATTCCAATAAATAATAACGCTGGACTAGCGATTAATCTTGAATTCCAGAGCAGTGTGCTGCCCAGGTTAAAGCACTTCACAACTCGTCATGGTTAGTAAGCACTTTTGAAAATGCAATTACAATGACAATGTAATGTAATGTAACATGGATTTGTAGAATGCAGCATGTCACTCATGAGGGTATCCAGGCACTGAGTTGGTGAGAGTAGGCATGTGGTGAGGTTGGGCCTGAGTACAGACATTCTCTATGATCCCGCAATAAGACTAATTGAAAAGCCAGGTCTTCAGCTTCTTGCGTAATTCAGGAAGTGAGGAGGAGGCCCTGATGTGTTGGGGGAGGTCGTTCCAGGATTTGGCAGCTTGGTAGGAGAATGATTGACATCTTGTTTGCTTCTGTGGATGCGGCGTGTTTGCGAGTGAGAGTGATGCTAAGCGAAATTGTCTGGTGGGTTGGTGGAAGTGAAGCCCATGATTGAGCTACGTGGGTCCTGTGTTGTGTAGTGATTTAAATGCATGTGCGAGAAGTTTGAACTGGCTTCGGTTTCGGATGCGGAGCCAGTGGATCTCTCTAAGATCTGGGGTTGTATGGGATCGGTGAGGGGGTTCCCTGGTGATGATGATGATGTCAGCTAGAGGAGTCATGTACTTGTTGAAAAGTGTGGGGCTGAGTGATGATCCCTGTGGGAATCTGCAAATGAGGTCCTTGAATTCTGATGTGAACGGCGTGAGCCTGACTCGTGTTCTTCCGGAGAGGAAGGAAGCAATCAATTTGAGTGCTGCTCCTTGTATTCCCTTTGTTTATAGTCTGGGATGAGTGTGTGGTGGGAGACAGTGTCGAAAGCGAAGGAGAGGCCAAGGAGGATGAGGGCAGTGGTCTGTCCACAATCGAGGATGGTGCGTATGTTGTCTATGACAGCAAAGAGGGCTGATTCTCCGCTGTGGTTGTTTCAGAATCCTGATTGCAAGTTGTTCAGGAGTTTGTGGCATTCGAGGTGGTCAGAGAATTGTCTGTTGATGTTCTTTTCAATGTTTTTGGCTGGGAAGAGGAGCAACAAGATGGGTCAGTAGTTGCTGAGTACTGCGGGGTTGGCTGAAGGATTTTGCGGAGGGCGGTGACTTTGCCATGTTTCCAGCTATCTGGGAAGGCGGCTGTTTTGAGGGAGGTGTTGATGATGGAGGTGAGTGCAGTGCTGAACGTGGCTCTTCCCAGGTTGTAGATATGGTGGGGGGCGGGGGTCTGTGGGTGCCCCTGAGTGGACTGTCTTCATTATTGCTGCAGTGTCCTCGATGGTTAGAGGGTTCCATGTTGTCAGTTGGCAGTATTTGGTTGATGAGCTTGGGAAGGTAGATGGGGTGGCTGTGGTTCAAAGTTGCTGTAGATCTTGATGATTGTTTCATGGAAGAAGTCATAGAGGATTTTGCAGAGTTCTTCAACCTCCATCCCGCCAGCTTCAACCCAATGACCTCTACCAACCAGCGATCATCAGCGAAACCATTGCTACCTGGTCTTCGCTCATTGCCCTGACCACCTCAGCCATCACATCTTCCATCCACTCTGGAGTGCCCAATAACCCCTGCCCCACCACCTCTACAACCTTGCAACAAACCCAATCAGCATGCAACTCACCAGCATCCCCAACTCCTCCATTCCACAGCAACCTTCCCGGACAGATGGAAACACGCACACGTCAGACCCCCCCCTCTCCAGAAAGCCTCTGCTGACTCCAGTGAACTCAAAAATTACCAGCCAATCTCCCTGCTCCCCTACCCAGCCAAAGTACACAAGATAGCCATCAACCAGCAGCTCACTGAATTCCTGGAACAAAACCACCTACGAGTCACAATTGGTATTCTGTGCCAATCACAGCACTGAGACCACGCTGATAGCTGCCACAGATGACATCAGAACACTCTTCGACTGTAGAGAAACAGTGGCACTGATCCTCCTCGACCTCCCTGCAGCATTCAACACCGTCTCCCATAACACCCTCATCAGCAGGCTTCACAACATAGGCATACAGCACGGCACCATCAAGTGGATCTCCTCCTTCCTTACAGGATGCACACAAAGCATCTGACTGCCTCCCTTCACCTTCACACCCAAAGACATCATATGCAGCATACCACAAGGATCATCCCTCATCCCCACCCTGTTCAACATCTACATGACCCCCCTCTCAGATGTCGTCAGATCCCATGGAATCAACATAATCTCCTATGCAGGTGACACTTAACAGATCCTCTCACTCACTGAGGACCCCTCCAATGCCAAAACCAGCTTTTGCAACACTATGACCAACATTGCCAAATGGATGAGAGACAACTGCCTCCAACTCAACTCCGAAAAAAACTGAAGTTCTGATGTTCGAGAAAAATACCTTGGCTTGGGGTCACAGCTGGAGACCTGCAGAACTTGGTCCTACACCCAAACTGACTGACCATGCATGCAACATCTGCATCATCCTCGACAGCCAACTGCCCATGAAACAAAAAGTCAGTGCAGTCCCCTCCTACTGCTTCCACACACTCCGCATGCTCTGCAGAATCTTCAGATGGATCCCAGCCAACACCAATAAGACCGCCATGCAGGCTGTCATCACCAGCCACCTTGACAACAGCAATGCCCGCTACCCTGACATCTCCACACAGCTCCTCAGGATACTCTAGACTTTACAGAACACTGCACCCAGACTCATCCTAGACCTCCCCAAATGTACCCACATCGCCTCCCATCTGAGAGAACTCCACTGGCTACCCATCCAGAAGAGATGCCAGTTCAAGATCCTCATGCATGCCTACAAAAACCCTCTATGATCTAGGACCTGCCTACATCAACCACCGACTGAACTTCCACCAACCCTCTAGACACCTGCGCTCCTCTTCACTCACCCCTGCAGACACCGCCTGCATCCAGGGCAGCTGCAGTGGTGGCAGCTCCTTCTCCTACATCGCTGCCAATACCTGGAACGACCTTCCCCTCCAGCTACATACAGCCCCCTCACTGGCAGATTTCAGAAAAAGACTCAAGACCTGGCTCTTCCATGGAGACACAGCACCCAGATACCCCTAAGGGTGGCAGGGTTGTGCTTTACAAATGCTGATTGATTGATTGATTGTGTAGGAGTCATGTGTTGGTTGCGGCTGTTGTGTTGGTGAATTCCTTGACAATGGAGAAAAGTTCCTTGCAGTTGTTGGAGCTAGATTCGATACTCAGATTTAGAGCCTTTTTCTTGGTCTCTTTCAATTCATGGTGATAGTATCTAAGTGCGGCTTTGTAGGTGTTTCTTGTGGTGGTTCCTCAGGTGGTTCTCCATTTTCTTCCGATTTGTTTACAAACTCTCTTAGACTCTTTGAGGTCAGGTTTGTACCAGCTAGCTTGTTTGTTGGATGTTAGAAATGGTGTTTCTGGTTGTCAGAGTATGCACCCTGTAGAAGCAGGAACCACCCCTCTAGTCAGGATAAGTGTAGTATACACTATGAGTTTACCTGGGTTCACCCTCTGTTAGCTTGGCACAGAGCAGTCACACAATACTAAAGAGGCAATGTGTAAAGTATTTGTGCACACACACACAGTAACACAATGAAAACACCACAAAAGTACTCCACAGCAGTTAAGTAACATAGCCAATATTTATCTGAGTAAAACAAGACCAAAGTGACAAAAATCCAACATGCACAAGTCAAAATATGAATTTTTCAATATTAAAAAAGTTATAGCTCTTTGAAAACAATAGCTCCAACTGGGGCTATCTGGTCGCGCTTGACCGAGATAAACACACAAGTTCAGTCCAACTGCGATGGAGCGCCGGCCAGCTATAGGAGTCATGCAGACCCCGGTACAGTACCTTGGATGCGTCGGAAATCACAAACGATGCATGGTGCAGAGGAGGTGAGGTTTTGCAGATGCAGGTGATGCGTCGGTTCCTTAAGGCCATGCAGGGTCATTGAGCTTTCCCGCTCAGGGATGATGCATTGCGCATAGGAGGTGATGCGTCGATTGCTAGTGCCAATCTCAGTTCCTGAAGGTGACGCAGCATCGATGATGCATCGATGTCAAAAGCGCACTGCGTCTATTATTTGGCATCAATGTCAAACCACTGGGCTGAAGGCGATGCATCGACTGCATCGGAGTCAAAGTGGTGTGTCAGATTCTTTGGTGAGGCAGTGCTTAAGACTCATGCAGGGGCAGATCCTTCAGGGGTGCTGCGTCAGTGAGGTTGGGGCTGCCTTGAAAGTCGAGGTCCTTGCGTGTGCACTCAGCAAGGGGTGTCCACATCTTTGATGTAGGCAGCAGCAATGCATTGATTTCACAGGGAGGCGCTGGTTTCAAACTGACGCTTGGAGTCAATTAGTCAGTTTCTTGTTTGCAGCACCAAATTCACCTCCAAGGGCCCAGGACTAGATTAGGCACCACGTGGCAGGACAGGACTCACAGCAGAGGAGCCGAGGTGCTGATAGCAAGATGCAGGTGAAGTATTCAATGACCCTGAGACTTTAGCAACAGGAAGCAAGCTCAGTCAAGCCCTTGGAGAACCTCAGAAAGCAGCATGTAGAGAGTAAAGTGCAGTCCTCTCACTCCCAGGCAAGAAGAAGCAGGCTAACACATCAAAGCAAGCAGTAAAGTGGCAGTCCCTCCTGGCAGCATAACAGCTGTTCTTCATGGCAGAATGTCCTCAATCCAGCAGTGCTCTGAGAATATGGTGGCAAAGGTCCAGTACTTATACCCATTTAAACCTTTGAAGTAGTGATACTTCAAAGAAAGGTCTTTGTAGTGCACAAGACCCTGCCCTTCCTGGTCCTGGCTCCAGACACCCTGCAGGGGGGTATGCAGCTCTTTGTGTGGGGACAGGCACAGCCCTATTCAGGAGCAAGTGTCAGCTCCTCCTACCACTCTAGCTCAGGAAGAATCATCAGCCTGGTGGTGGGCCATCATATTATGCAGTGCACACCGCAGCTCCCTTTGTGTGTAACTGTCTAGAGTGAATTCACAAAGCCCAGCTGTCACCCTGACCCAGACATGTATTCAGGGACAGGTACAGAATGGTTAAAGTAAAAATGTGCCAACGTTCTAAAAGTGCCATTTTCAGATCTGCAATTTAATAAACAACGTCACTAAAAGATGTGTTTCTAAATTGCGAGTCCAGAGACACCAAACTCCAATTTTCTATCTGCTCCCAATTGGAAGATACACTTGTCAGAGGATATAAGGCAGCTCCAATGCTAACCTATGGGAGAGATAGGCCTTGCTGTAGTGAACTTGCCAGGTCGAAATGGCAGTTTAAAACTGCACACACAGGCTCTGCAATGGCAGGCCTGAGACAAGTTTAAAGGGCTACTTCAGTGGGTGGCACAATCAGTGCTGCAGACCGACTAGTAGTATTTGATTCACACGCCCTGGGCACACACAGTGCACTGCACTAGGGGCTTACTAATAAATAAAATATGCAAATCATGGAGAAACCAAATACCATTACATATTAGACACAGAGGGCCCGATTCACAGAACTAATCTGAGACAAAATCCTAAACTTACTACTTTTGGTATTCACAGAAGGCATTTAGTAGTAGTAAAGTTAGGATTTTGTCTTAAGTCTGTCTTAAGTCTGTCTTAAGTCTGTCTTAAGTTTGTCTTAAGACAGACTTAAGACAGACTTAAGACAGACTTAAGACAAAATCCTAACTTTACTACTACTAAATGCCTTCTGTGAATACCAAAAGTAGTAAGTTTAGGATTTTGTCTCAGATTAGTTCTGTGAATCGGCCCCAGAGTGCATGCACTTTAACACTGGTCAGCAGTGTAAAAGTGCCCAGAGTCCTACAACCAGCAAAAACAAAGTTCAGCACACAGTCAAAAACAGGAGGGTAGAAGCAAAAAGACAGAGGAAACCACACCAAAAGATGGCAGGTCTAATATTGGATCTTTTAAGTTTCGTGTTTTTCAGGGGCAGGAAGAAAACTGTCTGACTCAGCCTGGTATGTGCACACAGGTAGTCTGTTGAAGATGGGACCAGGAATAAACTGGTTGTGGTCTGTAGAGGCTTTGTAATTTAATTGGGCATGCAAAAAGAAATGTCACAATTTCTTTTTTGACTTAACACTTAGGGGCCGATTACGATCTCGTTAGGAAGGCCTCTAGACCTGTTCTGGAACGCGCAAATCCGATTTCTTAGCCTATGTTTCCGACCGAATCTTCCCCCGTTCCGAACGACCAAGTACGATATGAAGGTCTTGTCCGTGTCGACTGAATCGTTTCCGAACCCAATCCTGTCAGTCCGACTTGTTCGCAGCTGAATTGTGCCGTGCAATGGAGCCGGCTTCCGAACAAGTGAGTGAGATGCACGATTCGGACAGCCGTATCGACTCGGTTTTAGCGAGACAAAACGGCTGTGGGAATCGGACTTCAGGGGGCTGTAGCAGGCCCCCCTTCAACCGGGGCCCTCCGAATCGGTCCAGTGGGGGTACCCATGGGTCCCCCCTTTCCATGCATGCACAGTGTGGTGGGCACCATGGGGTGCCCGCCACCACGTGTATGCTTTCCCCACCCACTCCTTTTTGCTATGGGAGCCTGTGTACGCGTTCAGTATACAGGCTCCCATAGAGTTCAATGGGAGTCCGAGCGAACCGAGTCCGTCACCATACGGGTGCATCAGAATCGGTCGCTCAGACTCGCGGAGCGCAATTTGCTAGGAAAGTCCTCCGGATCTGAGTCATACAGAGGGCTTTCCTAGCGAGATTGTAATCGGCCCCTTAGCTGTGTTTACACTTTAGGTGAAAGCTGTGCAAAATATTTATTTTGCATTAGCGCGACACAGAAAGGTGATTAATGTATTTTTTATGTTTAAAAATGTCATGAGGTCAAATACAATATTTGCCCATACTAGCACTCTTTTGTGTACTTTGGAATGTATCATATTTCCCTGAGAAAGTCTTAATAACATTTTGGTTTGGGACTAATCTTTTGGGCCAATGTAATTACTCCACTAGACTACTCCATTTCAAAGCCACTTCTGAACAAAAAGCATATTTTCTTAGCATTATCAATATTCCTGCAAAGGAACAGAGTGGCAGAGAAATCTGCTTAGGGTAATTAGATTTAAGTCCACTGAGAAGCTTGATCGCCCTCTTTTCCAAGGAACAAGGGAGAAATGGGGAGACCTCTGGCACCAGTCACAACAAGTGCTCCCTTTCAAGTCTTGGATTGACGGAGCCAGTTTTTCAAGGTCAGTTAGGTACAGAGCTAAGTTGAAGGGAGAGACCTCGAAGACAACAAATTGATTTTGCTATCTTCAGAACACCCAGGATGCTATGTAGAGGGTTAAGCTAGTCTGTGGGCGGCTCCAATGAGTGTTTGTCAGGGGTGGAGAGCTGATTTGGCATCTATGGATTGTGCTGTGATGTCAACATTCTTGAACTCTCTACATCCACTTTTAAACCCCTGCACAAAGCAGAGACTGGCAGAGAAGCGGGAGCTACAGAAGAAGGATGGACTGTGTGAATGAACTGCTGCCTGGAGAGGACTTCAAGTTCATACTTCTTAGGAGTCTGTTGGACCTTATCCTGAGGGCCAGTGACACTGGCCTTGTTATATTCCATATAGGTACCCTTTATAGGCGCAGGTAACATTGCAACCTTTCACCTATATTCTTCCCTACATTACATACATAACGGTTCTTAGGGACTGACCTTTTACCTAGATACGACACTGCATTCAGAACGCAGGTTTCCCCCTAGTTCGAATCGAATACATTATGCATGAGGCTTCTTGGAAGCACAGCAGGACTAACAGCGGAACGAACATCTCCTGTATAATATCTCTGTATAAAGTTCAAGCCCGACGTCATCCTTTAGGCCGACACAGTAACACAGCAAGGTAGGACCCCTGGGAGACCTATGGGTATATATACATCACATCTTGCTTAAAAGGACTGAGGAGACCGAGACTTCCCGGCTGACACACTGACCAGAGACGCTGAGGTTCCTGCATGCAGACACTCCAGCTCGCAGTGGTCTAACATCCCTCGCGGGGTGTCCAACTCGAGGCCAGGACGGGGTCCCATATTCTCTCATTCTCAGGTAATGGGGTTGACTAGATCCTAGAGGGATTCTTGGCACAACACCTATATAGATGCTAGGTACATTTAGGTACATCTAGTTAGGGAGGCATCGTAGGAGTACGCACTTCTTATCATGTGTTTTATGTACTTGTATATATTCATGATTTCTGAGAGATGGTAGAACTATACCATCCCTTTACTTTCGTAGTACTGCTAATCATATATCTCTGCTACTGTCTAATGGTTGTCGCAGCTCATCTATTCTACACTAGAATAACAACTGTTCAATAAATTCTTATTGAAAACGCCCAGCCTGTTTAGTCTGTGTATCTCTCTGAGACGAACTAAGTAAGCACGAGTGACTGAGCGAAAGGTAGTATATTGTTTCCACGGTTCTGAGGGATCAGGGTTGTCATGTTCTGAGGTTGCCAGAATCTATTCTCTCCTTGGTAAGAGGAGATTATAGTGGCACTGTGAGCTAGCTGATACAGACAGGCTAATGTATCCGGTGGGGGTGCACGGAATCAGTCCGCCACCAATCCCACAGTTAAGGTTATCCAAACACGCAGATCCTGTATAGGTTATATAGGAACTACACGACAGCCTCTTCACTGCCTCTCGTGGATAGAAAAGGGTAGACTGGGAGGGGACCTTAAAGGAAAGGGACCCCTTGTTTTTCTGTTGATCAGTACTGGCTGAAGCTGCTCTAGGAATAGTTAACCCAGACTTCTGCAAGACACACAGGTACCCTGGAATTGGCCAAGAGGCTCTTGGACATGGAGAGTGCAGGTATTCAGTGTAATCTGCCTAGAGCACCAACTGCTGCTGCTGTGACATTATAAGCCAAGGAAATTTTAGGGACTGTGGGTCCAAAGTGGAGGTCTCTGAGTCTTCTCTTCAAAGAAGGGAGATCAGCGGAAAATAGACTACCTAAAAAATTGGCAAGAGGATTGGCAAGAGCACTCCTGGGAAGAGACCATGCTATCAGGACTGGATCACAGTAAACCCCTTCTGTCTTGGCCTAGCAAGGCTGAAGATACTGCGAACTAAAGCTACCACTTGTATGCATTTATTCACACCTGTAGCAGGGGTGTCTTGGAACGTGAGGCACTGTATATTAAGAAGATCTCAAGTAGGTCCTCTAAATCTCTCCTAGGGAGGGAGGACCATTGCCCCACGACACTAGCTACACAACTGTGTGCTGTCCCACAAGATTTTCTTGATTACTCCCACATTCTCATGCTATAATAATATGCACAAATGAAGGTTACCATCACTGCGAATTTTTCATGACAGTGAAATGTTGTGCCTATTTCGTGGTATCATTTTGAAAGATTTTCAAGGCTGAATTGTATTAAGGTTGATGGACTTGTTTTGGATTTCACTGTTATGGTGAGGCCCTGACAAAACCTGTAGGTCTGGCTTTTAAGAAATGTATCACTCATGTTGAAATAGGCACATGGGTGCACTGTGTTTTTAAGGGTTAGGATTTGCTGGTGGACAGACCTATAAATGTATCCACAGCATAAGTAGTCCAGGCTAAACTTAGGAATTTACTTGCTCTCAGCTTGCAAGAGGTAGCTGCACAGCTTCAAAACATAGCTCACTTATGATGTACACATGTTAGAATATGCACAGACATGAACAACACTGATTAGCACTAGGGGAGTGAGAATTTGTGTAATTTGCTTTTGTGTTATTACTCAAATTGTTAGGAAAATTAGGTGAAAATGTGCGTAATTACATGAAATGCAAATCCGTCATCCAGTGCTATATTTAGCGCAAACTGTGACCCATGCCAATTTTTGATACATGGATGCATTTTGTGTTAAAAACGAAGAACAGAGTTGCCACAAACAACAGTAATTTATTTTTTTGTTGTGAATATTGTTCCCATGCTCCCACTATATGATTTTTCAGCGAATGTTGGCATAATAACACAATGTGACGTAATGGCATGAGTTCTGGAATTTTGCGCAACAAGGGTGTGGGAAATTGGGTTATTGGTTGACTGGGCGGGAGCCCTGGTCAAGCAAAAACTCAGTCCCTTGCAGGGTGAACCATAAAAAGTCGATAAATTTACCTGTGGTCATCCCTGGGTAGCTTGGCACAAAAAGCATCCAGGCTTAACTTAGAGACAAAGTGTAAAGTATCTATGCATCACACAAACAGTAATAAAGTAAAAACACAACACAAGAAAAATCCCACACCAATTTAGAAAAATAGAGTACATTTTAATAAATTATTTGACACCAAAATGACAAAAAGTTAATTAGAGTTATGAATTTTTAAAAGTTGCGCGAGACAGGGTCAAAGTTGGAAAATATGGCCAACCGTGATGGAGTGCGGTTCGGATACAAGTAGTAGATTGGACCAGGTCAACGCTTACCATCGAATGTTGCAACTTGTGTATGAATGTGCTGCTTGTGAAAGGGCAGCATGCAGTAACACATAGTAAAGTCTGTTAATGGCTGAAGTGGGCTAGCATTGCCCCTTTATGCATGCTGGAGTGAGTGGAAGAAAAATGTAAATACACAATTGCAGTGTAATGTATGAAGTTGAGCTGAAACCCTCTATAAGTAACTAAGTTATACATACTTTTAATAAAATCAAAAGGTATTGGCCAACACAGACCAAAAGAAGTCATAGGTCTGGCATTAGTTGCTAACCTTGTCTTTGAATAGGAAGGCAAGAAAAAAGGGAAGGAAGGAAGACAAAGAAGGAAGGAAGGCAATGAAAAGTAAGGAAAAGGGCAAAAAAGGAAACAAGGAAGGTGAAACAAAAGGAAGGAAGAGAGGCAAAAAGGAAAGGAAGGAAGCCAAAAAAGATGAAAGGAGGGAAGAAGGCAAAAAGAAGAAAAAATAAAAAAATGAAAGGAGTAATGGAAGAAAGAGGAAAAGAAAGAAAGAAAGAAAGAAGGCAGAAAGAAAGAAAGAAGGAAACAGCAAAAAAAAATAAAGAAGGAAAGAAGGCAAAAAAAGAAAGACGAATAGAAAGAAAAAATTAAGGAAAAAATAGAAAAGAAAGAAAAAAGAAAGAATGAAGGTGAAAAAAGAATGAAAGAACAAACGAAAAAAGAAAAGAAGGCAAAAAAGACAGCAGGAAGGAAAAAATAAAGTGAGAAAAGATGAAAGGAAGAAGGCAAAACAGAAAAAAGGAAGGAAAGAAAAAAGTAAAGAAGACATAAAGAAAGAATAAAAAAATGAAGGCAAAACAGAAGGAAAGAAAAAAGGTAAAAAGGAAGGAAAGACTGTAAAAGACAAAGAAGGAAAGAAGGCATAATAAGGAAAAAAGTGAAAAAAAAGAAAGACGGACAATGTAAAGAAGGCAAGAAATAATGATGCAAAAAAAGAAGCACAAAAGGAGAGAAAAAGGAAAGGCATAAAAGAAAGAAAGGAAAAAAGGAAAGTAGGCAAAAAAGAAGGAAAGAAAGAATGAAGGAAGACAAAAGAGAAGAAAGAAGGGGAAAAAAGAATGAAAGACAGTAGGAAAGAAGGAATGAAATAAGAAAGACAGAATAAAGGGAATAAGGAATGAAGGAAAGTAAAAAGGAATGAAAATGGAAAGATGGCAAAAAAGAAAGAAGAATAAAAGGAAACAAAGAAAGAAGAAAGTAAAGAGGGTTCCAAATATAAACTATTGGATACTAAAACTCAAATTACACCCCACCTATGTCTAATAATAAAACTGTTACAAGTGTGCTGCAAATGAAACTCAAGAAAGTTTTGCTTGCTTCCTGGGTAAAGTTTATTGCAGAACCTTTGGCGAAATAGAGTCCAGGAACACAATATGGTATGCTGTAAAATAGCAGCAGTCCACTTCAAAAGGAATTTACAACCGCATTGGAAGGAGACAGGAATTGAAAATGCTGGAATGTTCCCTGCACTCATATCAAATGCCTCCTACTATTACATCAGGCAAAAATGGCACTAAAGGGCACTGGCACTAAATAAACTGCCTTGTTTGCAGATGTGCTCATTGTGAAACAACAAAGTGCAGTCACTCAAAGTGATGTTAACAAGATGTTTAAGCAGGCTGGCCCATTGCCCCATGCTTTATGCTGTAGTGGGCGGAAGCAAAATGGGAATGACACAACAAGAGACCAATGAGTGAAGAGAGGTGCTAAAAAACCCTTTAACTATGTATATTATACATATTATTTTAGTAAAATCAAAAGGTCTTAGTTAACGCCTTACCCAATAATGATTATTTGTATGTATACTAATTCTGGGTTGCGCGTGGGACTCTGCAGTGAAACTTGCATAGATGAATGGGATTCTCTGATAGATTTCTCTGACTTCTAACATCCTTACTCCATATGTGCATAATGATGTGCGCAGGGTGATATACACCTGACACTTTTTCTCTCCTCTGAAAAAGTCATAACTTACGTTTGGGGTTCCTGATATCTCCTGATTGTGACCCCAAAAATCTCAGGGTACATGACAGTGTACCCACATGAAATATATGTAAGCTTCCTATCAATACCATGAGGAGAAATGGAGATGGGTTGTGGGAAAGGAGAATCCTTCCAAGGACTTCCTTAGTTCCCCTAATATATGATGTGAGGACATTCTCCTGCATTTCCCAAAACCATGCTGTTCGTTATGCACTAGAGCAGTACAGTCATCCCTCACTGCCTCTAAGTGCCCCAACTGATCCCACTTCATTTACAGCTAATTCATAAGCTATCACACTGTAGCATAGTAAAAAGCACTTTTAAAGGGAAACTATGGTAAAAAAAAATGTTTAACCCCATTCTATTGGTCCCAGATGGTTATGTATGCAAACCATAACGGATTCCTGCACATTGCACTGCTAATTACTTCATACATGACATCACTGATATTATTGCTAATGATATTATCTCAGCCATCACTGATGACACTTCAAATGACATAACTGATGTTATCACTGAGGAGATCATGTATGACATCTTGGATGACCTCACCGTAAGAAACACTTATGACTTCACACAATGGTGCCACAGACATTTCTCCATGCAAAACAAACATGGTTTTCAAGACACAGTTTGAGATCTTTCCTCTGACTCCTCCAACAATTCCTACCATATCAATAAGCTATGTTGCTAACAAGAACACAATTTAGTTTACTCAAATGGCTGCATAATTTTGAGCTTTGCTCACACACTAACTTTGAACTGCATGATTAAGTTAGACCATAGCCTTTGATGTATCTTGCACTGAAACAGGCATAAATATAAGTCTCAGCTGGTACTCTATCCTGTCTATGACAACTTCAGGTGACACTTGTTGCAAATGTTCTTTCAGAGGAGCTAGAAAACATTGCCAATTCTTAATAGGTGAAATATACAAGGTTTAAGTGACTAGACCATATATACTAATAAAAACTACATTATTTGTGGGAAAAGCGCTTACAGTCTGCCTCCACCTGGTGTGAACTTTAAACAGGATTTGGGATCTCATTCCGAGCCTGGTGAGTCAGCCATCATATCGCTGAGGCAACAAAGAAACCACTTCCTCTACTCAAGTGGTACCACACCACCACTTGAAGGTGACCTCCTGGAAATTACCTTTTCTATGGGATTGTAGACACAAGGTGAGTGGGGGTTCGGCATGACACATTGATCACGACAGACTCAATGATAATTTTATTTTTGGTGCACATTATCTACTGCAAGCCACCAGTACATACTGAATTCTCCCCAAACTTATTTTCCAGCACTTTCTTATGTATAGACATGCCTGGATTTGCCTGGATATCTATTTTCATAACAACACTAGCATGATGAAAAAGTGCCAACGTCACCCCTTATTCTAAACTCAAGTAAAAGCCCAGCTGGTCTCTGGAAGACTCAGATGACCCTCAGCCAGCCAGACAGGAGGTGTATTGCCCCAAGGAGTGAAATAGAAATGAAAGTTCTGTCCAAAAATATGTCTGCAGAGCTTGAACAGCTGCATACATACCTGGGACCATGTGCTCTGACCTTCACTATTCTGGCATACTGGAGGAAGAACATCTTTTTTTGTACAGCCAAGGCACTGTGACCCAGATTCTGAAAGGTTTCATAGAATGCAGCTCAGCAGCCAAAAATGCTTCTCTGAGTCTGAGCCTGAGTCTACCATAGGTTTTATACAGGAAGGGTACCCTTCCTGTACAAAATAGTATGGCTCAACACATCTTAAAGCTTTTCCTGCTTTGTATGTGTGCTGCACCGTGCAGCATGCATGCAAAGTTGGAAAAAAAGGAGAAATGAAAACATTTCTCCTTTTAATGTCTGCTTTCCAGCGGCATTAATTTTTGCCGCTAAACCCTGTCTACTCATGCAATAGATAGGCTTTAGCATCAAAAAGCATGTGTGGTTGCATGGGAACACCCATGTACCACCCATATAACGCACCCTTGACGCAAAGTAATGCAAAGCAGCGTTTCTCACTGCTTTGCGTTACTTTCCCATACAAACCACTGCTAATACCAATTAGCGTTGGTTTGTTAATTCCCAAAAAGGTTTAGCGTTGGATTAGCGTTACAAAAGTAATGCTAACCCGATGCTAAACCTTTGTGAATCTGGACCTGTATGTAGAGCAGCAGTGGTTCCTCCATAGGAGCGAAGTAGCACCACCCCCCACACTGCTGCGCAGAAAGCTGGAAGAATAAAATGGTAATAAAAGGATTTTATTGCTATTATATTGTTTCAGATTTCTGCCAAACGGAGAGGGCAGGACGGGGCTAGTGCGTCTTGCTCATGATTGGCAGAAATGACAAGTGGCCCCTTCAGTTTGAAATGCGCATGCCGATTTGGCTGGCTACCTTGCTACGGCCAAACCGACATGCGCAATTCAAACTCTCCAACCCAGCTGTCTTAGTGACTGGGTTGGAGAGCAGATATAGGCCTCCAGTGCCCTTCGGAGCGCTGAGACTGCCTGCTCCACCCAATACAGACGCTTCACTCATGCTGCTCAACAGCATGAAAGCAGTGTAAGGATTGGATAAGGATCTGTGGGAGATGTGGGACCTCGCGCTTGGAGGAGTCTGGAGCCGGGGACTGGACGTGCTGCAGGCGTTTCTTTTCTTTTTCATCTTTTAATATTTATGTCTTTGTGACCTTGTGCTGCTCCTCACAGCATTATCTTGCACATCCCCAACCAATTTAAACCCTGAACTGCTTTCCATTGAGTTCTGTGCTGCTGTTCCGTTAACCCTTGGCTGCCTTTGCTCCCATCTGTGGACTATGCACTCCTCTCCTCCCTCCCAGATCCTAATCCCATATCTAACTGGACCTTGCACTGCTGCAGATGCTGGATCCTGCACCCTCCCCCCCTCCCAGGGGCCCTCCAATGCTCCTCACTAACTCTCTGTTGTGCGACTCATTTTGGCTTCTGTGAAGGTGTTCACCAAGCGTAACTAACATATATAGGGGCATATTTACAAGGGAAGTGACGGAGTGAGGCGTCAGCCTTCCTGGCTTAATGCCTCACTCCGCCACTTCAGAAATGCAGGGCTGCACCATATTTACAAGAATATGGTGCAGCCCTGCGTTTCCCCCTGTGCTGGTGCTACACTTAGCAGCCTAGCACGAACACAGGCATCCTTGCACCATAGTGCAAGGGTGTCTGCGTTCAGGGGAAGATTATTTATGTGCAGGAAGGTGTCCCTTCCTGCACATAAACAATTTTTAAATGCCGTTTTGGAACTTCTATGTGTGCTGCTTAATGCAGCACACATAGAAGTTGCAATACAGCATTTTTAAAATGATTGTTTATGTGCAGGAAGGGGGATCTTCCTGTACATAAACAATCATTGGCTTTTGCTGTTTTCATGTGTGCTGCACAACGCAGCACACATGAAAACAGCAAAAACGAGGAGAAATTGAACATTTCTCCTCATTGCACCAGGGTAAGACCAGGTTTTCCTGGGCCTCATTCTGGCGCTGCCTCCTATTTACGCCTCCCTTGTAAATAGGGGGCAGCATCAGAATCAATGGGTTTTGGGGTGGAACGCCCACAGCAACACCCATTGCCCTCCCCTTTCTTGCTAAGCATAGCGTGAAAGGGGGCCTTATTTACAAGGCAGCGTTAAGCTACGTTAAGTGGCTTAATGCTGCCTTGTAAATAAGGCGAAGCCCCTATCGCCACAGCAGCGTCATAAAAAGATATGTTCCCATGCCACTAGGGGCTTGTAAATATACTCCATAGTGCACATATAACCTGGACAGCTGAAATGCAAACAGTTCTGTTTGTGGGAAACAAACATGTACTGTGGCAATCCACCTGACCTTTTCTTTGGATTACTTAAGCTTGGGTGCAGGTTTCTAAATGTTTGCTATTGCCAAAGATTTTTTCGGTTTTGGGTCATCAGCATACAGTCCAATTAAATAAAGTATGTCTTTAGAGAAAAGTGCGGCACCAAGTATTACCTGCTCCAAGGTATCTGACTGGAATCCAGTGTATTTCTTAACGTCACCAGCTTTGTGCCCAATTTTGAAAGGTCGAAGCTGCGCTCCCATTTTCATGACCTTGCGCTTTCTCCTTACCACCTTCTGTCGCCAGGGTCTTGTACCTCAGTGCACCCCCTCCATGCGCCTAGACCTCGCTTTGGCACCGTGTCACCCCTGACTTCATGCACCACTCTTTCATTACTGGTTGCAGAAGCAGGAACTGCTGGGCGTGTCAATGATGTAAGCCCATCAGTGATGTAGGCCCGTCAGTGATGTGAATCCGTCTGCAGCGTTCCTGGGCCCCAACCGATGACTGTTGGATTATAACACCTGGGCGCCGGCGCTGATACTGCTGCACTGCGCCCGTTTCAGGACAGTTTCACCGGCAGAGGCTCCCCAGGACAGAGGAAAGCGCCTTGTGTGATGTGTTCAGGGGAGAGGTGCTGGATTCTAAAGCTGTGCTACTCCAGTGACTTCTAGACATATGTAACCATATGTACCTGGTTCCTGGTCTGACCATGCCTCCGGTGAAATCCTCACCACCGCACCATGCGTCTGGTGGAATTCTCACCACCATACCACGACTCCGTTGGAGGAAATTCCCTCAGCATATTTTTATTGCATTTATGTCGCCCCAACATTTATGTCGGTCACCACTGATGTAAAGATGAAGATCATGTACGTCAATTCATCAAAATGCCTGGGGTAGTGGAAGTGACATCGCATGCCATTTGACCTTTACTTTGACTCACACACACATGCTTAAATACTAACACATTCACACACTCTTGCACACATAAACCCACTCTCACCCGCAAGCATGCACACAACATACATTTAACAGCATTTTTTACATACCTTAGCTTCTAGATAGGGTTATATTCCAGCTAAGGTACTCCATCCTTTATTACACTAATAGTGAATATTATTCACTATTTGTATCATAAAACAATTGACAGAAACCAGGCAAGTGGACCTCCAACCAGCGTCCATTAGGAAGAGCTGCCCCTGCGTTCCATGCACTGATTTTGCCACATCTGAGGCCAGGGGTCGCATAGGCATTGCCAGGGGTAGCAAGGGGCATGCCAGCGGTCGCAGCTGCGACCCCTAAATGAAGTCCACGATGAACATATGTGTGCCGAAGCTGATATAGCGCCTTCTTACGTCATTTTATCGAAGCACAATCTTTAGCTAGGAATAGGACTGGCCAATTTTGCATTTATGTAGCAATTCTAATGTTGCTCAGCTCAGACTGACCTTTTATGGAATTGTCGGAGTGAGGTTTCACTTAGGCTGTTCGTCTGTGCTCAGGGGTAAAATGTTTTAAAATTGTCAAACTAGTGATAACACACATTTTAAAATGCTTGCCTCTTGTTGCTGATAAAAGCTGAAACGTCCCTTACCCAGTTCCACTTAATTTATTCACATAAGAGAATACTGAAACTCGGAGTAAACATTGAAATATTGGTGCTTTGGAAAGATTTGAAACACAGTTACGTCTTATTTAATGAAATACAATGTAAGAAGGATGCCGGCTAAAAGTGGGAAACGATTTTCTATGGTGCTTATACATTTGGTATGGCAAACGTCAATAATCAATAACGTATATTAACAAGATGCATTTTAGCTACTTGCAATATCACTCATGTTGATGATATAGTAATGCTCCGCATGGCAATACAGTAATGACAAAACCATTTGGGGAACAAATTTCATTCATTTGAAATGGTTTTCTTGTTAAAGAAAATCAATACACCCTATGTATGGAAATGGTCTCTAATTGAAATACCTGCACTGTAACTCGGCATCTCTTCCATGGTTGATATCACCCTGGAGGAGATGCCCTAAACAAGACATCCTTGATGCTGGATATCGACCTTAAAACGTTACTTCTTTAGTGAGCTATCCCTCTAAATTTGAAGCTCAATCTTTAACTGAAAACACGAAGTTATTCATTCTGAAAACACGAAGTTATTCATTGTAATGGCGCTAGGAGCCTGTGCTCCTCTGAAGGAGAGCTAGAAATATTATTCCCGTTATAGAAACAGAGAACAGACTCGAGCCCACAGTCCTCACCCTGCGTCTCCACTTGTCTAAATTGCACGATGCTGGACAATCACTGTAACTTATTGTGCTCGGTTCGTTTATGATCCTAAAAATTGGGAGCGATTATACACAGGAAGATGCACAGAGGCGTCAATGCAGAGAAGAGAAATGCACTATTTCTTAAAGCTGACATGAAACTTTTAGGACCAATGCGATATATTTATTGAAGACCAGATACTTCTTAAAGGACATCTTAATCTATTTTAAATTATACAGAAGTGTCTGTTGAATTCTGTGTAGCAATGTGTTTTTCAATGTGTTTTTTAAATAATGCCAATAACACTCTAATGGTGGCACTGAATATTCCTTAGTTGTTTTCTAGCATCATACATAGCTTATTTTATATTTTATGTTAATTGTTGTTTTTGTTTAGTACCAATGCAGCCTGGTGATACTTCAATTCCAGTTATAAATCCAAATAACCTGAACTAACTCTAACAACTTGGGACAGAGAGGAAATTGTGTCTTGGATCCCAGTGTTTGCCAGTACCTTCGAGATGTGGGGAATAACGCTAACGAAACACAGCTCACCTGGATATCCCTATTCACTCAGTTCTGCAGGGTGCTCAGAGTAATTCGCCCTGTAGAACAGAAGGTTCAACACAAGCAAAGCTGACTAACAACTCAATCCAGCACCAGTGGGATTGAATTACCTCAGAGCTAAATGGTCCTAGCTAAACTCGAACCTACCACCTGCAAGTAACCGGGACGGTAATAGCAGCCTTGCACCTCCTCTCATTGAACATCGCAGGGACTAAAACCCTGTTGCAAGATAGCATTCCACCACAAACTTGGAAAAATTTCGAAATCAGTGCTTTACAAGAGACTTGGCCAATGGTAGTACTCCCAGTAGAAGGCTATGCTCACTATCAAGTCATAGCCACCAAAACACAGTGCTACAGGAGACCTAAAGGGTGTCTCGCAGTATATGTAATGCTCAATTTAGATATCACCTCTAAAAAAACAAACCTTCTATGGATTCAGGTCTCCAAATAATAAAATTTAGCAAATGGGGCAAATATGACTGACAGCCAGTTCTATTGTTCAATTTTTACGCTCATCCGAGCTCAATTAAGAAAAAAGCGCCCAGGAAACGATAATCTCCAGAACAACCAACTACAAGCAAGCCAAACCATAATGGGACATGATTTTGACAGGGGACTTCAATTCAAATCCAATCTATACCCCAGAAGAAGATGATATGTTAGCAGCTGAGAACCTATACTGGAACGTCCCACCACAATCAAGTTTTGTAGTTTAATGGCGTGATATAAAAAGGGAACAATTTGTGACATCCTTGGAATTTTTGGGCATGAGGGTGTTAAATGGAAGGTTTCCAGATGATAATCCACCTAATTTCACCTATCATGGACCAAAGTCTCGGTCCATTACTGACTATTCAATCACCTCATTGCCACTAATCCCACTGCCTCAGCAGTACAAATTTCAATACACCATGGATAGCGACCACTCCTATCAGACACTCTCACTTGGACTAAACCCTCCAACTCATTTGCTGGCACCAGCAGACATAGGCACAATAAATTTGACCAACTTAAAGAACCTGAGATGGAGTAATAAAACAATAGCAGACCTTGGACTCATTGCCAGAGCCCTCCTGATCCAAAACACTAATACTACAAGCAACCCAATTGATGCATGGACAAACTTCAGTGCCAATTTGCTAACTCAAGCAGCCCCTGTTAGAAGAGGATCATCATCAATACAAAGAGGGCAAACAAGACTCTCCAGTAATGCAGCACTTCAAGAAAGGAACTAAGAAAAACCATCAGACACTCGAGGACGACAACTCGGCAATCCTTCCCCTGGGAATGATTAACAACATTATGGAAAGAGTACAAAAAAATCTCTGGGAGGACAGGAGATCCAGCAAAGAGGCATTCTTAGGCAGACTAACTCCAGGAAGTTCTTGGAGACAATAAATGGGCTCAACAGACCAATAAATGCAATATATAATTAAAATATAACAGAAGCACTATGGGCAGCTCACCTTGCCAACACATTTGCATTTGACAAATGTCCCTCAGAAATCATGAACGCGAAACACAGCTAAAGTGGCAACAGGCCAATGCACAATGTAATAGCCAGTACACATGACGTTAATCCCAATTGTGGGTCCAACAAAGGAGATGACAGCCAACTGTACTTGTTCGCGGATAAATGTGACCTCTGGGAGAACATGCTATCAGCACTATAGAAAGAAGTTCATTCAAGTGGAGCCATCCCAGAGAGTTGGCATGGCTCCATCATAAATTCAGGGGCATATTCTCAAGAACGTGTGATAATCATCGCAAATTTAGCTTAACGCAACTTTGCATATCGCAGTCCATCGCGAGAAAATAACACCATCTTAACGTCCAATTCCCAACCCCTCAGCACCATGCAATAGTAGCATGATAACCCGCCAAATGACCGTGTAAAAACCAACGCGATAAACAAAAAATGCGAAACACGATCGCCCAAAAAGTTGCGATGCCACAAAGCGCGATACCAAAATCAGCTAAAACAAGCGACAGGCCTGCAATACCCAAGCGTCATGCGTGAAAATGCACTATAAAAGCAATAAATAAACAAACCCCAAAACCAATACAAACTGCGTAGCACCATGGATGCACCCGGACCGAGTGCAGAGGACAAGCCTAACTCCACAAGCCCCACGGAGGACCAGCATGGAACTCCCTGTTCGGGGGAGGGCAAGGAGAAAAGGAAGAGGAAGACGGGGTTCAGTCCGCAGGAAGACCAGATCACCGTCACGGAGGTAATAGAACACTACCAACAACTGTTCGTCACCTCCACTGCATCATTGGCAACACAAATGGAAATATGGCAGTCCATCGTCACCAAAGTGAATGCAGTCGGAGTGTCGAGGAGGTCAATGGAGGATGTCAAGAGGCGCTGGCATGAAGTGCACAGCCAAGCCAAACAGAAACTCGCTGCCAACATGAAGGCAGCAAAGGCGACTGGAGGTGGGAGTCCTGCGCCACAGGAGGAGCTAGATGAGCTGGAGGAAATGGTGGCCACAGTCATCAGTGTGGAGACGGTGCAAGGAGTTGGGGGTCTGGACACAGCCCGAAATGACCTGACCCAACAGCAACAGGGTGAGTAACGACCAGGGACTAGGGGGACGGGGGCAGATGGGCACAATGGCACACATGCACAATCATGTGCAGCACACTGCACACCCGTAATGAGTGTGGAACATGTTCCTGATACCCTTGGCACACTGCAGCACACATAGAAACACCAAGTAGGCCCCCGTCCACAATGTGCACAAATGGGCCCCCCTCCATATCACCAATGCCACAACTTACCCATGCACATGTGCTGAATCCAGAAAAGCAGCAGCTCTGTGAGCCACACTGACAATGCAAGTGACACTGCATGACAGATAGCATGGCTGAAGTCACAATACATGACATGGTGCACGAGACGACACTGAGGTGGCTGAGTGTGGACCACATCCGTAAAGGAGCCTGTCACACTCTGACACATCCACGTGCACCTACGACCCATGACGTCAAGAACACATCTGCAGACAAACAATGCACAAGAGTACCAAATATCTCCAGTATCACAAATGACCCAAGTCGCAAACATCCCAGCACCCGAAAAGCACACAAGTCAAATGCACACTGACTCAAAGGGATAAGGGTCCGCCAATGCAGAGCTGCAGGGGCGAATCGCCAACAATGCAGCACACACACATAGCAATCACAGTACATCAATATTGACGACAATGTGGGACAGAGTGCAACCCCTACACCACAGGACAGAGGACACAACTGGTGCCTCTCATGCGTAGAAACTGGCCAATCACATCTGGCAATGCATGACACTGTGAGATGATAATGTACAAGTACAACCACACATCCGTCATGTAGTCGAAATGTCCACTGACTCCCATCAAATAGCCAGCTTCACCAAAACAGTCACAATGTACACCGTCATGCAGTCTGAATGTAAACATCTACAATGCGTCAACATACATGGAACACACTGTTAACCTGCATCTCCCCTTACATTGCTGAGGGACAATCAACACCTCCTGCAGAGCAGACCACACATCTCTTCAGTGATGATGAAGAGGACACCCTGCCCATTTGCCCAGACACACTCCAACAGCTCGTGGACAGCCTCCTCACCCCACCTCCAGGAGCAGGGCAGCCCAGCTGCATCGTGGTGAGCCCACACCCTGCACAGACCACACAGCAGGAAGCACACACCACCACGGCTGCCTCCCAGGACCCCCACGACCAACACATGGATTTCAAACGCCGTGTGTTAGGGTGCCAGGAGAAGATGACAGATCAGCTGCGGCTGGGTTTCGAGCTCATGGCAGCCAAACTCGATGCCATACGTGGGTGCCTGAGTCCCATCAGGGAGCACCTACAGTCCCTAACGGATACCCACTGTCCGCACCATGCCCACCAACAATCCTTGGCTGACATCGCTGGTTCCATTACTCGGATACAAGAACTGTCTAGGCAGACAGGTTCCAGCGATGACGGCACAGAGTTGGCACAGCTGCGGAGGACAATGGAGACTTTGAAGCCGATGCAGGCTGGAAGTATGGCTGCCACTGTTGAACACCAGCGAGATGTAGCTGCGATCTTCCATGCCTTGCAGATCCTCATCTTGCCATTGCTGCCACTGAGCCTGTTCCAGATGACTGCTGCAGGAACCTCAACACACACATCTCCGACCCCTGATGTGTCAGTGGCACACAGTGATGCAGCCCATCACCTTCGCACCCTGATGTGTCAGTGGCACACAGTGATGCAGCCATTACACCGCCACACACACCGGACACACCCGACACAGAAGAAGTATCAGAGGAGTAAGATGCGGATGGTAATTACTGTGTGAGGAAGGAGGCAGTAGCATCCCTCACCTCCATTTGGCTTGCCCTGCCTGGCTCTGTCCTATGCATCATGCCCTGGGACAACACCCTCCACTGACCTCCGGAACACTCTGCGGCATTCACCCGGACCCCGACACGGACTGCCATATCTCCACTGCTTGACAATTACACAGCAATCCTGCTGCGGACTGCACTCCCCCTCTTCCAAATCACTTTTCAATCCCCAAAGGACTCTGGTTGGCCCACCACTGGGCTTCCATGTTATGTAGGCTTGGATGGCCATGGACAGCTCCCTCTCCGTCATTCACCAGAATGTGAATAAAACATTCGAAATAATGCAGATGTGTCATGACTATGTTCACTCACGTATGGAAGTATGGCTTTATGTAGGGACAATGATTGCACAAGAAGGTACACCCCGGTAAATTACATCAATGCGCATGTTCATCCCCGAGACACATGGCCAATTGGATGACTGTGAAGGTGGGTACTAGCTGTGTCCCGATTGCACATTAGCAACAATCTCACAACCCCCAATGTAGGCACAAGTCCATGTATTGAATAGGGCTGTGTGTAAGAATGACCAAATCGGAAGCAGGCCAGAAGTGGTGTCCTACATCACATGTGACGACAGAACTTCACGTCGCATGCCTAGTCACACACATCTGTGTGGACACATTCTGTAATGATTCATGACATTCCTCAACATGGTCAGAGGTTGGACACCATACTCACATTGCTGAAGACACGTAAGAGCACAGGTCTACCAGCAACTATCCCAAAACAATGTCTGGCTCACAGAGGTGGAGCTGTCAAAAGGGACCCACCCCCATTGTACATGCGTCAGTCAGTTCCTCCCTGTGTAGGGACGATGCTCATTGTGGCACTTGAGTGGTCAATCTAATCAACACCCATCACAGTTAGACACCAGTGGTGTTGCGTGGACTTTATTGGCATGTGCGTGTCAGTACGGACAAGGCAATGGCCACAACAGGCAGGGACATGCTTAAGACACTTACACGCAGCATGGGAACATGTCAAGGTGCAGGGAATGGGGAGGCAAAAATGAACACCAATCATCACGGATGGCAACGGTCTCAGCCCACCTTGCCTTGCTGGACGAGTCATGTGTTGTTTGGCATCTGCCCATTGCCCCTTGTGAGGGGGCACGACTCACAGCCCATGGGGTCTGCATAGTTCTCTGCCACCCGACTGCGCTGACTGTCTGCTCTGCTGACAGTGATCAGGTGAAAGGGTCCGACAAGTTCACATGTCGTGCTACATTGCCATGTGTGTACTCTCCCCCCAGCAGTGTGTCCAACTTGGTAACGTTGCCAAACGACGCTGTACTGCTCCGACCATGGAACTGCATCACCTTGCACAGGTGTGTGTACACACGCGTAGTTCCACGCACATGCATTTAGAGTCCAGACGAAGGCAGACATGTCCTCTGTTGTGGTGGGATATGTGAGCATTCCCCACGATGCTACAAGGTGTTGGGACCAGTGCTGTGGGTGACAATCCGATGTGGCTGCAGGGACGTAGTTACTTGTCCATGAATGCCAGGGCCGCTTCATGTGCAATGTGTTCCAATAGTACGTCGTTGTCGGGTTCAAGGAACACCAGGGTGCGACAATCCATTAACTGGTCCGGGCAGATGTGCTCAGTCCACGCCGTTTCCCCAATCCACAACACAGCCCAATAGGGGAGCGCCTCGATGTGGTCACTGCACACGAGGAGTTGTGCAATCTCCCATGCGCAACTGCCAGCACATATGCCAAGGATCAGTGCATCCCATGCACGGCTATCCAGGTGACACTCCTGTTCGTGGGCCAACAGGGGGCGCACTGTCAGGTCATAATCCAATTCAGCTACCGTTGCGTTGGATAGGCAGACCTCCATGGGCCACTCGAATGTGCATGATCGACAGTGGAACCAGGGCTGGCTGGACGCAGGTGACGTAGGCAAGACGGAAAGTCAGACGGAAACTGATTCGCAACACTGCCATTGGCAGGGATCCCAACAGATGCAGCATTCGTGCACGGTACAGTTCCACGTGACAGGGGTTGTGCATGTGCCCGGGAATGCCTGCCATTGCGTTTGTTGGTCTCGTGGCACAGGCACTCCTCAGACCGGCGGATGTTTGGTGGACGATATGCCACAGCTCTGGGCAATGAGTCGTATGTGTGTGCAATGTTTGGATGTATGGGTAGTTCTTGACCAATGTGTCAAGGGCATCATTTGCAGGTGTAGGTCATGCAGGGACAAGTGTGTGAGGGGTGTGGGCACGTTGGTGTTTCATTAGCGCAGTTCGTGGTGTGGGAGTTGTCGGAGGCTGGTATAGTATCTCACGCAGGGTGTGCCAGCTGCATTCAGGACCAAGGTCGGGGGTTTGGTTGGCCTTCGGCCTTGTGTGTTGAGACAAAGGAGCTTTCATTCCTTATTTTCGTCTGACTACTGCTTGCATGTCTTAATTGTGATGTGGAGTTTGCGCTGACTTTGATGCCAGGCCTGTGATTTGGGGTGCGCAGATTTCGAGACACACGCAGCTGTTGGCATGTTTGCATGAGCCAAGGGCCCGATTGGCCTTGCGCTCCTTGTTCAGTCTCTCTCTTTCTCCCTCTTTCTTTCTCTCTCTCTCTCTTTCTCTCTCTCCCTGTCCTTTGATGGGTGCCTGACACACCTTCTTATCTTGGATATTGTCTTGCAGGCTGTGAGTCACAGATTGTCCAGGGATGCCCCGCCATGACTCCTCAGAATAGTTGTTTGGTGACAAATTAGAATGTGACATTTTGTTTGGTCTTTCAATGCTGTATGTATGAATCAGGATTTCAGTGCTCAAATGTATGTTTATTGTTGCAATTGTGCGACATCAGGCGGGTGCTTGTGTTCATGTTTCCGTGCAGTTGATGTGCTGTGTTTTGGTCCGGGGGGGGTGGGGGGTGCCCAGGGTGGGGTGTGGTCCTGGGGGTGGTGGCGGTGGGTGTTGTGGCCCTCTTGGGTGTCCGGCACGCATGTTCAGTGGCTCCATGGCATCTGTTGTTCTTCAGGTGTGGCTCGGGGCTGGGCTCTCTTTTGTGGTGAAGGATGTCATCCGACTTTGCACCAGGTCGGAGCAGGTGTTAGTTTCCTGCTGCTAACGCGCCTTATCGCATGTTTTGTGATCTTATCGCGGATCTGGCTGGTCGTTGTGAATGTTGAGGAGTGGTGTTGTCGCAGCTTTTTGCACGGGAACGCCTACTCTGCATCTCATTAGCGATAGTTGCCGGGGTCATCTGTGGTGATGTTTTTTGAGGCTGCTATCGCGGGTAAACTGGTGTTATGGGCTGTTGACACCAGCTTGTGAATGGGGCGATGAATTTATCGTAACTTTGGCTGCGATAAAGTGCCGTTAACTCGGCAATAAGTCCTTGAGAATATGCCCCTCAGTCTTTAAAGGAGGAGATAGGGCCAACACAGCCAGCTACAGGCTCATAGCATTCCTGGATTCGGGGGCTAAACACTATGCCGCTCTAATATTGGCTTATCTCATTGACTGGTCAAACATGAACAACATGATACCTGTAAACCAGTCGGGTTTCAGGGAAGACTTGGTACCATAACAAACATCCTAGCAGCCTCCTTTATAACTGACTGATGCAAACGAAACAAGCTAGAAATAATACTTCTGGTTTGTAGACTTCAAAGCAGCATTTGACCGCGTCAACCTTGGGATGCTCTGGAATAAATTAACAAATTGGGAATCCCCCAAAAGGTGCTACGATCCATTGAGCAGCTATACTCGGAAACTTGGATCCAAGTTAAAATCGGTGATGGGACAAGAGTATCTAGGAGGATACCAACCTACCAAGGGCTTAAACAGGGATGTGTGTTGGCGCCCCGCCTCTTTAATCTATTTATTACAGATCTGTCATCAGAGTTAGACCAGGAACCCCCACGACTGGGTCCACTTCGTCTCTCTCACTTGTCCTACATGGATGATATTTTTCTATTCAGTATAACAACAGTAGGGCTTCAAAGGCTAGTTAATGTATTGACATCCTATGTCAAAACCAACAATCTTGAGGTAAACACAACAAAAACAAAAACTATGACTATTAGCAATCGACCAGTGTGGCCAGTCAAGATCCTCCTAGATGACACAACTCTGGAAGAGGTAAACAGTTATAAATACTTGAGGCTGTATCTGGATAACAGAGGTAATTTTCCCCACCAAAAGCAATACATCGTTAAGAAAGGGAATTCCTTAATACACGCTTTCAGCATCCTTGTAAAAAAAACTGGATGGCCCCTCTTTCCAACCATTTCTAGCAGTAATCTCTGCTAAACTACTTCTGACCGTGGCATACACCAGTGTGGCAATGAGAGGACAGGACGCAGTCCCACTGGACAAGCTGCTGGTTAATGTTTTTAGGCTGGCATTTTCCCTCCTCCAAAATTCATCCCGTCACAAATTCGACTGGAGTTTGGGCTCATAAAGCAAGAACTTCAAGGAATGCCTCAATAAAATACTGGTATATAAGACAGACAACTCAAGATAGTCTATTAAGTAGATCATTATGATCTGCCTTAGAAAGTGACCCACAGTCAGCTTATCACAAATACTTGTATAGCTCTAGGAAACTGATGCACTTAAATTAACTTTGGGACAAGAACTAGCCATTTCCGGCTTTTAAGAGCGTGGTGAACAAGGCAACAAAGATGCAGTCATATCTGGAAGATAAAACCCATTTTAGTTTCCGATCTAACACCTGGATGGTGATAAAATATTACAATGGCTTTAAACCTGCCCCATACCTAGGGACCACTTTCCCAGCATACATCAAGCGGAGATTGATGGCTCTACAATTTGTCGACTTACCAGTGCTGGCCAGGTGGCCGCTCTGGAAACATAGCGGACCAACAACATGTAGACTTTAGGATGCCAAATATGAGGACTTTACACATTTGGGGCCCTATTTATGGCAAAATGTTGCAGCGCAGCAAGTCACCTTGCTGCACTGCGTCAAAGGGAAAGGGCAGGAATGCATTGTATTTATACCAATACAACGCATTCCTGTCCTTTCCCCAGTGCTGGCGCACAATGGGCTGCCTAGCGCCAAAGCAGGCACCATTGCACCATGGTGAAAGGGCTCCTTCGTTGCAAGCAGGATTTTTTCTGTGCAGGAAGGGGCCCTTTCTTGCACAAAATCAATCCCCTGAAGGCCTATTCCTCTTTCTATGTGTGCTGCAGGATGCAGCACACATAGAAATAGGAAGTAACGAGGAGAAATAAAGATATTTCTCCTTGTTAAGCATCCTCTGGGAAGGCGTAGCATTTTGGAGCATACCCAAGTTTACCAGTTCTGGTAAATCTGGGAATGTGTCAAAATCCATGGGAGTTGCATGGAAACAGCAACTTTAATGCCCATGAAATGCCTTCCCAGGGCAGAGCAACGCAATGCAGAGAATGGCACTGCATTGTGTTAGTCCAAATTTATTAATCCATTCAGAGTTATCGAAGAAGATACACTGGCATGTCTCTAGACGCATGAGAGATCAGACATTTCATGCCCTATCTACTCGCATGACATGTCCCACCAAAAGACCAGTGAGACAAGCGATCCCTATCTTGTTAGACAGGTGATATGAAGAAAAAATGTACAATAGTAAAACCGTGCATGGGAAACCCAAAAACCACAACTTCAAATGTCAAAATCTAACAATAAATCCTGGCTCTGTGCCTGCACACGTGTGTAATATTAAAAAAAGGGTTGTTTATCGTGGCAAGACACCAGTCAGCAAGGAACTGTGGCTTGGGCAGTATCACACCTACAAGTCCTCAACTGACTACAGCCAGACACTACACCGGGACAAGCCAAAGAGAAAAAAAAGCAAAAGGCTCTTTGACTCACCTGTGTGTGTCTGGTGGTTCAGTCAGGAAGAGGCAACAAAGGGCAACCTCCAGCCGTGGCCACAGGGGAAAGTTCCCTCTCCTTGCAGTCTGGAAATCCTTATGCACGCCCTGTTTCGTGGTCGCCAGCTGTTCGAGGGTGGTTTTTGCCACATAATTTACCGCAGAAATGTGCTATCTAAAATAACAAGACACACGTGTGAAATGCAGGAACTGAGTCAGAGTGGCACAATTTATTCAAGAAACAGATTAGACAATAAATGTCAAAGACGCATCATTAATCAAACGTAACACTATGCAGTCTAGCAAATAACAAGTGTCAAAGACACATCGCAGTTCAGGAACAAAAACATGCAATCTAGTAAGTTCACGGAAATCCAAAGAAAGAGAGAGGAACTGAACATCAAAGTACAATGAAGCATTACAACCTCAATCAAAAAAAAAAGCTAAATAAAACTGTAAACCGGGAGCACCATTGTCGTGACAAAAGGTACACTGTACGACGTGGTCAATGAACTGGAGAGTAAGCAGTCCTTTTATACATTTGAAATGAGGAACCGTTGACCACAAGATCTAATTTTGGCAGGCGCTTGACCGCAGAACATAACAAAAGTTTGAACTTTTTTATCAAAAACACTTTGCGTCACCTCTCAGAAGCTTTAAGGTGGAAGCTCCTTATAAGGCTATTGTTTATTTTAAGCCCTGCCACTATTTTAGTTTCCAAAGGTGCGGAAAGTCCCAGTTGGCCCCCACTCCTTCATCAGAAAGACAGTGACCTGAGGTTATTGGCCTTCATAGGAGAGATACATCCGAGGGTACAGGAGGGTGTGAGGCCTTCTGCCTCTGTAGACGCTCAAGGCAGTGTGGACAATTTTAGCACAACCCTGTCTATGGGCTGGCAGGGACAATTGAGACTCTCATGCTTCAGATGTAGGCAGAATGGGCTTAGGGCACTAAATGGTAAAACTAGACCCTGCTTCAAGGGGCAGGCAAAGTGGACTTGCGTGGCATCATAAATCTAATCTTTGAGTTTACGTTGCTCATGCACCACGTCTTGTGATGCAAGTGCAATGCAACTAGCTTCATAAATATGGCCATTGGTCCGCATATGTCCTAATCTGTACAAACATTGTGCAACTCTATTAAAAAAGAGCTTCAATGCCAGAGGCATTCCCACATGCGAAGAAGCAATAATAGTGATCCAAGAGACCCACAGTTGAACTGTAAATTGGTGAAAATTTTGATAATTGCTCTTATTTGATTGACAAAACAAATATCACCACCTTAATTTATCAGCACAGTACAAGGCGAACTCATAAGAAAAGGCCACATTATTTTCATTTGGTATTGATTCTAACAGAGATGCACTTTTTACTCAAATCATCTGATCCTGTCATCGCTAAAGTATTTTATTCAGAGTTGATTTCCTACTAAGGGGCCGATTCCGATTCGGGCCGGAAAACGTACCGACCGACTCGGTACAGGAATTTAGTCCGACCGACTCGGACCGGCGCCGCACGACCCGGGTAGTACGATGAAATGAATGTGAAATCCGACAGACTCGGACGGAATACAAAACGACCGACCGAGCCGGACGGAAACAAGCCATCCGGCCGGGAAATCAGGCGAAACGAACCAACCGACACGCACTCGTATTGAACCCAAACGAAACGTACCCGCGAACTCCGACCCGCGTAGTACGATGCTGTGCGTGCAAAACACGACCTACTCGCCCGGAGCACAAGCCGTACGACCGACACGCATACAAAACCCAGCCGAAGAAACCCAATACTACGCGACCGACTCGTACGCCGCATATGAAACCTAGCTGACACACAGCGGGAACGAGTCGGACAAGATCGCACCAGACAACTGCAGCGTCCTACTCGGACACAAGAACGACTCGTACATGCACCAAAAACACCAAGGAAAAATTAGAGAAAAAAAGGGCCAAACAAGCAACCACAAAGCCAATAAATACAGGGAGGGAAAAAAAATGGAACAAGGACACACCTCCAACTCCACCTACATAAAGGCCACAAATCCCTACCATGATCCTTTGCAAATTCCACTAACCTGCCAGCACACAACACCATCACACAGCAACCACAGACACACTCACAGCTCATACATCACACAAACCACACACCATTACCACACCTACAAATAGCACCCTCACACACACCCAGCTAAACCTACACTCACACCCCCCACCTGCACACACACACACACACATCAATCACCACCACCACCCATCACCATGCCCCCAAAGAAGAACCATAAGTTCCTAGATTGTGAATTGGAAGTCCTGGTAGATGAGATACTCAGGGTAGAGCCACAGTTGTTTGGTACATTGGTACAACAGACCCCCATGTCGCAGAAAACCAAGATGTGGGCGAGGATTGTCGACAGGGTGAACGCACAATCACCATGTTTGCGCACAAAGGAAGACATCCAGAACAGGTGGTATGATGTGCGCAGGAGGGTCCGGGAACTACTCAAAAAGGACTACCTCCTCAGCCAGCACACCAGCAGTGGCCCTCCTGCAAAACCAGTATACCTCAGGCCCTGGGAGGAGAAGGTGCGGGACATCCTACCACCAGTGAGCGTATACGGACTAACAGACATCCCAGAGCCTGGTGAGTACACAACTAATATATACAATATGGTGTGACAACACACACACATCACAGTCAAGGGGATAGGCAAACCATGCACACTTAGCAAATACACAGCAACCAAAAGATATTCATCCCAAGATGTGAATGCTAGTCAGACAAACACAATACCTGCCATCTCATAGTGATATGTAACTGTGTCATGAGATCTACAAACCTAACAACAAATACAGCAAGGCAGTGGCACAAATAGAACCAACAAACACTCACAGATATTTACCCACCACTCAAAGCTCACTCAAAGGAAGGAATTCTGTGTATGCTGGTCAAGTCAGTATAGCCAATAGCATGATGGGAGTGGTAGTCACAGATATTGGTCACACCCACAATTGGCCCATCAACACCACTCTCAACCATGCTCACATCACAGGGAGTGGATAAGGACTCACAAGATGGCTGACACTGGGTACTGCTGTGGGGAGCACAAGGCCCTGCTGGGAACTGTGCACCAACAAACAGCACAACACCACTGCCTGACATCCTGAAAGCCAACTTGCACTCCCTGCAATGCAAGTACGTTGCATGGTGGGATATCTGGCTGGGTGGGAAGGAGGACTCACAGCACTGACCATAGTTACAAGCAGCTCTCCTCACACACCCCCTCAACACTAACTCCACATAACCCACCTGGGAGAATGCAATGCCTCACAGCCTAACTGAAGATCCCACAAAGAACCACCACCCTGGGTTATGCTGTGTGAAGCACAGGGACACTCTTGGGACTTGTAGCCAAACAACTGCCAGGATAACACTCCCAGCCATCCTGTCAGCACAGGCACCCCACCCCACAGGAAAGCAGAGTCAAACGGAAGGAAGGATGGGCATGCTGGGAAGGGGGGTGGAGGCAATAGCATGATGGGAGTTGTAGGCACAGATATTGCTCACCCTCACAATTGGCCCATCAACACCACTCTCAACCATGCTCACATCACAGGGAGTGGATAAGGACTCACAAGATGGCTGACACTGGGTACTGCTGTGGGGAGCACAAGGCCCTGCTGGGAACTGTGCACCAACAAACAGCACAACACCACTGCCTGACATCCTGAAAGCAAACTTGCACTCCCTGCAATGCAAGCACGTTGCATGGTGGGATATCTGGCTGGGTGGGAAGGAGGACTCACAGCACTGACCATAGTTACAAGCAGCTCTCCTCACACACCCCCTCAACACTAACTCCACATAACCCACCTGGGAGAATGCAATGCCTCACAGCCTAACTGAAGATCCCACAAAGAACTACCACCCTGGGTTATGCTGTGTGAAGCACAGGGACACTCTTGGGACTTGTAGCCAAACAACTGCCAGGACAACACTCCCAGCCATCCTGTCAGCACAGGCACCCCACCCCACAGGGAAGCAGAGTCAAAAGGAAGGAAGGATGGGCATGCTGGGAAGGGGGGTGGAGGCAATAGCATGATGGGAGTTGTAGGCACAGATATTGCTCACCCTCACAATTGGCCCATCAACACCACTCTCAACCATGCTCACATCACAGGGAGTGGATAAGGACTCACAAGATGGCTGACACTGGGTACTGCTGTGGGGAGCACAAGGCCCTGCTGGGAACTGTGCACCAACAAACAGCACAACACCGCTGCCTGACATCCTGAAAGCCAACTTGCACTCCCTGCAATGCAAGCACGTTGCATGGTGGGATATCTGGCTGGGTGGGAAGGAGGACTCACAGCACTGACCATAGTTACAAGCAGCTCTCCTAACACACCCCATCAACACTAACTCCACATAACCCACCTGGGAGAATGCAATGCCTCACAGCCTAACTGAAGATCCCACAAAGAACCACCACCCTGGGTTACGCTGTGTGAAGCACAGGGACACACTTGGGACTTGTAGCCAAACAACTGCCAGGACAACACTCCCAGCCATCCTGTCAGCACAGGCACCCCACCCCACAGGGAAGCAGAGTCAAAAGGAAGGAAGGATGGGCATGCTGGGAAGGGGGGTGGAGGCAATAGCATGATGGGAGTTGTAGGCACAGATATTGCTCACCCTCACAATTGGCCCATCAACACCACTCTCAACCATGCTCACATCACAGGGAGTGGATAAGGACTCACAAGATGGCTGACACAGGGTACTGCTGTGGGGAGCACAAGGCCCTGCTGGGAACTGTGCACCAACAAACAGCACAACACCACGGCCTGACATCCTGAAAGCAAACGTGCACTCCCTGCAATGCAAGCACGTTGCATGGTGGGATAACTGGGCTGGGGGGAGAAGGATGCCTGGATGGTAACCAAATACCACCAATGCTGGTCATGCACACACCTCAACATTCACATTGACATGCCACAGGTTGGCAGGACAATGTGCTACACCAATATCACTCACTGACTGTCACTATTTAGGAGAATCCAATGTCCTGGCCCACATCCAGAGGTACAGTCACAACTGTCAGGTGTTTGAACAATTGATGCCAGTAGAAACATAACATACAATCTGTGTCTCTCCCCAAAACAGGAGATGATGGGGACACAGCAGCAGACCAGGAGGACTCCCTGTCCCAGGCTCCAGGGAACACTGAGCTCACTGGTGTGGATCAGCCTCTGCACTCCTCGGATGGCGAAGAACCAGCTGGACCCTCCGGTGTGAGTCATCATGCAGCACCAGCAGGACCAACATCTGCACCCCCTGCACCCACCCCTCCAACAACTGCCAACACACAGGCCACCCCTGCCAACACGGACACACCAAGGACCACAGATGACAACAGCGCACGGACCCAGGCCCAAACTGGAGCTGCTGACAACGAGCCCAGGAACAACACCCAAGTGGGCACACGGTCACCTGTGCGTGCCACTGCAGGTCCTGCACGTGTCGCCAGGGATGGTGTGAGGGGTGGGAGACATAGGTCTCTCCTTGCAGAGGGGTCTGGACTGTATGATGACCCACAACTGGCACGCATCGTGGATGCGTACCAGACTAGCACCGGAGAGGTCAGCCAGGTAGTGGGGATCCTCAAGGACATACAACAGCAGCAGGCTGCCCATCATGCCCGCTTGGACTCCCACATGTCCCGTGTCGAGACACACATGTCACGTGTCGAGACACACATGTGTGGCATGGAGTCCAAGTGGGACACATTGGAACAACTGACAGCGGTGCATAGGGACATACTGACATGCCTCCGCCAGATCAGCACCAACATGGCCTCACCTCCCTGTGTGCCCACAACATCTGCTGCTGAAACAACTGAAAATGCCACAGGGAGGGAGGAGGACTCTGGCAGAGAGTCCCCTGCACCGCCGCAGCCTGAACCTGAGGGTCCCCCCCCCAAGAAGAGGGGCCGTCCGAGGAGGCCAAACTGAGAGGCCGATGGCCATCTACATCCCCCAGGAATCCAACACCTGTTCTGGAACTTTTCCTCTGTGTGCATACTGCACGCCCTGTTGAAGCCAAGCCAACTCTCCCACATGACATGGGGAGCTCTAGTTGACCAAATGTATCAGATGACTGTGGACTTTACTCTGGACTTTTCAGCTACCAAGACTTCCAATTCACATGGGAACTTTGGATCCAAATTTCTATGTACAGCACCCACCATCCTGTGCACCATCCTCACACCTGTATGTAAATAAACTCACCAATACACCATATCTGCCTCTGTTGTGATTCCAACGTGGTTTTTGTCATGTAGATGTTGATCTTCTAAATTACACTGTGCATGCTAACTGCTACAGCAAGTCCAACACTGTCATGTCAGTCATGGCGACGTGACACATATGAGGGAGACACACCACTAGGGCCACAAAACACATACACACCAGGGCCATCAGACTCATCACCTATACTGATGTTGCAATGAAGTACAGTGGAAGGTACAGACACGCCACCTATTCACAGTCACTGTCAACTAGACAACAGGTGCAGTAAGCAAATGTCAGTCAGATGTGTGACTACAGACAACGCACATCCCAAAGTCAAGCACAGGTTTATTACACATTTCCAACATGTCGTTTCCAATACAAATGCAAGCTAATCCAACCTGGCTGTGGCCATAAAGTCAAAAAGTGCAGAAGATAGAAAGTCCAGGGGTGTGTGGCACATCACCTGTAGGGAAACGACTGCTTCCACCTTGGAAGTTGAATCATGGATTCGGGGGATCCAAGTTGATCAGACAACTCCAGCAGCACCCTGTGAAGGACAGACATGACACACAGTCAAAACCACTGAAGAACAGCACAGAACGGCAATACTCATGTCTAATACATGTCACGAGATAACTACACAAAACCAAGTTAGCATGTCAACACTGTTGGGCAGTACAGACTACCTGCAAGGACACATCGCTGCACGCATCCAGTCAAGTAGCACATGGCCACACTCAAACAGCACCAGAGCACCACACACACATATCATGCAAACTCAAATCATTGACATTACAACCCTCTGAAGACTCACATTCAGCTGAAGAAGTTGGTGATGAGCTGTGTGCGGACATCACCATCATCATCATCATCATCTTCACTGGCATCGTGACCCAGGCCAGGATCTTCCACAGGTGGCGGACGTTGGTCATCGTCATCCAGGATGAGAGGCAACTCCTTCCGCACTGCCAGGTTGTGTAGCATGCAGCAGACGATGACAATCTTGCACACCTTTGCTGGGGCATATGGGAGGGCCCCTCCTGTCTTGTCCAGGCAGCGGAAGCGGCTCTTCAGGAGACGAAAGGTCCGCTCAATCACCCTCCTCGTCTGACCATGTGCCTCATTGTAGCGCATCTGGGCTGGTGTCACAGGGTTCCTGAGGGGTGTCAGCAACCACGGCATGTTGGGGTATCCCGAGTCACCTACAGACAGACAATTGCACATTAGCCGATTTGCAAATGTGTGCGGAAAACAACATAGCAGAACACACACAATGGTACAAAGTCAGTACACACCAACAAGCCAGGCACGCTGGTTCGGCATCTGTGACATCATCCTCGGGATGCGACTACTCCTCATCACGTAGGCATCATGTGCCGAACCGTGGAAACGGGCACACACATGTGTGATGGTCATATCTGCAAGACATACCACCAGAGCATTGATCGAATGGTAATGTTTACGGTTCCGGTATGCCTGCTCATGTGCCTGTGGTGGTATCAAAGCCACATGTGTCCCATCAATGGAGCCAATTACATGTGGCATCCTCCCCAGGGCATAGAAGTCACTCTTGACGTCAGTGAGTCGTTGACGTGTTGGGAAATAGATGTATTGGTTGAGGTATCTCAACATTGCCCCCAAAACATCGCGTAGCACACGGCTGAACATAGTCTGTGACATCCCACCAGTAGTTGCCACAGTGTGTTGAAAGGTACCGGTGGCAAAGAAGTGTAGGGCTGCCATCACCTTCACCTTGGGGGTCAGCGCTGTAGGATACGGCCGGCCAGGCTGCAAATGTGGGGCCAACCGCACTGCCAAATCCTCAATCAGCTGCCTGGTGAAGCGGTACCGTCGGATCCTGTCACGTTCCACCATCGTTGCCAGGTCTGGGAATGGTCGATGGACAGCAGGAGCCCTGCAGTGCATAGGTGAAGAAAGCAATATTGTCAGTCACCCCACCAATGTGCCGTTCACCATACTCAATTTCACATGACACATCATCAACATACACAAGTACTTGATGTGTGTGTCGTCCCTTTTGGACATATATGGCACCTACATGGACATCATCTAACATCTCTCTGTTCAACAAGTGTTGACAACTGGTTCCAGGCTGTGCTATGGGACACCATTAGGCTGTGTCACAGTACACATTAACTGCTCTCACGTTCCACACACATACCACAGTGACATGTCTGGACAGATGCTCCACAGGCATCACAGCTCATTGACAGGTAGATTCCCAGGGAGCCTGTCTTGCCACATGGACACTGGCATGACATGGCGTATCATGTACACGTCAGAAAAACAAACATGACACCCACAGGTGGTGGCCCCTGTAGCCTCTGCAGGACAGACATGGACGTCTGTGACACACACACACACACCATCAAAGTTCATGCACAAACCACGTGGATGTGGAGACTGTCTCCCATTGTGCACATGGAGTCAGAGACAGGTGATACACAACATGCACACAGACTGTGGAGGGACATCACTATTGTTGGAATGGGCCACCCTGTGACGTACATGCCTTCCCACATGTGAGCCTGGGGGTATGTGACATGTCATACACATACACAACCTGGAAATGTGACCATGACACATGCTCAGAAATGAAAAGTTGCACACCACAGTGGTCATGTGCACAACACACAAAGGACCCTGTCCCCATTAACACGTGCACAGCCTGGGTGTGTCTGCCCCCAAGTGCCACCCCAAAATCCACATGTTCACCCCCATACACAGATAAGGTTATGCTGCCACACATGCCTCATAGACAGTGTGGACTGGGTGTGGTGTTGTAGGTGTGCCCCTGAGTCCCTGGATAGTAAATGTGGCTGGCATAGGTTCACCAGTGACCAGCATGGTGACATATGCGTGAGACCTGTCCTGGTAAGCATTGTAGAGCAATGGACCGATCGGTGTGCCCGCACGGCCCTTTGCATTCAATTTGAGCGGGTACGCGTTGTACAGCAATGGACCGATCGGTGTGCCCGCATGGACCATTGCATTGAATGTGAGCGGGTACGCGTTGTACAGCAATGGTCCGATCGGTGTGCCCGCACGGACCATTGCATTGAATGTGAGCGGGTACGCATTGTACAGCAATGGTCCGATCGGTGTGCCCGCACGGACCATTGCATTGAATGTGAGCGGGTACGAGTTGTATCGTGGGTACGCATTGTACAGCAATGGTCTGATCGGTGTGCCCGGCCGGCCCATTGCATTGAATGTGAGTGGGTACGGGTTGTATGCCTGGTACGCGTTGCACAGCAATGGTCTGATCGGTGTGCCCGGCCGGCCCATTGCATTGAATGTGAGCGGGTACGCGTTGTACAGCAATGGTCCGATCGGTGTGCCCGCACGGACCATTGCATTCAATGTAAGCGGGTACGCGTTGTACAGCAATGGACCGATCGGTGTGCCCGGCCGGCCCATTGCATTGAATGTGAGCGGGTATGCGTTGTACAGCAATGGTCCGAACGGTGTGCCGGCACGGACCATTGCATTCAATGTGAGCGGGTACGCGTTGTACAGCAATGGTCCGATCGGTGTGCCCGCACGGACCATTGCATTGAATGTGAGCGGGTACGCGTTGTACAGCATTGGTCCGATCGGTGTGCCCGGCCGGCCCATTGCATTGAATGTGAGCGGGTACGCGTTGTACAGCAATGGTCCGATCGGTGTGCCCGCACGGACCATTGCATTCAATGTGAGCGGGTACGCATTGTACAGCAATGGTCCGATCGGTGTGCCCGCACGGACCATTGCATTGAATGTGAGCGGGTACACGTTGTATGCCTGGTACGCGTTGCACAGCAATGGTCCGATCGGTGTGCCCGGCCGGCCCATTGCATTGAATGTGAGCGGGTACGCGTTGTACAGCAATGGTCCGATCGGTGTGCCCGCACGGACCATTGCATTCAATGTGAGCAGGTACGCGTTGTACAGCAATGGACCGATCGGTGTGCCCGCACGGACCATTGCATTCAATGTGAGCGGGTACGCGTTGTATCGTGGGTACGCGTTGTACAGCAATGGTCCGATCGGTGCGCACGCATTGGCTGGGGCCTGGCATGGCAACGGACGCGTTTTTGAAGCTTCAACGAGTCTGATGCAGTGAATTCAGTTGGCCAGCCACAACAATGTTGCAAACTCATGGGTGTCATGAAGTTGAAATTTTTGAAAGATGCTGTGGGCGTGTCTTGGTGCTGCAATTCCATGGATTGGTCAGATTCATAAGATGCATACGACTTGGACCTATCACTTTGGACACATGGCACAGTATCTGCCTCTGCAGCACACATATAATGCTGGCTGTTCCCCTGAGGGCTCACTTGCCTGCACTACATGCTCCAGGACGACATCTGCCACTACACTGCTGCTGTCTCTGCATCCTCTGGCTACTGCAATGGCACGTACTGTGGAGAGAGCCCCAGCCTTCACCCATGAGGAGAACCAGGCCCTGCTGGACAACCTCCTTCCACAGTACAGCAAGCTGTATGGGACACCAGGGGAGCAGGTGAGTGTGCTGTCCACTGCCTTACTAATTGTGCATGTTGTCTGACTAGCAGGATTTACAGTGTGCACACCACTGGCTAGCATGCTCACTGAGTAGTACTCAACCCCCAAAGTGTGTAGTCACATGCACTGAACAGGTACAGTGGAGTAACAGTGCATTCAAACAAGGTTCACTTCCCATGCAATGATACCATGTAGTAACTGCTGGCAAACTGTCCATAGCCCTCGTTGCACTGCCTGTGTACATCATATGCCCCTGTGATTGAGACATGTATTTCCAACTGTGTGATGCACGGATATGTTGCATGTGTAGTAATGGCCTTTTCACTTTGTCATCCTAACAGGTTGATGCCCATCAGAAGCAGGATATCTGGCTGGCCATCATCCGGGCAGTCAGATCCGTGGGGGTCTACAAGCGCCAGATCCGCAACTGCCAGAAGAGGTGGCAGGACCTTCGGGGCTGGACCCGGAGGATTGCAAGGGTCCAGCTGAAGCTGTCGCCTCCTCGCAGGAGGGGCGGACACCGGACCCTGACCCCCCACATGCTCCAGATCCTGCCGGTGGTCTTCCCGGAGCTGGATGGGCAGCTGAAGGGCAGACAGCAGCAAGGAGGGGGTGAGTCAAAGACTGCACTGTGAACTCTGTCTGACATTCTATGTGCCCTCCTGTGGCACGGTTAAACTTCCCCAGTACATCAGTCTTGTTGTCCAGTACCCATGTCCCTCTATTGTGACATGGCCACTACCCATCTGATAGGCTGGTGTGCTCCTTACGCTCAGGATAATTGTGTCACTCGGGTACAGGGTCCTTGCATTTTGCTTTGCTCAGCTTTTGTTCCTGTGATATTGTGTTAGCCTTCATGGGTGGGTCAATTGCTCACACAATGCCTGAGTCGTGCAATGTAGTCTGGGTGTAACTTTGATATGTGATCCACTTGCAGATCAGAATCACCACATGTCCCTGGGGTATTTGCCACACCCCCATGCTGCGGGTGGGTAAAATGTTTGGGCCTCAGGAGTATGTATGTCAAGTGTGTCACACATGCCTAGCCACCTGCCTACTGACCAGGGCTCATCCATCTTGCAGGTGGAGCCGGACAGTCATGCCTACTCCAGGGCATACAATACACTCTGTACTCCCACTCCCGTGTATCAGCTGACATGCTGTGCTCAGTGAAATGTTCCCTCAGTTGTCTGCCTCTGTGTCGTTGTGCTGTGACTACGTTGTCGGGACTCCTGTGATGTTTATCGGTTAGCATGCCATCTGCTATTGGACCATGTGAGACAAGACTTCTGTGACTTATAGGTGTTTGATCACATGACTGTGCAGACAGGTGTATGCCACTGTGACTTTCAGGCAGCTGTTTTTCATTCTCAGCACACTGTGAGGTGCTCATGTTCAGAGAGTTGTGTTTCATGTCCCCCATATGTCCAATTGGTATGACGTGAACAAATAGTAGTTCAGATGATGTGGTTTTTGGGGATGGACATGTGCACTTGTCAGTTACATTACTTGCCTTCCCCATGTCCTAGGATTGTGACACAGTGCAGACTGTTGTTGGCTGGCTGCCATGGCCATGTGACTGGAGACAGTGATGTATGACTTTGCAGGCATGCCTGTGTCATGGCATTAAACTTCCTAAGAGTGATCCTGCAGGGGAGTGACATGTGCAACATGCACCCCATTGTGGCATTGACTATCCGGACATGGGTGCTTCATGGGATCTGGTGCTGGTATGCATCACATGCATTTCTATTTAGACTCTGGCTGTCCATTTATACAGACACCTGCACTGACTCAGTGGCAAGAGATGTGACGTGGGCATGTTCACATACTTCACCGTGTTCTCAGCAATGTCCAACTACTGTGTAGGTGGTGCATGTGTCCACACTGGGGTCTTACCATCAGACAGGCACCAGACAGATGGGTGCAAGGGCAGGAGGGGTGTCTGTTCCATGGTTGACCATCAGACTGACAATTGGCTTCTCCTGATCTGTGTGATGACTTTTGGCAATGTTCTACTAGAGATGCCAGGGCTTGCTCTGTGATGTGCTGTACTTACTGTGGTGTGTGCGGTCAGTGCAGGTGACTGATGTTTGTCTGTTTCCCTAATTGTTTGCAGATACATCCACAGCCACAGGAGGGGACAGCTCCATGGACCAGGAGGAGCAGCGGAGCCAGACTGGGTCAGCGTCCGACGAGTGGTCAGAGGGACCCAGTGGCACGGAGGGCGAGGGGAGCCACACCGAGGAGTCCTCAGCACCATCCACCTCAGCTGGGGACCACAGCAGCTCGGAGGATGACTCCCTTGTGGATGCGGGTGTCAGCAGCCACAACACCCCAGCTAGTCTGTCTGACCCTGCCACCACCACCACCACCACCACCACCGCCCTCCCATTGGCTCCCATTCCTGAGGTCCGTGGAGGCTCCCGTGCTCGGGAGCATGTCTCCTTCAAGCCAGGCACCGCACCCCCTGCCCCTGTGTCCCCTGCTGCCCTGAGTGAGGAGTCTGTGTACCTCTTTCGGCAGCTCCATGTAGGGCAGACAGCAATGCTGACTGTCCTCCATGCACACACCACTCTGTTGACACAGCTGGTGTCGTTCATGGAGGGCATCTCAACGGGTATGTCTGCCCTACAGAGGAGCAATAGGTCCATGGACTCCTCCCTGATGGCAGCAGTGTCCCTCCTCCAACAGTCCCTCACCCCTCCCACCTCTGCCCCATCCACACTTCCTACCACCCTACCTGTCCAAAGCACATGCACACCTGCACAATACCCCAAACACACAGACACGAGCAGCACACACACACCCAAAACCAAGGCAAGACGTGCACACAAGCATCCTCAGGGGACTGATTCCACACACACAGGGGATGGGGAACTGACACACACACAGGCAACCACAGTCACTCCGCAATCCTCAAGATCCTCTCCCTCCAAGACCCCTTCCCTTGCCTCACCTGCAACCCCACATACACAGCAGTTCTTCCTCTCTGACCTCGGCCTCTTCCCCTCCAATCCCGCTGATCCAGCATACCGGGGAAGAGGAAGTCCACACACAGAGAGGGAGTGCCCCTTGCCCCCGGACACCCTCCCCCAGGTGCAGGCAGAGTGAGCCCCCACCCGCAAGTCCCCCCGGACCCGGAAGAGCAAGACCCCGCCACCGCCCTGCAAGTCACCCACCCAGTCTCTCACCTCCATCCCCCAGGCCACCACTCCACAGGTTCCACCGCCACACCCTGCCCCAGGTTCCCCAACACACCGATACCGCATCCCCAAACTGCTCAGGCCCTCCCCCCCTGCCACTTGCTCTTCCACCCCCAAACCAGATGCTCTGCCTGTATGTGCCACTGGTGTGGAGACCGTGTCCCCCCTCTGTCCTGCCCAGCTCTTCTGCCCCCCCTTCCACTCCCTTGGAGTCATGCACTGTGGTGGAGTCCACAACAACCCCGTCTGACTCGGGCACTGCATTGGGGACCCAGTCCACTCCATTTGACCAGCCCACTGCAGTGGTTGCAGCACCAACACCATCGGACTTGAGCCCTGCGGTGGTGCCGGCCCCCCCTGAGTCAGACACCTCCACTGCCGTTGCCGGTGACACTCCTGCACCCACCTCACCTTCCCTGCCTCCTTCTGGCATCCCCTGATCCTGTCCCTGCGGTGCCTGGCCTGCCCCTCGTATGCCCCTCCAAGGGGGATGTCCCCTGTCGGTACCTGTGCAGGCAAGCAATTGGTGACAAGTTGTCACACATCACCCTGTTGGGACTGTGTATTTGGACTGGACATTGGCCGTAGTTAATTTTGGACTTTTGATTTCAGTTGCACACTTGCTGAATAAAGCCTCTTTTTGTTTACTTGTGGTTAATCTTTGGTGGTACATGATGTAGATGTGTAGAATCATGCATTTGCTGTTGTAATTGTGTTCAGATCAGGTAAATGAAGTTTTTCTGTGATGGGCTCCATGTGATCCATGGGATATGTGTCCTAATCTAGTCTGGATCTATAGCATCCCTTGCTGCAGTCTGAGGGTGTAATGTTCAGCATTTGACACAGGGATGTACGTTTAGCATTTGTAGATTACCATCTTTGTCCTACACTGTTGCACATCTGTTGGGCTTACCACTGTCCAATGTTCCTAGTACCCTGACTGTGTGCCCGTCTCCACTGGACATGCAGTTTTGCACATCAATTTTGGAGGACTCATCTGTGTATACAGTACAACTTGATTGCCACGTGTTTTGGGTGTATGCAGATGACTGACGTGACACTCCCGTACCCAGGCTGATGTGAGCAGAGGCTTCTGTGTGTTGTAGTTGTTGACTCACTGACGGAGTGTCCTGCTGATATGTTTGAGTCGTGCACAGACAAGGTTTGGCACAGTGGACCTTCCACAGGAGTGGAGTGCCCTCATGGCTGTGTGTAATCTGGTGACATTGCGTGTGCCCGTGTTGTGTGTTGTGTGAGCATGTCTGTGCATGTTCCCTTCCCTTTTCATACACAGGCTGTGTCCCTAGGGATGTTCCTGTTTGTGATGCTTGCAGAGTTGGTATGTGTTCATCCAGCATCTTGGACCTGGTTTCTCCGTGATGTGGGTGCATGGCAAACTGATGTTCATGAGGTTGTATTCCCAGGTTGTCTTTGTTGTCAGGGCTGGGGATGTGGGCAAATGCTGATGGGACACATTCAGGATTCCCCTTGGCACTTGTTGTTTACACAAGTAATGTGATTTTGAGTTTGTGGTAGCTTTCAGTGATTGTGACGCGTTGTGTGTGTGACTGCTGCCACTCCTCAGGGTCAGAGCTGCAATGTTGGAAGTTATGTACGTGTGTTCTTTGTGTCTCACCTTGGCTTCTTCGTTGGTGTGTGACTATGGCCAGGATCCCATTGTTTGTGGTGGATTTCACATCATGCGCATGTACGGCGTACTGTGCTGTGTGTCATACATAGACGAGTCATGTTGAGTGGGCATGTGTGATGGGTTTCTGCACCTTAGTTCCCCCCACCACCCCTGGGTTTGTCATGGGTGCATGTGCAATGTCACCAGTCCATGTGAGCTTCACTGCTGCACATTGGTGGAGATCAGGGTGTGTGGTGTTGAGTGTGCAAATGTGAGTTGTTGCACGGCTAGACCACTACCTCCATATTGGCCTTGGCTGGCAGGCCCTGCTGATAGATTGGAGCTTGTGTAGGTGTGATGGTAGTTTGTACCCGAGGACACATGGCTGTGGTTCACAGTGTGATCAACATCTACCTTTGTCATCACAGTGGAATTGTCATGCAGGCTAGTGTCTGCACAATGTGGGGTCCCTGGGGGTAGTGCTGTGGTGGGTGTGTCTCTTGCTGTGTTAGTTGCTGTTCCTACAAGCTTGTGTGACATGTGTAATTTGGGCTGCCTCTCATCTAACAATGCCAGATTGCCCACATAGGGGAATCCAATCCATGAGTTACTTGTGTGTGGCACTGTATACACATCTGTGTAATTGGGATTCAGGCCTCCTCATGTGTTGTGTGGTTGCCTGGGGACACTGGCACACACCCCCATCACCTGTTGTGTTTGATATGCAGTGTGAGTCTGCCTGTTTGTGTTAGTGCATTTGCATCACTGCATTGGCATTTCTGTAGTGTGCCATTGGCTGTATCTTGTTTGGTGATTTTCCCCTGCTCTCCCTGGGACTCCTGGGTCATCAGTCAGCACAATGATCATGGTTTGTATGTCCCATTGCTGCCATGGTATGGTATTTGTTCACCTGACATCGACAGTCTCCACAGGTTATATACATTTGTGTGTCCATAGGTGCAGATATGTGGGTCAGCATCATGATGGTCACTTCTGTCATTGTGTAATTGGCTGATTGTTGGCAATGTGGTCCCCTATGTGTGATGTTTGTATGCACATGGCCAAAATGATGTTTCTGTGTCACTGCACTGTTAGCCTCGCCCAATCTATGTTGCAATGGGACACAAGCACTACTATGCCACAGATGTTTTAGTTGTTGTGTGACCAGGATTCATCCATACAGTTTGTCTTTGGCAGCTTTTACCATGCCTACACTTACCTTATGATCACCGTGGTGATGGTGCTTTGGGCCCCATTGCCACACTGATCAAAAGGTGCATCAGCCTTGGACCCCACACTTACCTTTTGGTGACTGTGGTGATGGTGCTTTAGGCCCCATTGCCACACTGATCAAAAGGTGCATCAGCCTTGGACCCCACACTTACATTTTGGTGACTGTGGTGATGGGGCTTTGGGCCCCATTGCCACACTGATCAAAAGGTGCATCAGCCATGGACCCCACACTTACCTTTTGGTGACTGTGGTGATGGTGCTTTAGGCCCCATTACCACACTGATCAAAAGGTGCATCAGCCTTTGACCCCACACTTACCTTTTGGTGACTGTGGTGATGGGGCTTTGGGCCCCATTGCCACAGTGGCCATGGTCGGCTTGTATTGTGGAGGCCACACACTTTTATGTGTCACACATGTGATAGTGGGTCACATTGTATGTTCATTGTCATGTTTTGTGTTGTTGGCATTTGACATGGACTACACACGCTTGTCATGTTGTTTGGGTGGATGTAATTTTCTGTGATTCCTTATGTGGGAGTTTGCTGGTTGTGTCATGCATTACCCGTCCTATGAGTAGGGTTGGTGGTAGTGGCAGGCATCCAGCCCCCCATGAGTGGGGATGGTAGTGGTGGCAGGCATCCTGCCCCCCATGAGTGGGGATGGTAGTAGTGATAGGCATCCAGGCCCCCATGAGTGGGGATGGTAGTAGTGATAGGCATCCAGCCCCCCATGACTGAGGATGGTAGTAGTGATAGGCATCCTGCCCCCCATGAGTGGGGATGGTAGTAGTGATAGGCATCCTGCCCCCCATGAGTGGGGATGGTAGTGGTGGCAGGCATCCTGCCCCCCATGAGTGGGGATGGTAGTAGTGATAGGCATCCAGGCCCCCATGAGTGGGGATGGTAGTAGTGATAGGCATCCAGCCCCCCATGAGTGAGGATGGTAGTAGTGATAGGCATCCATCCTGCCCCCCATGAGTGGGGATGGTAGTAGTGATAGGCATCCTGCCCCCATGAGTGGGGATGGTAGTGGTGGCAGGCATTCTGCCCCCCATGAGTGGGGATGGTAGTAGTGATGGGCATCCTTCCCCCCATGAGTGGGGATGGTAGTAGTGATAGGCATCGAGCCCCCCATGAGTGGGGATGGTAGTAGTGATAGGCATCCAGGCCCCCCATGAGTGGGGATGGCAGTAGTGATAGGCATCCAGGCCCCCATGAGTGGGGATGGTAGTAGTGATAGGCATCCAGCCCCCCATGAGTGAGGATGGTAGTAGTGATAGGCATCCTGCCCCCCATGAGTGGGGATGGTAGTAGTGATAGGCATCCTGCCCCCCATGAGTGGGGATGGTAGTGGTGGCAGGCATTCTGCCCCCCATGAGTGGGGATGGTAGTAGTGATGGGCATCCTGCCCCCCATGAGTGGGGATGGTAGTGGTGGCAGGCATCCTGCCCCCCATGAGTGAGGATGGTAGTAGTCATAGGCATCCTGCCCCCCCATGAGTGGGGATGGTAGTAGTGATAGGCATCCTGCCCCCCATGAGTGGGGATGGTAGTGGTGGTGGCAGGCATCCTGCCCCTCATGAGTGGGGATGGTAGTAGTGATAGGCATCCAGCCCCCCATGAGTGGGGATGGTAGTAGTGATAGGCATCCAGGCCCCCATGAGTAGGGGTGGTGGTGGTGGCAGGCATCCAGGCCCCTATGGGTGTGTATGGCATTGGTGATGCCCATCCCACCCCTATGATTGTGCTGTTACTAGTGTACGTCATTTGTGCATCCCTATGTGTGTGTGACATATTTCGGGTACGTGTCGTTTGTTTGTGTTGTGGGTGTTTGACTTACCGTCTGCGCCGTACGCGTCCGAACCGGTCCCGGTAATAGATGTAGAGTATAGGTAGGACCTGCGTGATGGGATTCATAGTTGGGTCGTCTCGTTCGGGTTTCGCGTGTCTTCGACTCGTATTCGTTGCTGGCTTGTTCGTCTCGTAGCCGTGGATCTTCTTGTGGCGCGAATCGGAGCTTATGTGCGGCTCTCCCGGATGCTGAAACGTGCCGGACGTAGCGACGGGTTCGGCGCGTACGGAGCGCGCATCGTACTAGTCCGGCCGGAAGGTGCTGTGTATTTGCTTCCGTGCGGCTCGAATCGGCGTTTGCGAATCCGGCTCGGGCGGGGAACAGGAGCTGGATTGGGTAAGTACAGCTCGCTCGGAATCTGGGCTGTTGTGCGCATCGTACTTGTTCGTTCGGTGGGGTATTCGAATCGGTCGGAGAACACGCGTTCGGCTTGGTTTTTTTCCGGACGAATAGTGTTAGGTGTGCTTCCGGACGCCATCGGAATCGGCCCCTAAGTGTTATTGTATAAAAAAAAACAATGTCATTATGTTTCACTATGCACAGATCCACTTTACTTATGCTTTTATTTAGTAGATTTGTGTCATTTATAATTGTAATATTGTGATACTTTTAATTAACTAAAAATAAATCGGACTTGAGAGTTGAGTACAAAATCACTTTATATTGCAGGAGGGAGCAGTAAAGAGTAATTAACACAGAAAGGGATTACGAGTATACAGTTGTAATACAAACATCAGCTTGGCATCAAAGTGTGGAAGGATAAAATGTTTTTGAGGGACTTCCCAAGTCCTACATAATTGTCGTATTGTAGTGTAGTTCCTATTTCCCTAATAGGCTCTGCGCATTGGAATAATATAACCTATAGGTTTGACATAGGACTAAGGTCGGTATGTCCCTATCGATTATATTAAACTTAATTACCTGTGCCAGCTAGCTCAGAGGCCACTAGAAACTCCTTGAGAACAAGAAGGGAGTAGTTTCTGGCAACCGAAAAACATGACAACTTTGTTTCCCTTTAGAAGCGGAACATGTCTCAGAATCGTGGAAACAATAGATAACGGTTTCACTCATTCAATCGTGCATGCTTAGTTTCTACAGAGTTACACAGAAAGGAAAGACGGGCGTTTCAATAAAAAGGGTTTTATTGAACAGTCTTGTTTCTCGTGTAAGAGATATGTGCTGTTATGATCACAAGACAGTATGCAAGATAAATAATGTACAGCGTAAGCAGTAGAAATAAATAATACTGCGCTAGCATTATCTTTTAGCATATATTCACGTACATAAATAACATGAGCTAAAAATGCGAGTACTCATACGATGCGTCTCTAAGCTAGTTCTACCCCAGTGTACCTAACCTAGACTAGGTGTAGGGAAAGGTAGAAGTAGGCGGAGTATTCTCTCGTCTGGTATACTAAGAGTATGTTAAGTCTAGTATGCCAAGTATGATATGCCAAGAGTCCCTCTAGGTTCTAGTCAGCTCCATACCTTGAGAATGAGAGAGGTGGGAATCTCCTGCTGGATCTGGAACTCTAACACCCTGCGAAGGGAGTCAGAACACTGGAAGCTGGATTCGTCTGCGTGTAGGAATGACAGCGTCTTCTCAGTGCATCAGGCCAGGATACGGGCTCCTCTGAAGTCGAGGTCTCCTCTAACTTGCTTGGGCAAGGGAAGGTATATTTATACCTGGTAGGTGTCATGGAATGTTAGCATTGACGTGAAGTCGGACAGAGGAAGACGTCAGGAATGAACCCTTAAGGTATAACGGTTCATACATAATAGATGAGTTCTTGGAGAAATCAATAGTCCTGTGCTAGGGGAACTCCCGAAGCTTGAGGGTCTGGTTTCTAAGAACTCGTTGTGACGTTAGGGTGGACGGATGTCGGTGACCATGCCTGTATTTGGAGTGCACGGTTAATGCCTAAATAAGGACAGGGATTCTATGCCTATATAAGGGCAAGGCGAATTGTGCCTATATAAGGACATGATTCAGGAAAACCTATATACGGACCCCAAAAGCGGAATACAACACCCACTCCATCTTCAAGTGAACGATAATACTAAATGCTAAACATTTTAAATGCTAAACATAAAATTGAGTACCACATGTTGCTAAAAACATTTCTAAAAAGCATTTTAAAAGAAGCTCAAAACTGTTGAAATGCAATAGGTACTGTACATTTAAAGCATTGATTTCATTCTAAGCATGTAACGGAAGTAAAATGCAATGAGAATGAAACAGTAATATATACATATGACGAAATGGTCGATAAGTTCTGAAAATTAAAGCCATCGCATATCATGGAAGTAAATGAAATGATAGACAAATAGGGTGACAATGTGTCCCTGGAAGTATTCAAAGAAGTCCGTTTTATAAGACTAGTTCTACTGTAAGCAGATTGTTCATTTTGCCATGTCTTTTCAAAAATTTAAAAAGAAAAAAGTTCAATTCTGGGAAAAGTTCCAAGTTTGAAAAATATGAAGGCCAAATTTCATTGTTGCCCTTGTACACTGTGAGCCGAATCAAAGTCAGTGTATGGGTCTGGCGTAAACATTAGATCATCTATGTCCGTAGCCAAAATATCATCCACCGAAGTCGGAGACATTTGGAACACCTCGTTCAGAAGGTTAAGTGCACAGAGATGAGAAACATCGCCCTCAGTAGAAGATGCAGTGTTCACGTCCGTTGTTACCTGTGTGCCCGTTGATCCATCTCGTACCTCAGTAGCAGCCGGAAGCGTCTGTGAGATCTCAATGAATGCCGCCATCAGGATTGGAAGCCTCTGGGGACAACACACAGCATGGGCCGTTATTGGGTCCAGCAGAGCATCGATATCTGTTGGCATGACTGATGGGAGTGTTAGACAGATGTCTAGCATGCATTCTTCACCGCAAAACAGGCAGTGTAGAACAGGTAAGATGCAATCTTGCCAGATTGGTCTGAATGACAGGAACCATGTTGTATTAAGTTCCCGTAGACGAGGCATGCCCAAAAGCTGTACTATTCGCTCACGGCATTTCCGTTCAAGGAGGGCTCTCTCCACATCGCTCGGAGTGATGTTGGCGAAGAGGCTTGCCATAGCGTAGTAGGAGGAATAGAAACAGAATTCCTGCAACAAGTGCCAGAATTAACGGCACACCACCAAACACCGAATGTGCGAAGTTTGGGATGATTCCGAGGACAGCCTGGAAAGGTGCTAATAGTCCGGAACAGATGGTCTTAAATACATGTACAATTCCGCTTGTATCTGACATATTAAAGATACGTCCTATCATTTCTACGAAATGTATAGGGCAGTTTGTACGAATTAAAGCTTGTATCTCAGCCGAAGTCCTTGCAACTTGTTGATCATAGGTTTCTTTGGCCGAGGTCAAAGGCACTGATTGTTGTATAAGCATGGCTTTCATTCTGCTTAAAGTATCAAATCGAATAAAAGAGACATTCAACGAAGGCCATAGAGGCGACTCCCTGACTGTGTCTATTGGGGCAAACAATACTTGCATACAGCAAGTGACCCTGGAGTTGACCGTTACTAGATATGGGATGCCTGGCAACATGCCACAGCAACTCTGATCATTCAACATGCGGTAACTCCCATTAGAAAGTTGGCCAAACGCTGGATTAATCACAGCAGCTGGTGTACCTTGCTGGTGGCAGGACAAATTTGCCACAGAACCATTACAAGCCCCGTGTAAAGATATGTCCTGACAAATCAGTGAACCGCTCAGTGCATTTTCACAGTGTGTACCGCTTAGAAACACTTCACGATCCCCACTCCAACATCTATAGGTGTAAGGTAAATTCCAGGATGTCTTAATGTATTCTTTACCCAAACTTTTATATTTGCCTGCTTGCATCTGTTTAAGGCAATACTGAAACTGGAAAGCAGTCACAGGTAGACTAATTTTGCCGTGAATAAGCCATTCTGTAGCTGGTTTTTCTGCCACTGTGAATGTTAATTTTTCAAGTTTTTCAATGCTTAGTACTGTATACTTTGCTCCCCTTTGTGCCAGTTCGATCTGTTTATCAGTTAGATTATATTCTGCAAACAGAGCCGTCGTTTTGATAAAACGCCAAGGCACATAGCCCGCACGCAAAGATTGCAGCGTCCAGCTTAATAACATAATAGAACGTAATTGAGACATGGCTAAATCTTGTTCCAGTATGTCGATAGCAGAGGATACAATACTGTCCAATGAATAAATTCTGGAGGACAAAGTTGTTAACCATTGTCGACCACAGAGAGAGATTTCTCTAAGTTAATACGATCAAGTTCACGTATTCGTTCTGCGGCCTCCATCTGTGACACCTTCCAGCTTCATTATAAGCAGCATAGATGCCGGCATATATGAAACGTTTTTGACGCGGTTTTCTTGGTCCAAGCAAGAATTCCCTAAGGTCTGCGTCTTCTTTAAGTAAAGATAAGTGTTGTTTCATATCCTTAAGTGTAGATTTGTGCAGCCAATCGAGGCATAATTTTCCTACACTGTATGTTGTTACTACCCCCGGATGCTGTCGTTGGACGTATTGTGGGTCTGGCCTATGAATAGTAAACCCCTGTGTTTTATTCAGGAATCTCCCTTGACAGTTGTTTGTGTCTGTGGGCCAGATTAACCATTTTCTCCAATCAGGATTTGTTCTGTTGAGTTGTAGTATGGTGTCAACTGTAACCGCTGCCTGTGTATTGTTATCACTTGCAGGTGTTGGTACAGAAGGTGCTTTCATGTCTTTAATCTTGGCTAAACCAAGGCAAGACGTTTGTTGGACAGTGTCATTCAAAAACATTATTTGTTGAGGGACGATACAGGCTCTAAATAAAGCTTCTATCCCCTGCACTTGCCAATCTTTAGTACCCCAGACAGTTTTTGTGTCTATTGTGTCTTTCCATAAGTCGAAACCCTGTCTAGACAGTTGGGCAATAAAAGCTGCAGAGTAAATCTGTTTTGTATTTGTTAACATAATTTTCATTCCTGTTTTGTTTACATTTCTATAGTAAAATGTTTCTGGATCAGATGTATTGTATCCTGAAAAATATGGAAACTTTTAGCAAATGTTTTTGAACTACCTTTTGGTGGTGTAGGACAATGCTCCCATTGGATAAACATAAACACATTTCTAGGTGTTGCAGATTTATGCAAAAAATGATGACCATAGTGGTTATAGCAATACAGCTGTTCATAGTCTGATGAACCCTCTAAATATTCATTATTAGAAAATGCAGCAGATTTTTCTAGGTCAAACATCATATCATTTACAGTTTCAAAGTCCCAATCATCAGAGTAGGTACTAGATGAAACAAAATCACTTAGTGAAATCTTAAATAAATGTGGAATGTTCAAATGTTCCGTCGGGCCAAAAATATCAAAATCTGTTTTGTCCCACACTATACCATCCTGTATAGGAACGGCTGTGACATTCACTGCAGACAAGTCTCTTGTTTCACGATGGGATGATTTGTGAGGTTTCAAAAGTAAGTTCACTTCTTTTCTTTCAATGTCCAAATGGATGTATATCCCATTTATAAGCACGCTCATAGTCATAACCAAAGCTAGCCAAAGCAGGAAGAAAAATATTCCAGAAATAACCCAAAGTTCAATCCATGGTGAAACTAGATAAGTCTTTTTCAAAAAATGTAAAAAGTCTTGTACTTGCTGTTTAAAAGTTTTTGATGCTGGCGACGTCTCGGGCTCACTCGGATCCTCAGAAAACGTATCAAAGTTAATGAAGTAGCCAGAAGCAGTTCTGTCAATTGTTGGAATTGCATCAGGATTTGTAGAAATCACTGGTACCAGTTGATCACTTGTTACATTGGTATAGACAGGTGTATTTGGACGAACTGTTACTTGTGTTTCATGAGGGATGAGTCCCATAGCATTGTTGCTCAGTCCTTCATCTGTTACTGCTGAATTCTCAATGGTTATCAGACTTTCAGTCTGAACCTCTTGGATAGTAGCGAGAGGAGTGTGTCTGCTACTAGGTCGGAGTCCACGAGGCCTACTATTTAGTATTGGCCACATACTGTGGTTTGATGAGGTCGATGGACACAAATCTTTTCTCCTTTTTTCCAGCAAGGGGCGGCAGAAGTACTGTACTTGTTCCGTGTACGGCTAGGACAGTTACTGGTTGTCTGTAAGAAGGTCCAAATTCCTTCTTGTCCGCAATCTTCTCTCTGACTAGATCCCCAACTTTTGGAATCCAGACAGGCCTTGCTGGGACCGCCGGTTTTTCCACAGTGGTGGTTGGCTGCAGGAATACGTTGCTTTATTTCAATCTTAGTTCATTTAGGTCCTGTAAAACAGCCAAACGATCTTTGATCTTAAAAGGTTTATTTTCCACCACTGTGCCTCTACATTCCAGATCCGGCACCCACATTCTTGTCCCAAATAGGGCCTCATATGGAGTGACCCCCTCGAGAGAACTTCTTGGCAAATTGTTTAATGAGCGTTGGACCCCATATAGATGTTTGACCCACCGATCACCCGAACGTAATACCCTAGCTGTTATAGACTGCTTTATGTCCCGGTTTTTCCTTTCCACAACAGAATTTCCCTCAGGATGAAACGGAGAGGAGTACCGCAATGCAACGCCCAGACTGGCCATGGCGTCTTTGTAAGCCCGAGAGCTAAACGCAGGGCCCTGGTCAGAATGTAGCGTGCCTATTGCGTATGTGCCGATAAAGACTCGCAAATCTTTTACAACAGTTCGAGCGTCAGCCGAGCGCTGAGGCCATATCCATAGGAACCATGACTTAGTATTTGTGGGATTGCACTTGTCCATGAGTATGCCTGTGCATAGATAGTCTAATGCTGTCTAACAATGGTGTCTGTGCTGGGCAGCTACATTCGTAGCATGGTGTCTGGTGGCTTTCTCGCTGTAATTTGCAGTCTATGCAGTTGTTGATGAATATGTGTATTTCTGTATTCATCCCTGGCCACTAGTACATCTCTTTTAATGTCAATATTGTTTTAGAGATCCCTTGATGTGACAGACCCTCCCCCAGATGTGTTTCATAAATCAAAGCTGCTCTACGTTCCATGTTTGGAATTACCCTATCCCCCACTCCAGGGATTCGAGCAAAAGGAACGTTGTTCGCATCAATTACATAAGAGTACTTGAGTGGAAACTTTTTTGGTAACGCTGCACCACTGCCTTTGCTCGTAGCATTGACAGCCAACATTATCTCACTGTCTATTTTCGTTTTTGAACGAGTGATCGCAGCTACGGAAGCTGTCTGAACTGCCCCCTTTGCGGCTTCGTCAGCCAATGAATTCCCTGCAACGTGAACGCCATCACGTTGATGACTCAGTGTATGGATCACGTGAGCCTTTGGTAGTTCGCTTTTTAACTGAACTACTTGTTCCCAAAGCGTTTTATGCTTTATTGTGCCACCTTTTGCATCTTTGAACCCGTTTTCAAGCCAAGTTTGTATATATTCATTATACGACTGCACACAGTAGAAAGAATCGCACACTATTAGTGTGGGAAATTCTCGATCTGTACTTCCAAGTGCCAGTTTGAATGCTTGTAGTTCAGCTCGCTGAGCTGTGCAATCTCCTAGAGATTGGGTTTTTGTGACCATAGGTCTGAATTTGCCATCGCGCATGCGACCTTTAACGATTGCGCACGCTGCACTGTAAGCTTGCTTACTCCCTGTTGCGGGTTGTGCGGATCCGTCAGTGTAAATTATGAATTCGTACTGATCGAGAGGCAGAATCTCAGTGGGCAGAGGACATTCATGTTCATATTGCAGGAACGCTTGTGTTTTTAGATCAGGATCAAAAACATATTCAACATCTGTTGCAGCAAGAGAATTAACCCATTGTATCCATCTAGGATGTAATGCCTTAGCATTTGGAATGCTCGCTTTAGTTACCGCCTCTAAGGCCGGAACTGGGGTTACGACAATAATGCATTTCCCTTGGGCTAGAGCTCTTTCTTTTGCTACGGCGGTTTGAACTGCTGTCAGAATTTTTTCTGTTGAAGTGAAGCGCATTTCTGCTTGTGTATACAAGTGTGATTTGTATGCAATTGGTACTTTCTCACCCTCATTAAATGTTAAGTAGGTGAATCCGCATTGACCCGAAATTATTCGGATCACTAAATTGCGTTGGCTTACGCGTGTTTGTAAGTGATTTGTTGCTAACATGTTAGCTTGGAGTGAACGCAAGATTTCTGTGTGTTCTTGTGTCCAATTTTTGATTGAAAAATCAGGTTTGATTAATGCGTAGAGAGGTTTAACCCTTTCTGCGTAATTTAGAATGTAAGTTCTTCCAAAATTTAGGAAACCTAGGATGGATTGTAAATTTTTCAGCGTCTTTGGAGGTTGGAGCAGCGCACACCTTTCTAAAAAGATGGCTGCCAAGCTCTTGCCTTCACTTGAAAGCTCATATCCTAGAAACAGGACATTGAGATGGGCAATTCGGGACTTTCTAAAGTTGAACTTGTAGCCTTCAGAGGCGAAGCCCAGTATAATGGTGCTCACCCTGTTCAAGTGTTTGTCCAGGTCATCGTCTGTCAGATAGATGTCATCGACATAGGACAATGCCTCTTTGTCATAAATTTGTAGTAACTCCGTTACTCTCGCTGAGAATAACCCTGGGTTGTTATTGAACCCTTGTGGGAGTCGACAAAATTGACGCTGGGTCCCCATTATTGAGAAAGCTGTTAAGTACCTGCTTTCAGGTGCTATGTTTTGACCAAAGAAACCATTTGAGATATCCAATGTGGTTTTGTATTTTTTACGCACAATGTTATTCATTAATGCTGTACTATGTGCATTTTGCACTGCAAATGTTTTAGAACAAGTATTCAAGTGTCTGCAATCCAAAACTAGACGATAGGTATTGTCTGGTTTGGAGACAGGAAACAAAGGATTGTTCATTGGGGAGGTGCATGTTTCAATCACCCCTTGGTATTCAAGTTGATCTAAGATCTCCCTGACCTGTTTTTTAGCTTCTTGCTTTATTGGATACTGCCTTTGTGCAGTAGGTTCATTTTTTAGATGTATTTTATGGTGAGGTGAATCCTTGTCCCATCCTACATGATTTTTGTATAATGCTGGGGCCTGGGCAACTGCCCATTTCCTGGCATAAGTATATTTTAGATGAATTGGAATATCGTTAGAGAAGGCAGGCATAATAATGTCCTCGCCATGTGGGCACTCCCTGACAAATTGTGGTGGCCAGTCTTTTTCTGCTAGAAGTATGTCATAGCCCCTTGAAAGTTTTTCCCAAAAAAGTGCTTTCACCTGTCTAGGTATGTCTCCCTCCATCCGGAGTGTTATTTCATATAACTTTTGTGGAGTACTAACACTGGTGTCTACAGTCTCAACTGTAATGTACTCATTCAAGTCCACTATCTCCAGAAGTTCCTTCAGGTTCTGGCGAGCTATTGTGACTTCTGCTGCACTGTCCAGCATTGTCTGAGCCCATTCTCCATTCTTGAGTTGTGTTCTCAGTATCCTCGGCATGTCTGACCTTCAGACCTGCTACCTTCTTCTTTGAGAATTGAGGTTTTGATTTGTTTTTCGGAACGTGTTTGTAGTCTTTCGATTTCACGCGTTCTTCTCTTTGTTCTGACCGTCCTCTTCTTTCCGATGTCTGTGACGAGATCTGAAAGATACGAGAGGAACGTGTATCAGTATCTTGATACCTGTCAGGCTTTTTCAAATTATCCCTATTCCTGAGGTTATACCTCCTTTCAGAGGGCTCCTTTTGAGGAGACCTACCTCGGGATTGAGAACCTTTCTCTGAACTATTTTTATTAGTTTCCCACTTCTTTTTAGAAGATGTAGGAGTTTGTTTAATAGAGTCCTTTTCAGGACTTTCAGATAGTTTTGGCTTCACTGGTCTTCCACCCAAACTATCTCTGCCTAATTCTGCATAAGATTGTTCTATTATTCTGGGTAGCTCAGTTTGATGTTCTGTAACATCGAATTCCCTTATTCGTTGGCGGATCGCCACTGCTGCTGCCTCCCCTTTAATATTAGATAATATTATTGTTGAGACCTGGTCGAAAGTTTTCAGTAATTTCATACCTAAATTTAGAGCAGGCTCTGCCCCGTATTCGTTTTGAATTTGTTTCAGGACATCAGATATTACTGCAATTGATGGAATACCATGTGTTTTAGTATAGATGGCAGCAAAGACTGAGCCCCATGTGGTGCAGTCTTCCAGTTGTGGTGTGATCCCCATTGGTAAACAGATAGTTAGGATTCTGTGTTTCTCATACGGGCTAGTATTTGGAAATACTGCTTCGATTTGAGTAATTTTTTGAGCTATCCAGAATGGAATTTGCTCACGTTGTGTGGGCATTTTACTCATGACTGCGTATAGAGTGTGTGGTGTAATTTTTAGTGTATTCCCCTGTTGAGGAGTTTGATTTGGAAGTGTCAATGGTGGTTTGACTGTGAAAGTCCGCATGACATATTGGACTAATTGTCTGTAGATTTTGATTAACTCTGTAAGTTGAGTAAGTAATTCCTCGTCTGAAATTTCTGCAATGTCAGGATGAGGTGTGTAGCTGGCTAGAATCGGCCATGTTGCTCCTGGTCTACCTAGTGGACCGAGCCTGGTAATGTTTCTGTGATGTTTTAGGGCGCCTTTAAACCAGAGCTGATGCTCCTGGTATGTTAGTGGAATTTCAATATCCTCAAAAGGAATATATTCCTCTGGTGGTTCATCTTCTTTGTAGAAGTGAAACAGTCTTGTTACTGAATTTGATTCAGGAAATATGACCCATGAATAGAATACCTCTGTCTGAAAGGATTTGTGTGCCTCTATCACGAAAACTGCTCTACCTCCTCTTGGTGGTAGGCCGTGTTTTATAAGTTTTAGAGTGATGGCTCTTCTTAAGTTTGGGTTGATGTCTATAACACCCTCCTCAGGTTCATTTAAACCTGTAAAGTTAAAAACTGTTGCTACGGCTGTGTCAGCCGCAGCTCCACCGGTGTCGGTGGCATTTTCCCTGTTGGACATTTGTTTTTTGAAAAATGCAGAACAAGTTTCAAGGAAACAAAAGATAAGGTGCACAATATTTTGGAACACTGTATCCTTCAACGTTGAACAAACCAAACAACTAATTTATAGGGTGCTTCCCTATTTAGTAATGGCGGATATTTAGCCCTACCCACTCCGGATGTCTTATGGAGTATGTGAGTAGGGGTCTCTGAGAAAAGCACGAATGAGTTACTCAGTATCTAGCGTTAAATTACTGCCTTACCAAACCGTTGGGCGCCATGTAGTGTAGTTCCTATTTCCCTAATAGGCTCTGCGCATTGGAATAATATAACCTATAGGTTTGACATAGGACTAAGGTCGGTATGTCCCTATCGATTATATTAAACTTAATTACCTGTGCCAGCTAGCTCAGAGGCAACTAGAAACTCCTTGAGAACAAGAAGGGAGTAGTTTCTGGCAACCAAAAAACATGACAACTTTGTTTCCCTTTAGAAGCGGAACATGTCTCAGAATCGTGGAAACAATAGATAACGGTTTCACTCATTCAATCGTGCATGCTTAGTTTCTACAGAGTTACACAGAAAGGAAAGACGGGCGTTTCAATAAAAAGGGTTTTATTGAACAGTCTTGTTTCTCGTGTAAGAGATATGTGCTGTTATGATCACAAGACAGTATGGAAGATAAATAATGTACAGCGTAAGCAGTAGAAATAAATAATACTGCGCTATACTAAGAGTATGTTAAGTCTAGTATGCCAAGTATGATATGCCAAGAGTCCCTCTAGGTTCTAGTCAGCTCCATACCTTGAGAATGAGAGAGGTGGGAATCTCCTGCCGGGTCTGGAACTCTAACACCCTGTGACGGGAGTCAGAACACTGGAAGCTGGATTCGTCTGCGTGCAGGAATGACAGCGTCTTCTCAGTGCGTCAGGCCGCGATACGGGCTCCTCTGAAGTCGAGGTCTCCTCTAACTTGCTTGGGCAAGGGAAGCTATATTTATACCTGGTAGGTGTCGTGGAATGTTAGCATTGACGTGAAGTCGGACAGAGGAAGACGTCAGGAATGAACCCTTAAGGTATAACGGTTCATACATAATAGATGAGTTCTTGGAGAAATCAATAGTCCTGTGCTAGGGGAACTCCCGAAGCTTGAGGGTCTGGTTTCTAAGAACTCGTTGTGACGTTAGGGTGGACGGATGTCGGTGACCATGCCTGTATTTGGAGTGCACGGTTAATGCCTAAATAAGGACAGGGATTCTATGCCTATATAAGGGCAAGGCGAATTGTGCCTATATAAGGACATGATTTAGGAAAACCTATATACGGACCCCTAAAACGGAATACAACAGTATGCCTGGAGGATTTCTTAAGAGTTCCAGAATGGGTAGCCTTGAACATAGAATGGTCTGCCATTAAAAGGTTTGCATCTCAAAGGATTTTGGGAGGTCTGCTTCCAGCAAGGTGATGTAATTTGTTCTGCGAAACTCCAGTAAAACGTAAGGATATAAATTGTAATGATATGGAAAACAGAGCAGTTAGAAATGGGGGTCTCTATTTGGCAATGGTTTTCACCTTAGTCCAAGTAGGGACCCTTGCTTCTAGTCAGGATAAGGGAGTTATACCCTTAGACAACCCCAGTTCACCCCCTTGGTAGCTTGGCATGAGCATACAGGCTTATCTCAGAGGCAGTGTGTAAAGAATTTGTGCACACATACAGTAACACAGTGAAAACACTACAAATGGACACCACGCCATAGGCTATTCACAAAAATAAGGCTTGTAGCAACAAATAGCTCCCCCTGGGGCTATTACGACGTTGTGACAGATGAAAATCACAAAGTACAGCGCTGACCATGAGGTGCGCGGCGTCGGGTTCAGAGTCACATAGACCCCAAAGAACAGTACCTTGGCAAACAATGAAAACAAAGACGGTGCATGGCATCGGGGAGGTGATGCTTCAATGGCGCCGGGCGGCGGCAGTTCCTTACGACCACAGGGTAGGTGAGGCATGGGTTCCTTACTGTGATGCAGGGAAGGTGAGGCATCGGTACCTTACTGTTGCTGGGGAGGTGACGTCGTGGTGGAGTCGAGGCATTGGTTACTTACGAAGATGCGGGGTCGATCGATTCAGGAGGTCACCCACGTCAGGTATCGGTTCCACAATGATGAATCACCGGTGTTGGTGAGGTCGGGGCTGCGGTGCTAGTTGGGGCGGTGGATCATGATCATCATGAGCGGGGCCCAGGGCTTTGTTGCAGGTCCCGGCATTGCTCGCCGGCGTCAGTGTTGCCATTTTCCTCTGTGGCAGCTGAAACAGCAGTTCCAGGTGAAGGAGGACAGAGGAAATTAAGACTTTGTGTCCTTGAGACTTCAGAACAGGAGGCAAGCTCTACACCAAGCCCTTGAAGATCTTCTTCAAGCAGGATACACAGCACAGTTAAGTCCTTGTCCTCTCCTTGGCTGAAACAGCTACTGCAGGCCAACCCCACAGAGCACACAGCACAGAGGCAGTGCTTCTCTTTCGGCTTTCCCAGCTTTTCTCCTTGGCAGAGGTTCCTCTTGAGTCCGGAAGTAATCTAAAGTCCTGCTGTCTGGGCCCCAATATTTATACCAAATTTTCCTTTGTTCTCTTGTGGCAGAGAGTCTCTTAGTCAGTCCCAACCAGTTCTGTCCTCTCTGGTCCAGCTTCCTGGCAGGAGGTGGAGACAGCATTGTGCACAGGAGACAGGGCCCATTCAAGTGCAAGGAAATCTCCTCCCACTACAATAAATGCTGCCAAGGTCCATTCAACTCAGCTCTGAGTCATCCAGGGACGGCAGGACACACCTCAACCCCCCCCCCAGTGGCTGTCTGCAGTGAATGCACATCCCCAGCCCCTGTCACTCCAAAACCAGTCAATACACAACCCAGCAGAGTCGAAATAGGATGGCTAAGCAAGAAAATGCCCAATTTTAAAAGTGGCATTTTAAAACACCCAATTTAAAAACATCTTTACTAAAAGATGTGTTATTAAATTCTTATGGGCAGATTTACAAGCCCCTTGCGTCACTTTTTGTGACGCAGCGGCGGCGTAAAAATGCAACCAATTTACAACGTGATGCATCTAGGGAGATGCATCACGTTGTAAAGCCCTGCTTCACATTATATCTGCATCAGGTCTAATGTATGCAGGGTGGGGATTCCAACGCAAAAACCCTTGTAGAAGTGACGCAGTGAAATCTACAAGATTTCACCGCGCCACTTCTAGGACACCACTGCGTCAAAACCTTAAGCCTGCTTGGAGCAGGCGTAAGGAGTGATGCAGTACAATAAGGATAGGCCTCCCCATGCATTGGTGGAGTTGCGTCGTGCTTGCGACACAACTCCAGCAATGCGTGACTTTTGCGCCAACAGATGCGTCAGAATTTCTGACGCATCTGTCAATCCTTGCGCCATGGTGAGCCATATTGTAACTACGGCTCATCCATGGTGGCCCAAGGGTTTCTCAGGGTGGCGCAGGGAAAGTGACGCATCTCTACAGATGCATTACTTTCTTGTAAATCTGCCCCTGAGTTTGGAGAGCTTAAACTCCATGGGGCAGATTTGCAAGCCCCTTGCGTCATTTTTGCGCCGCAGTTGCGTCAATTTTTGTGACGCAGCGGCGGCTTAAAAATGTGGCCCATTTACAACGTGATGCATCTAGGGAGATGCGTCACGTTGTAAAGCCCTGCGTCACATTATACCTGCGTCAGGTATAATGTGTGTAGGGTGGGTGTTCTAACGCAAAAAAGCCTCCTAGAAGTGACGCAGTGAAATCTACAAGATTTCACTGCGCCACTTCTAGGACGCCACTGCGTCAAAACCTTAGGCCTGCTTGAAGCAGGCGTGAGGAGTGATGCAGCACAATGAGGATAGGCCTCCCCATGCATTGCTGGAGTTGCGTCGTGCTTGCGACACGACTCCAGCAATGCGTGACTTTTGCACCAACAGATGCGTCAGAATTTCTGACGCATCTGTCAATCCTTGCGCCATGGTGAGCCGTATTGTAAATACGGCTCATCCATGGTGGCCCAAGTGTTTCTCAGGGTGGCGCAGGGAAAGTGACGCATCTCTACAGATGTGTTACTTTCTTGTAAATCTGCCCCTGAGTTTGGAGAGCCTAAACTCCATGGGGCAGATTTACAAGCCCCTTGCGTTGTTTTTGCGCCACCGTTGCATCACTTTTTGTGATGCAGCGGTGGCGTAAAAATGCGGCCTATTTACAACGTGACGCATCTAGGGAGATGTGTCACGTTGTAAAGCCCTGCGTCACATTATACCTGCGTCAGGTATAATGTATTCAGGGTGGGTGTTCCAACGCAAAAAAGCCTCGTAGAAGTGACGCAGTGAAATCTACAAGATTTCACTGCGCCACTAAAACCTTACGCCTGCTTGGAGCAGGCATAAGGAGTGATGCAGCACAATGAGGTTATGCCTCCCACTGTATTGCTGGAGTTGCGTCGTGCTTGCGACACGACTCCGGCAATGCACGACTTTTGCGCCAACAGATGCGTCAGAATTTCTGATGCATCTGCCAATCCTTGCGCCATGTTGCGCTGTATTGTAAGTGACTATACAAGTGGTTAAAAATACACTATCAGGCTTACCCTCTTTTGCATTTTTGTAAAGTATTTTTCAAAAAAAATGATGAAACTACTTGGGTACCCTGATTAGTACACTGTTTGGTCACTGCCCAGACCAAAGTTGTCTTGTTGCAAAACACAATTTTTCCAAAATATTTTGCAACCGATTTGGGCTCCTCTTCTTCCTTTCTCTTTTTTACTGTTTTTTCACACTCTAAATATTTTGGATCCTGAGCTTATTTATTCATTATTAGAATTGTCTACGTCTTGTCTAGTGTTGTCCAATATACGTGATGATTAATATATGTATTTGATGTAATGTATGTGTTTTAATATGTGTGGTCTATGAATTAACCGCTTAACTGCGGCGGTTTAGCGGAGTGGGCGGGGCCGCGTCGGCCAACGGACGTTCGCAGCACTACAGAGGTAGTGCTCGCGACGGCCGTTGGCCGACGGGCGCACGCAACGGGTTAATATGTGTGGTCTATGAAAAAATTGGTCAAATAGACTTTTGTGTTAACCACTGAGAATCTTGAAAAAATTGACTTTGCAATCTCTCATTGAAACAAAAGAATAAAAAAAGAAATGTTTTTTTCAGTCACAATGAGTGTTACGTGTGATCTGATGGAATAAATGTTGACGTATTATCAGTATTGGCATGCGTTTTGTTTTGAGCAAAGTATTGTAAGTACGGCGCATCCATGTTGGTGCAACGATTTCTCAGGGTGAAGCAGGGAAAGTGACGCATCTCTACAGATGCGTCAATTTCTTGTAAATCTGCCCCATCTTCTATCTTGTCCCCATGGGAAGTTATACTTGTATGATGTTACAAAAAATGATGATGGATTCAACCCAGATCTGTGACTGGGGGTGAGTGTCTGAAAAGTTTCAGGGCTCTGTCCATTATCTCCTTGTGTTTGCTTTGTTCACCCTAAGTTGGCAGGGTATGCCCAGACGTGGGTCCCTTGCTCACTTTGCCACTGGAATCAAGCTAGCCTGGCTGATGAGGGGTGTTACCCAGAAACGGGTCCCAGGGTGCTTGTTTCCAGTCCAGTGAAGACCTGGCTTGGCAGTTTGGGCTGGACTGTTCCCATAAGGAACAGGGTCAAGACTGATTTGCATATGGCTGGGTCTGAACTGGGGTGGTGAAGTGAGCTAAAGAATGATGATGGATTCAACCCAGATCTGTGACTGGGGGTGAGTGTCTGTGAAGTTTCAGCGCTCCGTCCATCATCTCCTTGTGTTTGCTTTGTTCACCCTAAGTTGGCAGGGTATGCCCAGACGTGGGTCCCTTGCTCACTTTGCCACTGAAATCAAACTAGCCTGGCTGATGAGGGGTGTTACCCTGAAACCAGTCCCAGGATGCTTGTTTCCGGTCCAGTGAAGACCTGGCTTGGCAGTTCGGGGTGGACTGTTCCCATAAGGAACAGGGTCAAGACTGATTTGCATATGGCTGGGTCTGAACTGGGGTGGCGAAGTGAGCTAAAGAACGATGATGAATTCAACCCAGATCTGTGACTGGGAATGAGTGAAGACCTGGCTTGGCAGTTTGGGCTGGACTGGCAGTGAGTGTCTGAAAAGGTTCAGCGCTCCGTCCATCATCTCCTGTTTTTTGCTTTGTTACAAAATATCTCCCATGCTATCCTATGGGACAGATAGCCTTACAAAAGTGAAAAACAAAATGCTCAGTATTTCACTCTCAGGACGTGTAACAAACAGCAGTGCATGCCCTATCTTTCCCCCACACTGCCACCTGTCCACAGGGGTACCTTGGGCCTACCTTAGGGGTGTCTTATATGTGAAAAAAGGAAGGTTAGGGCCTGGCAAGTGGGTGCACTTGCCACATCGACATGGCAGTAAACTGCACGCAGACACTGCAGTGGCAGGTCTGAGAACCCATTGAAAGCCTGCTTGTGTGGGTGGCACAATCAGTGCTGCAGAACCACTAGCAGCATGTGATTTACAGGCCCTGGGCCCACACAGTGCACTGTACTAGGGACTTACTAGTAAATCAAATAAGTCAATCGTGGAAACACCAATCCATAAACACATTTTACACAGGGAGCACTTGCACTTTGGCACTGATCAGCAGTGGCAAAGTGCACAAAGCATCTAGACCAGCAAAAACGAAATCTAGCACACAGCAAAAATACAGGAGGTAGAGGCAAAAAGACAGGGGAAACCACGCCAAGGATGCCAGGTCCAACAGGAGCGTAATGTCTATGTTGAAACTTATGGACGTGCATACCACTAGCTTGTTTTCTACTAACGCCGATTTTCATCCACATCATGTAGAACATGCGCGTTGCATATGATACTTGTAATAATGCATGGTATACATATAAAATATCCACTTATGGAGATTGCTTTGAACCTATACAAATTATAAGCAGTGAGTGCATTCTGCATGTTCAAAGTTAGTGACTGTTGCCAACATTCACATTTTTCCTAGCTTTGTTTCTTTAAATCAATACTTATCCAGTATGTTACTACATAATCCAATAATGAGGAGACAGATTAGTTCACTTGACCACTATTTTGAAATATATTTTGTCAGTCCTCATTCAGGGGGGCATAGGACAGGCAGGGACCTCTGGGTAGCGGACATGGGGCCTAGTGCCATTTGTCTCTACTGCCCCAGGGTCCATTGTACTATGGCTTTGCAACCCTAGGCCAAGTACAGATCTTCAGCATTTGACTCTCTGTGGTAGTGATAATGAGCAGTCACAGCCTTCTCAGGAAGGTTAGTGTGGGGTATATGCATTGCTTCCAACTCAACAATGCACTGAGAAGAGTAATATGGTGATTGCACAGCCCAATGCCTCTCTTTTTTTTTAAAACTGTTTTCATGCGATTTTTCAAAAAACACACGCATAGGGTCACGTTGATGTTGGGACAGCACAGTGTCATCGTCTGTAGCATAAAGACATAGAATTAGTACACTAAAATTTGCATGTGTCGGTGGATGTCTGTTCAGTGACCACCCCATGGGTAAGTCAACATCACTCCAGGTACAGGGGCCTTGCAGGAGCAATGAGTCTGGTGTACCCATGGTGTGAAGTAATTTCAGGAGGCGTGCCCTATGAAACTATGCTAAGAAGGAACAGGGGGGAAAGAATGTGGGGGGACCTTAGGGGGAGAATCTATGCGCCTTAGGGAGTCAGTGGGTTGGCTGAGTCTTGAGGATTTTCTGGTATGACAGCCTGAATAATGTAGTCAGGGAGGGAAACATGGCCTACTCTGGTGCAAGAACGCAAGGTGGGGGCATGTGCCAAAGGAGCGCCACACTGTGAGAGGGGGTCCTCTGGGGCTGTGGGTTCAGTTGGGCTCCTCTGACTGGGGTCCCTACGTTAGGGGCAGAGGGCCCGTCGGGCCTCGGGGCAAAGGGGGAGGGGGGGAGGGTTAGTTGGTGAAATTGGTTTAAAAGTATGTCTCAGGCATCGGAGAGGGCATTTTTAACTCAGTCAACGGGGTTCCTCATATCGGATGGCCTCGCCTTCAGCTCTTCCCCACTTACAAACTGCTGCATGCCTTGCTGCTGCCTATGGTGCAGATGGTGCCCTCCACTGCATCTTCAGTGTCCTCTTTGCCAGTAGGAGAGCCAGGCTTGTGAATCAAGTGCATACCTTGTGACGTTTCCGGCACTTGAAGATGCCCAAAGCTCTGGCCTCCCATGAGTCCACGTCTGGGAGGTCTGTGACGTCACAGATGGTCACTTGTATGTATGACCAATAGTGGAAGATGGATGAACAGGACTAGAGCATATGATGTAGATCGACGGATGACAATTGGCACTGAGTTTAACATAGGTGAGCATGGGGGAAATAGCGATTGAGTTGATCAGGTAGTAAGTAGGCCTGATACAGTATGGACAATTGGATGTTTTTGAACTGTCAATCCGTGAGATTGATTGGGGGAATTCTAAAGCCTGTTCCCACTCTTTTTCATGTAGCACCCTCCCAATATCATCTTCCTACTTATAGCTCAGTGTTAAGAGTGAGGGCTGGGTGGTTTCCCTGTGTGCCCTGTAGAGACATGTGAAGATGCCTCCCGGCTCCCATCTGGAGCAACGTCTGGAGGACCAGAGAGCACAGAAAGAGTTTCAGGGATTCTCATACTTGAGGATTTGGCCTGGGGGCATCCGTGGTCAGCTCTGAGTTGGTTGAAAGTAAGTAGTCATCCCTCAGTGAAGAGGTCTCCCACCATGACTTGGGAATGCTCTCGCCATTGGCATAGGACCAGCACTGTGTATGTCCTGGGGAGGTGGGGAAGGCCCTGTAGCAGAAGCGCAGGGGTGTGTGGCATGGCATGGCACGTAAGGAAGTGAACCCTGACCATGCAGCATCGGGCTACCGGAGAGGGGTGTATGTTTTGGGAATAGAAGTCCCCAAGCTGTGGCTGCAGTAAGAGTGGGCGACCCTTGGCCTATCTCACCTAGGTTCCGCACCACTAGCTAGAGGCACAGTCACTGCAGCTAAGCCGCCAGATAATAAGCCTCATAGGAAGGGGCACTCAGTCCGCCCCTGCCTGTGGACAGTTGCTTCACCAATGCGATGCTGCGGAGCGAATCCCCCCATATTAGCTCTCTCAGTACGATGTCCAGATATCAGAAAAAGGAGCGGGGGTCACCAGGGGGAGATGTGTAAAATAATATAGAATTTGGGGAAGGATAACCATCTTTGACAGGGCTATTCTACCGGGTACTGCCAACGGAAGCTGCAAGGATGATAGGGCCCATCCCAGGTTCCAGTCGAAAAGATCAACGGTCAAACGGTGCAGTTGTTTTCCAAGTTATCAAACCATAGTGCCTCGTCGGCTTAGGGTGGCACCACTTAGGGACACCTCACGAGGTGGGACCCCAGGGCTTGACAAATAGACACTGGACTTAGCCCAGTTAATGCGGAGGCCTGCCACCCTGGTGAACTCGTTTTACATAGTAGCAAGGGAGGAGAGGTCAAAGCACGCATCACAGAGGTAGAGCAGCATGTCATCTGCGTATAGGGACACCATGTGCAGACGGTCAGCTGAATTGAATTGAATTGAAAAGAAGCTTGTATAGCGCACTGTTACTCCAAGGAGTGTCCTGGTGCTCTGCATACAGATCATCACTGTCAATTGTGTTTCGTCTGATTTATCCTGTTTCAAGAGCCATGTTTTCCATTTTGTTCTGAACAGAGAGGTTGCAGCAGTATCTTGTAGCTCAAGTGAAAGCTTGCTCAATGCTGAACGCCCTAAGAAAGAAAAGAGCCTGCCCCCAGCCCTGGTACTCCAAATCTTAGGGATTCTGGCCATGAAGGAGTTGACTGAACAAAGGTTCATTGAAGGGGTATAGAAGCTAACCCTTGACCAGAGATAACCTGCACCTGTTTAATGGAGAGCCCTATGGACCAACACAAGTGTTTTAACTAAAATTCTCCTTTTGACCAGGAGCCAGTGAAGAGCCCGCAAATGTGGGACCTTAATGACTGAAAACATCGCGGCACACCGGAGGCCATTTAAAGTAATTATGTGAAATGAGCATGCAGGGGAAAGGCAGTGTACATGATTTGCTGGTCTTTGTCAAACGGCCTCTGAGGAAAGAGACTGATTCTCTGAAACGCGCCAGGCCAGGGACTAGACACGGGATGTGAAGTTGCCTGTTTGTTTTTAATAAAGGTTTGTTGACCTACCTGCAGCGGTGTGCGGCCTCAAGCTTCTGGGCAAATTGGTGTTAAATGTGGGAACACGCATGTTTTCAGAGGCAGGCCTAAAAGGGTGCGGGCCACTGCATTCTGGACCACCTGCAATCTATTACTAAGATATTCAGGGAGTCCCAGATACAGTGCGTTACCGTAATCCACTCTTGATGTTATCAGTGCCTGTATGACCAGTTTCCTGGCTGCGAACTAGAGGAAATGTAGAAACCTCCTTAAAATACGCAGCAGTCCAAAACAGGTCCCCACCACAGTTTTAACCTGAGGTTGGAAGGAAAGACAATCATCGAATTTGATCCCCAAATTCTTCACTGAAGTTCCCTGGCACCCAGGGGGATGGGCGTCAACTGGCCAAAAGGACTGCCGTGACACAGGGGCTTTAAGACCGAAAAATAAACAGTTCGGACTTATCTGCATTGCATTTAAGTTGATGGTGAGTTAGCCACTGGAAAACAGCTGTAGGACAGGATCTAATAGTTTTGCCCCGGAACTCTGCCTTCCTGCCCCAGGAGAACAACAGCTGAGGATCGTAAGCATAGGATATCACTTGTGCTCCCAAGGCATGGGCCAGTAAAGCTAGTGGAGTTAGATATACATTAAATAAAGTAGGGCTCAAGGCTGAACCCTGTGGCACTCCCACTGACAGTTCCCGGGACCCCGACTAGAAGGGAGGGATCCAGAGTTCTTGACCTCTGCCCTCCAAAAAAGAGGCCCACCAGTCCAAGACTTGACGCACTATTCCAATGGACACGCTAGGAGTTTAGCATGGGGTACGGTATCAAAGGCTGCTGAAAGATCTAACATAATCAGAACTGCCTTCCCCCCAGTGCCTCTGATGTAATCAGCAACCACCACTAGCGCTGTCTCCGTGCTGAACTTAGGTCTACAGCCTGATTGGCTCGGGTGGGGCAAGTTACAACTTTCCAAGTACTGGGAGAGCTGCTGATTAACATGCTTCTCCAGTAACTTAGACAAGGATGCTAAAAGAGATATGGGTCTGTAATTTGCTTGCTCTTCTGGGTCTGCCTGAGGCTTCTTAAGCAGGGACAAGATTTTAGCCTGCTTCCAGGAATGGGGAACTGTTGCTGTAGACAGTGTTTCGGTCAGAAGTTTGGTGACCAAGGGGTTAATGACACTTGCCCCTCATATTAGTATGTTAGGTAGGCAGGGATTAGCTGGAGACCCAGACTTAAGGCTATGCATAGCTGTTAGCGACCCCTTTAGGGTGATGGGTTTAAACCTACAGAGAGTCGCTATAGGGGTAGTAGCAATACAAGGATGAGCAACTTCCAATATAACCTCTTCAGACTCCGAGTTGTCGGAAAGGCTGACTTGCACTATTGAGATCATAATAAGAAAGTAGCATGCCAGCTGCTCACACCACTCAGCCGAAGGCTGCTAATGTCTCGAGCAGGCCTCTGGAGACATAAAGTTTTTCACAACTTTAAAACTGTCTCTGGGTTTATTTCCAGCTCTTTCAATTCTTCTTTCCAAATAAGCCTACCTGGCAATATTAACTTCCCTATGGTATTTCTTTAAGGCCTCTTTGTATAGAGCCTTGGCATTAGGGTTGTAGAGCTTCCTCCATTGCCTTTCTAGGATTTTACATTGTTTCTTTCCATCCCTGAGGGTATCTGTGTACCAGGGGCTGAATGGCTTAACTCTGGTCAGTAAATGATGAACTTCTGGTGCAAGCTTATGGGCGGTAACACGATTACAACTGTCCAAAAGACAAGCGTCATGTTCCACAGCACATGAGAAGGAGGGAGTGCTCTTCTCCAGGGGCCTGATGAGCTCCTCAGACTGAATTCTTTGAAAAGCGCTGGAGGTGCAAGAGGTTTTAACCACCAGTGGTTGTACTTTTTCTAAGATCGCTCAATCAAATTTGATCAAATATTGGACAGACCAGACTTGCAGAATAGGATCACCTACTTCCAACATAGCGTTAGAGAAAATCTGGTCCAGCACATGACCTGCTTGGTGAGTAGGGCTGAACACAAATTGATTGAGTTCCAGGGAAGTCATCATTTCGCATAGGGAAACTACCTCACTGTCTTCGGTTTCGTCCATGTGAAGATTAAAATCTCCCACTATTGAGAAATGAGCATCTCTTAAGGCCAAATCTGCCACGTCATTGCCCAGGGAATTGAGGAAGGGAACTGCATGGCCTGGAGATCTATATATTAGAACCCCGACCATTGATTGGTGATGTGAAAGTGTGAGGCAGAAACCAAGTGCCTCTGCTCCTTCCAGACCAACAATAAGAATTGCTATGCAATCATAGTTTTCTCTATAGACCACAGCTACCCCTCCTCCTCTTCCACTCAGACGATCCATATTGTATATTTTGTAACCATTAGGAATGGCTGAAGCAATTGAAGGATTAGACAACTCAGCTAGCCACGCTTCAGTCAGAAACAGCATGCCCAGGTTTTCCTCATACAGAAAATCTGAAATATTAGTGTCGTTCCTGCAGAGATCGGGCATTGGTCAGTGCTGCGGAGAATCATGTGTTTTGTTAATTCCAGTCTTGGAAGGGGGAGTGGGTTTACTGTTTGGGAATGAAGGTTAGCCTAGGAATCCATAGTGTGGGCAGTGTCACCATCTATTAGTGTAGATAAAAGAGGCTTTAAAATGTATTCCAGTGCTAGGGCCAGCCTATGCATTTGTTCTGGGCTATAACACAAGCGATTATCACCTACTGGACAACCATGGGCATAGTGACTGGCACTGGTCACTTCCGGGATGCAGACGGGTTTGCCTTAGGTGCGCCTTCAATGCACAAGTGGTGCGCCCACTGCACGCATCTGCAGCGCATCCACTCCGCGTCCCGTGTTGAATGCATGTGGTCAGGAGAAAAGCTAGAGCTCGCACTCTCCAAAAATACCTGCTGTATCTGTCCCCGAAGTGAAAAAATGGCAGAAGGTAGCGTTCAATAGATTTGAGCTGCTCCCACCTCCCTCGTAATCAGACCCGGAGTGTGCAAGATAGCGTGATGTGCAAAGAGTCAAATGCCCCATGTTCTCTCATCCCGATGGAGATGAATATTGAGCGGATCCATCACTATCTTGCAAAGGAAAGGAGACAAAGGGCAGCACTGTCTTGTCCCCCTGCCCACCGGGAAGGCTGGTGAAACAAGCCGCACCCTGGAGACGGACATTGTATAAAGGAATGTCGTGTACTGTAGGAAATGATCGCCCACCCCATTAGGGTCAGTATTCGGAACAGGTACTCTCATGTCAGCATGTCGAATGCTTTCTTGAGGTCCGGGACCAGGCACACCGCATGTGGGAAATGAGCTGGGACCTAGTCCTGCATACAGAAGAGACATCTAATATTTTGGGCAGCACACCGACCAGGCACAAAGCCGTTCTGGTCAGGGTGTATAAATGTATGGATGACCTGCGCACACCTATCCACAAGGACTTTGCCTAGTATTTTATAATTGGCCAATAGGAAGCCAGGAGGGTTGGGTACCTGTCTGGTTTGAGCAGGGAGACCAGGAGGAACTCGCGGAGGGAAGGTGGTAGCTCCCCAGGGTTTAGAGCCTCCTTATACATTTCCATCAGTTGGGGTGCAAGACTCAAGGTGAAGGTCACGTAATATTCGAAAGGGCAGGCCTTCTCGGCCAGGAGTTTTGTTTCTGGCTAGGCTGTGGATGGCTTATTTTGCCTCAGTGGTCGGTATGGGGTCATCCAGGGGCTTGAAAGCTGTTGCCACGAGGCGAGGGAGAGGAAGCCTAGTCATAAAGGCTTCCACTGTGCCGCCTTCCGGAGGAGGGGGTGTTCCGTACACTGGAGAAATAATTATGGCAAGCTCCGAAAATGGTGGACTGAGTGTGCAGGGTGTCCTCCTCTGAAGAAGAGATTTCTAAGAAGGGGCATGGGAGGGTGTAGCTACGAATCAGCCAAGCCAGCTGGTGGCGGACTTACACCTCTCATGGTAGACTTTGGCAGCGTAGGTGCTAAAGTTAAAGCACTGTAGGTGTTCCAAAAGGGTGGTGTGTTGCTTTTTAGTTTCAGTCAGTGCTGGTTTTCATCCATCATCGCTGTCTGCCTCATTTTCCCGTGTCTGAAACTTGTGCTCTATAACTGCAATCTCTCTATCGAGGGTCCTATGCACTCCCCTCAACTCCTGCAGGCACAACCCCAGTGTCACCACCTTGAACAGATCCTACTCCACTGTCCTGGAGGATTCAGTGTTCTGATTTCCAGTGAAATATTGGCGTATGCTGGACACCTGTGAACAATAGAAGACTGAGGGGTATATTCACAAGAACGTGCAATAAACATCGCCATAATAGCTTACCGCAACTCCTCACATCGCAGTCCATCACGGGAAAATAACGCCGTGTTAACGTGGCATTCACAATACGGTGATACCGTGCGATATTCGCACCATAACGCGGCAAATGTCCGCGAAACAACTTCTGCGACGGCGATAAAAATCCTAACGCGAAAAAAGCTGCGATGCGCCCAATGGCGATGAAACAACTGTGATAACCAGCAGGAGGCCAGCAATACCCACGCGCCATGCGTGAAGAGGGGCCATAAAATCACCCAAAAAAAAGACCAACAAGTAAACGAACTGCGGAGCACCATGGAAGCACCTGGCCCGAGTGCTGATGCCAACTCGAACCCCACAAGCACAATGGAGGACCAGCCCGGAACCCGGGGGTCGGGGAAGGGCAAGGAGAAGAGGAAGAGGAAGACAGGGTTCCACACTGCAGGAAAACCGGATCCACCGCACGGTGTGGACAGAACACCACCAACAACTGTCCGTCACCACCACTGTGTCATTGGCAAGACAAATGGAAAAATAGCAGTCCAATGAGATGCCTGCGGAGGACTGAATTAGCTGTGGGCACATCACCCATGAACAACATACTCGCAACCCCCCAACGTAGCCCCACGTCCATGTAGGAAAGAGGTCTGTGTGAAAAGATGTCAAAGTCGGTAGCAGGCCTGAAGGTGTCCACCATCACATGTGACAACAGTACCTACCGTCGCATACCCACCCACACCCACCTGGGCGGACACAGACTGTCCAGAACAATCACAGTGACCCACATGCAAAGAAATCCGACGCCATACCCACAATGGTGACATCATGGAGCTGCACAGGTCTACCAGCAACTATCCCAAACCACAAAGTCTGGCGTGCAGAGGTGGACCTGCCAATAGGGACTCACCCCTAAATGAAATGCGTCTTCCAGTCCCACCCTGTGTACGGGCAATGCCCAATGAGGCACACAAATTGCCATCCTACCCAACACCCATCACAGTTGAACACAAGTGTGGCATCGCAGACTTTATTGGCATGTGCATGGAACTACGGGCAAGACAAGGGCCACAACATGCAGAGCAAGGCATCAGACAATCACAGGCAGCATAGGAATGCAGCCATGTCCACTGTTGTTGTGGGAAATGTGGACTCATCACCAGAATGCAACAAGGTGTTGGGACCTGTGCCATGGGTTACCATCAGTCGTGGCTGCTGGAACGTCGTTAGTCATCCATGAAAGCGAGCGCAGCTTCCTGTGCAATCAGTTCCAGGAGTACGTCGTTGTCGAGCTCAAGGAACACGAGTGCGAGCCAATCCATCAACTGGTCCGGACAGATGTGCTCCGTCCACGCCATCTCACCAATCCGCAGAACAGCCCAATAGGGGGGCGCCTCAATGTGGTCACTGCACACGAGGAATCGTGCAAACTCCCATGTCCAACTGCCAGCACATATGCCAAACATCCAGGCATCCCATGAACGGTAATCACGGTTACACTCATGGTCGTGGGACAACAGGGGGCGCACACACAAGTCATAATCCTGTTCAGCCACCGTTGCATTGGATAGGCAGACATCCATGGGCCACTCGAATATGCATGTTCGACAGTGGAACCAGGGCTGGACGCAGGTGACGTACGCAAGACAGAAGCTCAGACTGTAACTGATGCGCAACACTGCAAGTGGCAGGGCCCCCAACATTTGCAGCATTCGGGCACAGTACAGTCCCACGTGACTGGGGTTGTGCATGTGCCCGTGATGTTCGGCCATTGCAGTGGTGGCACTCGCAGAAACGCCACTCCTCTGACCTGCGGCAGTCATGTGGATGAAAAGCCACAGCTCGGAGCAATGAGTCGTATGGGCATGCGACGTTAGGATGTATGTGTAGTTGTGTACGTAAGTGTGAAGGCCATTCCATGCAAGAGTACCCCAGGCAAGGGCCTCTGTGTGTGTGGTGTGTATACGTTGGTCCTTCATCATCACTGTGTGAAGTGTGGGAGTCGTCTTCATCTGCTATGATATCACTCACAGGGGGTTTCTGCTGCATGCTGTGTCCAAGGTCGGAGGTGCAGATGCCCGTCTGCCTCCTGTGTGGAGACAATGGAGCATTCATCCCTGATGTCAGTCTGACTACTGCTTGCAATGTGGAAATGTGATGTGGTCTACACGCTGCAATTGAGGCTAGGCCTTAGGCCCATGGCGCACCAAAAACGATACACATGGCAGTTGGCATGCATGAGCCAAGAGCCCGAGCGGACTTGCGCACCTTGTACATTCCCACGTGCACGTGCGCCCTCCGGCTGCATGCAGCATTGCAACATTGCAGATCGCGGCCCATGTGGCGCAGACACTGCGACAGAGACACACGCATATGTACATTTCCTGCCCAGCCCAGAACAGGACCACGCCCAGAGCCCGGAGATGATACTTCACACCCCTACGCTGGACGTGCGTACGCAAGCCCAGCCCACTCCGTATATGTATAAAGGGTGGGACGACAGAGCTACATGGACCAGATCTTCCACAATGCCCGAGGGGACAATGCTGCGCCCGCCTGCCATGTCACAAGACGCAATCATGAAGGGACCACGACTTGCAGGGCACAGAGTAGAACTGCGTGCCGCACGGGCCCGCGACATGGGACGGTGACTTTTGTTGCACTGGGTTCGTAGCTCCTGGAGCACATCGGCCGGCACGGGCATACCGCTACGGGTCGGTGACTCACGGGGCACTGAGGTAGGGCCACCTAATGTGCTGAGCGGGTGTGCAGCCTGCAATGATGCCCCGTCCTGGCTGTCCGGGCTGGTGAGGGTTGGTGTGAGCCCTGCTGGACCGCAGTGTAGGCCGGAGCCTGTGTGCGATGCGGGCCTACCGCCACGTGGCGTTGCCTCAAGGTTTACGGAGTTAGTGGCACCTATGATGCTGAACGGGTGTGCAGCCAGCGCTGATGACGTGTGCACTGTTATGGACTCTCCCATTCCGAAATCAAGGCCCAGATCCAGGTGTGTGACCTAGTGGCCCGTGGGGCGGGTCCGCGTGATGTGGAGTCTGCCAAGGTCACGTGTCACGGGCTCGGAGCATGCACCAGCACGTGGTTAGAGACACACCGGTGGCGGAAGGTGAGCAGTGAGGCCTGGGGGCGCATGGGCGGACAATGTCCAATGGGCGGTGGGAGGGGCTGGGGTGCAGCAGCATGTGTGAGCAGGGGCGGGTGGGCGATGTTGCCGTGTGCAATGGTATGTACTCTGCCATTATTACATCTGGACTCCATTGCAGATGAAAGGACATGGTGGACTGCAGTGGATACCGGCACGTGGTTGGAGACACACCGGTGGCAGCAGGTGGGCTGTGGGGCATAGGTGCGCAGGGGCGGCTGTCTCTCGCCCTCTCATCCTTTCACTGTCTCTCTCTCCCTCTCTCTCTCTCTCTCTCCCTCTCTCTCCCTCCCTCTCTCTCTCCCTTTCTTTCTCGCTCTCTACCTCTCTCTCTCTCTCTCTCCCTCTCCCTCTCCCTCCCTCTCTCTCTCCCCTTCTTTCTTTCTCTCTCTCTCTGTCCTTTGATGTGCGCATGACACACGTTCTCATCTCGGATTTTGTCTTGCAGGCTGTGGCTTCCAGATTGTCCGGAGTGGATCCGCAAGGACTAATCCTATTTGTTGTTTTGTGTTGTGTATTAATAAAGTTTTATTATGGGAATTTCACAGTTGAATGTTTGATTCTCCTTATTCTGACCACACATGTGTGTTTGTTGTTGTTGTATGTGTGCAACATCAGGGTCTTTCTTATCTCGTGATTTTGTGAAGTTGCTGTGGCATATCTTTGTCCGGGGTGGTTGGGCCGGGGGAGGGCCCAGGGTTGTGGGAGGGTCCTGGGGGTGGTGGCGGTGGGTGTAGTGGGCCTCTGGGGTCCCCGAGCTGCATGAGCAGTGGCTCCATGGCATCTGTTGTTCTTCAGGTGTGGCTGTGGGCCGGTCTCCCTTTTGTGGTGCAGGTAGTCGTCCTGCTTAACACCAGCAGAGAGCAGGTGTAAAATCGCTGCTGCTAGCGCGGCTTATCGCCTGTTTTTGGTTCGCATCGCGGATCTGGCTGTTCGTTGTGAATGTTGCGATGTGGTGTTTTCGTGTGTTTTCTCATGGGAACGCCTACTCTGCATCTCATTAGCGTTAGTTGGCGGTGTCAACCGTGGCGATGTTTTTTGCGGCAGCCATCGCTGGATATGTGGCGATGTAGGCAGTTAGCACCAGCTTGCGAATGGGGCAATAATTATATCGCCACTTTTGCTGCGCTAAAGTGCCGATAACTCGGCGATAAGTCCTTGTGAATATGCCCCTGGGTCTTCTGGGCAGTCCCTGGGGAGACGCCATGTTGGTGTCGGGGGAAGAGGGGTGTTTCATCGCATGTCAAATGTGTGAGCATCATGGTCCAAGATCACCCTGCCAAGGTCGGCCACCTGATGTACTACGCTCAGAAGGGCCTGGGAGCAGAGGATGCGGTCTAAGCACACGCATAGAGAATGGGTGCCGAGTAAAATTAATAGACTCGAGCGGAAGGGTGAGTTGCCCTCCAGGAATCCGCAAGTGCCCAGTTCCTGACTCAACTGGAAAAGCTCTCTGAGCAGTTATGAAGCAGGGAACTAGGAAGAGGTGCGTGCAAGTGATCCTGGTGGAGATCCAACACGCAATTGTAATCTCCCCCCAGGATCGATGGAATGTGCATTTCTGATGCCAGGACTTCAGACAGTTTGTCCTTAAAGGATCCCTGGTCTACATTTGCAGCATAGATGCTGCCCAACAGGACTTTGGAGCTGTATAACCGGCCCTCTATGAGCATGAACTGCCCCTCCCTATCTATGGTCATGTTGAGGACCTGGAAGGGTACCTCTGGTCGGATGCAGACTATTGTGCCTCAGGTGTATGCTGAGTAGGTGGTAGCATATATCATGCCTCTCCATTGCTTTTATAGGCATTGTAGTGTGAGTCTCCTGTAGGAAGACTATCTGGCCGTGCTGTCACTTAAGGTAGGAGTACACCATATATATTTTCTGAGCTGTATGCATGCCACGTACATTGAGGGTGAGGGATCTAGTGAGCGCCTGCATAGCCATGTGAAGTTTAGGGAAGAATGTCAGACAGTGCACTGCCCACTTATGGGAAGCTCGCCGCAGCCGCTTCAGTGGTGTATTCATGGAGCTCCAATGCGAGCTGCTTCTGGGTACTTGGCCCAGGTACAAGTTAGAGGGTACTAGATGTGGGACAACAGGGAATAACAACATTTGTGGGAGCCTACTGCAAAGGGCTGTATGCCCAAACCGTGATGTAGTGGCGTGGTGGTGAAGCAACGTTTATCGTCTTCATGTGGGGTCACCAAGTGGGGTCAGATCATTGAAAGGGACCGGGCTCGGCCATGAGCATGGGTAAGTCTAAGTAGGGTAGAGGTACAGCTGGCAGGAGTGTGAGTGTTGGATCCCAGAGGCCAGGGCAGCTGTCCACCCCAGGTGAGGGGAGAGGAGCTTTGGCGATTTGTGCAATGTAGGAGGGCTTAAAATATCAGTTCCTGGTTAGAGGTTGGGGCAGTAATATCAGGATGACTGCAGTGTGTGGGGTCACCAATGGGGGGCCTTGGAGTCACGGGGGAAACCTGCAAATTGTCAGAATCTTCATTTGTGTTGAAAATGTGTGGGCTGCCCTCCCTCTCCGTAGTCTCTGCTCCATTACCAAGGGAGCAGCCGCCTGAGTGCCCTGTGTCTGTCCACAATGATTTTCTCCAAGTTCAGGGCCTTCGAGGGTGGGGAGATGGTACGGGAGGGACTCCTCCATGCTTAAGCTCTCCTCTTTCACCTGGGGCGTGGTGGGCGTGGAGCCGCCACCTACAGGTCCGTGCGGGCAGCAGTTGGGTATTTGTATGCACAGTCCCAAGTCTCTCCAGGGTCAGAAACGAAGATTTGAAGTTTTGATTCCATAGATATGTAGGATGTTTCTATAGCTGCCAGGACAGTATCTAGCTTTCCGCCTCCGGGGGTGTAGCATGTTGTGTGCCCTCTAGGGTTAGGGTGTTTGGGACTGCCGTGGGTGGGATGGCTGATGTCAGCAATGACGAGTGTGCACTGGAGCTTAGCCTGCCTATATCTACCAGGTCTGGAGCAGTGGGTGAGAAGAGGAGGGGGAAAGCCATGATGGGCAGTCTGCAGCAGCGGGATTTTGATCAGGGTCCCTCTGCAGGTTGGACCAAGGTCTGGCACGACTTGTCCCACGAGGGAGGTCAATGAGCATTCTGCTCAGCTGCACCTTAACGTTGAGTGAAAGGCCATCCCTAGCTGGAATTTGCACCTCTCGCCACTGGTGGTAGAGGAATTCTTGCATGTGTGATAGTTCGTAAGAGTAGGGGTCTCTGCAGTGTCAGTGGAGTGCTTTGATCTAGTATTCTAGTATTTGCTGCATTTCTTCCCTTAACGCCTGGAGGAGACCATCTGAGCTGATTACTTTATTGTAGGTGTCAGTGGCCCGTAAGTTCCTTATAGGTCTGAGACGGTCATCTGCCACCCCAGAAGTGTGATCACTGTTTTTATGTCCTGCTGCCTCCCCTCGTCTCAGAGCCCCTTTGCTTATGTAGTCTGTCCATGTAGGGCGGAGGGGTAAGGGGAGTTTGGGGGAGGTGAAGTCTCTCTGCTGCCTTTAAATGCCGTTTCTGGAGGACACCTGCCACACCAGGCAGTGAAATGTGGGGGAGGGGCATTCAGGTCTACAAGTCCCCTCTGGTCAGAGCGAGGGAAGCAGGGCGAGGACTCATCATCAGCCCGAGGCCTCACCTGGCGGTGTTGCTAGTAAGTGATGTCCCAGCGGCTCACAGGTCCGATCTGATGACTACGCACCCGCTCAGAAGGTCGATGCCCCTGCAGCCAATACTGCTGTGCAATCTGGTAGGTCTGGCAGGGTCAAGGAGGCTGCTCCGAGTCTGGCGTCCCCCTTGGCCTGTGTGGCACTCACCCAGTTACTACTTAACACTCGTGGCCCCCTCGGCCAACTTTATCAAGTCTGTACCAGACCCTTCACACTGTAGGGACCCCCGGCAGAGGTGTTAGTGGGGGGGAAGCAGTACAGGCTATTTGCCATGGCCCCCTCGTCATTTCTTCAGGGGGCCCGTGGCCCGGCCATCCTGCAGATCTCCGTGATTAGGGAAAGGGACGTCCTGGCCTTTACTCCCCTCAATCAGAGTGAGGGAAGTCAGCCCCAAGGTCTCACCTGGTGGAGTGTTGTTGGTGGGCGATGTTCCAGCACCTCCCAGGTATGATCCAGTGTCTTCATCCCCGCTCGGGCGGCCTAAGCCACCGCGGACGATGCGCCATGCAATCTGGTAGGCCTGGCAGGGTCAAGGAGGCTCCGCCGAATTTGGTGGCACTTACCCAGCCACTTCCCATAGCTCAGGGCCTGATCTTTCAAGTCTGTACCAGGGTCCCTCAGACTGTAGGGTGCCCCAGCTGTGGTGTTAGTGGGGGGAGGTGGTGCGGGCTACCTGCTGCAGCCCCCTCGTCAGCTTCCCAGGCTCAGCTATGCTGCAGGTCTACGTGCTGTCTGAGGGTCAGTGGCCTTAAACTTGCAAGCTGTGGGTCGTCAGGCAGCAGCTTCAGCCACCACTGGTCAAAACTGGGGGGACTGCGGTCCAAAGGAATCCTGGTGAGGTCCGCCAGGATGTTAGAGCAGCCCCAGGCCTGTCTGCGAGCCCAGTCTGCAGATGAAAAGGGATTGCAGCGACCCGCGATGCAGAGCTGTAAGCAGGAGCAGCTGCCATCTTGGCTGATCAAGCCACACCCCCCAGCCCAATACTTCTTTTTAGAAATGAGCAGTGCTTTACTCTACTATGAGGCTAATACTAAATAAAACTTCAGATATCTGAAGTAAGGGTATGGGTCCAATTTGCTTCAAAATTTACCCTCCCTTATTCTTATAATCTGTGGTCTGGTAGCATATTAGCTAAAGGAGGTGCAGCCCTTGTCTTCTGTTAGTATATAGTCTTTCTTTGCATTGGTCTTGGGCTGAACGGGGCCCCCTTGATGATTGAGGGGCCCCTTGAAGGGTTAGGGCCCCCCTGCACCACAGGGGCTGCAGGGGTCTGCATTACGCCCTTGGGCTGGCTTCTGAAAGTGGCCCTCTCCGGGCTCCTGATAGAGTCAGCAGCAGATGAGCCTCATGGTTGCAGAGGGCCCAGTTCCTCCGATCTGGTGAGTCTTAATGGAAGTCACGCTGGGTCTTTCTGGAATGATGTGATTGTGTAGCTCTCCTTCTAAATGCAGGGCTTTGAATGTTATGAAGCAGCTCTGAGGCACTTTAAGTCATGGTTGCCAAGTGCAAACAGGGGTGCAGGTTCATAGCACAATGGCACTCAATCAGTGCTTCGGCACAGAATACCTTGAGGCAGCAGAATTGTTCTTTGGAGCTGTATAAACCATTTAGCACACTCTGGGTCAGTGGCAGGATAGCCACTCAGGTAGGTAAGTGGGGTACACTTGGATGGGCACCACTTTGTTGCAGGATCCTTCTCCTTGAGTGGCAGGTGCTATGCAGGCAGTAGTCAGTTGGTCCATAAATTATGCTGAAACCACAGGCACACCGCAGGTGTCAAAAGAAAGCATTCATCCCTTCCTCAGTGTGACATCCCAATTGAGAACACTTGGGCAAGTGCCACCACTAAAACAAAGTTGGGAGACAGGTGATGTGGATTTCCTGTATGCCCTTTCAGAACTGTTTTGGGTCGCTTCCCTTTTTATGTGCCCCTCTCAGACTGTCTTCAAGACTCAGCCTTTGTCATGAGAGAGGATCTTCACAGCAGGGTTGTCTCCAGGCTTCAACGTCCGCAACAGAGGCCCAAAGAAGTGTGAGCAGTCAGCACCTGACTATCAACAGCCACACCTTACAGAGATCAGTAAGAGGGTAAAAGGCTGCCCCCCTTCTAAAAGGAGCCTTCACAGTTCGACAACAGGAATTGCAGTTCCACCCGTCAACTCTGCCATCCATCAAATGGCAGTCTCATGAAGACTATTCAGCAACCCTCTGAATCAGAAGGACCTAATTGAATTTCCAGGAGGAAGTCTGTACCCTCTCTCTCAGTTTCAGTGTCCAGGACCCTCCTTCCATTCTCAGGAATTTTATCAATACATTTCCACTGTCTGGAAAAGCAACATCACCTCCATCCTGTGTAACAGAACCTTAGGGTCTTTCAAATGGGAGCTCACGGTTCTGTGTCACTCTAGTTCACTCAGGCACACATGCAGTGTCTAACACATTCTGTCACACAACACACATTCATACACAAGCTCGGGATCTTGGCGCATGGATTCTGAGTTCGCCATTAGCAGGGTGCAGTAGGCTCCTCCTCTTGTGACACAGGCAAAAAGACCTGGTCACACTAGGATCACTTCAAACAACAGTGTGCCACTACCTCCATGCTGTATGCATGAACCCACGACAATGACAGCAGTCTTCTGTCACGACTAAGGGCTCATGGTGTGGCCACTCTAGGCTCAGTAGAGGTCGAGGACCAGTCTCATGTCAAAGGCATGCCTAGGCCTTTACTTGGGTAGCTTCAAGCTGGGCCAGTAAACCAGAAACCGGGCACCAGATACTTTCATTTGGGAACATAGGACAGCGAACACGGCTGAACCTCATTCAGGGGACAGTCCCATCCCATCCCAACCTCCTTCCATGTCCATTCAGCATGTTAGGGACTCTGAAAAAAGTATGTTTATAAAGATTTGAAAGTGCTCCAAAAATCATGGTTTGCAGCAGTCTTCATATTGCATTGCAAGTCACTCTCAGGGCATACCAATTTTAATGTAGCTTACACTGCTCGAAACTTCAACCTCTTCAACTATTGACACATTTAGTGACAGCCTGCATTACAGTCTTTTACAGTGGCTGCTGAAAAACTTTGAGTGTAAATACTTCCCTTACTTTAGAACATTGAGTGAAACAAGCGAGTCTCTCTTCCTCAAAGAACAGTTAAAAAAAGATTTCTAAGTCTTTCTTTTTTTACAATAAAATATATGGTTCTTGAGGGACACAAAATGTAATATTCCAATACATTTGTGGTGTGCCAGGCAAGTTTTGCTCTCCCTATTCATATCAGGGCTTACCCTATGCAAGAAAACTTTTAAAACATAGAGGAAACAGTAGTACATTTGGGGCCAGATTTCATAGTATTTCTTTGCCCTTGCTTCATCCATGGTGTCGCAAGAGCAACACAATACTAAAGTCAGATTTACCAAGCAACACAAGGCCATCTTGTGTGGCCCCGCGTTGCTTGGTAAGTATGGAGTAAGGCAAGGCAGCGCAAGTCACTTCCAATTGATAAATCTGGCCCTAGGTGTCAGTTCATAGAGACAGTGTGGGTTTGTACATTGGGGGAAATATTGATGGCTTGTAGATTAGCAGGGAGTTGCTGGTTCCATTGCTGGCACCAGTCAAATAATCTCTCCAGACAGCAACAACACACCCGATTTAAAGCCATGCCTCTCAATTCCCTAGCTGTGAGGTTTAGTCCAACAGGTTGGGTTTAGAATCCTGTTTGGTTTTATGCTCTCTCTGTCTGCCTTCATTGTGTTTCTGCTTTGGAGGAAGTCTCAACCACCAGGGAAAGACAATCCTTGATGCTGTTATTTGCATGCCCCCAGGACGATGCTCTCTAGTAGATTATTTAGCCTTCCTTGGAGAGATACACAAGTTAAGCCTGATATGAGCCTCATTTTGCGTACTGTGCCTGAGAAAAACAGCAGATTGTTCTGCTAATATTGTAAGTGTAAACTATATACAATGGGGATTCACCAACATAGAGGTTGGGTCAGGGCTGAAAAAGAAGGGGGCGTTTGGTATCAGACAGCAGAACAGCTTCTTTATAATTCATTCACATTGTCACTACTTTTATGGTGCTCAAAATGCTCCAGTAGTTCAAGCCTGAAGCTGTATCCGAAGCAGGTGCACTGAAATTACACACCTTTGCCACAAAGTTTCTCTAAAAGCTTCAAAGTTCTTGAAACTTAAAAAAGTTTTGTCTAGAATCTTCATGATTTCCGGAGCAGCTTCTCTGGGTACAGAGGAGAAAGTGAAGAGAGGTGAAATGATGAGACTATTGCTCTTCAAGGGGCAGCAAGGGCTATAATGTAAGTTCAGCATATACGAACGAGGGGAGGTTCATGCTCAGCAGCACTAATTCACGTTTTTGTCGGAATTGAAGACTGTGGGGCTAATTTACAATCCCTTGGGCTGCTGGTGCATCACTTTTTATGAGTGCAGACCCACATCTACAATGTCGCACAAATCCATTTTGCGTGGCTTTTCATGGCCTCGTAGATATCATGCAAGGCAATGCAGTGCAAGTTGCTACATTGCCTTACACTAAGTCAAGGAGGCATTCCATGGGCGTTACAGGGGGTTTTTCCCACATAACACACACAGGCTTCGATGCATTCTGAGATTTACAAGGATCTGTAATCCTGGGAATGCATCAAAACTGTGCGCCTCCACAGGGCAGGCGTAAGCATACAAAGAAAGAGGAAAATGCGTCCATGGATTGTTTTTATGGGGTAGATGACCCTTCCTGCACAAAAACAATCTTGCCCACCATGGTGCAAGGATGCCTGCATTGACGCTTGGCACCGTATTGTGCGCTGGCTGAAAAGTCTGTTGCCCTAATGTGGTGGAAAAAATGTATTTGCACTAAACATAGGGCCTCATTTACAATGATTTGGCGTAAGGCAATGTGGAAGTCTTTTTGCTGTGCTGCCCCACGCCAACTCGAAAGGGCAGGAATGCACCATATTTACGAGATACAGTGCATTCCCGTCAAGTGAGATACCATCTTTATCTGGATACTATGGGGAATGCATTTTGGGTGAAAGTTTGAGGACGCCGGGACCAGGTCCAAAGTTCCAGTAGGAGAAGATTGGGAGCATCCCGGTTTGGCTGGCAGCAGAGGTCCTGTGGTCTTGGAAACTGGTGCGCAAAGACGAAGAGGCCACTTAAAAAAGCACTACACAGTGGGACTTACAGGTAAATATGGTGGGGCTCCTTGGAGGAAGAAGGTCGCAAGGGCCTGGGGACCAAAGGAGCAGTTCTGGTTGTAAAGTGCTGGGGCTGGTGGGGCCAGGTGCAGAGCGAACAGGTCAGCCTGGCATTGTGTGTCTTGAGGTCCTCACGGTCAGGAGCAGGCAAATTGGAGAGGCAATCTCAGGACAGCTGGGCCACTCAGGAAGTGGGTCTCAGGTGTCTCTTGATGGATGCTTGCTTTTGGTGCTTTTTGAGTCTAGTGTGGACTCTTCTTCTTATTTTTAATGTTGGGGTTCCAGTACCCTGGGTATTGGTACGCCACGGCTCCGGTAGGTCCTGGTGCCTCCAAACTTGGTGAGGAGGCAGATCAGACAATGCAGAGCTGTTCTACCTCTTCTTGTTTCTGTGCCGCTTCGAGGTCATCGGGGAACAGCAGGTCAACAAACCAGACTTCACAGGATCGTTGCCTGCAGTGTGCAGGGGAGTGATACCTTCACTCCAAAGGAGCTTCATGGCGATTTCTTGAAGGCAGAGGTGCTCCGGGGTTCTTGCAGTCCTTTCAGGTTTCAGGATGATACTGCAGCAGCGATTGTCGAGTCCAAGGAGGAGCAGGCAGGGTTTGGCTGCTTTTTCTCCTGCAGAAAGACTTCAGTTCTCGAGCAGTGAATCTTCTTTTTTCCTGGTCTTCACTTGTCCATTGAATCTGAGGTTCAGGTCTTGGGATGCCACCTAAATACTGAATTGAGGGGTGGAGCAAGGGGAGGCAGGTAGTAGCCTATGGGCTACTTACCTTTAGGGTGTCTACACCCTCTAGAGACCGCGTCCTGTGGGAAGAGGCACTACCCTAGCCTTGATTGGAGGTTTTGCCATCATTCCAAGATAGTAAAATTTCAGGAGAGGGGTTCGGATCACCTGCCCCGCCCTAGAGGTTGTGTAGACTTCATTGGGACACTCCTCCTCATCTAACTAATTTCCCCACCTTTAATCCCACCAAAAGTGGAGAAGGAAGGGGGGCATGCCCTCCTCCACTATCTGGAGATTCCTGGGTTGGATTTAAAAGGCGGCATTGCCTTTGAAGCTTCACACCCAGGAAGGCCATCCTGTCCTAGAGGAGTTGTGAAGCACCTCCTCCCAGAGCAGTCCTCTGTGAGCTCTGGCTCTCACCCCATGAGGTCAGAAACATGTCTGGTAGTGGCAGGCTGGTGAAAATGAGTAATGAACCATACCAGTACTTGGTACGTTTTCAGGGGACCATCTAAAAGCGTCTCCTGTGTGAATTTAGTAATAAATCCATCACTGGCATCAGTGATGATTTATTAAGACAAGATGTTTGGTACCAAACATCTCAGAAATCAGTGAAGCCATTATGGAGCTAGGAAACTCATGCTGACAAGTATCCAGCCATGTACTCTTTATGGCTTCCCTGTTTACCTTCACCAACCCAGAATAGACTGGACATTGTAGGGGCATATCTGCTCATGCAGGTATGCCCGCACATAGGACCTTAGGGCTAAAGGCCTGCAGCAGGAGTGACTTAACTTCATCCTATGCAGTGCATGGAAGGCATGGCACACAAGGCTGACTGCCATGTCGACTCTTATGGTTTTCCTGCACCAAGACACGCAGCCTGCAATGGCAGAGTGCCTAGCCTTGGTGAGGGGTCCCTGGGGTGGCACAATCAGTGCTGCAGCCCCAGAGGACACTCTTCAGTAACCATGCTCTAGGTAACAGTGGTACCATTTATTAGGGACTTACAGGGGCCACTGAAGTTGTGCCAATCATGGTACAGTTTTGGGGAAGGAGACCTGGCACTAGGGACATGATTAGCAGGGACCCAGTGCACTTACAGTTCAAAAATACATCAGACATCAGGCAAAAAGTGGGGGCTAACTATGATAAAAGAGGCACTTTCCTACAGCGCTAGATTGGTGCAACAGGGGAAATAATTTTATTTCTCCACGTTTTTGCTCTCTCTATGTGTGCTGCATTCTGCAGCACACATAGAAAGAGCAAATCACCTTTAAAGATTATTTATGTGCAGGAAGGTGTCCCTTCCTGCACATAAACAATCATTCCTGCAACACAGACACCCTTGCACCATGGGGCAAGGGTGCCTGCATTGCAGGGATAATTCCCTGCAACGCAGGCACCCTTGCACTATGGCGCAATGGTGTCTTTGATGGCATTAGGCCGATTCTGTTAGCGCCAGTGCAAGGAAAAACACAGGGGTGGCCCGTATTCTTGTAAACCTTTTCCTTGTAAATATCCCCCATAGTACTGCTGCCGAAGGGCTTTGTTAGAAATGGGGGTCTCTACTTGGTAGGTTGTTACCGTGTCCAAGTAGGGACCCTACTTCCTAGTCAGGATAAGGGGGATGCACTTTTAATATAACCCCTGCTCACCCCTTGGTAGCTTGGCACAGGCAGTCAGGCTTATCTCAGAGGCAGCGTGTGAAGCATTTGCACATAACCAACAGTGATACGGTGAAAACACTACAAAAGGACACCACACCAGTTTTAGAAAAATAACCAATATTTTATCTGTGAAAACAAGACCAACAAGCATTGGCATAGCCAATAGGTCTCGCCTTTGGGACCTTATAAGTGTTTAGCCATGCAACAGTTGATGTTGTTGCACCAAGGATATTGTGCTGGATAACTAAACACTTATAAGGTCCCAAAGGCGAGACCTATTGTCTATGCCAATGCTTGTTTCCGATATGCTCTTGAGATGGGATGGTATCTGTGAGCGATGCCTTCCTGAATGAGCATGGAGTACATTTTGAATTGTTGTCTTCTGTGTGGCTTTTAACCCTTGGTGCTGAATGTGCACTGTGCATCAGGGCTGCTCTTACCAACTATTATTGACCGATCAGGGAGATTATGAGTAGTTCCAAGGTTCAGGCCTCAGACTCCCTGGTGATTACATCCTTCTAGAAATCCACCACCTTGCACTATCATCACTCTGCTCTAGAACTTCTTACTTTCTTCCGAAATGTTGGTGCATACCGTGGTAATGGAGCTTTGCTTTCCATTCGGCATATGACTAATTCGCTCATCAACAGGTCCACCTCCAGTGCTTGGATCTAGTTAGACATCATGGGCTTCTTCCTCGCCAAACATGCTATCCCGCCTTCTCCAACATCATCATGCTCCTTTATTGAGAGTGCATAAGTGCCACTTGCATGTCTGCCATGTGATTGCCAGTTTTCTTCTTCCGAATGTTCCCAGAACATCTAGAGAATCTGCCTCTTCAGCCTGGCAGAACAGCAGATTTGAACTACCTTCACCCTGATCTCTTCATTTGAATCATCGTGGTGCATGTGTTTGCCAACTTACACACTCTCGCATGGAAAGTGCCTATGAATTCACTCTGCTTCTGCTTTGCCTCCATCACCTTGAGCCACTCAATTCACAGTAACCACTCGGACGAAATACATTATCTTCATTTGTTGCAAGAGGACCTATAAAATACTGGTCATGGGCTACTCCATGTGGGAAGTCTGTCGCTGCAGGAAGGGGCCTCTGTACATCTGGGAAGTAATTCCTGATTGGAAAATGTTTGCTTCAGAGGAACATTAAGGGAAGCTTCCACAAATACACACAGGTGGATGTCTGCCAACCATTTCAGCATAATTAGAATAGCAATGAAATTAATTGTCCTGATGAAGGAGACGCCTAACAAGAAATCCCGAAACATCGACAGATATGACACGATGGGACTTGAAAGATGTTACAATTACTTTTGATCTCCCGATTCATGAAAATAATCACAGGAAATAGATAATGAGTGTAATAAGTGTGGATTTAGCCCCAAAGCATTTTGGTGTATGTACCTTTGTGATTGATGCAATGTTAATAGCGTGGCTTTGGGCTCCTAACTACAAAATATTTAAGCTTTTAATAGAAATAGCTGTTTAAGTGAGCTGAAAATAAAGGACATATATTTGTACTTTTAGAAACAATTGTTTCATTTTTGTTTCTTGTGTCATGTTTGTACAATGCCAAGTAACATCACATAATAAGTAACCTAAACACTTTATAGAAATACAATATGGTAAACATTTTAGGCGATAACCATTACAAGCTCAACACTTCCAAACAAATCTGAGATCGTCATCAACAACTGGGTTGTGAACTTGGATCTCCACCACACCCTGAGCAAGCCAGGAACCCGGGGTTGCCATGAACTCCTTCCTAGCTCATACCATAAGTCAATCGAGAAGCCTATCGCCACATGATGAGACATCTCCATCAAATTTTCCTACTCCATAGATTTTCACAATAAATCCAAGACACCGACTGACTCCCTAGAACACTCCCACCTTGACCACTGCGGACCAATGGAATACATCTTAGAGCATCTCACTAGTTCTCTGAAAATTACAGATGATCCAAAAGGAGGCTGCCGGATAGCTACTCAACCTTCCATTGAGGACCAGTGTGATGCCCACTTTTCTCTCCGTAATCTGGCTCCCACCAACCAGAGAAATCACATTTATAGCAATGTGCATAGCTCATAGCTGTATGGGACTAGGATCACGGTTTGCCCTGTTACGATCAGAACCTTCATTCAAAAACACAAGAATGGGAGGGAGGGACCTCCTTCTCCGTCTTGTCTGACAAATTTTACAAAACATTGCCTACTCAAAAAAGGAGAACTGATTACTAGCTCCAGTTCCCGAAAGCATTAAAAACATTGCTCATTCCAGCACCTTAACAATGCTCAAAGTATGAACTGAACTATGCAACTAAATGAGTAAGTAGGTATGCATGGCAGGGTCTGTCCGCAAACTCTTTGCAACACTACATGCTTAGGGGCTGCACAACTCTCTGCATCATATATTTGGAACTGGTCTATGAACCCACCAACCTAATGAACACCTCCCACATAGGTCATTCACCAACCAAAGCCCTTCCAATCATACTCTGCACAAGGGAGCTCATGTATGTATACAGATGCTACTTGTAGTGCTTCACGGTCTCGTCAGGAGTACGAAGTGCGCCAAAACTGTGACAATGCAATGCATACAGGCCTTCTGGAGCAGCTTGGTAATGTGCATCACCACATGGGTTCGGCAGAGACTGGAAGCCGCTTGTGGACATCATCATCCCAAGCCAAATGCAGCAGCGGTGACCACTCAGCCGTGCAATTCGTTTCCTTGGTGGCACTACAAATGTTCTCCACCTACGCCATCAAGAACGCTAAACTTAAGCCCTACGGCATCAGCGCCGTGTGCACCTGACAGCACACCGGAGGGCACCCCGTGCATACATGGGTGGCACATGGCTCTTTAGTCGGCTGAAAGTCTTACATGAACTTTAAAGCGGGGGTGGTTACTTTGTCACTAGAGGTTAGGGGGGACGAGTGATGTATTAAAGGGAGAGAACCTGAAAACATTTGAGCTAGTGCTTTTTGCAAGACAGATATTGTTTTCAGAATGGTCCTGCATGTAGAATCCAGGCTTGCCAAACCACAGAATACTAAACACAGATGTGCCCAACAGACGGTAAATAAGCAGACAGTGCACCGCGTCCGTTTAAGGAACTCATTTGAGGTGCACCCACATTTGCTAACTTAAAAACACATGTCTTGGCAGGATGCAGCGTGGAATGTGCACTCTTGAGGCTAACTGGCCAGTTTGGACAGTCTCAGAAGGGAGATTGCCTTTGGGGCAGACTTCCAGTTTAAATAGACGCGAGGCCTGAAAGAATACTTTGTCTGACAGGCGCAGTGGAAAGGAAAGCCCGCAGTGCACCATGTGAAAGGCGAGGAGTCCTTGAGGTGACAGAAACGCGAGGACAGAGGACCCTGCAGTCATCCATAATAACTACAAGGCCAAACTACTTCATGCGCTTGATGAGGCGAAGGCGAGCCTTCCTACTGCGCATAAAAATTCACGAACGAAACCTCGGCACTAGAAACAAGGCGCTAACTACACAAAGTTAACTGGTACTCCCAGGTTAAAGTGTAAATTGCGCAGAGCTGATGCATCGTGCAACATGCAGCCGCACCTCCTTACTTCTACACAGGTCAAGGTTGTAATCCGAGTTTCCCGATACCGAAAGATTAGAGCAATGTACCCCCCTCTGCGCCCTCCCCATTGAAATATAGCGCACTAGGTGAGTGTTTTGGAAAGATGCAATAGTGCAAAGCAAATCAAGGTAAACAAGCACCAGCGCGCGCGCCTCGCGCGGCAGCAGGGGGAGGGGAGAGAGGAGGCGGCCTGCGCGATTCCCTTGCGGGAACGAGCAGCAAGGCGCGATAATTGCTAACATATGGCGTCGCTGCTCGCTCCTGCAAGGGAATCGCCAAACGTGCACGCGTTGCCATTGAAAACAATGCAACGCGTGCACGTTTTTGGCCTCAAAACCGACTCGATGGCTAAAGGTCTTTTTCCTAAGCAGCGCATGCGCGCTGCGTAGGCGAGACCTAAAAATGATATAAATCCACCATAGAGTTCTCAGAAATATCAATATTGAAAAATATTCTTAAAATACAGCTCCTTGAAGTCGATAGCTCCGTCCGTGGCTATCATAGCGTCATGAACAACAAATCCAAACAGTTCTGGCTGACCTCAGCATCGTGGGCCAGCTACAGTGTCAGGAAGGCCAGCAAAATAGTACCTTTTAGAAATGCAGGGCATCGGGGACGTTTCTGTGAGCTCCGAAGAGCCAGCGTCGACGACGTCAGTTGCTGAAGTCGGTGAAGGAGTCGTCGGGCCCATGAAGTCACAAGCTTTGCAGATCGAACTCCTCGCAGAAGAAGTCGGGAGCGCTGGCGTCGGCAAGCATTGGAGCTGCAGTGTGAAGTGCAGTGGTGCGGCGTGTGGTGCCCTCAGGTTGCGGTGCAGGCAGATACTCGGTGGCGGTAGTCCAGCAGCGTCAGTGAGACAATTGCTGTGGTGCGAAGTGACGCTGTGCTCATCGCGGTGCTGGCAGGTCATGGTGAAAACAGCAGCGTTGTCGTTGTGGAAGTGCTGTCGTCAGCTGACGATCTGATGGAGCTCGTGCCAATAGGCCAAGGCTGCAGTGCGGGATAAGGGCAGTGCGTCATGTAACTTACGAGCGATGCCCTCAAACCACGGTGCAAGCAGCAGCATCGATGTTGGCGTAGAGTGGCGTTGTCAGGAATACCACAGTGGCAGCGCGAGGCGGTGCAAAGTAAATTGCCCTCAGGTCACGGTGCAATCAGTGGCTCGATAGGGGCATCGAATGGCGTCGCCGGTGAGACCAGGGTTACGGTGCAAAGTGCGGCGGTGCCCTCTGCAGTGCCTTCAGGACAAGGTGGCGGCAGCAGTGTCGGGGATGGCATCGGGTTGCATTTTCTTCTGTTGCAGCAGAAAACACACAGTTCCCCGTGCTGGTAGCAGATGAACTTGAATTCGTTGCTGTTCCTGAGACTTCTTGAACAGGGGGCAAGCTTTACCTCAAGCCCTTGGAGAAACTCAAACAAAGAAGTTGCAGAAAGTTCAGTCCAGTCCTTTCTCTGCCCAAGACAGAAGCAGCCACTGCAGGCCAACACTGCAACGTGGTAGTTCCTACTCACAGCTTCTCCAGCTTTTTGTCTTGGCAGATTTCTGAGTCCGAAAGAGTTATAAAAATCTGGGGTCTGGGCTCCAATATTCATACCATATTTCCCTTTGTTCTCTTGTGGCTCTGTGCTTAGTCCATACCAGTTCTGTCATCTCTGGTCCAGCTTTCTGGCAGGAGGTGGAGACAACATTGTGTAAGGCAGACCAGGCCTATTCAGGTGCAAGGAAATCTCCCACTACTCTAAATGCAGCCCAGATCTATTCAGCCCAGTCCTACCCAGCAGAGGCCCAAAGGATGGTTTAAGCTAGAAAATGCCCACTTTCTAAAAGTGGCATTTTCAAACCTACAATTCAAAAACCCTCTTTACTAAAACATGTGTTATTAAATTCTGGGTTCAGAGAGCCCAAACTCCATTTCTCTATCTTGTCCCATTGGGAAGTTGTAAATGTAAGATGTTACAAAGCAACTCCCCATTCAATCCTATGGGGCAGATAGTCTTTCAATAGTGAGAAACGAAATTCACTGTATTCACTATCAGGACATGTCACACACTCCAAGTACATGTCTTATCTTTCACATACACTATACCCTGCCCATGGGGGTATCCTGTGCCTGCCTTAGGGGTGCCTTACATGTAAGAAAAGGGAAGGTTTGGGGCCTGGCAAGTGGGTGCACTTACCAGGTCACCATGGCAGTCACAACTGCGTGCAGACACTGCAGTGGCAGGTCTGAGAACCCTTTGAAGGGCTGCTTGTGTGGGTGGCACAACCAGTATTGCAGGCCAACTAGCATCATTTGATTTACAGTTTCTGGGCACACACAGTGCACTGTACTAGGGATTTAAAGGTAAATCAAATAAGCCAAACATTGAAACACCAATCCATACACACAATTTACAGGGAAAGCATATTAGCACTGAATAGCAGTGGTAAAGTGCCCAGAGTCCTAAAACCAACAAAAATAGGGTCAAAGACAGAAGGCCAAAAGCAAAAAGTCTGGGGCTAAACCTGCTGAAAAAGCCAAGTCTAACAGTCTTTAACTATTTAAGACATCAGCCTTGTCAAAACTGTAGCAGACACATGTCTTAATTTTGCTCTTTAAGTGCTCATCTTATGTGATATGGCCCCTGATCATCAGGACATGAGCCATTTATGTTAAAATCAACCCCGTTATGTCCTGAGCAAAAGGTAGAGCGATTTACTAATGAAATCGATTGTGCAGTTTTATCTGTTTTCAGAAGACATTGAAATATAGTGCTAAGACACCTACTGTGAACACATTGGCCAAGAATCACAAAACACGAGTACGTTAAGATGTTCTGGCTTATGCATGTTTAAATATGCATTCTGTAGTGATCAGGTACACATCAGGAAAACAAAAAAAAATCTTAATGTTTGTTTTTCAAAGTGTAAGTTGTTTTCAACGGTCCACATTTTTACCCCTTTGGCAGTTCACCTTTGCCTTCATCCATGCAAACACTTTCTTGGATTACAAGAATATGTTCACCCAATAGAACATGCAAATTTACTGTAGCCAAATGCATCCAAGCTGAAAAATGTATGTAGACTGTTTTATGCAAGTCTGGCTCTTGAGGAACTTTTTAATGAAAAATGGCAAATAGATTCTTATCGCGGATGGATAACCTTTTGCTGATTGTTTCTATGTATAGTGGCACTGAACAGGAGAAGAACACTAAAGCCCTCATTCCTGTTGTGCAGTGCATTTATGTATCAACGTTCTAGTAATTTATCAGTCAACACGTTGGCTTTCAGACTGTTTCAGAGTGCCTCTGAAAGGAAAGGGGATATTGGAAGAGAAAATGGGATAAAGGGGAACATAGTAAAGACGACAACAACAGGTAACATTCACAAAGTTTAGACTTGTGCATTCCATTGGGAGGTGTAGCCAAGATGGTGCCAAGATCGGACTGCTTGCACTGAGGGTCTGATAGATTTTGGGCCCAACAGCATTTATCCACCTAACTCCGGAGACCCACCACACCCAGCATGCTCCTCTCTGAGCCCCCTGTGCAGTGACGGAGTTGCAGTGCGCGCCGTGGTGCTGAGGCTACCTGGGAGATGTTTCGCCACTGTTGCCTGATGTGAGGAGCCCAAAGTCTGAGCAGCCTCCCTTCATGGCTGAGGGTGGTGACGTCCAGTGTGGGAGGCCCGGAGAACCTACGATGCGGTTGCCATCGACTGGGGCTGGGACAGGCAAACAAGAGCGCTGGCGACTTCGCTGCGAGGAGAGCTGGGGCCGTGGGACGATCTCGTGCTGGGAGGAGCGTCCCAGATGGGAGTGCTCTTGCTGTGGTCAGAGTCAGCCACAGCATGCGGGGTTTGAGGATGTGGCTGCTGATAGGGACTGAACTGGGTGGTGCACGCTCCGTTGTGCCTGGAGACAAGTCATGTTGGCCGCAGAGGAGCAGGGCCCTGCCTATGCTGCCCAGCTGTATTATACACTGTGTCTCCTGTAATGCTCGGTCCAAGGGCTGGGCCCATTTCATTCACATTGACTTTGGACTCTGCTTTGGTGCAACCTGAGGTAGGGCTCAATATATAAACTTTGCCTGACAGTTTCGGAACATCTTTAATGCCCTACTCAGGAATGCTCAAAGCTCCTTTAAATGCATGAGCCATAGCTGTTCCTGTTATGCATGATTGGACTCCCCCTCCTTCTTGTGGTGTGAGTATGAGCGCACCTATCTCAACTACTTTTGGTGTGACCTGAGTGTGTCTGACTGCCAGTTACAACTAGATATGTACCTGGGATGTTAAGGACCTCTTTCAGGGGTGGCTTGACCATGCTTCCGCTCTCCTGGGGGTTTGAGGACTGCTATACTCTCAGAAGGAACAAGCTCGAAACATTTCCCACATTGACAGAGGCTGCATGCACCCCTAACCCTGGACATCACATCCAACTTGGGACAACCGGGCTCTCCCAGTGGCATGGTGCGTCCCAAGGCTTCTAAACCTCCGCCCAAAAGTCTATAATGGCCATACTCTCGGCCACCCTATCCTCAACAGATTTGATGCAGCAATTCAAGAACACTCTGGAGAAACATTTGAAAATGTTCAACAAGGTGCTCCATGCTATACAAGACTCCAAGACTGCACTGGAAATACAGCTTGGTGCAATTCAAATTGAAACAGGTCTGCTGCGTGCTGATCACCCTAAACCTGTGGAATCCACGCTGTTACTGCTTAGGCCCACATTCAAGTGCCTGCAGAATCAAGTTGCAACCTTACGGGAATAGGTGAGGGAGCTATCTCCTAGGGCGCAGGACGTAGAAGGCCGTTCCCGGCGGAATAATATCCGCTTTTTGGGTTTCCTTGAAGGGGTCAAGAACCCAAACAGGGAACTGTTCCTAAAGGGGTGGCTAAAAACAACAGTGCTCGTGGCTAATGTCCCAAACTCTTCTCCATTGAAAGGGCACATAGGATTCCGGGGCGCCCCCCTTCTCTGGGATCTCTTCCTCGTTCAATTATAGCATGCCTCCTCTATTATTGGGACAGGGACATAATATTGCAACTGTTCCGAGCGAAGGGCCCCATGTCCTACAATGGTGCTACAATCATGGCATGTCCAGACTACACAGCGGAGGTCCAGAGGAAGCGCAACACCTTTACGGAGGTTGAGGTGCAGCTTCACACCTTGGGCCTTTCATATGCATTATTTTTTCCTGCCGAATGATGATTGATAGACTCTACGCACTTCTTCACAACCCCGGCGGAGGCATGGGACTGGCTGCGCTCCAAAGGTGTACAACTTCCCACCGATGCCTCTCAGAATGCCTTCGGTGGTTGGTCCGAGGGAAGACCGAAGGTCCACTGACGCCCATGAAAAACCTGATCTTGCCCCACAGATAAACAGGCAGCCCGGGAGAGGGCGCAAGTGGTTGCAGAGGTCTCAACTCATAGTTCCAATCGCTACCTCCCTTTAGCTATGGACACGGACTCGGAGATTAGAGATCCCGGATCAGTTGCCTCAGGAGTGGGATCTCTGGTCACTCCACTACGCTCTCCCAGAGGGGGAATCCCGGACCTTTGATAGCTGGTCCCTGGACAATCAGGTCCCTTCCTAATCCTTCTCCCCGGCTTTGGACACACTTCTGGGTCCAGTAACATATGACTCTGGAACTGGTTACACCTGTGTGTGGTGGGGCACGCTACTTTGATCAATTTGGTTGGGCTCTTTCTGCTGATACTAATTTGCCTGGTATGCTTACGTTTGGTCTGCCCCCACCTTTGATACATTTCCGAATGGACTTTTTAATTCTTGTGGTATACACCATAACTGTTCCGTGTAATTGGGTCTTTCTGGCATGATGCCCGTTGGTATCTAAGACTGGGGATGGATGTTTTGACATGCTACAGTTTTTATGGGTTTCTTACCATGTGGCTGAACAGCAGGGAGAGTGGAGGTATGGGGTGAATGTTTTATATAAGACTCTATGTATCCTGTTGCATTGGGTATTTCCTTAGCACCATGGCAAACACAAGGAGGTGATGAACGGAGCCCTGAAACTTTTCAGATACTCACCCCCCAGTCACAGATCTGGGTTGAATCCAACATCGTTCTTTAGCTCACTTCCCCACCCCAGTTCATGTCCAGTAAATGTAAATGTCCAGTATTTGTAAAGTGCAAACAATTACCCGAAGGTGTCAAGGCGCTGGGGGCCGTCGGGAAGATTAAGCGAGCTATTGCCCAGCATCACATGGTGCTGGGCTTATCTGCCGCCGGCACCGGGGATCGAACCGTGAGCCCCCTGGTTCCGGAGTCAGTCACCCTGGCCGCTGCGCCACACCTCTTCCACACCTCTTCATACCCAGCCATGTGCAAATCAGTCTTGACCCTGTTCCTCATGGGAACAGTCCAGCCCATACTTCCAAGCCAGGTCTTCCCTGAACCGGAAACAAGCATCCTGGGACCCGTTTCGGGGTAACATCCCTCATCAGCCAGGCTAGCTTGAATCCAATGGCAAAGTGAGCAAGGGATCCATGTCTGGGCATACCCTGCCAACTTAGGGCAAACAAAGCAAACACAAGGAGATGATGGACGGAGCGCTGAAACTTTTCAGACACTCACTTCAGTGACAACCAGTCGACATGGAGTACTCCTATTATGCCACTGGTCATCAGGTACATACACGGTTAGATTATAATTTTTGTACCTCAGATTATTGGCCCCTAGTACAGGCCTCCGAGTATTTAGGTCTAACCATTTCTGACCATGATCCACTCAAGGTGACTTTCCGGTGCGGGATGATTATGTCTGCCGTCCAGACGGGAGGCTGCGAACAGAGGCATTCCCTACAGGGAGCCCATAGCCACTCACCTCTCGCAATATTTTGAGAACAATGATGGTACAGGGACCAACAGGGGGCATGAATGGGACGCCATGAAGGTGGTCATGAGAGGGCACTGCATTAGCACATCTTGGGGTGCGCGATCGGCACTAGTGTGCTCTGTTACGGACCATGAGACACAGATACGTATTGATATTGCCGAACTTGAGGTGGCAACTGCCGTCGCCGCATGCCCACAGCTGGCGAATCTTCGCCACCAATATAGAGAACAGACTCAGTATTTGAGTGACCTTGATTATAAAGCCACGGTGGCACGTCGATACGTGGAGGGAGATATACCTGGGTGCATGTTGGCATGGCTACTGTGTTCAGAACTCCCACGGACAGTTATAGGGGCCATTCACGACATGGGGGGCCGCATGGTGAACGCACAAGCAGACATAAATGAGGTCTTTACCTAATATTATGAAACATTATACATCTCGCCTACAGAGCCATTCATGCCAGCGCTTAAGGTCTTCCCGCAGGTGTTTGCTCTTCGTCAATTATCCCCCTACACCGACTGGAATTGGAGCCACCCATACAATTGGAAGAGCTCCAGCAGGGCATCCGCCAGATGGCATGGGGCAAAACCCTGCGCATGGACGGGTTTCTCGTAGAATTTTGTGCAGTGTATGATGCTATGCTGGCCCCCAAGTTACTGGTGATGTATCAGGAAGCACATCAAATAGGTTGTCTACCCACCTCCCTTCGAGAGGCCCTCATAGTTGTACTGCCAAAACAGAGCAAGGAACCTTTCCTATTGAGATCCTATCACCATGTCTCCATGCTCAACATTGACTACCGGATACAGTGCAAAGTTTTAGCAAACAGAATGCTTCCAGTATTAGATTTTCTGATACACTCTGACCTGTGTGGCTTCCTTCCATATCGATCGACCATGTACAATATTCGTCGGCTATGCAATATCATAGGTGCAGTGCATGCTTTGTAACCACTCCCTGTGGCGGTCTCCTAGATTTTGAGAAGGCCTCCGACACGTTGGGCCGGTCTTACTTGTTCTGCGTGTTGAAGGCCTTTGGAATGGGCCCTATATTCCTCAAGTGGGTTAAGTTATTGTATGCTGCCCCACAAGCTAGGGTATACACGGACGCTACATCTCGCGCTCTTTTCCCATCATCCTATGCTGGAGGGCGGCAGGGGTACTCCGGATTTCGAACTGTACTTCGCTGCAGCGCAGCTCCAATGGCCTATGCGGTGGCTGGCAAGGGACAAGATGGGAGAATCTGACTTTGGGGCCGATTCACAGAACTAATCTGAGATAAAATCCTAAACTTACTACTTTTGGTATTCACAGAAGGCATTTAGTAGTAGTAAAGTTAGGACTCCTAACTTTACTACTACTAAACTGAGACAAAATCCTAACTTTACGACTTTCGGTATTCACAAAAGGCATTTAGTAGTTGTAAAGTTAGGAGTCCTAACTTTACTACCACTACATGCCTTCTGTGAATACCAAAAGTAGTAAGTTTAGGATTTTATCTCAGTTTAGTAGTAGTAAAGTTAGGAGTCCTAACTTTACTACTACTAAATGCCCTCTGTGGTAAATAGACATAATATCGAAAAAAAATATAGAATGGACAGAATATCGAATTCAAAATATAGAATGGACATAATATCGAATGGACATAATATAGTGGTTAATAATATCGAAATAAAGGTAAGTAATATCGATTTTCAAAATTTAGAAGTACATAATATAGGCATTAAAAAATATCGAATTTATAATAATATCGAATTTTTGTAAGTGTTTAGTATGTTAGTATATGAGTTAAAAATGTATATTATTTTTGTAATGTATGTTTAATATTTTTTAAAGTTACGAAATTTATGTAAAATTATTTTTGCGTAATTTAATTCTGTAGCGGGTTGTGGGTTTATAGGGGAATAGGGTGGGAAGTAATTTAATTATAGTAAATTAAATATTAATTTTTAGGAATTATTAATTATTTTTAATTTAATTTTGCGTTTTAGTTCTGTAGCGGGTTGTGGGTTTATAGGGAATAGGGTGGGAAGTAATTTAATTGTAATTAAGAAAATATTTATTTTTATTTATTGGTATTGATAATTAATGTATTGTTAATTAATTATTAATTGGTAATTAATTTTTATTAATTGGTAATTAATTTTTATTAATTGATTAATTGATAATTATGTTAATTGTATTAATTTATTATTCGGAGCGGGTTGTGGGTTTATAGGGGAATAGGGTGGGAAGTAATTTAATTGTAATTAAGAAAATATTTATTTTTATTTATTGGTATTGATAATTAATTTATTGTTAATTAATTATTAGTTGGTAATTAATTTTTATTAATTGGTAATTCATTTTTATTAATTGATTAATTGATAATTATGTTAATTGTATTAATTTATTATTCGTAGCGGGTTGTGGGTTTATAGGGAATAGGGTGGGAAGTAATTTAATTGTAATTAAGTAATTATTGAAATTCTTTTTGTGTATTGATTAATGTATTGGTAATTAATTATTAATTGGTAATTTTTTATTACTTATTACATTTTTGGTATTGAAATTCAATTGGTTGTTGATTAATTATTAATAAGTAATTAAATTTTAATAAATAATATTTATTGGTATTTATAATTAAGTAATTATTAAATATTTTGTAATTGGTAATTAATTTTAATTAATTTTTTATTGGTATTGATAATTAATTTATTTTTATTTAAATATTAAATCATTACTTTCCCTACTGTTGCAGTCACTGGAGTGGGAATAGTAATTTTTACCCCTACGCTATCCAACGCTTTCCCTACTGTTGCAGTCACTGGAGTGGGAATAGTAATTTTTACCCCTACGCTATCCAACGCTTTCCTTACTGTTGCACTCTCTGGAGTGGGAATAGTAATTTTACCCCTACGCTATCCAACGCTTTCCCTACTGTTGCACTCACTGGAGTCGGAATAGTAATTTTTACCGCTACGCTATCCAACGCTTTCCCTACTGTTGCACTCTCTGGAGTGGGAATAGTAATTTTTACCCCTACGCTATCCAATGCTTTCCCTACTGTTGCACTTACTGGAGTGGGAATAGTAATTTTTACCCTCCCGCTATCCAACGCTTTCCCTACTGTTGCACTCACTGGAGTGGGAATAGTAATTTTTACCCTCCCGCTATCCAACGCTTTCCCTACTGTTACACTCACTGAAGTGGGAATAGTAATTTTTACCCTCCCGCTATCCAACGCTTTCCCTACTGTTGCACTCTCTGGAGCGGGAAAAGTAATTTTTACCCCTACGCTATCCAACGCTTTCCCTACTGTTGCACTCACTGGAGTGGGAATAGTAATTTTTACCCCTCCGCTATCCAACGCTTTCCTTACTGTTGCACTCTCTGGAGTGGGAATAGTAATTTTTATCCCTACGCTATCCAACGCTTTCCCTACTGTTGCACTCACTGGAGTGGAAATAGTAATTTTTACCCTCCCGCTATCCTACGCTAAATATATTGAATATTTTTTATTAATATTAAGTTAATATATATATGTATTAAAAAATAAAAATGTATGTTTATTTTTTTATAACTTACATTAATTATTTATTAATTTTAAGGTTATTTAAGTATTTTTAAGTATGTTTCAGTTAATTATATTTATTATTTTATTAATTTTACATTACTTTTAATACATTTAAAAAATTCGATATTTTAACAAACTATATTATTTACAACAATATTTTGGATTCGATATTTTTGTACTTACCTGTTTGTAGATAGGAATTCGATATTTTGGCATTCTATATTTTATCCACTATATTTTTGCAGGTCGATATTTTGGCATTCTATATTCTGTCAGTGATCCGCCTTCTGTGAATACCAAAAGTAGTACGTTTAGGATTTTATCTCAGATTAGTTCTGTGAATCAGCCCCTTTGTATTTAGTGCCTATGAATTCACTCTGCTTCTGCTTTGCCATTGCTGGTGTTAAGCAGGACGACTACCTGCAGCATGAAAGGGAGCCCAGCCCAGCCAAGAGCCACATCTGAAGACCCACAGATGAGATGGAGCCAATGATCATGCAGCTCGGAGACCCATGAGGGCCACAACACCCACCGCCACCACCCCCAGGCCCGCCACCACCACCAGGACCCGCCCCGCCCTCCCCTGCCTGGACCACCACAGAGGCAGCGTACACAAAGACAGCGGACCCACCGTAAACGCACTAGCCGCACAGACCTAACGCCAGAGGAGGACATTGCCCACTACAGGCCCAAAAGGACAACCATCCCCCGCATCCTGACCCACAGCGCCCACCGGCTGACGGCACCAACACAGCGGACAACCAACATCCCTCCGCAGACAAAGCTGCCGGCTGTGCTGCACATGTTGGCCTCTGGTACCTTCCAACCCACAACTGCCAGAGTCGGAGGAGTCTCACTGCCAGCCCTATCCAAGTTCATCACACCTGTCCTGGATGCCATCATCAGCCTGGTACCCCAGCACCTCCACTTCACCCGCACTGCGCAGGAGCAGCTGGAGACCAAGCAAGGCTTCTACGCCATAGCTGAATTCCCTCACGTGTTTGGGGAGGCCGACTGCACACATGTACCCCTCGTGCCCCCTGCCAACACTAAACACAACTACCACAACAGAAAGCACACGCATTCCATCAATGTGCAGGCAATAGTGGACCACTGGGGACTCCTCAACAATGTTGTGGCCAACTCCCCAGGCAGTGTGCATGATTCATACATCTCCCGACAGTCCCTCATCAACCAGCGCTCCCAGGATGGCACCTATGGAAATGCATTGCACGTTGGTAAGTACCAAATGAACACACCACACACCTCCACTCCACAGTCATGCAACTCACGACACTGGCAGTGGGCGCGCAGCAAAACTACATGCAACATGCCACACAACATGCCAACCGACCAGACACGACAACACGACTCCATTGGGAACCTGGGCTTGCCATGCACACAACCCAGCCACGGCATGGCACCACAGCCACACAATAGCAGAATGTGAGGAGAGACTTGGAGCAGGCATGTACGAGAGCGGCAAGTGACTAATGAATGAGAACCTACCCAATGCCAGGTGTGGTGTGGATGTGCCGGACAGACTTCAGTGTGCAAACCACGGAAATGGCCATGGGGACATTAACTGCTGGTGCATGGAGTGTAGTGGCCAGTGGACGCTACCATGTCCCCACGGGCTGTGGGGCAGAACGCGGAAATGCCGCTCGTTACGTCCCCCCTTGTATGCGCGGGTGGAGTGGATTGGCCCTGCGTACGCCAGGCCTGCGTAGAGGTGTGAATGAAAGGCCCGTCGCACTGGGCGTGGTTCTCATTCGGAATGGTCAATGTGTCTGCCAGGGCGGCGCCTCTCAGCCCGCCACGAGGCCGGCGCCGTGCGCGGCGGGGCCTGCGTCCCTGTGCGCCTGCTGCACCCCGGGCCGCTGGTCCCCAGACCCGTCATGCCTGCCCCAGTGCACCAAGGAGGCTCCGCTCACCTGCCGACACCGGCGTGTGTCAAAGAGGGCCCACCACGTGCCGGTGCAAGCTCCAAGCCCCAGTCCCGCGACATTTGCAGCCTCCGCAGACCATCGCTGGCCTCCACGACGCTGTCCCACAGTACTCCTTTTTCATTGACATACTCCACCGGCGTACTCTTTGGCCCAGTTGTTGGCACATGTTGTACTGAGTCGTGAGTTTTGAATGGCAGTGACCCCAAGTCTGTGGCAGCGTCCACATCACTAAACTCCCTCCGATCAGTGAAGCCAAAGTCTGCATCGCAAGCCTGCGACACGCGGTGCCACTAACCCTGTTCAACGCAAGCCGGCGACACTTGGTTGAGGGCTCAGGCCTACACTGCGGTCCAGTAGGTCCCACATGTGGAACTGTGTCTTGAGTTCAGAATGGCAGTGACCAAATGTTAATTGCCACGTTTATATCACTGACTCCCTTCGATCAGTGTCCCAAACCCTGCACCGCAAGCACACGACACGTGTCTGTGGGCCCATGCTGATGGCTGCCCCCGGCCTACACTGCAGTCCAGTAGGTCCCACATCCAGCACTTAGTCGTGATTCATGAATGGCAGAGTCCATACCAGTGAACGCATGGAGAGGAGTAAGAGGAAGATGCGGTTCAGTCCAGATGAAAGCCGGATCCTCATCACGGAGGTGACCGAACACTAGCAACAACTGACCTGGTGCCACTAACCCTGCTCACCGCAAGTCTGTGTCCCGTGGTGCCACTGAACCTGAACTAAGCAGGCCTGTGGGACCATCCAAATTAAGCCGGTGACACTTGGATGAGGGCCCCTGCTGACCGCTGCCTCAGGCCCACACTGCGGTCCTGTAGGTCCCACATGTGGAACTGTGTGTTGGGTAATTTATGGAGGAGTGCACACCATTGGACACGCCTCATCGCAGGCGGCATCCCCTATCAGCACTGGTGCCACTAACTCTGTGCGCAATGAGTCATGGGCACTATCTGGTTGAACTTTGGTGGCTTCTGAGTCCATAGCCTGGGGGTTGTCTGCATCATCATCTGGCTGGGACGGACTTGGTGTTCGACATGTGTCTGTTCCATTCATCTCCACCATAGTGACTGTTTCAGCGTGGTTCTGCCCTCTGCATCATGGCCTGGGGGTACACCTTCCACTGTCCACCGAGACACTCCGCGACACCCCCCTTTGACATCTACGAGAACCTGCTCTGCTCTTGTGACCCTGCCCCAGTGCACCGCAAGTCAGCGTCCTGTGGCGGTAGGCCCGTGCCGGGCACTGTGCATCCGGGGCTACTAACTCTGTGCAGCTCAAATCATGGGGCCTTTATGGTTGAATGGTTGTGTCTTTTACGATGTACACTGTTGTAGTTTTTTGACTGCACCAAGCACTTCATGACAGCTGGTGTACACACACCCCACACACATCCAACACAGGTGTCACTCGACATGTGAGCCTGCTAATAAAAGTGGCCAGGCGCACGTGCCCGTAGCCATTCACACCATCAAAGCAAGTGTGTCCGTGTGGTCATTATGTGAGCATGATGGGCCCGAGCCCTGCAACATCACAGTGTGCTGTCTTCAGCGGACGATACCATGTCACCTCAGCAGTGGCTAAGACCTTGGACATGTAGCTTCGCCCGCCCCCCCCTGCATGCACAAGTGGCGTGTGCTGGGTCGGCGTACGTCAGGTCAGCGCTGGGGTGTGCTGATTTGGCAGGGGGCTCAGGGCGTGGCTCTAGTCTGGCCTTGAGCAGGAAGTGCGGTAAGCGTGTCTCTGTGTTGGAGTGTTGTCACCACCAGGGCCACAGTCATCGATGTTGCATTGTAGCATGCACCCGGAGAGCGGGGCCGCACGTACGGGGAGATGTAGGAGCGCAAGTCCGCTCGGGGTCTTGGCTCATACATGCCAAGTGTTGTGTGTATCAGTCCTGCGGCTGCATGAGTCAGATGCCTAGCCTCAATCGCAGCGCGATCACAGCCAGTCATGGACTGTACACCTGTGTCCGCCCTGTCCAGACCATTTGCCTACACTCACATGGCTGCACAACCTCAACGGCCAGCATCACGGTGTTGTTGGCATGCCGCTGGACATGCACAGACAGGCATGACAATGGTGTGCCGTAGGAGTGCATGTGATGCAACCGCGCAGCGCACACAAGTGTGGGGGCTCATGGGAGGGAGGAGCAGCTGTGAGGCAACGTAACACACAGTGAGGCCGCTCATGTGCCACGTGCTCGGCATATCATCCATGATTCCCTGGGTCGCAGACATCCCACCCCACCCACGACAGGCCTCTGCACATCTCCTGTATGCAAGCAGATGGTAAACTGACTGTAGGGATGAAAGGTCCTTTGTCTGGACTATCAGGCGGAAGCACATCTGCAGCTCCGAGCTGGGACTTGCATGTGCCCAGCACCCCCTGACAGATACGATAGCATTTGCGGACGACTCCCACACTAGGCACTGCCTGACGTGAGACCAACGTGTACACATCGCACACACAGAAGTCCTTGGTCATAGTTAGCGTGCGTGAAATGGCCTTCACACGTACTCCCACCCCATCCCAGGCCTGCACCCATTGCACACAGACACTGCTCATTGATCCGAGCTGTGGCATTTCATCCACAGGACTGGCGCGGGTTAGCACAGTGCCGCTTCAAGTAGAGCCACTGACGCAATGGCAGACCATCCTGGACACATGCACAACCCCAGTCACATGGACCGGTACCGTGCACGTCTGCTGCATGTACTGGGGGCACTGCCATTGGCAGTGCTGCGGATCAGTTACCGGCTAAGCTTCCGCCTTGCCAACGTCACCTGCGTTCAGCCTGTGTTGCATTGTCGCTCGTGCATATTCGAGTGGACCATGGATGTCTGCCTCTCCAACGTAACGGTAGCTGAACTGGATTTTGACGTGTGTGTGCGCCCCCCGTTGGCCCACGACCAGGAGTGTCACTGTGATGCCCGTTTATGGCATGCCTGGATGATTGGCATGCATGCTGGCAACTGGACCTGGGAGATTGCACGACTCGTCGTGTGCAGTGACCACATTGAGCCGCTCCCCTATTGGGCTTCAGTGCCAATTGGGGCCAGGGGTTGGAGTCAGCACATCTGTCCGGGACAGCTGATGGGTTACGTCGCCGACATGTTAGATCTAGTCGACAATGAGCTCTTATTGGAAGTGTTGGCCTACGCTGCTGCACTCGCGTTCATGGACGGGTGACAACGTACCTGCAGCCACAACTGAATGTGACCCATTGCACGTGTCCCGACGCTTGGTTGCATGTTGGGGATCTGGTCACATGTCCCAAGACGACCGTGGACATGGCTGCATTGGCCTGGACTTGGGATACATGCACAGACAACCAACGAGCGTCGGCACTGACTTGTGTGGGTGATGGACTCCCCCGGGGTGGACATGGGTGCTTTGCAACGTTCCTCATTCAGACATGCTGCTGCATTGGTCTGCATGTTGTGGCCCTTCTCTTGGCCGTACTGACACGCAATTGTTGATGAAGTTTCCGCCCCTTCACTTGTCTCCAACTGTGATGAGTATTGATATGTATGCAAATGTGTGTGTCACGGCCTATCTGGGTCCCTGCCATACATGCATTGCTACCCCATCAGGGCTGTGGGTTGGTACTTGTGCATTGTCATGTACCTTTTTCGTGCTTTGCTAGATGCGTATGGCCATTTACCGGCCACAAGCGGGTGCACTTGTGTCCTGTGTTCGGTTGTGCAAATGTTGGTGTTTGTACCACTTTGTGTTCGATGTTGGGGTGCTCTGCTTCCTATGTGTGTGTGCTGCATTGTGTGTGAGATGGCCCTTCAGCTCTGATTTGGCTCACCCTTCTCCCTTTCAGGCAGTGTGGTTTTCACTTCTGTGCTTGTTCAGTGGTGTGATATTGCTGACTTGTGTGACTTGTGCTCTTGGTTGGTGTTGTTACTCTTGGGCATGGTTTGTCTGCAGTTGTGCTGTGCTTAATTGTGCATGTGTGCCATTGTGCCCATCTCCCCCCGTCCCCCCAGTCCCTGGTCGTTCCTCTCCCTCTCCCTGTTGCTGTTGTGTCTGTTGATTTTGAGCAGTTTCCGGTCCCCGACTCCTGCCACCATCTCCAGACTGATGTGGCGGACACCATTTCCTCCATGTTATCCAGCTCCTGGTGTGGCCCTGGACTCCCACCTCCGGTGTGCATTGCTGCCTTCTGGTTGTTGGCGTGTTTCTGGTTGTTTTTGCGTTTTGCATCATTCCAGCTGTTCTGGTTTTCTTCCATTGTCCTCCTCCGCTCTCCGGCTGCATTCACCTTGTCCACGATGGACTGCCATGTACAATGTTTTGTTGCCAATGGGGCTTGTGGGGTTGTGTACTTGCTCCGACTGCCTCCATTGTGCTTCGCTGTTGTTTTCTGTTTGGTTTGTCTTCCTTTTTCCTGCTTTTGTTGTGCTTATTCCCGCCTGCCGTGTGTGTGTCGCGGGCCTGGCGCTGCTTATCGCTGCTTTCCTCATCGCGAATGGGCTCATCGCACTTTTTTTGCGTTGGGGTTTGTGTTTTTATCTCCGTCGCGGTGGTTGTATCGCGGACATTGGCCGTGTTTTCGGCAAACTATCGCATGGTACCGCCGTGTTGTGAATTCCACGTTAACACAGGGTTATTTTCCCGCGATAGACTGCGATGTGTAAAGTTGTGTTAACATTTTTTGGAGATGTTTAGCGCACGTTCTTGTGAATATACCCCTAAGTGTGCTGCATAGAAAGAGGAAAATGCTTCTGAGGATTGTTTTTGTGCAGGAAGTTGCCCCTTGTGAGTCTCCCCTTTTTCTCCAAATCATGAGATCAAATACACTCACTATCAACTTTTCACTATCAATGATGCAGAGTCTGCGAATCACAAAAGTCGTTGCCCCACAGATGAAGTAAGTGCCACTATTCAGGCTCAATATCGATAAAACTAGGTACAATCTGGGTAATTCAATAGTTCACCACAAAGCAAGAGAGACAGAGGTTGGAGTTCAATAGACAAAGGTTCACCAGGATGTCGAGTTCTTCCACTTCTTTTGTGTAAATTAGCATGGTATCCTCACTTCCCACTGTGTGGCATGCTTTATGAAAGCCTTTCTACAATAGCTGTATTTCCTATGCTCATCTGTGTTTTTATGTATATCTCCCAGGCCTGTGTTTGTTCAGTTTGACCATATTGGTGTATTTGTTAAAAGTGCCAACCAGAAGGGGGTTGGTTCCCTTTTCTAGTTAATCTGATTATTCATGTCCCAGGAAAATTTGATTATTCTGGGATGTGGATAATCGGATTGTCCTGGGAGATGGGTTTTCTTTTTTTATAATGAGTGGGGCCTTGGGCTCTGATGTATAAACCCTATCTTAGGTATTTCTGCAACCTTTGTTTCGTTCCCACTTGTCAGAGGCACCTTCAACCTGCCTTGTTTCGTCATTTTAAAGCATCATCCACTTTGAATCTTCCTGAGTATATGTAGGTTAATTGGCTTCAGGTGCAGAAGGAATTGGTAAATTTTGGTCAGTACGGACCACAAGAGTAATACCCATGCCATGGCAGCAGCCTAAGGAGATGTTACTGTCCTCTCTTTTTGCACTATAGATGCCCTGGATTTTTGTGGTGTCTTGGGCATGCATGCATCTTAAATCAAAATTATTAGTCACTTTAAGTTGTATGATATTATGTTGGTCTTCTTTATTGCATTCTTACCCCATACAAAATAACCTTCTCCAACAAAGGTAGCTGCGCCCAGCAAGTCCCTATAGAAGAATGTCTTTGCATCACCCTACATCATCTGTTATCATGGCAGAAACACAGGCCCAGATTTATCAAAGAATTATGTTGCCCTGGCGTAACGTAGGGTGACAGATCGGCAACATAATCCTTAAGTCAATTTTACCAAGTCACGCAAGGCCACCATGTGTTCTTAAAATTAATTAATTGTTCTTTTAGATCTTGAGCATGAGTTCATGAAATAAAATGTAGGCTGTGACACTAAATTAAAACATTTCTACAAAGAAAATGTAAGGTTTTTTTGTAAGTTTTAAAACATAATTTACGTATCTGAAAAGAGTACTTTGATTCTTAAAAAATACTAAATAAATAAATAAGCCATGCTGGTGGAGTTGCTGGTTTGTGAATCTTCATGAGAACTTGTTATAAGGAGAAGAGGGTGGCTTGTTGTCAACAAAGATGGATGCCATCAACACGAGCTCCGCAACCAGCAACTATAATCACCTAAAAATACTGTGCCTACAATCACCAATCACATGACAAGGACTCAGGCCTGGACAGATTAAATCCCCAAGATTCCTAAAATTTGTCTGCCTCGTATCACACTCCTCAGGACAAATTTGTTGCAGGAGGAGTGCCACGAAGAAGGCGCGCACAAGAAGTCCTTGATCGAGTGGAAGAGCTCTTTAGGTGAGAGGGAGAGGCCAACCAAGTGAACAAATACCAGTGGGCACTTTGGAAGACCGTAGAACAGATTTGGATTGGTGAGTGTGGCCTCTTAGACTGCACATGCGGTCCCATGCGAGTGGTTGAGAGGACCTGGCAGATGCTGCGACAGCTACTGTAGGAAACAGAAAATGCCCAGTAAAGGTAATCCACAAATGAAATTTGTACCCTACCATCCAGGTGGCAGTGATGAGTGAGGGGACATATCCAGGAGGGGAACAGAGAACAATAATGATTATGGGGCACCTAGGAAAGGTGGAGGCCAGCATTTGTTCAATGACACCAAGCATGATCTTTTAAAAAGCCTACAACTACTTAAGAAGTAAAGTAATATGACAGCCAAATCATAGTTTCAACATCAGTGAAAAGAGGGGTAATTGAAGTAAGACACATCAGTGGACAACAGTTTCATGCAGCACAGCGAGAGGGGAGATGCCAAGCACCTTGGAAACAATAGAGGCATGCATCCAGCTGGGCAGAAAACCCATAGGATGCAGCTGAAGCCCCACAGGCAGTATCGGCTGGCAAAATTTACCATGGTAGTCCAGAAACAAAGGAAGAACTTGTACATGCCTGTTGGACATGGCCCTCCTGGTTTTTGCCAACTCTCATTTCCTGACCTTAAGACTCTGAGACTCTTCCACTGTACTGCAGCGGGAAAGTGCATGTGCTGTTCCTGCACATGTCAGGATCAGGTGCTCACTTGATTAGGTTAGGTATCATAAGTGTGAGGGCCCCGTAAAAAGGTATACCACATACCCAGGGTGGGTGTGACCCTGGCTCATAGGGGGACACCCCACTGATTGTGCCACCAACCTGAATAGCCTGTCAAAAATGTCGCATACTCAGGTTGGCCGGTCTCACTTCATAGCCAACCGTGAGGGGGCAGTTCACTACCACCAAACCAGGGTAGGTAAGTGGCCGTGTAGGTACATCTGCATATGCACTGCCTGGGTAGGAATGAACCACCATGTGGGTTTTCCCTACCTAGGGGCCCGGTTTTCCCTATGGGAGTGCAGCCAATTCTCTTGTTAGACCTTAGGGCATGGGGCACTTTCCCACTGTAAGTACAGTGTGAAAATGCGCGCATCCTTCCAACACACATTAGGAAGTGGTGCTCACCTGAGGTTTCTAAAACGTCGGTCAGGTCTGCCATGGCCAGCGGTGGGGGCACGCACACACCAATTATGTTTTAAGACCTGGGTCCTGCCTGCCAGTGCAGGCCGGTGGGTGACCTGGCACCAATAGTGTCTTTGAATGCATGTCCAGCCTGACAATGCAGGCTGATGTGCGCTCGGTGCCAAGTGTGTGCTATGCATGGTTACGGCCTGCCATTGCAGACTGGTATGCGCACCCGCACCAATGGTTCTCCTAAACACGTGTCCGGCCTGCCATTGCACGCTGGTATGTGTTTTGCACCGATGGTGCTCCTAAAATGCGGGTGCAGCCTGCCATTGCAGGCTGGTGTATGCTTTGCACTGATGGGGCTCGTAAGTACGTGTCCAGCCTGCCATTGTAGGCTGGTGGGTGCCCTGCACCGATGGTGCTCTTAAATACGTGTCCAGCCTGCCAGTGCAGGCTGACACACGCAATTGCATGATTACTCAGACTGCCCTATGTGAGTCACTAGCCATCCTGAGAGGACCTTTCACTTCCATCCGAGTATCCTGAGGATATGTCCTAAGGGGTGAAGCAAGTTTTAGGTATAAGGCAGGGCAGGTACACATCTGTGTCCCCTGACCAGGTAGTGAGGAATAACCATGTGTATTTTTACTCCCTATGAGGTTTGCCCTTCCCATAGGCTAACATGGGGAAATGGTTGAAATCATTCCAGGCTGCAATAGTTGATTGCAGTGGAGCAGCCTCATGATGTTTTCTATCACTGGATTTGCAGCAACAACCTCTTGCCAGTGGACAAGGTGGCTCTGTCATAATTCACGTAGAAATGCCACTATTAGAAGGACCGCCACCTCTCTGGGGCGCAAATAAAATAATTAAGGGTGTCCATTGTGGACCCACGGCCAGGGGACCACCACCTCCACAGGGCTTAATTCACAAAGAAGGGGGGCCCCTCCAGGAGCCATCAATGGCCCGGGGGACTGCCACCTCCCAGGACTGGCTACAGCAATGTCCTGGGGTGCCCGCCCCCGGGACATTGCAGTTTGCACCCACTGAATCATCCAATAAGGCACTCATACATCCATTGATTTACCAATCCAACTTGATATATAATTTAACACTCAAACGTTTTAAAAAGACTCACAGTCACCAGGTGATGTAATCAGTGATGTCATCAGTGATGTCACTGATCATGTCATGAGAGATGTAATATGTGAGTTCATAAGCAGTGCATTGCGGGGGCACGAGTTATAGTTAGCTCACTAACTATAATGGCTGAATTGTTCTGGTCTTGTACGAGTGAAATCTGCCCCTTTCTATAACGTCCCTGTAACCTTTGTTTTTTTCAGTACATTTCTAAGGGTTTTTTAATTCTATTTCCTGTTTATAATTTTTTTTATTCTATTTCCTATCTATACCGTCCGTGTAACCTTTATTTTTTTCAGAGAATTGCTAAGGTTTTTTAAATGATAATTCCTAACTATAATGTCCCTGTAACCTTTGTTTTTTTCAGTGCATCTTATATACATATATATTTATGTATATATATATAAAACCCCAAAAAGTTGTGGGTTGCCGGCATGCACCTAACCGCAGGTGGGGCAAGGATGGGTGCCACCACTAGAGCCTTTCAAAGTACCAAACAACCACTCCAAACTGAAAGAGTGCCTGCACTCGAAGACTGCAGAGATTCACTTCTTTATTGCATCAGGCAGCACTGAACAGGATCAAAATACATCAGGCATTTTAGAAATGAGACGCGTTTCTGCTGCACAGTAGCTTTTTAAAACTTTTCAAATCCCCATGTTTGTTTCATCTATATATACTTGCAATGCACAAGATATAGAAAAAGTACTTCAAAGCCACTCGTTCGCAACAGTCACTAGTTCTAAACATTTAAAACAATTATTTGTGAAAAGTCATCAGTAGTTTGGGCAACTCCTTGTACTATTCATATATAAACCAAAATTAGGTAAGTATGTCAATCACTCCTAAACGTTTGAAAAAGATTGAAAAAGGCTGCTGTGCAGCCGAAACGCACCACTAACTGAGACGTGCACTAAGATCACACATCTGGCATGATGTAGATATTCTGGATAAGACACCACTAGACGGCGAACACATAGATGCCAAAATAGACAAAATCATTCTCAAATACATAGCTTATTAATGAACAATACACAAAAAAACTGCTCACTCTGGAAAACAGATAGGAGGTTGATTAAGGTACACTGGAGATAAGTCTATGTATGGGAGGAAACCAAATGCACCATGGAAGGTCTCGATGAGAACAGGATTTTGCCTAGAACAATTGAAAATCTTAAATAGAATATATTATGATAGGGTATAGATGCACACGTCAGTGTCTTGGGTTTTAAGCAGGATTGTTTTTGTGGAGGAAGGGACACCTACCTGCACAAAATCCTTCCTCTGAGGCTTTTTCCTCTTTCTAGTAAAGGAAAAAGCCAGGAGACATAAAGATATTTCTCCTCGTTACACCTCCCCATTGGATGCATATCATTTTGAAGCATTTGCAGGTCTACCAGTAATGAGAAATCTGGGAATGCACCAAAATCAATGGGTGGATGCGTGGAAACACCCATGCTTCACCAATAGAATGCATGCCTGGTGCAGAGTAATGCAATGCAATGATTTGTGCTATGTTGTGTTACTCTACATTTATCAAGCCACTCAGGGCCATGCAAGTTGGCCTTGGCTAGCTTGATAAATCTAACGTAATAGTTGCGTCGCTCTTGCGCCCCATTGCATGGCGCAAGGGCGAAGCAACTCTTTGAGAAATCTAGCCCTCGGGATTAGCCTAAACTAAGAAAGAAGCATGGAGAGTTGTTCGAGGGTGGCGTAGGAAATTATTAAGCTGAACGTCACCATAATGTGAGTGGCTGGGACATTGAGAATGTCAATGCAGATTAAACGGTATAGTCTCTCTTGAACGGGTGGCATTTTGGAATGGGAAGTCAAATATTACACCTTAAATTCCTATATTTTTGTCCTGATAAAGGATTCTCGCATGGAATGCTCACATGCGATATTAATTTTACTGTACTGTTTCTTTGGAAAACAGATAAGATATTGGTTTAAAAAACCTGTGTCATCGAATTATTTCATCCTGGCATTTCTGGCATTTTTGAGAGCTCTGGGAGGCTTTATTGTTTCAATCCAGACTTTGTAAAATGTTCTTAGTGTGAGGAATTGTTCATCTCGAGGCTTAAATATATTAATTAAAAGCCTGCTCCCCATCTAAGGGGGAACATCATGTGCTGAATACACAGGTGAGTGAGATGATCAATCGAACACTGCTTGAAAGTTGATCCTAATTTAATTTGAGAACTTGAGAAAGTAGTCTATTATCTTTGGTATAGATAAAAGATTATAATTAATGTGGACCCATTTTTAAGAGAAATAGCACCATTAGCTAGATGATACTTTGGCCATGGTGGAAAAGCGTTTGAGAATTGGAGTGTGGAGTCGAGAAATGGGATTTTAACAGGATCCAGATGGATATGAAAACTTCTTTGTATGACTTTTTACTCAACCATTGGCAACTAAACTCTTCTTTCATAGTATTGAAAAATAATGTATTTATCTCTAAAGAAAACATTAACATATATTTAGGCCAAATCTTTTTTTTTTTTTACTCTATTGAGACTGAGAAAGAATGTACTGATTGCATGTATCCTGACAGCAGCAGATGCCTTTCTACATTTAGCACTACCAAGCTTGGAAGCATGTGATGTGGAGCCCTAACAATATACAGCGCCTCAATCCAGATGCACTGTAATAACTTGCTTCTTTTGTCACTATCTGTCAAGCCGTTCTGATTGAATATATTTTAAAACCTTCCATTTTCCAATTAACAAACAACGCCTGCTGTAGTTAAGCGCTTGATAACTTGCAGGTGTTATGTAACTAAAAAGAACATGTACAAAATGCTTTTTCTTCATTGTGAGATTTTTATTACACTCCCAAATTTTAACCTGTAAAGTAATTGAATGAAGCATAATATTTGTCAGAGATCTTGTTGTAGAATTACACAATTTATGTAATGTATATATATGCATATGTATGTATATTCACTGAAAAATCGACAGGTTTCAGGGATGTTATAGTTAGTTAGACATTTCACTCGTAAAAAACCAGAGAAATTCGGCTGTTATAGTTATTTGAGCTAACTATAACTCGCGCCCCAGCAATGCACTGCTGATGACGTCACATATTACATCATTCATGGCATGTTCAGTGACATCACTGATGACATCATTGATGACATCTCAAATGACATCACTGATGACATCACTGATTACATCATCCAGTGACTGTGTGTTTCTGTAAAGTTTAAATATGTTTTATATATATATATGCCAAGGTGTATTGAAGAATGAGTGGGTGTATAAGTGTCTGAATGGATGATTTAGTAGGTGCGTGACTGACTGTATAAGTGAGTGATTAAACGTGTCTTACTGAATGCATGGGTTAGTGACTAAACGGTGTGAATGTCTGTATCAGTCTGTCAGTTGGTGTGTAAGCGGCTGCATGGGTTGGTGACTAGCTACATGAGTGTCTATATGGGTTATTGATTGTTTGTCTGAGTATCAGTATGGGTGCCTGTGTGTCTGTGTGGTGGGTGGGGGGTGTGTGACTCTGTGCATAGATGTGTGAGTGGGTGATTCACTGGGTGTATGGGTTAAAGAGTACATCTGTGAAGGGATGTATGGGTGGGTGAGTGTGTGTATGGGTGTGTTGGTGAGTGAATGGATGTCTCAGTGGCACATGTGTGAGTAACTACATATGTGAAAGGCAGTATATGTGAGTGTTGGAGTATATAAATGACTATATGTGAGAGTGAGTGATTGTGAGAGTGGCTGTATGGATGAGTTTGTGCTTGTATCAGTAATTGTATAAGAGGGTAGGTATGTGTTAGTATCTATATGAATAAGTGAGGTGGGGTGTGTATAACTGTATAGGTGAGTAAATGGGAGTGTGATTGATTCTTTGCATGACTGAGTAGGTGTGTGAGTAACTCTATGGATGAGTGACAGTGTGTGAGTGTCTGTATAGGTGTATGAGTGCATATAATAGTGCTGTATTGATGAGTGACTGCATGTATGAGTGACTGTATGGGTGAATGAGTGGATGTGTGTGTAGACCTAGGAATCAGTGAGTGGGTATGTAGTAACTGGTATTGGTGTGTCTATGGTTTCGAGAATGGTAGTCTGTATTTTAGAGTAGGTGCATCAAAGGTTATATTAGGGTGTGAGGAGGTGCATCAGATTATCACGTGGATGATGTCATCAATGATGTCATCAGTGATATCACTGACCATGTCATTAATGATGTAATATGTGACGTCATCAGCAGTGCATTGGAGGGGCATGTGTTATAGTTAGCTCAACTAACTATAACAGCTGAATTTCTCTGGTTTTGTACGTGTGAAATGTCCAACTAACTATAACGTCCCTGAAACCTGTGGTTTTTTCAGTGAATTTCTAAGGTTTTTTAAATGCTAATTTCTAACTATGCCTACAGAGGTAGGACATGTGCAGAAAGAGGAAGAATGGTGCAGAAAGAAGCAAGAGAAATGCAGAAAGAGGCAACAGAAGTCCAGAAAGAGGAAGAAAGGTGCAGAAAGAAGCAAGTGAAATGCAGAAAGAATGAACAGAGGTGCAGAAAGAGGCCTTGTTGCAAAGTCATCCTGTGCCCTTGGCAACCCCCAACTTTTTGCTGACTGGTACTGGTGGTAACTGACTCTGACTGACCCTGGGCTCTGCCTAACCAGGCCCGGAGCCAGTGCTATGCTGAAAGACACTTAGAATACAGTAAAAACACCTACATACACTAGGGTACACTATGGGTTGGGGTACCCCTGTGATTGGCATGACCTCCCCTGTAAGGCCCTAGTACATAATAGGGCAGGGGATTAAAAAGACCTCTAAGTCCCTAGCATATAATAGCGCATGGCAGTTTAAAGGCCAGCAGCCCTTTTCTGCACTTGCATGTGTGCACTGCTGAGCCTGAGGTCAGTTTAAAAGTAGCCCTGTGTGTGCAAAAAGAGGCAGGAGAGGTGCAGAAAGAGGCAAGAGAGGTGCAGAAAGAGGGAAGAAGGGTGCAGAAAGAGGCAAGAGAGGTGCAGCAAGAGAGGTGCAGAAAGAAGCAGGAGAAGTACAGAAAGAAGCAACAGAGGTGCAGAAAGAGGGAAGAGGTGTACAGAAAGAGGCAAGAGAGTTGCAGAAACAGGCAAAAGAGGTGTACAAAGAGGGAACAGGGGTGCACACAGAGGCAAGAGAGGTACAGAAAGAACCAACAGAGGTGCAGAAAGAGGCAAGAGGGGTGCAGAAATGTGCAAGAGAGTAGAAGATAGAAGCAAGAGCAGTGCAAAAAAAAACACCAGAGGTGCAGGAAGAGGCAAGAGAGGTGCAGAAACAGGCAGGAAAGGAGCAGAAATAGGGAACAGGGGTGCAGAAAGAGGCAAGAGAGTTGCAGAAACAGGCAAAAGAGGTGTACAAAGAGGGAACAGGGGTGCACACCGAGGCAAGAGCAGTGCAGAAAGAATCAACAGGGGTGCAAAAAGAGGCAAAAGTGGTGCAGAAAGAGGTAGGAGAGGTGCATAAAGAGGCAAAAGGGGTACAGAAAGAGGCAGGAGGGGTGCAGAAAGAAGGAAGAGAAGTGCAGAAAGAAGCAACAGAGGTGCTGAAAGAGGCGCGAAGGGTGCAGAAAGAGGCAAGAGAAGTGCAGAAAGAAGCAACAGAGGTACAGAAAGAGGCAAGAGAGGTGCAGAAACAGGCAGGAAAGGTGCAGAAATAGGGAACAGGGGTGCAGAGAGAGGCAAGAGAGTTGCACAAAGAGGGAAGAAAGGTGCAGAAAGAGGCAATAGGGGTGCAGAAAGAGGCAACAGAGGTGCAGAAAGAAGCAACAGAGGTGCAGAAAGAGGCAAGAGAAGTGCAGAAAGAGGCGAGAGAGGTGCAGAAACAGGCAGGAGAGGTGCAGAAAGAGGGAACAGGGGTACAGAAAGAGGCAAAAGAGGTGCAGAAAGAGGGAAGAAGGGTGCAGAAAGAGGAAAGAGGGGTACAGAAAGAAGCAAGTGAGGTGCAGAAAGAGGCAACAGAGATGCAGAAAGAGACAAGAGAGGTGCGGAAAGTGCAAGAGATGAGCAGAACGAAGCAAAAGAAGTGCAGAAAAAGAAAGAAAGGTGCAAAAAGAAGCAACAGAAATGCAGAAAGAGGCAAGAGAGGCGCAGAAAGAAGCAAGAGTGGTTTACACAACATTAGTACCAATTTAATACCCACATTTAGCAATAAGTAACAGGTGACCATTCTAGGTTTGCAAAGGGCCTTCCACCACGCTGTAACACTTGTTGCTGTATTTGTGGTAACGTTTGAGCCGTTTGAGCTAGAAACAAGGTTTTTTTTGTTCAAATCTGCAGATTATGCAGCAGATGATGGATTATGTGGCAAATGCGGAAAATATATAATTGTGCAAAAGTCGGTGCAGCCAAACCGTTGCATAATTCCAGTGGCCCTGCTCATACCTCTGACTAGGTCCAGAAGTGCTCCTCAGTGGTTCCTTCTTTTTTTTGTCTCATTGAGTTTATAGTTTAGCTTCTATGGAAACAAGGAAGACTAAACCTGAGGTTACAACTCCACAACACAGATATCATACCACACAATTACTCTCCATAACACATAATCAAACTCTACATAATTCCTACACACTAAATACCACATACTTTCTGTCCACATGATTTCACTGCACAACATACCACATAATTCCATTACACACAACCTACATCCACTCCACTCCAAGAAACATTAATAAAACACTTTTACATTTACAATGCCAATAGCTCTAACTCTCGCAAATGCAAAACCTATTACATTGCAAATGCTTCTTCAACTGGTAGTCGCGTTTGCAGAGTGGTGGAGAAAGGGGGCTGGGCCTCCAACCAGGGCTCAGGAATTCCGCTGCGTAGGACTCACAGGAGGTACCAGGAGGGTTTCTTGGCCCCCAAAGTCCCTCAGGAGTAAAGTGGACTTCATCACCCAACCTGTAGTGTGCCAGGAGGTGCATTTGCAGAGTGGGGGAGAAAGGGAGAGCGTAGCCTCCGAAGACCTCTTAGCAATCCCACTGTGTGGGACTTACTGGAGGTAACAGGAGGGGTAGTTGGCCCCGAAGGACAACCTTGGGGGCCAACTACCCCTCCTATTACCTCCAGTAAGTCCCACACAGCAGCATTGGTAAGTACTCATAGCAGGCCACGCCCCCTTTACCCACCAGTCTGCAAACGCGCTCCCTGGCGCGCTCTTCGATAGGGATTAAAGGCACCTTCACTGCTGGGGGACTTAGGGGCCAACTAGCCTACCTGATACCTCCAGTAAGCCCCAGATAGTGGGATTGCTGAGAGGTGGACACAGGCATGCCTCCTTTCTCCACCACTCTGCAAACGTGCTTCCTGGCGTGCTCTTGGTTATGGGATGAAGTCCCCTTGCCTCCTGAGGGTCCCTGGGGGCCAACTAGCCTTCCTGTTATCTCTAGTAAGCCCCACACAGCTGGATTGCTGATAGTGGTCCGAGGCCATGCCCCCTTTTTCCCTTTTTACACCACTCTGCAAACGCACCTCCTGGTGCACTGCTGCTCATGCGATGAAGTCTACTTTAGTCCTGAGGTCCTCAGGACACAAGAGGACCTCATCGCCCCACCAGCAGTGTGCCAAGAGGCGCCTTTGCAGAGTGGTGAAAAAAGGGGCGTGGCCTCTGACCACCTCTCAGCAATCCCACGGTGTGGGGCTTACTGGAGTTACCTGGTGGGCTAGTTGGCACCCAGGGACCCTCAGGATTCAAGGGGACTTAATCCCCCAACAAAGAACGCGCCAGGAGGCGCGTTTGCAGAGTGGTGCAGGGAGGGGGCAGGGCCTCTGGCGAGATGCCGGCTTTTCTTTTTTAAAAATATTTTTTAGAAGGGGGGATGTGTGCCCCCCCTTCTTTTAGTATTTTTTTGGGCCCTGGGGACCCCATCCCCCAGGGCCTGGGCATTTTTTTCTTTAAAAAAAAAAATGGGAAGGGGGCCGCGTGGCCTCCCTTCCCATGGCCACTATTGGCCCCGGGGACCCCATCCCCCGGGGCCAGGCCTCTTTTTGTAATTTATTTTATTTATTTAATTAGGGGAGGGGGAGCCACGTGGCCCCCCTCCCCTGGGACACTTTTGGATCCAGGGACCCAATCCCCCGGGGCCTGGCCTCAGCGCTGGGAACCATGGGCGGAGGCCCAATGCCCCCACGCTCCCTGCCGGCTCCCCGCCTCCTGAAGGAGCTGGCATTGCTTTTGGGCAAAGGGAGCTGCTAACATGCAGCTCCCTTTGCCCAAAAGCAATTCTGATTTGCTTTTTGGAAGCAAGAGCAGGTTTCCCGCTCTCGCTTCCAAGAACAAAACAGTGTTTGCTATGGCAGGGCGGGAGCCATGCTCTTGCCCTGCCAAGGCAAACGGCAATATCCCGGGGTGGGCATACCGGGACATTGCAGGAGCTGGCCCTGAAGGGTGGCGGTCCCCAGGGCCATCGAGGGCTCCAGGAGGGGGGCAGCACGGCCCCCCTCCCAACTGATTTAAGCCCCCGGGAGGTGGTGCTCCCTGGGGGTCCACAATGGACCACCATATTTAAATAATTAGTGCCCCGGTGAGGTGGTGGTCCTCGGGGCAGTGTGGGGAGGGGCAGGAGCTCCCCCCACACTTCTTTAATATCATTGGCGCCCCAGGGAGGTGGCAGTCCCTGGGGCCTGGGGGGGCCCGCAAGGCCCTCTCACCCCTATTAAACGAAAGCCCCGGGAGGTGGTGGTCCCCAGGGCAGCGTGGGGAGAAGGAGTCCCCACGCATTTTTTTAATAAATAATCCCTGGAGAAGTGGCGGTCCCCCGCTAATTACCTCAAGTAACTATAACTTGTGCCCTAAGATAACTACAACTCGCGGCCCCCATGCACAGTTTTCTCATCAGTGATTTTCCAGCAAATGTTGCACTGATATTATCAATGATGTCATAGAAGATGTCTTGAGTGATGTAATATGTGGAGTAATTAACAGTGCATGGCAATGGCGCGAGTTATAGTTACCTAAAGCATGAGTTATAGTTACTTGAGATAACTCTAGCTGAATTTCTATGGTATGTTTTCCTGCCAATTTGGTTGTGTATTTTTGATGTAGAGGAATAGAAGAAAATCTCCACCAAACAAAAAGCACTTATTTCATTTAATTAAGAGGAAATACCCTTGTTTGGTGAAGGTTCAGTTATCTGTCTGTTGTCTCAACATTTTGTTCTCTATGTGATGATTAATTTTGTCACACATTCCTGCTTAATATGTTTGAGCACCAAACACCCTGCCAGACTTCCAGGCACACCAAGTTACTGGAGACATTACCTTGTGGTCCTTCATGCAGCTATAGCATGAAATATGTCTAGACATTCACCTACAAGGTAGCACTTACTAAACAACCACTAGAAAGTACTCCAGTTAAGTCGACATTTTATTCAAAACTATGGCATCCTTCTGAATAAATTCAAAGACAAGGTTCCATTCCATTCTGACACAGATGCTCAATTCATTTTGGTTGTATTTAGTGCTATTTCTTAGTGCTAAATGCATCCTGGGGTCATTTTGGCACCAAGAAATAGCACTAAATGCACAATTCTTCTTCCTGTGTAATTCCACGCAATAACGTGGAATTCCCAGCTAATTATGCGTGATTATGCTACTCAGTATTACATGAGTTATGCCGTCCCCTATTTGAAATGAAGCTGGACCCTGAGAGATGGGGACATCGGGGCCAGCGTTGGCTCGGGTAGGGGGTTACATGTCCCTTCCATAGGCCCTGTGGCCAAACCCATGCCACACACAGCTTTTGGCCATGTGTGGCATGGGGGTGGTTTTACATATGGTAATAAAATATTACTGTATGTTAAAGAAATCCCTAGACATTCACTGAAAAAAACAAAGGTTAAAGAAATGTAATAGTTAGGAATTGTAATAATGTTATTTTACATTTTAAAAAAACTAGCAATTCACTGAAAAAACAAAAGGTTAAAGTGACTTTATAGTAGGTAAAAATGTCAGTGCCGTTTAATCACAAAAAGCCACTGAAATTCACCAGATAACGTTATCTCAAGTAACTATAAATTGTGCCCTAAAGTAAACATAACTTGCCTCCTCACCATTCACTGCTAAGTTCCCCACATATTACATCACTCATGACATGTTCTATAATATCACTGATAGCATCACTTCAACATCTGCAATGACATCATTAATGACAAAATTATGCCTGGAGGTGGATCAAATTATAGTTACTTTAGGGCACAAGTTATAGTTACTTGTTTTCTGCGAGTGCATGGGGGCATTGATATCTCATTTTACAACAAAGTCTTGTTTTGAAATGTTTTGTTTTACATATACAGGCTCTGACAACTACTCGGACTGCCACTTTCTGTATGACTTGCAACTACTTAAGAAACATGAGTTCTCCTATTAAAGACAGAAACTAGTGCCTCTTACATCCTTCCTCTCTCTTTGTCTAGCCACTTCTCACCCTCTGTCTTCCTCCAATTACATTTACATGCAAGTATTACTACCTCATATGTTTAATTATTAGAGATGAGAGCGGAGAGATCTTCAAGATTCTTCACATTATCTCCTTTCGCCTCCGGATAGAAAAATGTCTCTGAAGGTTTTGTTGCGTGATTTTGTACACTTTGGGGCAAATTTATCAACAATTCATGTAACGCAATGCAGCAAGCCACCTTGTGCTGCACTGCATGAAAGGGAGAGGGCAGGAATGCACTGCATTTAACATTACACAGCACATTCCTGCTCTCTGCCAGTGTTGGTGCACAATCTGCTGCCTAGTGCCAACGCAGGCACCCTTGCATCATGGTACCAGGGTGCCTGTGTTATAGGCAGGATTGTTTTTGTGCAGGAAAGTGCACCTTCTTGCACAAAAGCAATCCTCAGAGGCATTTTCCTCTTTCTAGGGGCCTGATTATGGGTCTGGCAGTCCGAGGACCGCCAGACTTGCGGTGGTGGATCCAGCCACCTCCGCACTGGCGGTCTGACCACCCCATTAGGAGTTGGCCAGTCGGACCTCCCTGGGACCATGGGCTCTGCCAGGGAACCACCGTTCCCTGGCATTGGAGCAGTGGTGAGAGGCCGCAATATGCTTGGCGGGACGACAGCGGTCCGGCCAAGCATATTTCAAGTTTCCTCTCCTCCAGGGTTTACATGGAGGTTCTTCTTCCATGTAAACCTTGGAGGAGAGGAAACAAAGGGGGGCCAACAGGGCCCCCCTGTGCCTCCACCTCATATGGATGCACATAGGGGAGCATAACATATAGCCCCCTGTGTGCATGCACATAGGTTCCTGCATGGCATGGACCTTCGAGTCGATACTGTGCAGGAACCTTGCAGTGCGGACCCATTGCAGTGCCTTTTTCAAAGGCCCTGCACCTTTAAAAGAGGTAGCGCCATGGAACCGCAACGCCGCCCATCTGCCTGACTACTAAAAAGCCTGAATCTGGAGGGAGGGCAGCGGCGACCTTTGGCGGAGCGTGCCTTGGCAGTTTAGACTGCCGCGCCACCGCTCCGCCAAAAAGTCGTAATCAGGGCCTAAGTGTGCTGCAGAATGCAGCACACAAAGAAAGAGAAAACAAGGAGGTGAAATAAACATATTTCTCCTCTTTGCCACTCACCTGGGGAGGAATAGCATTTTGATACATTCCCAGGTCTACCAGTAATGATAAATCTTGGAATGCACCAAAATCCATGGGTGGATGCATTGGAACACCCAAGCTCCACCTATGGAACTCCTCCCTGGGGCAGAGTAACGCAATGCAGCAATTTGCACTGCCTTGCATTACTCTAGATTTATCAAGCCAGAGTGGCCTTGCACGGCTTGATAAATCTCTCCTAGGTTTTACGTTGCCTTTGTGGCCCCTTGCATGGCACAACGGCGATGCACAACCTTGATACATTTGCCCCTTTATCTGTTGGTCTCTGCCCATTTGAATGTATTTATTTCAATCCATAAAAAGTCACGTTTTCCTCTTACACAGTAATAATTTGTTAAGTTCACTGAGGTTGTCACAAACAGCTGAGAAAAGTATGAGATTTAATCCATGAGGTGTTTATTCTACAGCCTCTAGAGCTCTGCCGTGGCTTTCCTTGTGTGCATCTAATGGAGAAACCAGACGGCGGAGGGCTTATAAAGTTAATGTATATTTCTCATAGATTGCTTCTGGATTATCATGAGTTCTATTACGCAATGCAAAACATCTTAGGGGCAGATTTTCAAAACTTTTGCGCTGGTTTAGCATCACAAAAGTGACGCTAACCAGCGAAAATTTTTGTTTTCCTATTGTCTTTCCAGCACAAAATTTGTTTTGCGCTGGAAAGTACCCTTTAAGTAGCGCAAAGCAGTGCCGAGGGGCTTGACATGGGTGGTACATGGGCGTTCCCATGCAACCACCCATGCCTTTGACGCAAAACCATATTTACAAAGATTTGTAAACATAATTTTGCGCCAAAAGTTAACGCCCCTTCAAAGGAGGCGCTAGCAGGAGAAATGCTTTCATTTCTCCGTGCTTTTCCGACTTTCCATGTGTGCTGCACTCTGCAGCACGTATGCAAAGTGGGAAAAACTTTGCATCGTGCCTTGCATAGTGTTTTGTACAGGAAGGATTGCCCTTCCTGTACAAAACCTATGCTACACTCATGCACACACCCTAGCGCTGCGGCGCTAAGGTGTGTGCATGGCGCACGGCAGCTGAAATCAGCGCCGGCGCAAGGGAAAGGCGAGGAGAGTGCCATATCTCTGAAGATATGGCGCTCTCCTGCTACCTCCCTGTCGCACAACGCGGCACAGCCTCGCGGGGGGCTGTGCTGCATTGCGTGACTTTTTTGAAAATCTCCCCCCAAATTTACAAAGATTTGTAAACATGGTTTTGCGCCAAAAGTTAACGCCCCTTCAAAGGAGGCGCTAGCAGGAGAAATGCTTTCATTTCTCCGTGCTTTTCCGACTTTCCGACTTTCCATGCGTGCTGCAAAGTGGGAAAAGCTTTGCATCGTGCCTTGCATAGTGTTTTGTACAGGAAGGGTACCCTTCCTGTACAAAACCTATGCTACACTCATGCACACACCCTAGCGCTGCGGCGCTAAGGTGTGTGCATGGTGCACGGCAGCTGAAATCAGCGCCGGTGCAAGGGAAAGGGGAGGAGAGAGCCATATCTCTGAAGATATGGCGCTCTCCTGCTCCCTCCCTGTCGCGCAACGCGGCGCGGCCTCACGGGGGGCTGCGCTGCGTTGTGCGACTTTTTTGAAAATCTCCCCCTTAGAGTGAATCCTACCCATGAAACTTACACCTTACTGTTAACGAGCGTAGAAATTACCACGCTGGTTGTTTGGTGTGGGGTGCGTGTGTTGTGTGTAATTTGTGTAGGTGGATAATTGATGTTGAAGGATTTAGAGATTGGTAGTAAATAAGTGATAGAGGGAGAAAGCCGGGATGAAAAATAACATGGAAGAGTGGGAAAGCGAGAGGAAGTGTAGCCTAGTGTAAGAAATAAGCATGAGGATTAAGAGCAGGCAACCTTCGTGCTCAGAAGCCTTAGAATTCGGCAGCAAACTAGGCAATGTTTCTGTGTGAGTGAGATTGCACGCACTTTCATGCGTACAGTTTTGTGTGTGTGTGTGCTTGTGTGAGTGTGCGTGCATTTTCACTTTCATAAGACTTGGATCCTGTAAATGTGTTGGCCACTTCAGAGAGAGGGCACTTGGGATTTCATCTCCATGGGAAATAAATCACTTTCACAAATGCACTCGTTTATCCGAGCAAAACTAGGTGCAAATAGAAGAATCTTCTTTGCACAGATCAGCACATTAATGATTTGAAAAATTAGACGCGTCATTTCTACGTATGATTAACTTTAGTTTTTTATAAAGAGTGCTTAGTCGGACCGAAAAGCATCTGCGATTTTTCGATGTGTGCTAAGTGAAAAACTCTTTATAAATAAGTCACCAACTGCTAGAATATATAAAGGGCATAATCAGAACACACACAGCTAATATAAATCCATTTATACAATTTAAGCAACCACTTATTATCGCATTCAAGAAATGTAGCTTTTTAGCCTCAGGTTATCAGACTGTTTCAAAAGTAGATATATAAAATATAATACAGAACTATCAACCGAAAAAGTAAATTAATTTATCCAACAATTTCAAAGCACTCTTGAGATGAAAAACAGAATGCAAAAGCGAAGTATTCTTGCCATAAAAGAAATAACTGTATTTTTCTTTTAAATTTGTGTTCTCTTTTATCAGAGAATGTATGAATTTAAAACAACTAATAAAAGACACCCATTTAATTCAAGATGATTAATCACAATAGGGTCATTCATAGGAGATTTCTTCTGAAAGAAGTCATGCCAACATATTATTTGGAAAGATGTCACATTACCAAATGACATACATTGCTTTAATTCGGTATGAATGGCCATCATGCACAAGAGCAGAGCAGCAACTCACTGATTTAGTGATCTGGGCCCAGCTTTACTAAATTCTCACGCAACGCAGCACAGCAGCCAAAAATGCGGCACTGCATTGCGTGACAAAGAGAGCGCAGGAGAGCACCATATTTACAGAGTGCAAGGGTCTCTTCGTGAGTCTAGCATAGGGTTTGTACTGGAAGGATACCCTTCCAGTACAAATACTATGCTTAGATTAACTTTAAAACTTTTTCCACTTTGTATGTGTGCTGTACAGTGCAGCACACATGTAAAGTCGGAAAAGAAAGGAGAAATAAAAGCATTTCTCTGTGATAGCGCCTATTTGGAATGGGTGGGGTTTTTTAAGCAAAACCCTATCTTTTTTAGCAAGTAGGGTTTTGCATCAAAAGCCTTGGGTGGTTGCATGGCAACGCCCATGCACCACCCATGGAACGCCTCCTTGGTGCTAAGTAAGGCAAAGCAGCGCAATATGCTGCTTTGTGTTACTTTCAAGTGATCTTCCAGCGCAAAACAAGTTTTGCACTGGAAAGTAAATAGGGAAGAAAAGACTTTGTGTCGATTTGCATTACTTTTATGACGCAAACAAAAAGCAAAATCTTGGTAAATATACCCCTTGGACCCAGATTTATGAAAAATTAGTGCAGTGCAGCATGTCACCTTGCTGCGCTAAGTCACTGGGAAGGGGCAGGAATGTACCATATTTAGGGCAATATGGCACACTCCTGTCCTTTCCCCTGCACTGGGGCACAATGGGCAGCCTTGCACCATGGTGCAAGGGTGCCTGCATTGCATGCAGGATTGTTTTTCTGCAGGAAGGAGCAGAATGCAGCACACATATGTTGGAAGCCGGAGTCCCCGTCCCGCACCACTGTCACCACATGCGCGACCCGGGACTCCGCACTCAACGTTAGGCCCGTTTGAGATAGCCCTGCTCACCCCCTTAGTAGCTTGGCACGAGCAGCCAGGCCTATCTCAAAGGCACGAGACTACAGTATGTGCAACCACACTCACAACAACCCACTGGCGACACCACAAATGGACTCCACACGAGTTTGATAAAGCGAGTATAAACTTATGTAAAAAGATATACGATCAGACCACACGATACATAAACCAACATGTAATAAAGGGTAATATTCGTTCCGGCTGGCTGGTAGGTTCAAATCCCAACCACCGCTTTCAAAATGCTTTGCTGGTCGCAATGCTAGAATCACACACGTTGCAATGGACAAACAATAGTGCGCTGCGTAACGATACAATCCTGTGCTGGGCAAAGGAGAAATAATACAATGCGTAACGATACACCCTGGTACCTGCAATGGGAGAAATAATGCAATGCGTACCGCTACAATCATGTACTGCGCAATGAAGGACTAATGCAATGCGTCACACCCCAATCACGTACTTTGCAATGAGGAAATAATGCAATGCGCGCCGCTACAATCATGTACTTTGCAATGAAGGAATAATGCAATGCATAGCTACAATCATGTACTTTGCAATGAAGAAATAATGCAATGCGGGCCACTACAATCCTGTACTTTGCAATGGAGAAATAATGCAATGCGTAGCGCTACAATCGTGTACTTCGTTATGCAGAAATAATGTCAGGCGTCATAAGACAGTCCGGCAGTTCGTTAGCATCAATATTGGCAATGTGTATTACGACAGTCAGCCTCTTCGATAACAGTTGCACCCCACACGTATCAACGATGACATAAAGTACAGCTTCTCTCTCTGGCCCCAGTACTGCCACTCCTGAACGCAGTACGGGCCCCAATCTGAGCCGAAGCAAAGGCTCACGTCGCCAGCAGGACTGAGAGGCCAAGAGAGTGTCCCTCCGCGCCCAGGCAGTGATCCACGTTACCTGGGGGCGCGACCCCACTCTCCTCTCCTCCTTCAGCGAACTGGGTCTTCCGTGTAGAACTTTCTCAATGGGCCTCAGCAGCTCGGCCTGGCAGCTCAGCTCCTCCGGGGCTGCCGGTCCAGCCGCGACTGTTAGGAAGGTCTCAGGCGGCCGCAGGGCACATGTACCCCATGCCCCTGAGATTACGTTACTCCGGGTGCACGTTCACCACAGCACCCTCTGGGTCTCCTCTGGCACGAAGCCACACACACAACGCTGAGGGGACTTCACGTTGTCTCCGAGTGCACGTTCACCAGGCACTCCTTCCTGCGGTCTCAGTTGGCACCAAGACACGCACACCGCGCTGCAGAGACTCACTTTCTTCCAGTGCACACGATGATCAGCCGATCACCTCCACAGTCCCAGGTTGCACCAAAGCACGCACACTGCTTCACTGAGACTTACTCCAACTCCGGTGCCCCGATATCCAGGCGCTCTTCACCAACGCCTTTGGCCGTACCCCGACACGCTCACCGTGTCCGAGCCTCACTTCTCCTCCGGTGCACTCGATGACCAGGCGCTCTTCACCAGCGCCTCCGGTGCACCCGACACGCACCCTGCGCGTCCGAGACTCACTCCACTTCCGATGCACACGTTGACCAGGCGCTCCTCACCAACGCCTCCTGTGCACCACGACATGCACCCTGCGCGTCCGAGACTCTCTTCAACTCCGATGCACCTGCTGACCAGGCGCTCTTCACCAGCGCCTGCGGTGCACCACGACATGCACCCTGTGCGTCCGAGTCTCACGTCACCTCCGATGCACACGCTGACCAGGCGCTCTTCACCAATGCCTGCTGTGCACCACGACACGCACCCAGTGCGTCCGAGACTCACTTCACCTTCGGTGCACAGGTTGACCAGGCGCTCTTCACCAACGCCTCCTGTGCACCACGACACGCACCCAGCACGTCCGAGTCTCACTTCTCCTCCTTGTGTCCAAGATCACAGGGCACACCTTCCGAGGGTCTCAAGCTGCCACAACACGCGCCCTCCGCGTTGTTTGAAACTTCTCCGGAAACTTTTATGTTCCAGTGTTTCCAAACAGGGAGCCAGCTCACCTCGGGCCCTTGGGGTAACAAGACACAGCACAAAGCACAGTCTTCTTCAAGCAGGGGGACCCAGCGCACAAAGCACAGTCCCAACAGCCTCTTCCTTGGTTAAACCAGCAAACTGCAGACCAGCCCCAGATCACGAAGCAAGGGTTGGTCCTTCAGTTGTTCCTTCCTTAGCAGATGTTCCTCTTGACCACAAAATGGGTTCAAGCCTTTTCAGTCTCAATCCATTTCTATTCCAACGTTCAGGGGTCTCAGCTCTCATAGTTATACCCCTAAATGTCTTTGAAGTTCGTTGTGCTCAGGGGTCCCTGACCCCTTCCTAAATCAGTTCTTGGTGTCTCCCTCCCAGTGTCACCTTTCTCCCTTTGATACTGGGGGTCTGGATCCTTAATCACTCAGCAGGAGATGGGTCAATTGTTTTATAGCTGCAATCCAGGCCTCTTCACCTCCCGGTGCTTTTCCTCTCCTACTCTCCAGATGCAGGTCAGCCTGGTGCCATCTCAACCCCTCCCTTGGTAAAGACCTACCCCAGCTCCTCTCCCTCTCAGATCCAGACAGTCAATCACATTCAGCAGAGACACACAGAAATGCTTAAAGCACAAAACTCAGCCACTTTCTAAAAGAGTGGTTTCTGAACACACAGTGACATAACCACGTTCATAGAAAGATGTGTTATGACACTGTGAGTTCATACATACTACACTTTACCTCTCCATTTTAAACTTATGGGAAACTAGGCTAACAAACACAATACCCAGCCTCCCCCATTCTGTCCTATGGGCAGGATGGCCTTTCACCAGTGAAAAACGAAATGGAGTGTTTTTCACTGTCAGGACATAACACACACCTCAGTATATGTCCTGCCTTTTACTTACACTGCACCCTGCCCAGGGGTACCCGGGACCTACCACAGGGGTGCCCACTGTGTACGCAAAGGGAAAGTAAGGCCTGACAAGTGGTTGCACTTGTCAGGACAACATGCTAACTTAGCAAACTGCGTGCAGGCCCTACACTGCAGGCCTGAGTTCCCTTCTCCGCGCACCTTTGCATTACTAGCCCTGGCACACACAGTGCACATCACTAGGGACTTTACTAGTAAGGCAACATACCAATCATGGCCAACCAATTACCATTACACTTTACACAGGGAACACTTGTACTTTGACACTGATCAGCAGTGGCAAAGTACCCAAAGCATCTAAATTGGCAACTCTATGTCAGGAAAACGGTCTAGGGGGAAAGCAAAATGTTTAGGGAACTTTAGCCAAAAAGGTCAAGTCCTACAACATATATAGAGGAAAAATTAGGAGAAATAAAGATATTTCTCCCAATCCCGCCTCTCCTGGGGAGGCATATCTTTTTGGTGCATTCCCAGTTTTACCTGTTCTTGTAAATTTTGAATGTGTCAAAATCCATGGATGTTGTGTGGGAACACCCACGCAAACACCATTGGAAACGCCCCCCTGGTGCAGACTAAAGCAGTGCAGTGATTTGCATTGCATTACATTACTCGAGATTTATGATGCCAAGCATGGTCACACAAGGTAGCCTTACGTGGCCTCATAAATTTAATTTTTCCTTTGCGTTGATCTTACACCACGCTGCGTGGTGCAAGAGCGATGCAAAGGGGCTCATAAATATGCCGCCTAATTGTTAAGGATATCAGCTCAGGTTCTGTTTTATGATACAGGTCCATGTAGCAGGAAATTTACTTCACAATATGTATATTTGAAATATGCATGGATGTCGATTTTAGCATAATGGTCCATATATAGCTAACATTATATAGAGAACATTCTGAGCAGTGCCAAACAGTGGTATGGGCCATTCCTCTCTTGAAATGAAAAGAAGTGGCATATTCAATGCGAGTCTTGCATTGTACTGGACGTTCTGCAGAAAAGAATTAGATTTATACTTACATAGCACCAGCTAATAATAACAATATTATTTTGAAATTACTCCTTATCTCATCCCAAATCTAAAGAATTAAAAAAATGCGCCTCAGCTTCAAATTTGTTTCAAATCTGTTCGTAATTTAAAGTTATTCACAAAATAAATATTTACATTTACATACTGTTTGAACTCAAGTCATTGTAGCTATCACACACGCTTCATGTCATTGTGGCTATCGCACGAGCCAAAGGTAATTCATCTGCGAAATGTGGGTAAAGCTCAAGCAGAACCTACAATTTTGAAAACAAGAAAAAAACTATTCAATATTCCAAACTGAATTTAGGAAAATTAGAAAACTACACGCAAATGAGCAAAGTTGGATAGGAGAAACCACAAATATGTTTTTTATGGATACTACAAATAGTAAAGCATCGCCATGTACACAGTTGAAGCTGGCAAGATTTGCCCAGAATTGGATATGTCATCTTCCAGCTCCCACTGAAGCTCATTGTTTTTGACACCACAAGCTCCAATAACTATCAACAACTGTTGATTTTAAAGCCACTGAGCTCACTTTGCTGCTGGAATAGATTTGAAGGCTTGCCCCAGTCCAAGGTTTCACCTTACGATTTAGTGACTTTTTTTTGTTATCAAAATCCACTAGCGGTACAAGGCTGGAAGGTGTAGCTGGGCAGAGCTCCACAAGACCAGATTCCTTTATTGCAAGGACCAGCTGAGCCAACTTTTAGAGCAGCAAAACCCTGTGAGTGGTAAGAAGCAGTTTTTTTGCCCAACTAGGGTACTTCCTCCCCGAGGCACAATAGCCTGCAGGCCTGAATGTTGCTGTGGAGACACATGGAACCTACTAGTTTCCTTCCACATCATCAGTGCTGAACATGTCCAACACTGTGCTCAGTGCTGCGGGCGAAGAGGGGAAAAGGAGGATAGGGATATGAGAGAAGGCACAGAAGAGACATCATTGGTGTGTAGTAAGAACACTCTGGACCGTGTCTTCCAATTTAACTCTGGTCAATAGACCTTGTTAGTAGCCTAAGAGGAAAAGGGGTTAACAACAATCTAAATCTCCAGGTACAGTGTGATCATTAAAATTACACAAAAAAGGTCTGAGTCAATACCTTGAAGTGAAAAGGGTTTATTACAAACTCAAAGCCAGACTGACATATATCAATCTCAAGAACATGCTGAAAAAGTACAAAATCATCAAAGGAAGACCAAAGCAACATATATTATTGGTCCTCAACAGCAAAGAACATAAACGAATTTCAGTTGCACCAATTCACAGAATAAGGGAAAGAGTTTGATGAGTAGACAAATGGTTTTGATCTTTTTCCCCATACTTTGAGAAGATTAGCAACATCTAACTAAACCCTACATTGAATTAAAGATAGGGGATACGCTATTGAATCAAGGAAGCAAGAAAGGTATCAGCATCAGAACCTCTGTAGAAGTTCTTTAGGTAAGGAATTATGTATAGCATTAAGTCACACAATCAGAGATGTCAAGAGAGGTCTGTACCTCTCCAAGTCTAAAAGGAATCTGACTAACCCCAAGGTCGGTTCACTAATTAAAACACACAAAGAACATTCGAGAAACATGACCTCACATGCATGACAGTATTTTTCCAGTTCCCAGAAAATAATTTGGCGCCTTGAACACTACTCCCATTCCAGTCTCCCCTTCCAAAGCATCCTTGGATTCCTCCCTTCATCTGATAGTACCAACTGGTAACACTCACTTGGTTCTTCATTAAAATGGTTTGACCTTGCCAGCTTCTTCTTCGTCTCACTATCTCAGAAATGCAATGTGATTTTTACTAACTAATGAATTCCTGTGGTTTGCACCCGCAGTGAGAAAAACATATAGAAAAACAACTTTCTTGTTGGGGTTAAATGTCTCAACTGTAAGCTTAAGGCCCACAATCATGCTAACTTAACATTTCTTCTTAATTGCATATACATTCTACAACCTACATATAATCAACTAAATGAATTATTTAATAAAAGGGTCAAGCTACTTTATGCTGTACTCTTATATGCTGTACAAAAAACTGATACAGGTCTTAATAAATGGAAATGACAACTGGTCCCAATTTATATAAAAATTATTAACCAGGCATATGATTAATTCCCACTAATCCCTCTCGAATGCACTGCATTAATTGCATTTTAGCACACCACTTTACAATCTAAACCTATAGAAGATTAATATCAGCAATCCTGATGTTTTTGTAAAGGAAAACGGTAATATGCATACAAATATATATATCTAGAACACACAATGAATGCACATTCTATATTTTTAGTGCACCACATCTCATTGAAATTATTGCACTTCATGAGTACGTAAGGCCAAATGTAAAGGTATATATGTAAAAGGGTGGAGCCAAAATTATGCTACTCCAACACCTCCTCTGATGGCGATCAAGCCACCACACATTACAATTAGATCATTATCAGATTAGACAAATCAAAACCTAGTGGTCTTGAACATCTTTCATCAAGACTCGTCTAGACGCTTCATTTCATCATAATGTTTACTCAGACCTTCTTCTAATTCCACATCTTCTGTCTCCCTTTTCACTCCCTGTCTAGCTTGTGCATACCGATAGCCCTTAAAGATCTCAAATACGAATATCGCACAAAGGGCAATTATCAAAAGAGGTTTCAAATTAGCATCCAGAATTCCACTTCCCAAACTTCCAAATCATTGGCCTATCGAAGCAAACCCATTTCCATTGACTTCCCAAGCACACAGGTTTTAAATGCATGTTGTGCGGCGGCATTTTTAAAGACATGGTATGAATCTATAATTGTACCTATTTTTAAAAAAGGAGATAGGGCGAACCCAATATGTTACCGCCCTATCTCTTTGTTGGACTCCACGGTGAAGATCGTAGGGAGAGTGGTACTAGAAAGATTGCAGGCTTGGGCGGATAACCAGGCAATTTTAAGTGATTTGCAATATGGTTTTCGCAAGGGCCTGGGTACTATTGATCAGGGACTTAATCTGTATATTTTATTAGATAAATATATTAGAGCGAAGAAGGAAAGGCTGTTTTTAACTTTTGTAGACCTTACGGCAGCATTTGACTGCGTTGTACATGCTAAATTATGGTCAATTTTAGAGGGGCTGGGGGTGGATGTTTCATTAATCTCTTTTCTAAGACAACTTTACTCTGGGGCAAAGGCGAAGGTGCGCTTTGGGTTGGGCGGGGACTGTACTAAAAATTTTAAAGTAGGTAAGGGAGTAAGGCAAGGTTGTGTTTTAGCCCCTTTTTATTTACGTTATATATCAATGATCTGGAATCTGTTTTGGTTAAAGAGTGCAGGGATATACCAATGGCAATAGGGTGTTCTATTCCTGCACTCCTTTATGCAGATGATGCGGTCCTTATGGCTCGCACCCCGCTCGGCCTACAGAGAGTAGTTGACACTTTTACTACCTTTATGAATAATCTGGGCCTCACAATCAATTGCTCAAAAACGTTTGTTATGAATTGCGGGAACGGGGTAAAAAAAGTGTAAGTCCATTTTTATTAATTCTAAGGTTTTAGAGAACACTAGCACCTTCTCGTATCTAGGAATTTAATTTGACTATACAGGATCCTGGACTCGGGCAGTCCAGGCAAGAAGACTTCTGTTCAAAAATCATTGATAGCACTGTCCAATTTTAGTAGGAAGTTGGGGAAACGCCCACCGGGTGACCTGTTGCAAATCTATAAAGCTAAATGTGTTAGTATCGCCACTTAAGGAGCTGGAATTTGGGGCGTTGCTAATGTTAAATCACTCCAGCAGGCAGAAAATTTGTTTTTAGGTATCTCTTGGCAGTACCTGATAGCACGTCAAATTTTATCTGTCGCACTGAATTGGGTATGCCTTACTTGGAGGATGTGATTAAATTGCAGCCTGTGCTTTTGTGGCACAGGGTTTGGAGTACTGGAGGAATCAGCTTTTAACAGACACATAATGAAGGATGCTATGGGGTTGGAAGGGCCAGCTGCATAAGATGGCTGAATACGTTAAATGTTTTTTATCTCAATTAGGCCATCAAGAATACTATAACAATCCCCATACCCTGTCTAATGTGTCAAGAAAGGATCTAAAGATTGTATGTTTGCAGTTTTTGAGTGACATCAGAAATATGGCTGAAATGAAAAAACGACAGTCTAAATGCATTACCAAACTCTGGCCACTACAACTGCGCAATCATATCTCCTGCTAGTAACTGGTGATTACGATCGATTTTTGCTAACCCGGTTTAGATTAAATATCTTACATAGGTCTTTGAGTTTCCCGAACAAAATGATTGGTCCAAAATTCTCTGTAAGTGTCCGTGTGACGATATTTCTGTGCAATCAAAGATTCATATTCTGTTTTTCAGTACTTTTTATTCTGCTGCTAGGAAAAGATGGATTAAACCAGTTCTGATGAAGCTGGGATTGAGGCAGTGCCGCCCGCATTCTTGGCCCTACAATTTTTAGATAATGAATTTATTATTGCCTCAGTCAATGCTTTTTTAAGAAATGTTTTTAAATTACGTAAATTAATTGTAATAAAATATTTCTTTTAGTGGTCTCCTGTATAAACTGTCCAAGTGTTCTTAAATTTGTTCTCATATTATCTTATGTGTTTGATATGAAATGTGCTTTTATGGTTTACATTGTCTGTAACTGTTGGACTTGGCCCTTTTTGCAGGGTCATCCCTGAACTTTTTGCCTTCCTCCTATTTTTTCTGACCTGTTGTTGGCTGTTTTATGACTCTGGGCACTTTACCACTGCTGATCAGTGCTAAAGTGCATATGCTCTCCCCATGATAAATTGTGTTATGGATTAGTGACTCCATGATTGGATGATTGGTTTACTTGTCAGTCCCTAGTACAGTGCACTGCGTGTGCCCAGGGCTTGTAAATCCAATGCTGCTGGTGGGCTTGCAGCACTGGTTGTGCCACCCACAGAAGCAGCTTGTAAAATGTGTCTCAGGCCTGCCATTGCAGAGCCTGTGTGCAGTCTGTGACTGCCATGTCGACTTGGCAAGTGCACCCACTTGCCAGTCCCTAAACCTTCCCTTATCTTCATATCAGACACCCCTAAGGTAGGCCCAAGGGCAGGGTGCATTGTAAGTATAAGGTAGGACATGCCCTGGTGTGTGTGGCATGTCCTAATAGTGAATTACAGCCATTTTCGTTTTTCACTATTGCAAGGCTACCTGTTCTCCATAGGCCAGAATGGGCAGTTTTGATTATTACACCTTATAATCCTAACTGACCCAGAGAACATGGTAGAAAAACGAATTTAGTATGCCTGAACTCAGAATGATAAAATACATCTTTTAGTGAAGTTGGTTTTAACATTCTTTGTTTGAAAATACCACTTTTAGAAAGTAGGTATTTTCTTGCCTAAACCATCCAGCTGCCTCTGCTCAGGTTGTGTATTGTGTGTCTGGATTTGTGAGTGACAGGGGCTGGGGGATTCCAGGAGGCAGGGTGAGTCAGCACAGGGCTGAATAGGAAGGTCTGCATCCAGAGTGGAGGGAGGAGTTGCACCTGGGTCTGAATAGGGCTGTGCCTGCCTTCCACAATGCTGGCTCCACCTCCTGCCGGGCGTCTGATGGCTCTGCCCCTCACTCACAAAGGAAAGAAGGAGTCAGAAAAACAAAGTGCTCCAGGACTGACCAGAACTGGTTTTGGACTAGGCAGAGGCCTCTCTGCCTTCAGAGAACAAAGGGAAAAGGTGTATAAAAAGGGGACCCAGACCCCTAGGAAATTAGATCACTTCTGGGAAATCAAGAAACCTGTTGCCAAGGAGAAGAACCGGAGAAGCTGAAGGAGGAGTACTGCCCCTGTGCTGTTTTGCTGATTGGGGTTGGCCTGCAGTGGTTGCTTTCTGCCAAGGACAGGAGAAAAGACTTTGCTGTGCTTTGTCATCTTGAAGAAGGGAATCTCCAAGGGCTTGAACTGAGCTTGCCTCCTGCCTGAAGTCACAGGGACACAAAGACTTCACCCCTTCTGTTTGCCTGCATCTGGAACTGCTGTTTTAGCTGCTAACAGAGGGAAATTGCAACACCGACGCCGGCGAGCGACGCCGTAACCTGCACCGAAGCCGTGGGCACCGCTCGTGAAGAGCACGACGCACCGCCCGACTTGCACCGTAGGCCCGACGCCTGCCGACGCCGTGCGACATCGACTCCGAAGCCGTCATCGAGGCCGCTGCCTGCACCGGAGCCGAGGACACCGCTCGTGACGCTCACGACGCACCGTCCCGACTCGCACCGCAGCCCCGACTTCACCGACGCCAGGGCTTCATCATCGCGGAGCCGATCCTCGACGTGGGTGACCCCCGAATCCATCGACGCCGCACCATCGTAAGGAACCGACGCCTCGCCGCCATCCGTGACGTCACCTCCCCGACACAGTAAGGAACCGACGCCTCACCTCCCTGCGCTGCAGTAAGGAACCGAGACATCACCTCCCCTGGGGTCGTAAGGAACCGACGCCGCCGGCGCCAACGAAGCATCACCTCCCCGACGCCGTGCACCGTCTTTGTTTTCATCGAATTCCAGGTACTGTTCTTTGTGGGTCTGCTCGACTCCGGGCCCGACGCCGCGCACCTCGCGGTCGGCGCCGTACTTTGGGATTTCCACCGGTCACGACGTCGTGATAACTCCAAGTGGAGTTATTTGTTGCTACAAGCTTTATTTTTGATTGACTATCCTATTTTTGAAGATAACGTGAACTGTCTCTATCATTTTAAGTCTATTTTTGATTACAGTATTGTGGATTTTTGCTATTGGGTCTTGTGATAAGTCTATATAAAGATTACTTATTTTTACATAAACAACCTGTGTGGTGTCCATCTGTAGTGTTTTCACTGTATTACTGTATGTGTTCACAAATGCTTTACACACTGCCTCTGAGATAAGCCTGTCTGCTCGTGCCAAGCTACCAGGGGGTGAGCAGGGGTTATTTTAGGAGTGTTTCCCCCTTATCCTGACTAGAAGCAAGGGTCCCTATTTGGACAAAGGTGCAAACCATTGCCAACTAGAGACCCCCAGTTCTAACATTGGTGGGCAGCGGTGAGGATTTGGACTTGCATTTGTGATTCATATACAGTGATTGGTGTACACTACTAGTGAGTGCAGACCAATACGCGACCACATACCTTTTGATAGGACCTTTTTTTCCTTGGAACCTTTATTTTTGTTGAGAACTGCCAATTTTCACCATGAGCAAAAAAGGATCCATTTCACCTGCAGATATTGAATTTGAAGAAGATAGGGTTGATACCTACACTGTGCCGGAACTCAAAGCTGTTTGCAAAAAGTTTAAAATCTCTATGAGAGGCCTCACCAGGAAGGAGGAGTTTCACAAGGCGCTAAGGGCCTGGTTGGAAGCACGGAATGCCAGAGGGCAGTCCGAGGAGCCTGTGGAGGAGGCAGAGAATTTAGATGGGCAGCTTGAGGGGCCATTGGGCTTAACTGGGAGGAGAGCGCCTTCCAGGGAGGGCAGCAGTGTTTCTCAAAAGGGCCTGTCTCCAGAGGAGCTGGAGGACAGGGACAAAAGCAGGATGCATGAAATGGAAATGGCCAAACTAAAACAGGGAAGCCATGATAGCCTTGAGCATAAGAAATTGGAGTTGGAAAGTAAGAGGTTGGCCATGGAAGAAAAGAAGATGCTTTTAGAGCATGAGAGAATGATGAGGGTGTTGGAGTTCAAAGCCAGGGGCTTAGGGATTCCTCCCTCTGGTGGCAGCAAAATTGTATTACCTAGTGCTGAGGGAGTAGTACACACACCCAGAGATGTGGTGCCTGACTTGGAGGGGGTTAATATACACCAGGAGGTTCAAGGGTATGAGGTAGCTCCAGTGGTGCGCAGCGTCCCTGAGGTGGATTGGGGAACTGGCACAGGGGTTCATAGTCCTAGTGGTGGGAGGGACACTCTACTGACTCTAGATGAGAGGTGCAGGGAAAGGGGTTCCCCCATGTTTGAATTCCTGGGGTGTGAGTGTGAAGACCGCCCAGAAGAGTGTGGGTTGAGTGACAGAGACAGTCAGATACTGTCTTGCCAATCTCAGCAGAGTGGTGTGGGGTACATGTGTGAGGCACTGGATGGTGAGGTGAAGGATAACTTGGTTAACACCTGTGAGGGGTTGTGTGATCCAATTGTGGGAGAGCATATTGTAAGTCCCTGTTTTCCAGAGCTATGCCAACGCCTGTTGGAGAGTGAGTTCTCTGACCCCAGGGAGCTCACGAGGGAGGAAGACCTTTTGGTGGTTTCCAGAGGGTCTGAAAAGGCATTGGGGAGTGACCCTAAGAGGAGTGGCTCAGGTATCTTCCAGCCCAGAGTGGTGGAAGTGGTTCAGAGTAGCCCAGCTAGGTCCCGGTGTAGTGGGAGGGGTGTAGGGGCTCACGTCCTGTCTCAGTGGAGAAGGAGTGAGTGTGGGGCTGCGTGTCCCAAGGTGCCCGAAACCCAGTCTCAGAGCCTGGATGGTTCTTTAAGGGAACACCAGGTAGGGAGCCTAGGCTGTCCTGATGGGCCGCCTGTTGAGGAGGATCTCCTAGTGTCTAGAGAACCTGGAGCGTCTGTAAATGGAGCTCCAGTGTTTCTGGTATCTGGCAGTGCCGCTCCACTTGGGAGGGTGCAGAAGTCCAGAGTGAGGGGTGAGAGGGGAGAGAGTCCCCAGTGGAAGAACCAGTGGGTCAGGGACCAGCCAGAAGGGCTGAGTCACCAGTGAATGACCATGGTGACACCACTTCTGTCCTGGGGGATCTTCGCGCGCTGTCAGATGGACAGGGGTCGGGAGATCTGCGCCAGGCGGACTGTCACACAACACATGAGAGATGTGTTACCCTCTGGGGGGCATGCGTGCTCCCCAGGAAGTCCTGGTGCGCCAGGCAGATTATTACACAACTCTAGAGGAGTGTGTTTCCCTTGGGGGGTTGGTGTACCCTCCCGGAAGTCCTGGGTTGCCAGGCACAGGTCCAGCCTAAGGGTACAGACCCTGGGTTGGAGGACCAGGTTCAGGGTGTCCCCCTGACCTGGAGGAAGGGGCAGCTGCTAACAGTGCCCCTACCAGTTTGTCTTCTGGGGGCACCGCTCCAGGTGGGAGGGTGCAGGACCCCAGTAAGGGGGCGGGGAGAGGACAGCCTCACCCCTGGCCTCTGCCCAGTCTAAGGGTACAGACCTTATGCTGGGATCCCAGTTGCAGGATAGAACCCCTGAACTGGTGGGCGAATTGTGCAGGACCCCTGCCACAGGTGCCCTGACAATTCTGGAAGGGGGTACAGCTCCAGGTGGGAGGGTGCAGAGCCCCAAGGAGGAGGACCAGGTGTGGGAGAGCCCACCCCAGTCTCCTGTCCAGCCGCCGGTTACAGGCCCGGGGCTGGTGGGTCAGTGTCAGGATGTCATACCTGACCTGACGGTTGGGAGAGTGGACAAAGGGTGCCAGGCACCTGGGGCTACTGCCCCCGCTCTCTGACACCACAGAGGTTGGAGAGCCATGAAAGGCCTGGGGCCTGGCTCTCATCACTGACGGCTGTCAGTGGCCACTGTGGCTTGCTGTCCTGGTGGACAGAGTTGCCCCTGGGAGGGGGACAGAAGTCACACCCCGGGGGTGGACTAGGCCACACATCTGTGTTGGCCATGTGGGTACTGTCTGTCGGTTGGGACACACCTGTGAGCAAGCTAAGGTTAGGTGCTGCACAGGTGGTGTCCACAGTTGAGGAGAAGGGTTCCCCATGGGTTAGCTGGGTGGGCCCTGAGAGTATGGACAGAGGGATCCAAATAGGTTCAGATTGGCGTAGAACTGGAGTATGCCCCTGCTGTTGTGGGCCAGGGTCCAGGTTCTATCGCCCAAAGCAGAGAAGCCCATCAGGGTAGTGATTGGTCTCCCCTGCGTTTTGGCTGGAAGGGGGTTGTGTTGGACTTGGCCCTTTTTGCAGGGTCATCCCTGAACTTTTTGCCTTCCTCCTATTTTTCTCTGACCTGTTGTTGGCTGGTTTTATGACTCTGGGCACTTTACCACTGCTGATCAGTGCTAAAGTGCATATGCTCTCCCCATGATAAATTGTGTTATGGATTAGTGACTCCATGATTGGATGATTGGTTTACTTGTCAGTCCCTAGTACAGTGCACTGCGTGTGCCCAGGGCTTGTAAATCCAATGCTGCTGGTGGGCTTGCAGCACTGGTTGTGCCACCCACAGAGGCAGCTTGTAAAATGTGTCTCAGGCCTGCCATTGCAGAGCCTGTGTGCAGTCTGTGACTGCCATGTCGACTTGGCAAGTGCACCCACTTGCCAGTCCCTAAACCTTCCCTTATCTTCATATCAGACACCCCTAAGGTAGGCCCAAGGGCAGGGTGCATTGTAAGTATAAGGTAGGACATGCCCTGGTGTGTGTGGCATGTCCTAATAGTGAATTACAGCCATTTTCGTTTTTCACTATTGCAAGGCTACCTGTTCTCCATAGGCCAGAATGGGCAGTTTTGATTATTACACCTTATAATCCTAACTGACCCAGAGAACATGGTAGAAAAACGAATTTAGTATGCCTGAACTCAGAATGATAAAATACATCTTTTAGTGAAGTTGGTTTTAACATTCTTTGTTTGAAAATACCACTTTTAGAAAGTAGGTATTTTCTTGCCTAAACCATCCAGCTGCCTCTGCTCAGGTTGTGTATTGTGTGTCTGGATTTGTGAGTGACAGGGGCTGGGGGATTCCAGGAGGCAGGGTGAGTCAGCACAGGGCTGAATAGGAAGGTCTGCATCCAGAGTGGAGGGAGGAGTTGCACCTGGGTCTGAATAGGGCTGTGCCTGCCTTCCACAATGCTGGCTCCACCTCCTGCCGGGCGTCTGATGGCTCTGCCCCTCACTCACAAAGGAAAGAAGGAGTCAGAAAAACAAAGTGCTCCAGGACTGACCAGAACTGGTTTTGGACTAGGCAGAGGCCTCTCTGCCTTCAGAGAACAAAGGGAAAAGGTGTATAAAAAGGGGACCCAGACCCCTAGGAAATTAGATCACTTCTGGGAAATCAAGAAACCTGTTGCCAAGGAGAAGAACCGGAGAAGCTGAAGGAGGAGTACTGCCCCTGTGCTGTTTTGCTGATTGGGGTTGGCCTGCAGTGGTTGCTTTCTGCCAAGGACAGGAGAAAAGACTTTGCTGTGCTTTGTCATCTTGAAGAAGGGAATCTCCAAGGGCTTGAACTGAGCTTGCCTCCTGCCTGAAGTCACAGGGACACAAAGACTTCACCCCTTCTGTTTGCCTGCATCTGGAACTGCTGTTTTAGCTGCTAACAGAGGGAAATTGCAACACCGACGCCGGCGAGCGACGCCGTAACCTGCACCGAAGCCGTGGGCACCGCTCGTGAAGAGCACGACGCACCGCCCCGACTTGCACCGTAGGCCCGACGCCTGCCGACGCCGTGCGACATCGACTCCGAAGCCGTCATCGAGGCCGCTGCCTGCACCGGAGCCGAGGACACCGCTCGTGACGCTCACGACGCACCGTCCCGACTCGCACCGCAGCCCCGACTTCACCGACGCCAGGGCTTCATCATCGCGGAGCCGATCCTCGACGTGGGTGACCCCCGAATCCATCGACGCCGCACCATCGTAAGGAACCGACGCCTCGCCGCCATCCGTGACGTCACCTCCCCGACACAGTAAGGAACCGACGCCTCACCTCCCTGCGCTGCAGTAAGGAACCGAGACATCACCTCCCCTGGGGTCGTAAGGAACCGACGCCGCCGGCGCCAACGAAGCATCACCTCCCCGACGCCGTGCACCGTCTTTGTTTTCATCGAATTCCAGGTACTGTTCTTTGTGGGTCTGCTCGACTCCGGGCCCGACGCCGCGCACCTCGCGGTCGGCGCCGTACTTTGGGATTTCCACCGGTCACGACGTCGTGATAACTCCAAGTGGAGTTATTTGTTGCTACAAGCTTTATTTTTGATTGACTATCCTATTTTTGAAGATAACGTGAACTGTCTCTATCATTTTAAGTCTATTTTTGATTACAGTATTGTGGATTTTTGCTATTGGGTCTTGTGATAAGTCTATATAAAGATTACTTATTTTTACATAAACAACCTGTGTGGTGTCCATCTGTAGTGTTTTCACTGTATTACTGTATGTGTTCACAAATGCTTTACACACTGCCTCTGAGATAAGCCTGTCTGCTCGTGCCAAGCTACCAGGGGGTGAGCAGGGGTTATTTTAGGAGTGTTTCCCCCTTATCCTGACTAGAAGCAAGGGTCCCTATTTGGACAAAGGTGCAAACCATTGCCAACTAGAGACCCCCAGTTCTAACAGTAACCGAATAAAGTTCTTTTGAATTGAATTGAATTGATTGACTTCCCAAGCACCTGTTGCTTCCAACTCTTTTAAATCCTTCGTCAATTCAGATATATTCTTAATATATTTCTCTAGGTCCTTACTTTTGTCTGGGATATAATTACAAAATAGCTTTTTTACTACCAAACTCCGCCCTCTTTTGTGAGCAAAAAGTCTACAGCAATTCTATTCTGTAAAACCATAGACCATATCACCATCATCTCAGTATTTGCAAGTAATAAAGAGTTTGCAGCACTAGTAGCCAATTTGTCCACTACTGTAGACAGCTTTCTAATTTTCAGATCATTCAGAATTACCCATACAGATGGGGTAATGGCATCAAAGATATCTCCCACTACTTCTGATGCACTACTACCTCGCTAAGTTCTGGAATTCTTTTCGCATACAGGATAATTAAATGTTCCACATTATAAATCTTCGGGGAAAACTATGCCAAGAAAACAGCTACCAAACCATACATATGGCAATTTGAAAAATGCATTTTGTTCACAAATAAAATAAACTCCAGGAATCACAGGATCCTATCCCTCTGGAAAACGAGAATTCTTCCCTCTTGCTTCAAAAGTATGTTTACATTTGCCCTCCCCTATAAACAAAGGATCTATATAAATCTACATGTATACACAACTTTCCTTTGTGTTTCCAATCTAAAACTAAGGCGGGTAAGTTTCTTTTTTTCAGAGGTGGTGGTCCCTGGGGCAATGTGGGGAGGGGCAGGAGCCCCCCCCCACACTTCTTTGATTTTATTGGAGCGCCGGGGAGGTGGCAGTCCCCGGGGCCTGTGGGGGCCCGCAAGGCCCCCTCACCCCTATTAAACGAAAGCCCCGGGAGGTGGCGGTCCCCGGGGCAGTGTGGGGGGGAAGGAGCCCTCACGCATTTTTTATAAATAAGCCCTGGGGAGGTGGCGGTCCCGTGGCTGCGGGGGGGCTGCGTGCCCCCCTGCACATTATGGATGAAGCCCCGGGGAAGTGGCGGTCCCCTGCTAATTACCTCAAGTAACTATAACTTGTGCCCTAAGATAACTACAACTCGCGGCCCCCATGCACAGTTTTCTCATCAATGATTTTCCAGCAAATGTTGCACTGATATTATCAATGATGTCATAGAAGATGTCTTGAGTGATGTAATATGTGGAGTAATTAACAGTGCATGGCAATGACACGAGTTATAGTTACCTAAAGCATGAGTTATAGTTACTTGAGATAACTCTAGCTGAATTTCTATGGTATGTTCTCCTGCCAATTTGGTTGTGTATTTTTGATGTAGAGGAATAGAAGAAAATCTCCACCAAACAAAAAGCACTTACTTCATTTAATTAAGAGAGAGTACCCTTGTTTGGTGAAGGTTGAGTTATCTGTCTGTTGCCTCAACATTTTGTTCTCTATGTGATGATTAATTTTGTCACACATTCCTGCTTAATATGTTTGAGCACCAAACACCCTGCCAGACTTCCAGGCACACCAAGTTGCTGGAGACATTACCTTGTGGTCCTTCATGCAGCTGTAGCATGAAATATGTCTAGGCATTCACCTAACGAGGTAGCACTTACTAATCAACCACTAGAAAGTACTCCAGTTGAGTCAACATTTAATTCATAACTATGGCCTCCTTCTGACTAAATTCACAGACAAGGTTCCATTCCATTCTGACACAGATGCTCAATTCATTTTGGTTGTATTTAGTGCTATTTCTTAGCGCTAAATGTATCCTGGGGTCCTTTTGACGCCAAGAAATAGCACTAAATGCACAATTCTTCTTCTTATGTAATTCCACACAATAACGTGGAATTCCCAGCTAAACATGTGTGATTATGCTACTCAGTATTACATGAGTTATGCCGTCCCCTATTTGAAATGAAGCTGGACCCTGAGAGATGGGGACATCGGGGCCAGCGTTGGCTCGGGTAGGGGGTTACATGTCCCCTTCCATAGGCCCTGTGGCCAAACCCATGCCACACACAGCTTTTGGCCATGTGTGGCATGTTGGTGGTTTTACATATGGTAATAAAATATTACTGTATGTTAAAGAAATCCCTAGACATTCACTGAAAAAAACAAAGGTTAAAGAAATGTAATAGTTAGGAATTGTAATAATGTTATTTTACATTTAAAAAAAACTAGCAATTCACTGAAAAAACAAAAGGTTAAAGTGACGTTATAGTAGGTGAAAATGTCAGTGCCGTTTATTCACAAAAAGCAACTGAAATTCACCAGATAAGGTTATCTCAAGTAACTATAACTTGTGCCCTAAAGTAAACATAACTTGCCTCCTCACCATTCACTGCTAATTTCCCCACATATTACGTCACTCATGACATGTTCTATAACATCACTGATAGCATCACTTCAGCATCTGAACGACATCATTAATGACAAAATTATGCCTGGAGGTGGAACAAGTTATAGTTACATTAGAGCACAAGTTATAGTTACTTGTTTTCTGCGAGTGCATGGGGGCATTGATATCTCATTTTACAACAAAGTCTTGTTTTGAAGTGTTTTGTTTTACATATACACGCTCTGACAACTACTCGGACTGCCACTTTCTGTATGACTTGCAACTACTTAAGAAACATGAGTTCTCCTATTAAAGACAGAAACTAGTGACTCTTACATCCTTCCTCTCTCTTTTTCTAGCCACTTCTCACCCTCTGTCTTCCTCCAATTACATTTACATGCATGTATTACTACCTCATAAGTTTAATTATTAGAGATGAGAGCGGAGACATCTTCAAGATTCTTCACATTATCTCCTTTCGCCTCTGGATAGCAAAATGTCTCTGAAGGTTTTGTTGCGTGATTTTGTACACTTTGGGGCAAATTTATCAACAATTCATGTAACGCAATGCAGCAAGCCACCTTGTGCTGCACTGCATGAAAGGGAGAGGACAGGAATGCACTGCATTTAACGTTACAAAGCACATTCCTGCTCTCTGCCAGTGTTGGTGCACAATCTGCTGCCTAGTGCCAACGCAGGCACCCTTGCATCATGGTACAAGGGTGCCTGTGTTATAAGCAGGATTATTTTTGTGCAGGAAAGGGCACCTTCTTGCACAAAAGCAATCCTCAGAGGCATTTTCCTCTTTCTAGGGGCCTGATTATGAGTCTAGCAGTCCGAGGACCTCCAGACTTGCGGTGGTGGATCCAGTCACCTTCGCACTGGCGGTCTGACCACCCCATTAGGAGTTGGCCGGTCGGACCTCCCTCGGACCATGGGCTCTGCCAGGGAACCACCGTTCCCTGGCATTGGAGCGGTGGTGAGAGGCCACAATATGCTTGGCGGGACCACAGCGGTCCATATTTCAGGGCCCCCCTGTGCCTCCACCTCATATGGATGCACACAGGGGAGTATAACATGTAGCCCCCTGTGTGCATGCACATAGGTTCCTGCATGGCATGGACTTTTGAGTCGATACTGTGCAGGAACACTGCACTGCGGACCCATTGCGGTGCCTTTTTCAAATGCCCTGCACCTTTAAAAGAGGTAGCGCCATGGGACCGCCACGCCGCCCATCTGCCTGACTACTAAAAAGTCTGAATCTGGAGGGTGGGCAGCGGCGACCTTTGGCGGAGTGCGCCTTGGCAGTTTAGACTGCCGGGCCACAGCTCCGCCAAAAGGTCGTAATCAAGGCCTAAGTGTGCAGCACACAAAGAAAGAGAAAACAACGAGGTGAAATAAACATATTTCTCCTCGTTGCCACTCACCTGGGGAGGAATAGTATTTTGATGCATTCCCAGGTCTACCAGTAATGATAAATCTTGGAATGCACCAAAATCCATGGGTGGATGCTTGGGAACACCCATGATCCACCTATGGAACGCCTCCCTGGGGCAGAGTAACGCAGTGCAGCAATTTGCACTGCCTTGCATTACTCTAGATTTATCAAGCCAGAGTGGCCTTGCACGGCTTGATAAATCTCTCCTAGGTTTTACGTTGCCTTTGTGGCCCCTTGCATGGCACAAGGGCGATGCACAACCTTGATACATTTGCCCCTTTATCTGTGGGTCTCTGCCCATTTGAATGTATTTATTTCAATCCATAAAAAGTCACGTTTTCCTCTTACACAGTAATAATTTGTTAAGTTCACTGAGGTTGCCACAAACAGCTGACAAAAGTATGAGATTTAATCCATGAGGTGCTTATTCTACAGCCTCTAGAGCTCTCCTGGTGTGCATTTAATGGCGGAGGGCTTATAAAGGTAAGGTATATTTCTCATAGATTGCTTCTGGATTATCATGAGTTCTATTACGCAATGCAAAACATCTTAGGGGCTGATTTTCAAAACGTTTGCGCTGGTTTAGCATCACAAAAGTGACGCTAACCAGCGCAAAATTTTGTTTTGCTATTTTCTTTCCTGGAAAGTACCCTGTAAGTAGCCCAAAGCAGCGCCAAGCACTGCTTTGCGTTACTTTGTGCCGAGGGGCTTGACATGGGTGGTACATGTGCGTTCCCATGCAACCACCCATGCCTTTTGACGCAAAACCATATTTACAAAGATTTGTAAACATAATTGTGCGCCAAAAGTTAACGCCCATTCAAAGGAGGCGCTAGCAGGAGAAATGCTTTCATTTCTCCGTGCTTTTCCGACTTTCAATGCGTGCTGCACTCTGCAGCACGTATGCAAAGTGTGAAAAGCTTTGCATCGTGCCTTGCATAGTGTTTTTTACAGGAAGGGTACCCGTCCTGTACAAAAGCTATGCTACACTCATGCACACACCCTAGTGCTGCGGCGCTAAGGTGTGTGCATGGCGCACGGCAGCTGAAATCAGCGCCGGCGTAAGGGAAAGGGGAGGAGAGAGCCATATCTCTGAAGATATGGCACTCTTCTGCTCCCTCCCTGTCGCGCAACGTGGCGCAGCCTCGCGGGGGGCTGTGCTGCGTTGCGCAACTTTTTTGAAAATCTCCCTCCAAATTTACAAAGATTTGTAAACATGGTTTTGCGCCAAAAGTTAACGCTCCTTCAAAGGAGGCGCTAGCAGGAGAAATGCTTTCATTTCTCCGTGCTTTTCCGACTTTCCATGCGTGCTGCACTCTGCAGCACGTATGCAAAGTGGGAAAACCTTTGCATTGTGCCTTGCATAGTGTTTTGTACAGGAAGGGTACCCTTCCTGTACAAAAGCTATGCTACACTCAAGCACACACCCTAGTGCTGTGACGCTAAGGTGTGTGCATGGCGCACGGCAGCTGAAATCAGCGCTGGCGCAAGGGAAAGGGGAGGAGAGAGCCATATCTCTGAAGATATGGCGCTCTCCTGCTCCCTCCCTGTCGCGCAACGCGGCGCAGCCTCGCGGTGTCTGCGCTGCATTGCGCGACTTTTTTGAAAATCTCCCCCCAAATTTACAAAGATTTGTAAACATGGTTTTGCGCCAAAAGTTAACGCCCCTTCAAAGGAGGCGCTCGCAGGAGAAATGCTTTCATTTCTCAGCGCTTTTCCGACTTTCCATGCGTGCTTCACTCTGCAGCACGTATGCAAAGTGGGAAAAGCTTTGAATCGTGCCTTGCATAGTGTCTTGAACAGGAAGGGTACCCTTCCTGTACAAAACCTATGCTACACTCATGCACACACCCTAGCGCTGCGGCGCTAAGGTGTGTGCATGGCGCACAGCAGCTGAAATCAGCGCCGGTGCAAGGGAAAGGGGAGGAGAGAGCCATATCTCTGAAGATATGGCGCTCTCCTGCTCCCTCCCTGTCGTGCAACGTGGCGCAGCCTCGCGGGTGGCAGCGCTGCGTTGTGCGACTTTTTTGAAAATCTCCCCCTTAGAGTGAATCCTACCCATGAAATTTACACCTTACTGTTAACGAGCGTAGAGATTATCACGCTGGTTGTTTGGTGTGGGGTGCGTGTGTTGTGTGTAATTTGTGTAGGTGGTTATCATCCCAAAATTGATTTGGTACCCTGCCCATGTGACGGAACTAGCGGACAGACAACCCTGCATTTTTTATTCTTTTGCAAATATTATATGAAATATAGCGAGGGGACACTCTATCCCTATTTTAAAAAAAGGAAACCTGTTAGCCTGGATCTGGCTTATACAAGCATGCTTGGTATGATCAATGAGGAGCTTGTATTCCGCTTAAGTACTTTTCTGAGAGCTGCGATCCGGGCACGTCAGTCCATGTCAGACCCTTGAATTCTTAACTGTGATTGGTTATGTTGTAAATAATGCATTTTATTCATCATATTTTAAGATGTGAAATTGTGTCTGATAATTTTAACAGTTTTTTTATGGTTGTACTTTTATGGATATACTGCCTATCCGAATAAAGATTATGAATTGATTGTGTAGGTGGATAATTGATGTTGAAGGATTTAGAGACTGGTAGTAAATAAGTGATAGAGGGAGAAAGCCGGGATGAAAAATAACATGGAAGAGTGGGAAAGCGAGAGGAAGTGTAGCCTAGTGTAAGAAAGAAGCATGAGGATTAAGAGCAGGCAACCTTCGTGCTGCTCAGAAGCCTTAGAATTCGGCAGCAAACTAGGCAATGTTTCTGTGTGAGTGAGATTGCACGCACTTTCATGCGTACAGTTTTGTGTGTGTGTGTGCTTGTGTGAGTGTGCGTGCATTTTCACTTTCATAAGACTTGGATCCTGTAAATGTGTTGGCCACTTCAGAGAGAGGGCACTTGGGATTTCATCTCCATGGGAAATAAATCACTTTCACAAATGCACTCGTTTATCCGAGCACAACTAAGTGCAAATAGAAGAAAATTATTTGCACAGATCAGCACATTAATGATTTGAAAAATTAGACGCGTCATTTCTACGTATGATTAACTTTAGTTTTTTATAAAGAGTGCTTAGTCGGACCGAAAAGCATCTGCGATTTTTCGATGTGTGCTAAGTGAAAAACTCTTTATAAATAATTCACCAACTGCTAGAATATATAAAGGGCATAATCAGAACACACACAGCTAATATAAATCCATTTATACAATTTAAGCAACCACTTATTCGCATTCAAAAAATGTAGCTTTTTAGCCTCAGGTTATCAGACTGTTTCAAAAGTAGATATATAAAATATAATACAGAACTATCATCCGAAAAAGTAAATTAATTTATCCAACAATTTCAAAGCACTCTTGAGATGAAAAACAGAATGCAAAAGCGAAGTATACTTGCCATAAAAGAAATAACTGTATTTTTCTTTTAAATTTGTGTTCTCTTTTATCAGAGAATGTATGAATTTAAAACAACTAATAAAAGACACGCATTTAATTCAAGATGATTAATCACAATAGGGTCATTCATAGGAGATTTCTTCTGAAAGAAGTCATGGCAACATGTGATTAGGAAAGATGTCACATTACCAAATGACATACATTGCTTTAATTCGGTATGAATGGCCATCATGCACAAGAGCAGAGCAGCAACTCACTGATTTAGTGATCTGGGCCCAGATTTACTAAATTCTCACGCAACGCAGCACAGCAGCCAAAAATGCGGCACTGCATTGCGTGACAAAGAGAGCGCAGGAGAGCACCATATTTACAGAGTGCAAGGGTCTCTTCATGAGTCTAGCATAGGGTTTGTACTGGAAGGATACCCTTCCAGTACAAATACTATGCTTAGATTAACTTTAAAACTTTTTCCACTTTGTATGTGTGCTGTACAGTGCAGCACACATGTAAAGTCGGAAAAGAAAGGAGAAATAAAAGCATTTCTCTGTGATAGCGCCTATTTGGAATGGGTGGGGTTTTTTAAGCAAAACCCTATCTTTTTTAGCAAGTAGGGTTTTGCATCAAAAGCCTTGGGTGGTTGCATGGGAACGCCCATGCACACCAATGGAACGCCTCCTTGGTGCTAAGTAAGGCAAAGCAGCGCAATATGCTGCTTTGTGTTACTTTCAAGTGATCTTCCAGCGCAAAACAAGTTTTGCACTGGAAAGTAAATAGGGAAGAAAAGACTTTGTGTCGATTTGCATTACTTTTATGACGCAAACAAAAAGCAAAATCTTGGTAAATATACCCCTTGGACCCAGATTTATGAAAAATTAGTGCAGTGCAGCATGTCACCTTGCTGCGCTAAGTCACTGGGAAGGGGCAGGAATGTACCATATTTAGGGCAATATGGCACACTCCTGTCCTTTCCCCTGCACTGGGGCACAATGGGCAGCCTTGCACCATGGTGCAAGGGTGCCTGCATTGCATGCAGGATTGTTTTTCTGCAGGAAGGAGCAGAATGCAGCACACATATGTTGGAAGCCGGAGTCCCCGTCCCGCACCACTGTCACCACATGCGCGACCCGGGACTCCGCACTCAACGTTAGGCCCGTTTGAGATAGCCCTGCTCACCCCTTAGTAGCTTGGCACGAGCAGCCAGGCCTATCTCAAAGGCACGAGACTACAGTATGTGCAACCACACTCACAACAACCCACTGGCGACACCACAAATGGACTCCACACGAGTTTGATAAAACGAGTATAAACTTTATGTAAAAAGATATACGATCAGACCACACGATACATAAACCAACATGTAATAAAGGGTAATATTCGTTCCGGCTGGCTGGTAGGTTCAAATCCCAACCACCGCTTTCAAAATGCTTTGCTGGTCGCAATGCTAGAATCACACACGTTGCAATGGACAAACAATAGTGCGCTGCGTAACGATACAATCCTGTGCTGGGCAAAGGAGAAATAATACAATGCGTAACGATACACCCTGGTACCTGCAATGGGAGAAATAATGCAATGCGTACCGCTACAATCATGTACTGCGCAATGAAGGACTAATGCAATGCGTCACACCCCAATCACGTACTTTGCAATGAGGAAATAATGCAATGCGCGCCGCTACAATCATGTACTTTGCAATGAAGGAATAATGCAATGCATAGCTACAATCATGTACTTTGCAATGAAGAAATAATGCAATGCGGGCCACTACAATCCTGTACTTTGCAATGGAGAAATAATGCAATGCGTAGCGCTACAATCGTGTACTTCGTTATGCAGAAATAATGTCAGGCGTCATAAGACAGTCCGGCAGTTCGTTAGCATCAATATTGGCAATGTGTATTACAACAGTCAGCCTCTTCGATAACAGTTGCCCCCCACACGTATCAACGATGACATAAAGTACAGCTTCTCACTCTGGCCCCAGTACTGCCACTCCTGAACGCAGTACGGGCCCCAATCTGAGCCGAAGCAAAGGCTCACGTCGCCAGCAGGACTGAGAGGCCAAGAGAGTGTCCCTCCGCGCCCAGGCAGTGATCCACGTTACCTGGGGGCGCGACCCCACTCTCCTCTCCTCCTTCAGCGAACTGGGTCTTCAGTGTAGAACTTTCTCAATGGGCCTCAGCAGCTCGGCCTGGCAGCTCAGCTCCTCCGGGGCGGCCGGTCCAGCCGCGACTGTTAGGAAGGTCTCAGGCGGCCGCAGGGCACACGTACCCCACGCCCCTGAGATTACGTTACTCCGGGTGCACGTTCACCACAGCACCCTCTGGGTCTCCTCTGGCACGAAGCCACACACACAACGCTGAGGGGACTTCACGTTGTCTCCGAGTGCACGTTCACCAGGCACTCCTTCCTGCGGTCTCAGTTGGCACCAAGACACGCACACCGCGCTGCAGAGACTCACTTTCTTCCAGTGCACACGATGATCAGCCGATCACCTCCACAGTCCCAGGTTGCACCAAAGCACGCACACTGCTTCACTGAGACTTACTCCAACTCCGGTGCCCCGATATCCAGGCGCTCTTCACCAACGCCTTTGGCCGTACCCCGACACGCTCACCGTGTCCGAGCCTCACTTCTCCTCCGGTGCACTCGATGACCAGGCGCTCTTCACCAGCGCCTCCGGTGCACCCCGACACGCACCCTGCGCGTCCGAGACTCACTCCACTTCCGATGCACACGTTGACCAGGCGCTCCTCACCAACGCCTCCTGTGCACCACGACATGCACCCTTCGCGTCCGAGACTCTCTTCAACTCCGATGCACCTGCCGACCAGGTGCTCTTCACCAGCGCCTGCGGTGCACCACGACATGCACCCTGTGCGTCCGAGTCTCACGTCACCTCCGATGCACACGCTGACCAGGCGCTCTTCACCAATGCCTGCTGTGCACCACGACACGCACCCAGCGCGTCCGAGACTCACTTCACCTTCGGTGCACAGGTTGACCAGGCGCTCTTCACCAACGCCTCCTGTGCACCACGACACGCACCCAGCACGTCCGAGTCTCACTTCTCCTCCTTGTGTCCAAGATCACAGGGCACACCTTCCGAGGGTCTCAACCTGCCACAACACGCGCCCTCCGCGTTGTTTGAAACTTCTCCGGAAACTTTTATGTTCCAGTGTTTCCAAACAGGGAGCCAGCTCACCTCGGGCCCTTGGGGTAACAAGACACAGCACAAAGCACAGTCTTCTTCAAGCAGGGGGACCCAGCGCACAAAGCACAGTCCCAACAGCCTCTTCCTTGGTTAAACCAGCAAACTGCAGACCAGCCCCAGATCACGAAGCAAGGGTTGGTCCTTCAGTTGTTCCTTCCTTAGCAGATGTTCCTCTTGACCACGAAATGGGTTCAAGCCTTTTCAGTCTCAATCCATTTCTATTCCAACGTTCAGGGGTCTCAGCTCTCATAGTTATACCCCTAAATGTCTTTGAAGTTCGTTGTGCTCAGGGGTCCCTGACCCCTTCCTAAATCAGTTCTTGGTGTCTCCCTCCCAGTGTCACCTTTCTCCCTTTGATACTGGGGGTCTGGATCCTTAATCACTCAGCAGGAGATGGGTCAATTGTTTTATAGCTGCAATCCAGGCCTCTTCACCTCCCGGTGCTTTTCCTCTCCTACTCTCCAGATGCAGGTCAGCCTGGTGCCATCTCAACCCCTCCCTTGGTAAAGACCTACCCCAGCTCCTCTCCCCTCTCAGATCCAGACAGTCAATCACATTCAGCAGAGACACACAGAAATGCTTAAAGCACAAAACTCAGCCACTTTCTAAAGAGTGGTTTCTGAACACACAGTGACATAACCACGTTCATAGAAAGATGTGTTATGACACTGTGAGTTCATACATACTACACTTTACCTCTCCATTTTAAACTTATGGGAAACTAGGCTAACAAACACAATACCCAGCCTCCCCCATTCTGTCCTATGGGCAGGATGGCCTTTCACCAGTGAAAAACGAAATGGAGTGTTTTTCACTGTCAGGACATAACACACACCTCAGTATATGTCCTGCCTTTTACTTACACTGCACCCTGCCCAGGGGGTACCCGGGACCTACCACAGGGGTGCCCACTGTGTACGCAAAAGGGAAAGTAAGGCCTGACAAGTGGTTGCACTTGTCAGGACAACATGCTAACTTAGCAAACTGCGTTCAGGCCCTACACTGCAGGCCTGAGTTCCCTTCTCCGCGCACCTTTGCATTACTAGCCCTGGCACACACAGTGCACATCACTAGGGACTTTACTAGTAAGGCAACATACCAATCATGGCCAACCAATTACCATTACACTTTACACAGGGAACACTTGTACTTTGACACTGATCAGCAGTGGCAAAGTACCCAAAGCATCTAAATTGGCAACTCTATGTCAGGAAAACGGTCTAGGGGGAAAGCAAAATGTTTAGGGAACTTTAGCCAAAAAGGTCAAGTCCTACAACATATATAGAGGAAAAAATTAGGAGAAATAAAGATATTTCTCCCAATCCCGCCTCTCCTGGGGAGGCATATCTTTTTGGTGCATTCCCAGTTTTACCTGTTCTTGTAAATTTTGAATGTGTCAAAATCCATGGATGTTGTGTGGGAACACCCACGCAAACACCATTGGAAATGCCCCCCTGGTGCAGACTAAAGCAGTGCAGTGATTTGCATTGCATTACATTACTCGAGATTTATGATGCCAAGCATGGTCACACAAGGTAGCCTTACGTGGCCTCATAAATTGAATTTTTCCTTTGCGTTGATCTTACACCACGCTGCGTGGTGCAAGAGCGATGCAAAGGGGCTCATAAATATGCCGCCTAATTGTTAAGGATATCAGCTCAGGTTCTGTTTTATGATACAGGTCCATGTAGCAGGAAATTTACTTCACAATATGTATATTTGAAATATGCATGGTTGTCGATTTTAGCATAATGGTCCATATATAGCTAACATTATATAGAGAACATTCTGAGCAGTGCCAAACAGTGGTATGGGCCATTCCTCTCTTGAAATGAAAAGAAGTGGCATATTCAATGCGGAGTCTTGCATTGTACTGGACGTTCTGCAGAAAAGAATTAGATTTATACTTACATAGCACCAGCTAATAATAACAATATTATTTTGAAATTACTCCTTATCTCATCCCAAATCTAAAGAATTAAAAAAATGCGCCTCAGCTTCAAATTTGTTTCAAATCTGTTCGTAATTTAAAGTTATTCACAAAATAAATATTTACATTTACATACTGTTTGAACTCAAGTCATTGTAGCTATCACACACGCTTCATGTCATTGTGGCTATCGCACGAGCCAAAGGTAATTCATCTGCGAAATGTGGGTAAAGCTCAAGCAGAACCTACAATTTTGAAAACAAGAAAAAAACTATTCAATATTCCAAACTGAATTTAGGAAAATTAGAAAACTACACGCAAATGAGCAAAGTTGGATAGGAGAAACCACAAATATGTTTTTTATGGATACTACAAATAGTAAAGCATCGCCATGTACACAGTTGAAGCTGGCAAGATTTGCCCAGAATTGGATATGTCATCTTCCAGCTCCCACTGAAGCTCATTGTTTTTGACACCACAAGCTCCAATAACTATCAACAACTGTTGATTTTAAAGCCACTGAGCTCACTTTGCTGCTGGAATAGATTTGAAGGCTTGCCCCAGTCCAAGGTTTCACCTTACGATTTAGTGACTTTTTTTTGTTATCAAAATCCACTAGCGGTACAAGGCTGGAAGGTGTAGCTGGGCAGAGCTCCACAAGACCAGATTCCTTTATTGCAAGGACCAGCTGAGCCAACTTTTAGAGCAGCAAAACCCTGTGAGTGGTAAGAAGCAGTTTTTTTGCCCAACTAGGGTACTTCCTCCCCGAGGCACAATAGCCTGCAGGCCTGAATGTTGCTGTGGAGACACATGGAACCTACTAGTTTCCTTCCACATCATCAGTGCTGAACATGTCCAACACTGTGCTCAGTGCTGCGGGCGAAGAGGGGAAAAGGAGGATAGGGATATGAGAGAAGGCACACAAGAGACATCATTGGTGTGTAGTAAGAACACTCTGGACCGTGTCTTCCAATTTAACTCTGGTCAATAGACCTTGTTAGTAGCCTAAGAGGAAAAGGGGTTAACAACAATCTAAATCTCCAGGTACAGTGTGATCATTACAATTACACAAAAAAGGTCTGAGTCAATACCTTGAAGTGAAAAGGGTTTATTACAAACTCAAAGCCAGACTGACATATATCAATCTCAAGAACATGCTGAAAAAGTACAAAATCATCAAAGGAAGACCAAAGCAACATATATTATTGGTCCTCAACAGCAAAGAACATAAACAAATTTCAGTTGCACCAATTCACAGAATAAGGGAAAGAGTTTGATGAGTAGACAAATGGTTTTGATCTTTTTCCCCATACTTTGAGAAGATTAGCAACATCTAACTAAACCCTACACTGAATTAAAGATAGGGGATACGCTATTGAATCAAGGAAGCAAGAAAGGTATCAGCATCAGAACCTCTGTAGAAGTTCTTTAGGTAAGGAATTATGTATAGCATTAAGTCACACAATCAGAGATGTCAAGAGAGGTCTGTACCTCTCCAAGTCTAAAAGGAATCTGACTAACCCCAAGGTCGGTTCACTAATTAAAACACACAAAGAACATTCGAGAAACATGACCTCACATGCATGACAGTATTTTTCCAGTTCCCAGAAAATAATTTGGCGCCTTGAACACTACTCCCATTCCAGTCTCCCCTTCCAAAGCATCCTTGGATTCCTCCCTTCATCTGATAGTACCAACTGGTAACACTCACTTGGTTCTTCATTAAAATGGTTTGACCTTGCCAGCTTCTTCTTCGTCTCACTATCTCAGAAATGCAATGTGATTTTTACTAACTAATGAATTCCTGTGGTTTGCACCCGCAGTGGAGAAAAACATATAGAAAAACAACTTTCTTGTTGGGGTTAAATGTCTCAACTGTAAGCTTAAGGCCCACAATCATGCTAACTTAACATTTCTTCTTAATTGCATATACATTCTACAACCTACATATAATCAACTAAATGAATTATTTAATAAAAGGGTCAAGCTACTTTATGCTGTACTCTTATATGCTGTACAAAAAACTGATACAGGTCTTAATAAATGGAAATGACAACTGGTCCCAATTTATATAAAAATTATTAACCAGGCATATGATTAATTCCCACTAATCCCTCTCGAATGCACTGCATTAATTGCATTTTAGCACACCACTTTACAATCTAAACCTATAGAAGATTAATATCAGCAATCCTGATGTTTTTGTAAAGGAAAACGGTAATATGCATACAAATATATATATCTAGAACACACAATGAATGCACATTCTATATTTTTAGTGCACCACATCTCATTGAAATTATTGCACTTCATGAGTACGTAAGGCCAAATGTAAAGGTATATATGTAAAAGGGTGGAGCCAAAATTATGCTACTCCAACACCTCCTCTGATGGCGATCAAGCCACCACACATTACAATTAGATCATTATCAGATTAGACAAATCAAAACCTAGTGGTCTTGAACATCTTTCATCTAGACTCGTCTAGACGCTTCATTTCATCATAATGTTTACTCAGACCTTCTTCTAATTCCACATCTTCTGTCTCCCTTTTCACTCCCTGTCTAGCTTGTGCATACCGATAGCCCTTAAAGATCTCAAATACGAATATCGCACAAAGGGCAATTATCAAAAGAGGTTTCAAATTAGCATCCAGAATTCCACTTCCCAAACTTCCAAATCATTGGCCTATCGAAGCAAACCCATTTCCATTGACTTCCCAAGCACACAGGTTTTAAATGCATGTTGTGCGGCGGGATTTTTAAAGACATGGTATGAATCTATAATTGTACCTATTTTTAAAAAAGGAGATAGGGCGAACCCAATATGTTACCGCCCTATCTCTTTGTTGGACTCCACGGTGAAGATCGTAGGGAGAGTGGTACTAGAAAGATTGCAGGCTTGGGCGGATAACCAGGCAATTTTAAGTGATTTGCAATATGGTTTTCGCAAGGGCCTGGGTACTATTGATCAGGGACTTAATCTGTATATTTTATTAGATAAATATATTAGAGCGAAGAAGGAAAGGCTGTTTTTAACTTTTGTAGACCTTACGGCAGCATTTGACTGCGTTGTACATGCTAAATTATGGTCAATTTTAGAGGGGCTGGGGGTGGATGTTTCATTAATCTCTTTTCTAAGACAACTTTACTCTGGGGCAAAGGCGAAGGTGCGCTTTGGGTTGGGCGGGGACTGTACTAAAAATTTTAAAGTAGGTAAGGGAGTAAGGCAAGGTTGTGTTTTAGCCCCTTTTTTATTTACGTTATATATCAATGATCTGGAATCTGTTTTGGTTAAAGAGTGCAGGGATATACCAATGGCAATAGGGCGTTCTATTCCTGCACTCCTTTATGCAGATGATGCGGTCCTTATGGCTCGCACCCCGCTCGGCCTACAGAGAGTAGTTGACACTTTTACTACCTTTATGAATAATCTGGGCCTCACAATCAATTGCTCAAAAACGTTTGTTATGAATTGCGGGAACGGGGGTAAAAAAAAGTGTAAGTCCATTTTTATTAATTCTAAGGTTTTAGAGAACACTAGCACCTTCTCGTATCTAGGAATTTAATTTGACTATACAGGATCCTGGACTCGGGCAGTCCAGGCAAGAAGGCTTCTGTTCAAAAAATCATTGATAGCACTGTCCAATTTTAGTAGGAAGTTGGGGAAACGCCCACCGGGTGACCTGTTGCAAATCTATAAAGCTAAATGTGTTAGTATCGCCACTTACGGAGCTGGAATTTGGGGCGTTGCTAATGTTAAATCACTCCAGCAGGCAGAAAATTTGTTTTTTAGGTATCTCTTGGCAGTACCTGATAGCACGTCAAATTTTATCTGTCACACTGAATTGGGTATGCCTTACTTGGAGGATGTGATTAAATTGCAGCCTGTGCTTTTGTGGCACAGGGTTTGGAGTACGGAGGAATCAGCTTTTAACAGACACATAATGAAGGATGCTATGGGGTTGGAAGGGGCCAGCTGCATAAGATGGCTTGAATACGTTAAATGTTTTTTATCTCAATTAGGCCATCAAGAATACTATAACAATCCCCATACCCTGTCTAATGTGTCAAGAAAGGATCTAAAGATTGTATGTTTGCAGTTTTTGAGTGACATCAGAAATATGGCTGAAATGAAAAAAACGACAGTCTAAATGCATTACCAAACTCTGGCCACTACAACTGCGCAATCATATCTCCTGCTAGTAACTGGTGATTACGATCGATTTTTGCTAACCCGGTTTAGATTAAATATCTTACATAGGTCTTTGAGTTTCCCCGAACAAAATGATTGGTCCAAAATTCTCTGTAAGTGTCCGTGTGACGATATTTCTGTGCAATCAAAGATTCATATTCTGTTTTTCAGTGCTTTTTATTCTGCTGCTAGGAAAAGATGGATTAAACCAGTTCTGATGAAGCTGGGATTGAGGCAGTGCCGCCCCGCATTCTTGGCCCTACAATTTTTAGATAATGAATTTATTATTGCCTCAGTCAATGCTTTTTTAAGAAATGTTTTTAAATTACGTAAATTAATTGTAATATAATATTTCTTTTTAGTGGTCTCCTGTATAAACTGTCCAAGTGTTCTTAAATTTGTTCTCATATTATCTTATGTGTTTGATATGAAATGTGCTTTTATGGTTTACATTGTCTGTAACCGAATAAAGTTCTTTTGAATTGAATTGAATTGATTGACTTCCCAAGCACCTGTTGCTTCCAACTCTTTTAAATCCTTCGTCAACTCAGATATATTCTTAATATATTTCTCTAGGTCCTTACTTTTATCTGGGATATAATTACAAAATAGCTTTTTTACTACCAAACTCCGCCCTCTTTTGTGAGCAAAAAGTCTACAGCAATTCTATTCTGTAAAACCATAGACCATATCACCATCATCTCAGTATTTGCAAGTAATAAAGAGTTTGCAGTACTAGTAGCCAATTTGTCCACTACTGTAGACAGCTTTCTAATTTTCAGATCATTCAGAATTACCCATACAGATGGGGTAATGGCATCAAAGATATCTCCCACTACTTCTGATGCACTACTACCTCGCTAAGTTCTGGAATTCTTTTCGCATACAGGATAATTAAATGTTCCACATTATAAATCTTCGGGGAAAACTATGCCAAGAAAACAGCTACCAAACCATACATATGGCAATTTGAAAAATGCATTTTGTTCACAAATAAAATAAACTCCAGGAATCACAGGATCCTATCCCTCTGGAAAACGAGAATTCTTCCCTCTTGCTTCAAAAGTATGTTTACATTTGCCCTCCCCTATAAACAAAGGATCTATATAAATCAACATGTATACACAACTTTCCTTTGTGTTTCCAATCTAAAACTAAGGCGGGTAAGTTTCTTTTTTCAGAGGTGGTGGTCCCTGGGGCAGTGTGGGGAGGGGCAGGAGCCCCCACACTTCTTTGATTTTATTGGAGCGCCGGGGAGGTGGCAGTCCCCGGGGCCTGTGGGGGCCCGCAAGGCCCCCTCACCCCTATTAAACGAAAGCCCCGGGGAGGTGGCGGTCCCCGGGGCAGTGTGGGGGGGAAGGAGCCCCCACGCATTTTTTATAAATAAGCCCTGGGGAGGTGGCGGTCCCGTGGCTGCGGGGGGGCTGCGTGCCCCCCTGCACATTATGGATGAAGCCCCGGGGAAGTGGCGGTCCCCTGCTAATTACCTCAAGTAACTATAACTTGTGCCCTAAGATAACTACAACTCGCGGCCCCCATGCACAGTTTTCTCATCAATGATTTTCCAGCAAATGTTGCACTGATATTATCAATGATGTCATAGAAGATGTCTTGAGTGATGTAATATGTGGAGTAATTAACAGTGCATGGCAATGACGCGAGTTATAGTTACCTAAAGCATGAGTTATAGTTACTTGAGATAACTCTAGCTGAATTTCTATGGTATGTTCTCCTGCCAATTTGGTTGTGTATTTTTGATGTAGAGGAATAGAAGAAAATCTCCACCAAACAAAAAGCACTTACTTCATTTAATTAAGAGGAAGTACCCTTGTTTGGTGAAGGTTGAGTTATCTGTCTATTGCCTCAACATTTTGTTCTCTATGTGATGATTAATTTTGTCACACATTCCTGCTTAATATGTTTGAGCACCAAACACCCTGCCAGACTTCCAGGCACACCAAGTTGCTGGAGACATTACCTTGTGGTCCTTCATGCAGCTGTAGCATGAAATATGTCTAGGCATTCACCTAACGAGGTAGCACTTACTAATCAACCACTAGAAAGTACTCCAGTTGAGTCGACATTTAATTCATAACTATGGCCTCCTTCTGACTAAATTCACAGACAAGGTTCCATTCCATTCTGACACAGATGCTCAATTCATTTTGGTTGTATTTAGTGCTATTTCTTAGCGCTAAATGTATCCTGGGGTCCTTTTGACGCCAAGAAATAGCACTAAATGCACAATTCTTCTTCTTATGTAATTCCACGCAATAACGTGGAATTCCCAGCTAAACATGTGTGATTATGCTACTCAGTATTACATGAGTTATGCCGTCCCCTATTTGAAATGAAGCTGGACCCTGAGAGATGGGGACATCGGGGCCAGCGTTGGCTCGGGTAGGGGGTTACATGTCCCCTTCCATAGGCCCTGTGGCCAAACCCATGCCACACACAGCTTTTGGCCATGTGTGGCATGTTGGTGGTTTTACATATGGTAATAAAATATTACTGTATGTTAAAGAAATCCCTAGACATTCACTGAAAAAAACAAAGGTTAAAGAAATGTAATAGTTAGGAATTGTAATAATGTTATTTTACATTTAAAAAAACTAGCAATTCACTGAAAAAACAAAGGTTAAAGTGACGTTATAGTAGGTGAAAATGTCAGTGCCGTTTATTCACAAAAAGCAACTGAAATTCACCAGATAAGGTTATCTCAAGTAACTATAACTTGTGCCCTAAAGTAAACATAACTTGCCTCCTCACCATTCACTGCTAATTTCCCCACATATTACGTCACTCATGACATGTTCTATAACATCACTGATAGCATCACTTCAGCATCTGAACGACATCATTAATGACAAAATTATGCCTGGAGGTGGAACAAGTTATAGTTACATTAGAGCACAAGTTATAGTTACTTGTTTTCTGCGAGTGCATGGGGGCATTAATATCTCATTTTACAACAAAGTCTTGTTTTGAAGCGTTTTGTTTTACATATACACGCTCTGACAACTACTCGGACTGCCACTTTCTGTATGACTTGCAACTACTTAAGAAACATGAGTTCTCCTATTAAAGACAGAAACTAGTGACTCTTACATCCTTCCTCTCTCTTTTTCTAGCCACTTCTCACCCTCTGTCTTCCTCCAATTACATTTACATGCATGTATTACTACCTCATAAGTTTAATTATTAGAGATGAGAGCGGAGACATCTTCAAGATTCTTCACATTATCTCCTTTCGCCTCTGGATAGCAAAATGTCTCTGAAGGTTTTGTTGCGTGATTTTGTACACTTTGGGGCAAATTTATCAACAATTCATGTAACGCAATGCAGCAAGCCACCTTGTGCTGCACTGCATGAAAGGAGAGGACAGGAATGCACTGCATTTAACGTTACAAAGCACATTCCTGCTCTCTGCCAGTGTTGGTGCACAATCTGCTGCCTAGTGCCAACGCAGGCACCCTTGCATCATGGTACAAGGGTGCCTGTGTTATAAGCAGGATTATTTTTGTGCAGGAAAGGGCACCTTCTTGCACAAAAGCAATCCTCAGAGGCATTTTCCTCTTTCTAGGGGCCTGATTATGAGTCTAGCAGTCCGAGGACATCCAGACTTGCGGTGGTGGATCCAGTCACCTTCGCACTGGCGGTCTGACCACCCCATTAGGAGTTGGCCTGTCGGACCTCCCTCGGACCATGGGCTCTGCCAGGGAACCACCGTTCCCTGGCATTGGAGCGGTGGTGAGAGGCCACAATATGCTTGGCGGGACCACAGCGGTCCATATTTCAGGGCCCCCCTGTGCCTCCACCTCATATGGATGCACACAGGGGAGTATAACATGTAGCCCCCTGTGTGCATGCACATAGGTTCCTGCATGGCATGGACTTTTGAGTCGATAATGTGCAGGAACACTGCACTGCGGACCCATTGCGGTGCCTTTTTCAAATGCCCTGCACCTTTAAAAGAGGTAGCGCCATGGGACCGCCACGCCGCCCATCTGCCTGACTACTAAAAAGTCTGAATCTGGAGGGTGGGCAGCGGCGACCTTTGGCGGAGCGCGCCTTGGCAGTTTAGACTGCCGGGCCACAGCTCCGCCAAAAGGTCGTAATCAGGGCCTAAGTGTGCAGCACACAAAGAAAGAGAAAACAACGAGGTGAAATAAACATATTTCTCCTGCGTTGCCACTCACCTGGGGAGGAATAGTATTTTGATGCATTCCCAGGTCTACCAGTAATGATAAATCTTGGAATGCACCAAAATCCATGGGTGTATGCTTGGGAACACCCATGATCCACCTATGGAACGCCTCCCTGGGGCAGAGTAACGCAGTGCAGCAATTTGCACTGCCTTGCATTACTCTAGATTTATCAAGCCAGAGTGGCCTTGCACGGCTTGATAAATCTCTCCTAGGTTTTACGTTGCCTTTGTGGCCCCTTGCATGGCACAAGGGCGATGCACAACCTTGATACATTTGCCCCTTTATCTGTGGGTCTCTGCCCATTTGAATGTATTTATTTCAATCCATAAAAAGTCACGTTTTCCTCTTACACAGTAATAATTTGTTAAGTTCACTGAGGTTGCCACAAACAGCTGACAAAAGTATGAGATTTAATCCATGAGGTGCTTATTCTACAGCCTCTAGAGCTCTCCTGGTGTGCATTTAATGGCGGAGGGCTTATAAAGGTAAGGTATATTTCTCATAGATTGCTTCTGGATTATCATGAGTTCTATTACGCAATGCAAAACATCTTAGGGGCTGATTTTCAAAACGTTTGCGCTGGTTTAGCATCACAAAAGTGACGCTAACCAGCGCAAATTTTTGTTTTGCTATTTTCTTTCCTGGAAAGTACCCTGTAAGTAGCCCAAAGCAGCGCCAAGCACTGCTTTGCGTTACTTTGTGCCGAGGGGCTTGACATGGGTGGTACATGTGCGTTCCCATGCAACCACCCATGCCTTTTGACGCAAAACCATATTTACAAAGATTTGTAAACATAATTTTGCGCCAAAAGTTAACGCCCATTCAAAGGAGGCGCTAGCAGGAGAAATGCTTTCATTTCTCCGTGCTTTTCCGACTTTCAATGCGTGCTGCACTCTGCAGCACGTATGAAAAGTGTGAAAAGCTTTGCATCGTGCCTTGCATAGTGTTTTTTACAGGAAGGGTACCCGTCCTGTACAAAAGCTATGCTACACTCATGCACACACCCTAGTGCTGCGGCGCTAAGGTGTGTGCATGGCGCACGGCAGCTGAAATCAGCGCCGGCGTAAGGGAAAGGGGAGGAGAGAGCCATATCTCTGAAGATATGGCGCTCTCCTGCTCCCTCCCTGTCGCGCAACGCGGCGCAGCCTCGCGGTGTCTGCGCTGCATTGCGCGACTTTTTGAAAATCTCCCCCAAATTTACAAAGATTTGTAAACATGGTTTTGCGCCAAAAGTTAACGCCCCTTCAAAGGAGGCGCTCGCAGGAGAAATGCTTTCATTTCTCAGCGCTTTTCCGACTTTCCATGCGTGCTTCACTCTGCAGCACGTATGCAAAGTGGGAAAAGCTTTGCATCGTGCCTTGCATAGTGTCTTGAACAGGAAGGGTACCCTTCCTGTACAAAACCTATGCTACACTCATGCACACACCCTAGCGCTGCGGCGCTAAGGTGTGTGCATGGCGCACAGCAGCTGAAATCAGCGCCGGTGCAAGGGAAAGGGGAGGAGAGAGCCATATCTCTGAAGATATGGCGCTCTCCTGCTCCCTCCCTGTCGTGCAACGTGGCGCAGCCTCGCGGGTGGCAGCGCTGCGTTGTGCGACTTTTTTGAAAATCTCCCCCTTAGAGTGAATCCTACCCATGAAATTTACACCTTACTGTTAACGAGCGTAGAGATTATCATGCTGGTTGTTTGGTGTGGGGTGCGTGTGTTGTGTGTAATTTGTGTAGGTGGATAATTGATGTTGAAGGATTTAGAGACTGGTAGTAAATAAGTGATAGAGGGAGAAAGCCGGGATGAAAAATAACATGGAAGAGTGGGAAAGCGAGAGGAAGTGTAGCCTAGTGTAAGAAAGAAGCATGAGGATTAAGAGCAGGCAACCTTCGTGCTGCTCAGAAGCCTTAGAATTCGGCAGCAAACTAGGCAATGTTTCTGTGTGAGTGAGATTGCACGCACTTTCATGCGTACAGTTTTGTGTGTGTGTGTGCTTGTGTGAGTGTGCGTGCATTTTCACTTTCATAAGACTTGGATCCTGTAAATGTGTTGGCCACTTCAGAGAGAGGGCACTTGGGATTTCATCTCCATGGGAAATAAATCACTTTCAAAAATGCACTCGTTTATCCGAGCACAACTAAGTGCAAATAGAAGAAAATTATTTGCACAGATCAGCACATTAATGATTTGAAAAATTAGACGCGTCATTTCTACGTATGATTAACTTTAGTTTTTTATAAAGAGTGCTTAGTCGGACCGAAAAGCATCTGCGATTTTTCGATGTGTGCTACAGTGAAAAACTCTTTATAAATAATTCACCAACTGCTAGAATATATAAAGGGCATAATAAGAACACACACAGCTAATATAAATCCATTTATACAATTTAAGCAACCACTTATTCGCATTCAAGAAATGTAGCTTTTTAGCCTCAGGTTATCAGACTGTTTCAAAAGTAGATATATAAAATATAATACAGAACTATCATCCGAAAAAGTAAATTAATTTATCCAACAATTTCAAAGCACTCTTGAGATGAAAAACAGAATGCAAAAGCGAAGTATTCTTGCCATAAAAGAAATAACTGTATTTTTCTTTTAAATTTGTGTTCTCTTTTATCAGAGAATGTATGAATTTAAAACAACTAATAAAAGACACCCATTTAATTCAAGATGATTAATCACAATAGGGTCATTCATAGGAGATTTCTTCTGAAAGAAGTCATGCCAACATATTATTAGGAAAGATGTCACATTACCAAATGACATACATTGCTTTAATTCGGTATGAATGGCCATCATGCACAAGAGCAGAGCAGCAACTCACTGATTTAGTGATCTGGGCCCAGATTTACTAAATTCTCACGCAACGCAGCGCAGCAGCCAAAAATGCTGCACTGCATTGCGTGACAAAGAGAGCGCAGGAGAGCACCATATTTACAGAGTGCAAGGGTCTCTTCGTGAGTCTAGCATAGGGTTTGTACTGGAAGGATACCCTTCCAGTACAAATACTATGCTTAGATTAACTTTAAAACTTTTTCCACTTTGTATGTGTGCTGTACAGTGCAGCACACATGTAAAGTCGGAAAAGAAAGGAGAAATAAAAGCATTTCTCTGTTATAGCGCCTATTTGGAATGGGTGGGGTTTTTTAAGCAAACCCCTATCTTTTTTAGCAAGTAGGGTTTTGCATCAAAAGCCTTGGGTGGTTGCATGGGAACGCCCATGCACCACCCATGGAACGCCTCCTTGGTGCTAAGTAAGGCAAAGCAGCGCAATATGCTGCTTTGTGTTACTTTCAAGTGATCTTCCAGCGCAAAACAAGTTTTGCACTGGAAAGTAAATAGGGAAGAAAAGACTTCGTGTCGTTTTGCATTACTTTTATGACGCAAACAAAAAGCAAAATCTTGGTAAATATACCCCTTGGACCCAGATTTATGAAAAATTGGTGCAGTGCAGCATGTCACCTTGCTGCGCTAAGTCACTGGGAAGGGGCAGGAATGTACCATATTTAGGGCAATATGGCGCACTCCTGTCCTTTCCCCTGTGCTGGGGCACAACGGGCAGCCTTGCACCATGGTGCAAGGGTGCCTGCATTGCATGCAGGATTGTTTTTCTGCAGGAAGGGGCAGAATGCAGCACACATATGTTGGAAGCCGGAGTCCCCGTCCCGCACCACTGTCACCAAATGCGAGACCCGGGACTCCTCACTCAACGCTAGGCCAAGTAAGGCCACCGCTTGAGATAGCCCTCTCACCACCTTAGTAGCTTGGCACGAGCAGCCAGGCCTATCTCCAAGGCACGAGTATACAGTATGTGCAATCACACTCACAACAACCCACTGGCGACACCACAAATGGACTCCACACGAGTTTGATAAAACGAGTATAAACTTTATGTAAAAAGATATACGATCAGACCACACAATACATAAGCCAACATGTAATAAAGGGTAATATTCGTTCCGGCTGGCTGGTAGGTTCAAATCCCAACCACTGCTTTCAAAATGCTATGCTGGTCGCAATGCTAGAATCACACACATTGCAATGGACAAACAATAGTGCGCTGCGTAATGATACAATCCTGTGCTGGGCAAAGGAGAAATAATACAATGCGTAACAATACACCCCGGTACCTGCAATGGGAGAAATAATGCAATGCGTACCACTACAATCATGTACTGCGCAATGAAGGACTAATGCAATGCGTCACACCCCAATCACATACTTTGCAATGAGGATATAATGCAATGCACGCCGCTACAATAATGTACTTTGCAATGAAGGAATAATGCAATGCGTAGCTACAATCCTGTACTTTGCAATGGAGAAATAATGCAATGCGTAGCTCTACAATCGTGTACTTCGTTATGCAGAAATAATGTCAGGCGTCATAAGACAGTCCGGCAGTTCGTTAGCAGCAATATTGGCAATGTGTATTACGACAGTCAGCCTCTTCAATAACAGTTGCCCCCCACACGTATCAACGATGACATAAAGTACAGCTTCTCACTCTGGCCCCAGTACTGACACTCCTGAACGCAGTACGGGCCCCAATCTGAGCCGAAGCAAAGGCTCAGGTCACCAGAAGGACAGAGAGGCCGAGAGAGTGTCCCTCCGAGCCCGCGCCCCGCCCAGGCAGTGATCCACGTTACCTGGGGGCGCGACCCCACTCTCCTCTCCTCCTTCAGCGAACTGGGCCTTCCGTGTAGAACTTTCTCAATGGGCCTCAGCGGCTCGGCCTGGCAGTTCAGCTCCTCTGGGCTGCCGGTCCGGGCCGCGACTGTTAGGAAGGTCTCAGGCGGCCGCAGGGCACATGTACCTCACGCCCCTGAAATTACGTTGCTCCGGGTGCACGTTCACCACAGCACCCTCTGGGTCTCCTCTGGCACGAAGCCACACACACAACGCTGATGGGACTTCATGTCGACTCTGAGTGCACGTTCACCAGGCACTCCTTCCTGCAGTCTCAGTTGGCACCAAGACACGCACACCGCGCTGCAGAGACTCACTTTCTTCTGGTGCACACGATGATCAGCCGATCCCCTCCACAGTCCCAGGTTGCACCAAAGCACGCACACTGCTTCACTGAGACTTACTCCAACTCCGGTGCCCCGATATCCAGGCGCTCTTCACCAACGCCTTCGGCCGCACCCCGACACGCTCACCGTGTCCGAGCCTCACTTCTCCTCCGGTGCACTCGATGACCAGGCGCTCTTCACCAGCGCCTCCAGTGCACCCCGACACGCACCCTGCGTGTCCGAGACTCACTCCACTTCCGATGCACACGTTGACCAGGCGCTCCTCACCAATGCCTCCTGTGCACCACAACATGCACCCTGCACGTCCGAGACTCCCTTCACCTCCGATGCACCCGCCGACCAGGCGCTCTTCACCAGCGCCTGCCGTGCACCACGACACGCACCCTGCACGTCCGAGTCTCAAGTCACCTCCGATGCACACGTTGACCAGGCGCTCTTCACCAACGCCTCCTGTGCACCACGACACGCACCCATCGCGTCCGAGTCTCACTTCTCCTCCGTGTGTCCAAGATCACAGGGCACACCTTCCGAGGGTCTCAAGCTGCCACAACACGCGCCCTCCGCGTCGCTTGAAACTTCTCCGGAAACGTTTATGTTCCTGTGTTTCCAAACAGGGAGCCAGCTCACCTCGGACCCTTGGGGTAACAAGACACAGCACAAAGCACAGTCTTCTTCAAGCAGAGGGACCCAGTGCACAAAGCACAGTCCCAACAGCCTCTTCCTTGGTTAAAACAGCAAACTGCAGACCAGCCCCAGATCACGAAGCAAGGGTTGGTCCTTCCCAGCAGTCTCTTCAGTTGTTCCTTCCTTAGCAGAGGTTCATCTTGACCACGAAATGGGTCCAAGCCTTTTCAGTCTCAATCCATTTCTATTCCAACGTTCAGGGGTCTCAGCTCTCATAGTTATACCCCTAAATGTCTTTGAAGTTCGTTGTGCTCAGGGTCCCTGACCCCTGCCTAAATCAGTTCTGGGTGTCTCCCTCCCAGTGTCACCTTTTTTCCCTTTGATACTGGGGGTCTGGATCCTTAATCACTCAGCAGGAGATGGGTCAATTGTTTTATAGCCGCAACCCAGGCCTCTTCACCTCCCGGTGCTTTTCCTCGCCTACTCTCCAGATGCAGGTCAGCCTGGTGCCATCTCAACCCCTCCCTGGGTCAAGACCTACCCCAGCTCCTCTCCCCTCTCAGATCCAGACAGTCAATCCACATTCAGCAGAGACACACAGAAATGCTTAAAGCACAAAACTCAGCCACTTTCTAAAGAGTGGTTTCTGAACACACAGTGACAAAACCACTTTCATAGAAAGATGTGTTATGACACTGTGAGTTCATACATACTAAACTTCACCTCTCCATTTTAAACTTATGGGAAACTAGGCTAACAAACACAATACCCAGCCTCCCCCATTCTGTCCTATGGGCAGGATGGCCTTTCACCAGTGAAAAACGAAATGGAGTGTTTTTCACTGTCAGGACATAACACACACCTCAGTATATGTCCTGCCTTTTACTTACACTGCACCCTGCCCAGGGGTTACACGGGACCTACCACAGGGGTGCCCACTGTGTACACAAAAGGGAAAGTAAGGCCTGACAAGTGGTTGCACTTGTCAGGACAACATGCTAACTTAGCAAACTGCGCGCAGGCCCTACACTGCAGGCCTGAGTTCCCTTCTCCGCGCACCTTTGCATTACTAGCCCTGGCACACACAGTGCACATCAGTAGGGACTTTACTAGTAAGGCAACATACCAATCATGGCCAACCAATTACCATTACACTTTACACAGGGAACACTTGTACTTTGACACTGATCAGCAGTGGCAAAGTACCCAAAGCATCTAAATTGGAAACTCTATGTCAGGAAAACGGTCTAGGGGGAAAGCAAAAAGTTTCAGGAACTTTAGCCAAAAAGGCAAAGTCCTACAACATATATAGAGGAAAACATTTTGAGAAATAAAGATATTTCTCCCAATTCCGCCTCTCCTGGGGAGGCATATCTTTTTGGTGCATTCCCAGTTTTACCTGTTCTTGTAAATTTTGAATGTGTCAAAATCCATGGATGTTGTGTGGGAACACCTACGCAAACACCATTGGAAACGCCGCCCTGGTGCAGACTAACGCAGTGCAGTGATTTGCATTGCATTACATTACTCGAGATTTATGATGCCAAGCATGGCCACACAAGGTAGCCTTACGTGGCCTCAAAAATTTAATTTTTCCTTTGCGTTGATCTTACACCACGCTGCGTGGTGCAAGAGCGATGCAAAGGGGCTCATAAATATGCTGCCTAATTGTTAAGGATATCAGCTCAGGTTCTGTTTTATGATACAGGTCCATGTAGCAGGAAATTTACATCACAATATGTATGTTTGAAATATGCATGGATGTCGATTTTAGCATAATGGTCCATATATATCTAACATTATATAGAGAACATTCTGAGCAGTGCCAAACAGTGGTATGGGCCATTCCTCTCTTGAAATGAAAAGAAGTGGCATATTCAATGAGGAGTCTTGCATTGTACTGTACGTTCTGCAGAAAAGGATTAGATTTATACTCACATAGCACCAGCTAATAATAACAATATTATTTTCAAATTACTCCTTATCTTGTCCCAAATCTAAAGAATTAAAAGAATGCGCCTCAGCTTCAAATTTGTTTCAAATCTGTTTCGTAATTTAAAGTTATTCACAAAATAAATATTTACATTTACGTACTGTTTGAACTCAAGTCATTATAGCTATCACACACGCTTCATGTAATTGTGGCGATCGCACAAGCCAAAGGTAATTCATCTGCAAAATGTGGGTAAAGCTCAAGCAGAACCTACAATTTTAAAAACAAGAAAAAAACTATTCAATATTCCAAACTGAATTTAGGAAAATGAGAAAACTACACGCAAATGAGCAAAGTTGGATAGGAGAAAACACAAATATGTTTTTTATGGATACTACAAATAGTAAAGCATCGCCATGTACACAGTTGAAGCTGGCAAGATTTGCCCAAAATTGGATATGTCATCTTCCAGCTCCCACTGAAGCTCATTGTTTTTGACACCACCGGCTCCAATAACTATCAACAACTCTTGATTTTAAAGCCACTGAGCTCACTTTGCTGCTGGAATATATTTGAAGGCTTGCCCCAGTCCAAGGTTTCACCTTACGATTTAGTGACTTTTTTTGTTATCAAAATCCACTAGCGGTACAAGGCTGGAAGGTGTAGCTGGGCAGAGCTCCACAACACCAGATTCCTTTATTGCAAGGACCAGCTGAGCCACCTTTTAGAGCAGCAAAACCCTGTGAGTGGAAAGAAGCTGTTTTTCTTGCCCAATTAGGGTACTTCCTCCCCGAGGCACAATAGCCTGCAGGCCTGAATGTTGCTGTGGAGTCACATGGAACCTACTAGTTTCCTTCCACATCATCAGTGCTGAACATGTCCAACACTGCGCTCAGTGCTGCGGGTGAAGAGGGGAAAAGGAGGATAGGGATATGAGAGAAGGCACACAAGAGACATCATTGGTGTGTAGTAAGAACACTCTGGACCGTGTCTTCCAATTTAACTCTGGTCAATAGACCTTGTTAGTAGCCTAAGAGGAAAAGGGGTTAACAACAATCTAAATCTCCAGGTACAGTGTGATCATTAAAATTACACAAAAAAGGTCTGAGTCAATACCTTGAAGTGAAAAGGGTTTATTACAAACTCAAAGCCAGACTGACATATATCAATCTCAAGAACATGCTGAAAAAGTACAAAATCATCAAAGGAAGACCAAAGCAACATATAATATTGGTCCTCAACAGCAAAGAACATAAACGGATTTCAGTTGCACCAATTCACAGAATAAGGAAAAGAGTTTGATGAGTAGACAAATGGTTTTGATCTTTTTCCCCATACTTTGAGAAGATTAGCAACATCTAACTAAACCCTACACTGAATTAAAGATAGGGGATACCCTATTGAATCAAGGAAGCAAGAAAGGTTTCAGCATCAGAACCTCTGTAGAAGTTCTTTCGGTAAGGAATTATGTATAGCATTAAGTCACACAATCAGAGATGTCAAGAGAGGTCTGTACCTCTCCAAGTCTAAAAGGAATCTGACTAACCCCAAGGTCGGTTCACTAATTAAAACACACAAAGAACATTCGAGAAACATGACCTCACATGCATGACAGTATTTTTCCAGTTCCCAGAAAATAATTTGGCGCCTTGAACACTACTCCCATTCCAGTCTCCCCTTCCAAAGCATCCTTGGATTCCTCCCTTCATCTGATAGTACCAACTGGTAACACTCACTTGGTTCTTCATTAAAATGGTTTGACCTTGCCAGCTTCTTCTTCGTATCACTATCTCAGAAATGCAATGTGCTTTTTACTAACTAATGAATTCCTGTGGTTTGCACCATGCAGTGGAGAAAAACATATAGAAAAACAACTTTCTTGTTGGGGTTAAATGTCTCAACTGTAAGCTTAAGGCCCACAATCATGCTAACTTAACATTTCTTCTTAATTGCATCTTCAAGATGCTAACCCACGCTCACAAGGCCCTCCACGACACCGGACCAGCATACCTGAACAGCCGACTCAAATTTCACGCACCCCAAAGGACCCTACGATCAGCTCAGCTCTCCCATGCCGTGGTCCCCTGCGCCAGAAAGACCAGATCGGGAGGCCGCTCCTTCTCCTTCCTCATGGCAGAGCCTGGAACAACCTTCCACTCCACCTCAGACAGACAACATCGCTCCCCATCTTCGCAAGAAAATTCAAAACCTGGCTGTTCGACAGACCCCCTCCTTGATGGACCGGAACCTGTGACCCCCCCCCCAGTGCCTTGAGACCCTTATGGGTGAGTAGTCGCGCTTAACAAACACCTGATTGATTAATTGATTGATTAATTGCATATACATTCTACAACCTATATATAATCAACTAAATGAATTATTTAATAAAAGGGTCAAGCTACTTTATGCTGTACTCTTATATGCTGTACAAAAAACTGATACAGGTCTTAATAAATGGAAATGACAACTGGTCCCAATTTATATAAAAAGTATTAACCAGGCGTATGATTAATTCCCACTAATCCCTCTCGAATGCACTGCATTAATTGCATTTTAGCACGCCACTTTACAATCTAAACCTATAGAAGATTAATATCAGCAATCCAGATGTTTTTGTAAAGGAAAACGGTAATATGCATACATATATATAGATCTAGAACACACAATGAAGCACATTCTATATTTTTAGTGCATCACATCTCATTGAAATTATTGCACTGCATGAGTACATAAGGCCAAATGTAAAGGTATATATGTGGCCTAGCCAAATGTAAAAGGGTGGAGCCAAAATTATGCTACTCCAACACCTCCTCTGATGGCGATCAAGCCATCACACATTACAATTAGCTCATTATCAGATTAGACAAATCAAAACCTAGTGGTCTTGAACATCTTTCATCTAGACTCGTCTAGACGCTTCATTTCATCATAATGTTTACTCAGACCTTCTTCTAATTCCACATCTGCTGTCTCCCTTTTCACTCCCTGTCCAGCTTGTGCATACCGATAGCCCTTAAATATCTCAAATACGAATATCGCACAAAGGGCAATTATCAAAAGAGGTTTCGAAATAGCATCCGGAATTCCACTTCCCAAACTTCCAAATCATTGGCCTATCGAAGCAAACCCATTTCCATTGACTTCCCAAGCACCTGTTGCTTCCAAGTCTTTTAAATCCTTCGTCAACTCAGATATATTCTTAATATATTTCTCTAGGTCCTTACTTTTGTCTGGGATATAATTACAAAATAGCTTTTTTACTAGCAAACTCCGCCCTCTTTTGTGAGCAAAAAGTCTACAGCAATTCTGTTCTGTAAAACCATAGACCATATCACCATCATCTCAGTATTTGCAAGTAATAAAGAGTTTGCAGTACTAGTAGCCAATTTGTCCACTACTGTAGACAGCTTTCTAATTTTCAGATAATTCAGAATTACCCGTACAGATGGGGTAATGGCATCAAAGATATCTCCCACTACTTCTGCTGCACTACTACCTCGTTAAGTTCTGGAATTCTTTTCCCATACAGGATAATTAAATGTTCCACATTATAAATCTTCGGGGAAAACTATGCCAAGAAAACAGCTACCAAACCATACATATGGCAATTTGAAAAATGCATTTTGTCCACAAATAAAATAAACTCCAGGAATCACAGGATCCTATCCCTCTGGAAAACGAGAATTCTTCCCTCTTGCTTCAAAAGTATGTTTACATTTGCCCTCCCCTATAAACAAAGGATCTATATAACTCTTATCAACATGTATACACAACTTTCCTTTGTGTTTCCAATCTAAAAGTAAGGCGGGTAAGTTTCTTTTTTTCAGAGGTGGTGGTCCCCGGGGCAGTGTGGGGAGAGGCAGGAGCCCCCCCCCCACACTTCTTTGATTTCATTGGAGTGCCGGGGAGCTGGCAGTCCCCGGGGCCTGGGGGGGTCCGCAAGGCCCCCTCACCCCAATTAAACGAAAGCCCCGGGGAGGTGGCGGTCCCCGGGGCAGTGTGGGGGTAAAGGAGCCCCCACGCATTTTTTATAAATAAGCCCTGGGGAGGTGGTGGTCCCGGGGCTGCATGCCCCCCTGCACATTATGGATGAAGCCCCGGGGAAGTGGCGGTCCCCTGCTAATTACCTCAAGTAACTATAACTTGTGCCCTAAGATAACTACAACTCGTGGCCCCCATGCGCAGTTTTCTCATCAATGATTTTCCAGCAAATGTTGCACTGATATTACCAATGATGTCATAGAAGATGTCTTGAGTGATGTAATATGTGGAGTAATTAACAGTGCATGGCAATGACGCGAGTTATAGTTACCTAAAGCATGAGTTATAGTTACTTGAGATAACTCTAGCTGAATTTCTATGGTATGTTTTCCTGCCAATTTGGTTGTGTATTTTTGATGTAGAGGAATAGAAGAAAATCTCCACCAAACAAAAAGCACTTACTTCATTTAATTAAGAGGAAGTACCCTTGTTTGGTGAAGGTAATTCATCTGCGAAATGTGGGTAAAGCTCAAGCAGAACATACAATTTTGAAAACAAGAAAAAACTTTGCAAAATTCCAAACTAAATTTAGGAAAATGAGAAAACTACACGCAAATGAGCAAAGTTGGATAGGAGAAACTACAAATATGTTTTTTATGGGTACTACAAATAGTAAAGCATAGCCATGTACAAGGTTGAAGCTGGCAAGATTTGCCCAGAATTGGATATGTCATCTTCCAGCTCCCACTGAAGCTCATTGTTTTTGACACCACAAGCTCCAATCAATCAATCAATCAATCAATCAGGGGTTTGTAAAGTGCGCTACTCACCCGTGAGGGTCTCAAGGCGCTGGGGGGGGGGTGGGGCGGCTCCGGATCAGTCGAAGAGCCAGGTCTTGAGGTCCTTCCTGAACGTGTGCAGGGTCGGGGAGCGTCTGATGTTCACAGGGAGCTCGTTCCAGGTTTTGGCTGTGATGTAGGAGAAAGCTCTCCCACCGGTTCTGTTTCTGCGGATGCGGGGGATCTCTGCCAGGGCGAGGTCTGCGGAGCGGAGGTTCCTCTTGGGTACGTGGAAGGATACTCTCTCGTTGAGGTATTTGGGTCCGATGTTGTGGAGGGATTTGTAGGCGTGGGTGAGGAGTTTGAAGGTGACCCTCTTCTCGACGGGGAGCCAGTGGATGCCTCGTAGGTGTTGGGTCATGTGCTCATGGCGCGGAGTCCCGAGGACGAGCCTGGCTGCGGCATTCTGAATGGTCTGGAGTCTGTGCAGAAGAGTTTTGTTGATTCCGGCGTAGAGGGCATTGCCGTAGTCCAATCTGCTGGTAATGAGTGCGTGGGTGACGGCCCTTCTGCAGTCGGGGGGGATCCACTTGAACGTCTTACGGAGGATGCGAAGGCAGTTGAAACTAGTGGAGGCGACGGCGTTGATCTGGCGGTTCATGGAGAGGGAGGAGTCAAGGATGATGACAAGGTTCCGAGCGTGGTCTGTAGGGGTGGGTGGGTTCCCGAGGGCCACCAGGTGTTGTCCCAGGCGGAGGTGCAGGGACCGAGGATGAGGACCTCGGTCTTCTCTGAGTTTAGCTTCAGGCAGCTGTCCTTCATACAGGCTGCCACGTTCTTCATACCTTCCTGGAAACAGAGTCTGGTGTCTTCGGGATTCTTCATGAGCGAGAGGATGAGCTGGGTGTCGTCTGTGTAGGATACGATGCTGAGTCCATGTTGTCTGACGATGGCGGCGAGTGGGGCCATGTAGATGTTGAAGAGCGTGGGACTGAGTGATGATCCCTGGGGTACTCCGCAGTTGATTTCCGTGGGTTTGGAGAGTAAGGGAGGGAGTCAGAGCCTCTGGGTTCTGCCAGAGAGGAAGGATTGGATCCAGTCGAGGGCGGCTCCTTGTATTCCCGCGTCGTGCAGTCTGGTTGCGAGAGTGCGATGTGAAACGGTGTTGAAGGCTGCGGAGAGGTCTAGAAGGATAAGGGCCGAGGTGTGTCCCTGGTCGAGTAGCATGCGGATGTCGTCAGTGGCGGTGAGGAGGGCGGTCTCGGTGCTGTGGTTGCTGCGGAATCCAGACTGGGAGGCGTCCAGGATGGAGTTCTCCTCTATGAAGGCGGTCAGCTGGGCGTTTACGACTCTCTTGGTGACTTTGGCCGCAAAAGGGAGGAGAGAGATTGGCCGGTAGTTTTTCAGGTCCGTTGAGTCGGCCGATGGTTTCTTGAGGAGGGGTTTTACCTCCGCCCGTTTCCAGTCATCTGGGCAGATGCCTGATCTGAGGGAGGCGTTGATGGTGCGTCCTAGTTCGGGTGCGATGACGGTGGCGGCCCTGTGGAAGATGTGCGGTGGGCAGGGGTCCGTTGGGGCTCCTGAGTGGGTCTTCTTCATGGTCGCTGTGATGAGTTCGACGGTAGCGGGATCCCAGGACGTGATGGTCGGCTTATCGGCGACGGTGGGTAGGGGGGTGGTGCTCGGCGTTGGTTCGCTGAAGTTGTCGTAGAGGGCCTTGATCTTCAGATGGAAGTTGGAGCTGAGCTTGTCGCAGAGTTCCTGGGAAGGTGTGACGTCCGTGGCTTCGCAGGTGGGTTTTGCGAACTGCTGTATGACAATGAACAGTTCCTTGGCATTGGTCGCGTTGGTCTGGACTTTGTCTCTTATGAAAGCCCATTTGGTGTCTCTTATGCGCTGGTGGTATTCCTTCAGGGCGCTCTTGTGGTCGTTCCGTGCTTCCGTGGTTTTCAGGTTTTGCCAGGTTTTCTCTAGGCGTCTGCAGGAGCGTCTGGCTTCTTGAAGTTCTGTAGTGAACCAAGCAGCTTTCAGTGGGCATTGTTTGGAGGGGGGGCGGAGGGGTGCGAGCTTGTCGGCGCAGCGGGAGACCCAGCGGTGAAATTCCCTGGCTGCGGCGTTGGTGTCAGTCGCGGCGATGGGGGGGTGTTGCCAGAGGGTGGTGTTTAGGTGCTCCTCTGTGACTTTGCTCCAGTTCCGTCGTGGCGGGCGTAGGGCGGGTTTGGGTGCGGTGGTGGTGTTGAAGGTGAAGTGGACGCAGTGGTGGTCAGTCCAGAGGAGCTGGGTGGTGTGGCAGAAGCGGATGTTTGTTCCTCCCGCGAAGATGGGGTCGAGGGTGTGACCCGCTCTGTGGGTGGGCGCGTTGATGAGCTGCTTCAACCCTAGGTTGGCGAGGTTGTTGAGGAGAGTAGTGGAGTCGGGGTCATTGCCGTTGTCAAGGTGGAAGTTCAGGTCACCAAGTAGAATGTAGTCCGTGGAAGTGATGGCGTGGGGTGCGGCGAGCTCGGCGATGGTAGTTGCATGGTGGGTGCGAGGTTCTGGCGGTCTGTAGATGAGGGTGCCGCGTAGCATGGTCCTGGGGCTTGTCTGGATCTGGAAGTGGAGGTGTTCTGTGTTGGAGTGGGGGTCACTCGTGCTGGATGTGGAGAGGCAGAGGGGGGTCTTGTGTGCGATGACGAGTCCTCCTCCTGGGCGGTGTGTACGGTCCTTTCTCTGGATCTTGTAGCCGTCAGGGATGGCAGTGGCGAGGTCGGGACCGGAGGTGGCGTTGCTCCAGGTTTCCGTGAAGAAGGCGACGTCAGGCGAGAGGGTGTCGAGCAGGTCCCAGATCTCAATGGCGTGTCGGTGCAGGGAGCGCACGTTGAGCAGGATGCAAGTCAGGGTTTCGGTGGTGTGTGCATCAGGCGTTGCTTCAGTGGTCGCGGGGGCTCTGTCGATGGTGAAGGATTTGCGTCAGGGTCTGCACGAGAACTGCCCGTAGGTGGTGCTCGGCGAGGATCTTGCGCAGTCGGCGTGTCTTCCGGGGTTGAGTGCGTGGAGGGTGGTTGAGTCATAGCGGTGAGGCCTCGGAGAACCAGGGGTCCTGGCGCTGGCCGCGGTCGGGTCGCGGACGGGCACAGACGAGCTTGCCTTAGGCACGACCGCGCAGCAGCCGCCATTATGTAGGGGAGGGGGGAGGGACGTGAAGCTGGGAGGCGGAAGCGGGGCGGTTAGGGAGAGGGGTCACGGGAGAAGCAGCGGCGGGAATGGGGGGAACGGCGGGAAAATGAGTGGAAGAGGGGAGAAAAAAACAGGCACAACAGTGAGGTACAATAGGCACAATACCAAGCTAAAACAGCAGTCAGGCACAAGAAGTACAAATAAGAGGCACAGAGCAGAAAGAAAACAGGATTAACAGCGGTCAGGCACAAAGAGGTGGCATTAAGGGCACAGAGTGGACAAAACAGGTTTAGGCAGCAGTCGGCACAAAAAGTAAAATTAAGGGCACAAAGCGGAGAAAAACAAGTTATAACAGCAGTCAGGCACAAGGAAGTGAAATTAGGAGGAACAGAGCGGAGAAATCAAGACCAGAATCAGGGTAGATTCAAACCCTGCAACGGTGGGGCTGGCAGGCGACGCAGAGCACAGCGGAGCTGCAAGGGAGAGTGCGATCCTGAGACCGAAGTCCAATATCAAAAACGCTTGATTTTAAAGCCAATGAGCTCACTTTGCTGCTGGAATAGATTTGAAGGCTTGCCCCAGTCCAAGGTTTCACCTTACGATTTAGTGACTTTTTTTTGTTATCAAAATCCGCTAGCGGTACCAGGCTGGAAGGTGTAGCTGGGGAGAGCTGCACAATACCAGATTCCTTTATTGCAAGGACCAGCTGAGCCAACTTTCAGAGCAGCAAAACCCTGTGAGTGGAAAGAAGCTGTTTTTCTTGCCCAATTAGGGTACTTCCTCCCTGAGGCACAATAGCCTGCAGGCCCGAATGTTGCTGTGAAGCCACATGGTACCTACTAGTTTCCTTCCACATCATCAGTGCTGAACATGTCCAACACTGTGCTCAGTGCTGCGGGTGAAGAGGGGAAAAGGAGGATAGGGATATGAGAGAAGGCACACAAGAGACATCATTGGTGTGTAGTAATAACACTCTGGACCGTTTCTTCCAATTTAACTCTGGTCAATAGACCTTGTTAGTAGCCTAAGAGGAAAAGGGGTTAACAACAATGTAAACCTCCAGGTACAGTGTGATCATTACAATTACACAAAAAAAGTCTGAGTCAATAACTAGAAGTGAAAAGGGTTTATTACAAACTCAAAGCCAGATTGATATATATCAATCTCAAGAACATGCTGAAAAAGTACAAAATCATCAAAGGAAGACCAAAGTAACATATATTATTGGTCAACAACAGCAAAGAACATAAACGGATTTCAATTGCACCAATTCACAGAATAAGGAAAAGAGTTTCATGAGTAGACAAATGGTTTTAATCCTTTTCCACATACTTTGAGAAGATTAGCAACATCTAACTAAACCATACACTAAACTAAAGATAGGGGATACCCTATTGAATCAAGGAAGCAAGAAAGGTATCAGCATCAGAACCTCTGTGGAAGTTCTTTAGGTAAGGAATTATATATAGCATTAAGTCACACAATCAGAGATGTCAAGAGAGGTCTGTACCTCTCCAAGTCTAAAAGGAATCTGACTAACCCCAAGGTGGGTTCACTAATTAAAACACACAAAGAACATTCGAGAAACATGATATCATATGCATGACAGTATTTTTCCAGTTCCCAGAAAATAATTTGGCGCCTTGAACACTACTCCCATTCCAAAGCATCCTTGTATTCTTCCCTTCATCTGATAGTACCAACTGGTAACACTCACTTGGTTCTTCATTAAAATGGTTTGACCTTGCCAGCTTCTTCTTCGTCTCACTATCTAAGAAATGCAATGTGCTTTTTACTAACTAATGAATTCCTGTGGTCTGCACCTGCAGTGGAGAAAGACTTACAGGAAAACAACTTTCTTGTTGGAGTTAAATGTCTCAACTGTAAGCTTAAGCCCCACAATCATGCTAACTTAACATTTCTTCTTAATTGCATATACATTCTACAACCTACATATAATCCACTAAATGAATTATTTAATAAAAGGGTCAAGCTACTTTATGCTGTACTCTTATATGCTGTACAAAAAACTGATACATGTCTTATTAAATGGAAATGACAACTGGTCCCAATTTATATTAAAAGCATTAACCAGGCATATGATTAATTCCCACTAATCCCTCGCAAATGCACTGCATTAATTGTATTTTAGCACACCACCTTACAATCTAAATTTATAGAAGATTAAAATCAGCAGTCCAGATGATTTTGCAAAGGAAAACAGTAATATGCACACAAATATATACATCTAGAACACACAATGAATGCACATTTTATATTTTCAGTGCACCACATCTCATTGAAATAATTGCACTACATGAATAAATAAGGCCAAATGTAAAGGTATATATGTGGCCTAGCCAAATGTAAAAGGGTGGAACCAAAATTATGCTACTTTAATACCTTCTCTGATGGCGATCAAGCCATCACTTGTTACAATCAGATCATTATCAGATTAGGCAAATCAAAACCTAGTGGTCTTGAGCATCTTTCGTCTAGACTCGTCTAGACGCTTCATATCATCATAATGTTTACTCAGACCTTCTTCTCATTTCACATCTGCTCTCTCCATTTTCACTCCCTGCACTCCCTGTCTAGCTTGTGCATACTGATATCCCTTAAAGATCTCAAATACGAATATCGCACAAAGGGCAATTATCAAAAGAGGTTTCAAAATTGCATCCAGAATTCCACTCCCAAACTTCCAAATCATTGGCCTATCAAAGCAAACCCATTTCCAATGACTTCCCAAGCACCTGTTGCTTCGAACTCTTTCAAATCCTTTGTCAACTCAGATATATTCTTAATATATTTCTCCAGGTCCTTAGTTTTGTCTGGGATATAATTACAAAATTGCTTTTACTAACAAACTCCGCCCTCTTTTGTGAGCAAAAAGTCTAAAGCAATTCTGTTCTGTAAAACCATAGACCATATCACCATCTTCTCAGTATTTACAAGAGATAAAGAGTTTGCAGTACTAGTAGCCAATTTGTCCACTACTGTAGACAGCTTTTATAATTTTCAGATCATTCAGAATTACCCCTACAGATGGGATAATGGCATCAAAGATATCTCCCACTACTTCTGCTGCACTAATACCTCATTTAGTTCTGGAATTCTTTTCCCATACAGGATCATTAAATGTTCCACATTATTAAATCTTCGGGGAAAACTATGTCAAGAAAACAGCTACCAAACCATACATATGGCAATTTGAAAAATGCATTTTGTCCACAAATAAAATAAACTTCAGGAATCACAGGATCCTATCCCTCTAGAAAACGAGAATTCTTCCCTCTTGCTTCAAAAGTATGTTCACTTTTGCTTTCCCCTATAAACAAAGCATCTATATAACTCTGATCAACATGTATACACAACTTTCCTTTGTGTTTCCAATATAAAACGAAGGCGGGTAAGCTTCCTTTTTTCAGATGTTCAATTTCTTCACTACTCCACTTGTGATTTTTAAGATCCTTATCAGTTTCAGGTTGAGAATTTAAGTCTCTCCATCTATCCTCCATCAAATCCAAAAATTCCTGTCCACAACTGACATGAAAGCAGGTCAAATTATGTCTGTGTGCATGTGCAGTGTCCAATGATTCAAGAGATACAAACCATTTGCCTGAAATCTATGCTTCTTTAAATAAGGATTCTTATTCAAATGTTTGAAGAAGAACTTGTGGGAGAACTATATCATAATTCAAAAAATAATATTGAAAACTGCCTTCTCCATAAAATATACTTAATAAAAGACTACAAGAAATACTATATGTCAGAGGGAGATGGTGTTACATAATTCCCTCTGAAGCAGTAGCAGGCAACTGAGTACAAACATAGCAACTTCTAGCATTCATTGTGTCAATATACCCATAAAGCAGTCTAAAATAAACACTTAAGGTATAATCCCCTCGTGATACATCTTTGCGTAATTTCGTAACCCCACACAGCTGCATATGACTATCCAAAGAATGTAGCCTGGTAGCAGCAGCAGTGAACTTAAATTCAACTGAGCTATCTATAGCTGAATATAGCCCGATAAGCTCTAAAATAAATACTACAACTAAAGACATTAATGTGCCTACTATGATGTATCTACGCCCCTTCATTGGAATCTAAACCTTGGGTGGCACATAGCAGGTGAAGACTTCTCTGTCTGGTTCCTCCTGTGCAAAAATAAAAAACAATTTCAAATGATTTGCAACAAGATATATACAGAGATCTTGATAAGTCTTTATTAGCCCTATTCTGTGTTCTTCTAAAGGACAGCCCTAGGCTCCTTTGCTTCCCTTGAGCCTCGGTACTCCTATTCTTCCCTACAAAGGCTATAAAATGTCTTTGATAATAAACGGTTCTAGTTCACTCACTATTAATTCCAGTATGAAATACTTCAGTTCACCAACTATCACAGGAAACTTGTTTGCATCCAAAAAGGGAAATTCAGCCGCATCAAAATAAAATGTCTCAAGGCACTCAGGGGCCGATTCCGATCTCGGTCGGAGGCGCACCCAATACCATTCGGTCGGGAAAAAGCCATGCGAAAGCCTGTTTCCCGACCGAACCGTACGCGGGTCCGGCCGAGCGAGTACGATGCGACTCGCCGACCGACTCGTCCGGGCGTCCCGACAACTCCGACCGACTCGCTCGGACTCGAACCGCTCCGACCGACTCGGTCGGACCCGATTCGCACCGCGCAATGGAGACGTTTCCCGGCCGGGTAAGTACGATGCGCGCCGCGAGCAGTCCGACCGAGCCGCGCACTCCGGCTCGTAAGAGCTGTCGGAGCCGTACTTTGGGGGTCCGTGTCGGACCCCCCTGTACGCGTAGCCGCGCGAGGCGCACACAGGGGGGACCCAAGGGTCCCCCTACCTGTGCGTGTACGCCGCGAAGCGCTTCGCGGCGTACCCGCTGTAGGGGGCGCCCTTGTCCGCCTCGCACCCATTGAGGCAATGGGAGCCCGCGTACGCGTTGTACGACCGGCTCCCATTGACTTCAATGGGAGTCCGACCGACTCGAGTCCGATAACATACGGACGCATCGTACTCGTTCGGTCGGACTGCACGGGTCCGATTCGGTCGGAAATCTCTCCGGGTCCGGCTCGGTCGGAGAAATTTCCGGCCCGAATCGGAATCGACCCCTCAGTCTTGTCAACAAAAGAAGTTCAAAAGTAAGCTCAAACTGAAGATCAAGTTTCAACTGAACTTTCGCAGTGATCCCAAAATTCCCAGAACTTGTTCTCCCAGTCATTTACAAATAAATATGTCTATTCAGGGTTGAGTACCTCTGGCAGGGCACTTTCGCTTGCTTCGACCGCCTGAGTGTTGTCTCTTCTACTCCTTCACTCAAGTCTGAGTCCTCTATATCCTCTGAGATATCACGGAGATCACTTTTTCTTTGGTAAACCAGTTTCCCTCTCTCTTGCCTTGGCCAACTTTCTTCTACTGCCCCTCGCAGTTCTCTACCACTAGGCCCTTTGTCGGGGTCCGAGTCTATTTTTGTTACAACCACTGGATTAGCCTTCCTTTCACCACTTTCATCATCCAACTCAGCAGAACCCTCCTCAGGTCGATCAAGTGCTATTTCAATTTCTGGCTGTTCTCCTACAGCTTGACTACCCTGGTCGCATGATCTCTCGACAACCACTGGCTCTTCTGGGAGAAGCGCTGTTATTTAATCAAAGGGAGATAGAACACTGTGAGTGTGAACAGTATGGATCCAAATGGGGAGAACTCCGCTCTTCACAGCGGTTGTAGTTACAAGTATAACTTGGTAGGGCCAACACCAACGAGGCTCCAGGCATGACTTCCATACGTGCCTCTTCACCACTACCCAGTCTCCGGGACTTAGGTTGTGACACTGCTCCTGGTGCGGAAAGGCTGTAGCAATTTCAACCTGATGAGACTCAGAATGCACCACATCAGCCAATCCTTTTCAGTAATCTAATATCAGATCATTAGTAATGTTCACGAGTGCATTTGCAGGTATGGGTGGAAATCTCATTGCTGTTCCTATGATGAACTCATGGGGAGAAAGTCCTGTCCTATGATCTGGTGTGCTGCACAGATTCATCAACACCAACGGCAAAACATCTGGCCATTTTAAAGACGTAGAAGAACACACTTTGGCAAGTCTTGATATATGCGTCCCAATGACTTGCTCCACCAGACATGAAGCCTCAGGTCAGTAACTACAATGCAGCCTCTGCTCAACCTGCAAGGCAGCACACAGCATCCTCAGCACTTTGTTATTGAAGTGCGTGCCTCAATCCGATTCCAAAGAAGTCCGAAAGTCGAACCTTGGTATCAACTCCCTCAACATCAGCTTTGCTACTGTGAAACTTTCATTCCTTCTTGTGGGATAGGCCTCAACCCATCGAGAAAAGATGCACACAACAACCAACACATACCTTAGCCCATTGCACACGGGTATCTCAATTAAATCCATTTGCAACCTGTTAAAGGGACCACCTGACCTCCCTATGTGGCTCAATGTCACTGCACTACATTGTTTTGTTGGCACAGAACACATCTGTGGCATAATGCTTCCACCATCAACAATAACCTGCAATTAAACTATGTTTGGCGAAACAGTCTGACCATGCCATCCCTCTCTACATGAGTCGGATCATGGTAATGTCTAGCCATTGGTAGAAACATAGGGCCTGATTCACAGAACTAACTTACGTCAAAATCCTAAACTTACAACAATTTTGGTATTCACAGAATGAACTTACACATTTGGGTATTCACAGATTGAACTTACACATATGGGTATTCACAGAATGAACTTACACATATGGGTATTCACAGAATGAACTTACACATATGGGTATTCACAGAATGAACTTACACATCCTAACTTTATGTCCGCACCCGGGCCGGAATTTCTGGCCCAGTGGCGGAGATTCTGGCACAATGGCGGAATCTCCGCCTCCGGCTCGGAATCTCCGCCTCCGAGCCGGAAACTCCGCCTCCGGGCCGGAAAGCCAGCAATTTCTCCCTTTTGAGCATTTCAAGTGCCTACCATCCCCCACCATGCTCCAGCTGAAGTCAATTAAGACCAACTGCAAAACCAGTACCACATAAAAGCAGCACACATTCAGGGCCCAGCTTTGGCCACAGAGAGTTCCTGTTTGCTTTGCTGTTCATCGCCACTGCAAAATGTACATTCAGAGGAGGAAGAAGAACTTCACAACTGAGGAGACCACCATGATTGTGGAGTTTGTTGTGAGGCACCACAAACGCCTATATGGCCTCCCACCTTACTGCACCAGTGGCACACAGAAAGCAGCTCTCTGGCAGCAGTTAGCCACCGCTGTCACAGCATTGGGGGAGGATGTGCGCACAGTCCGTGACATAAAGAGGAAGTGGCAGGATGAAAAGATCAGTGCAAAGGAGAAGTACTCCAGGATCCAGCTGAACAGAGTTCTCCCTGCCTCACACTCTCGATCCCGCCTCCGTCTCACCCCACAAGAGGAGGATATCCTCACTACAATCCACCCCCACATGCTCCATGGGCTGCCTGTGAGTGATGTCCGCAACGTGGCACCAGGTAAGTGGGATGACAAGAACAAGTATACAAAATGTATGTCTGTGTCGCACTGCCATTGTGAGTAAGGAAGTTGTTCAAATTCCATATACAAATATAGTCAGTCAGAGGCTCATGTGTTTCTCTCAGTATGTTGCACCACAAGTCCCAGAATCCTTTGTATTAGAAATGGCAAATACCTTTCACACTATGAAATACAAAGGCCCAGGCCTGAAGCCGTATATACCGAACAGTGCTAAGTAGCAATTGTCAAAGTGCCCCTTCCACTAATCCAGACACGGCTGAGTCAGTCAAGAACGTAAGGGGGTGGGGATGCAGTGCAGAGGCAAATCAACACACAACGGAATGGAGAAAATAAGTGCAAATAAACATAAAAACAACTCACCCTGGCCCTTCCAAAATCACAAAACTGAAGGTGAGAGAATCCTTATTTAAAAATGTCAGTCCCAGAATCCATTGTTTAATTCCCATCCTGCCATGCCATTACATCACCTACACCCCACCGCTCCTACCTGCACCGGCCGTGGCAGTACTTCACAAAACTGTTAGCATGCAGAAGATACGAGGAAATGTCTGACAAGTGCAACATGTACATTTTCCATGTGTTGATGTGTATCTCTTCTCACCCATTTACACATTCAGCCAGAGTACAGACAGCCACAGTAGCAGAGGTCCCAGCATCTTCTGGGAGGAGACCTCATCCAGAGCAACGCAGACCACCATCACTAACTGGTAAGTTAAACGTGGCAGGAGATGGTCAAAATGCATATATAGGCAGCAGAGAACAGAGGGTGAAACATAGTGTCTGCATCTCAAAGGCAACTGGAGAGGAAAAACTAGCCTTTCTGGAGGAACAAGGAGGGAGTGAGATACATACCCCCTGCCCCAGTGCATTGCCCACCGTGGTTTTGGCTGCATTGGCAGCAAAAGGGCCAGTGGAAGGCCCCAGTACAAGCCCTGACATTATGGACAAAGGGCATTGGGCCCCCTAGAAAGGGCAGTTGGCCTGGGTTCAGCTTTATGGTGGTGATAGGGCGCAAGGCCCTAAGGAGAAGTATGCACCTGGGGAGTGTCACTAAGGTGCCCTCCTAATTGTGAGTTATTGCATAATATGTTTATGCTTATGATGCCTATTGCATAGTGTGTTTATGCCTACAGAGGTTGCGTAATGTGATTATGCATATGAGTTTGATGCCTAATGTGATGCAGACATAATGCGTTTATGTTGCTAGAGATATTGCCAAGTACAGTATTTTACCAGTAGTCACTGGTTGTGTTTGATGTGTGCTACTAGTGCTTTCTAAAGGTTATGACAGTGGCCCGATTGGCCCTGTCCTGTATATAATCCCCTGTAAATATTGCCTAGTGCCAGTTGGCACAGTGTATATGTGTGATTATGACTCTAATGTGTTTTGGATAATACAAAGGCTATTTCCATATAACCTTGTGTGGAGTTTCTTTTGTGGTGTGCCTAGTGTGTTGCTGCTGTATGTGTGTGTTGCGCAAACGATTTACACATTGCCTATGGGATAAGCCTGACTGCTCGTGCCAAGCTACCGAGGGGGTCAGCAGGGGTTATCTTCAGTGTGTAACTCCCTTGCCCAGACTAGAGTGGTGGTTTCTGCCTGGCTTAGGCGCAAGCTCTAGCCAACCAGAAATCCCATTTCTAACATTAGTTGTGAGCGGTGAGGATAGGACTTGCGTTTACGCAGTACCACAGCGACAACTGGTTGCACTACAAACTCTGCATTTAGAGAAATCACATGTTTAGGGATTATTTTTCCTGAGTTTTATTTCTTCTTAAAAGTGTCATTTTTGAATTGTGTATTCCTGCTTCAGCTCAGATGCCTAGGTCTCTAGTCTTGCACTGTGGTTGTGTATTCCGCCAAGATGGGAGTAATCTATAATGAGGATGATCTTTGGGAGTACACCCGGGAGGAGTTAGAGGAATTCTGCAGAGAGAGGGGGATACCAATAGTGGGTAACATCCTCAGAAAGCTTTTCCTTTATGAAGCACTCCTTAGGGGAGAACCCTTAGCGTGTGGCGGGGACCTGTCTGATTATCCCTCTGCATACCAAAGTGGTGGTTTTGAGATAGGGCCTGAAGAGTCTGAAGAGGAGGAAGAAAATGACAGGGCAGGGACGCCAGTAGAGAGTGAGGACCCCATAGATAGGGAGTCCCTGGCTGGGTCCGGTGCCAGGGGGAGTGCCACATCCCTTTCTCTGTCCCCAAAGGAGTGGGTGGATAGGAGGGAAGAAGGGGAGCATCAGCTGGCTTTAGAGAAGCTCCAGAAGGAGAGCCATGAGAACATGGAGGCTCAGAAATTGGAGTTGGAGAATAGGAAGTTAGCCTTAGAGGAGGAAAAGGCCTTGTTGGCCCAGGAGTTGAGGCTCAAGGCGTTGGGCCTTGAAGAGAAAAAGCTAGAGACTGAGAGGGTCTTAGCGCAGGAGAGGATGGCGGAGGCAGAGAGGGCCTTCGTCAGGGAGAAACTAGCTCTGGAGGGTAGATTATCCCCTGAGTACAGTTTTAGTTGTCTGGATTCACCAGTGAGGGTGGGGTCCAGTGGTGGCAGCAATATGGAGTCCAGTGCAGGAAGTCCAACTCCCAGATCCCAGAGTATGGTGCCTAGTTCCCAAGAAGAGGGGTACAGGTTGAGGTTCAGGGGCAGTAGAAAACTGTCTCACCAGTCTTGGGGGGAGTTTGTGGAGGTGTGTTGTGATGCACTGGAGTATTGGGTGATGGGTAGCACGGCAAATGATTGTGAAGGGCTGTTCACTCTGGTTGTCAGAGAGCACATGTTCAGTAATTGTTTTCTGGGGTTGAGCCAACACCTGTTGGAGTGTGAGTTCTCTGATCCCAGGGAGCTTGCACAGGAGGCAGACCTCTGGGTGGTTACTAGAGGTTCTGAAGAGGCATTGGGGACTGACCCTAAGAGGAGTGGTTCAGGTGTCTTCCAGCCCAGAGTGGTGGAAGAGGTTCAGAGTAGCCCAGCTAGGTCCCGTTGTAGTGGGAGGGTTGTAGGGCCTCACGTCCTGTCTTCGAGGAGAGGGAGTGAGACTGGGATGCGTCCCGATAGTGCCCAACCTCAGTCTCAGGGCCTGGATGGTTCCTTAAGGGAACACCAGGTAGGGAGCCTAAGCTGTACTAGTAGTCCATTTGAGGGGATCTCCTAGTGTCAGGAGAACGTGGAGTGTCTGTAATCAGGCCTCCATCAGTTCTGGTGTCTGGCAGTGCCACTCCTAAGTGGAGGGTGCAGAAGTCCAGATTGAGGGGTGAGAGGGGGCGAGAGTCCCCAGTGGAAGAACCAGTGGGTCAGGGGCCAGCCAGGAGGGATGAGTCTCCTAGGAGTGACCATGGTGGTCTGCATCTCAAAGGCAACTGGAGAGGTAAAACTAGCCTTACAACTATAGGAATCCTCAAAGGACATTTACCTTCAGCGAAATAGATCTGGGAATAGCAAAATAAAAATTATAACATATCTAGGCTCTTCATGTCATTGTGTGTTATCAACATTACATGTATTCCACCAACTGCTCCAGGACTGGGAACTCGATTGTGGAATTGAGTGCCAGACCAACTCTGAATGTATCCACCTCTAAATTGCAAAAATATCAGTAGACCAAATTTCAACAAATCCAATGAGAACAAATATGACAATGATGAACAAGAAGTGAGATTCACAAACCAGTAATACAGTATGCGTCCTCTGTCCAACTTACAAAGTTTCTTTTCCATACATAAATCTGTCAAGTCCAACCAGCTGGTCATAGATGTCATAATTGTAGGGTATGTCTTCTGGTCCATTAACAAAACATGATTGTGGACCTTACGCCAGGAACTGTTGTTGTGTCAATTTGATAGACGTTGCTACTAGGCAGTGGGCCATAATAAGTTGAATATGGGATCACTCATTATAATTTGTGGTAGACACGTCTGCAACGGTAGTGCCCACACTGCTTGTGCTCATCCTTTGTGCCTCAAATTGAGTGCTTCACATGTGGCAGCCGGTATGTAAAGTTGCAAACACACTTAGCATTGTAGGTCCAATGATGTCCTCCCAGAGTCCAAGACACACATTGACTTCTGCTACAAGGTTGCCTGTGACATCTGGTCGGGGACAACACACTAGGCAGGTGCGGGGCCATGGTAAGGAAACTCAGGAACAATGAACCTGAATGCCCATGCCCATGAATGTGCCTCTAATATCTGCTGTATGTTGTATGTGTATCACATAACTGTTTTCCTGCATCACAATATGCCTCCATATGGCATTGAAACATATACCAGGTCACACCATGGTGGCTAGTGAAAGGATGTCACAAAACAAATGACAAGTGAGTGTAGAATGGACATAAAAATAGTATATAGTGTCACATGAAGTGTACTAGACACAACTGGATTGTAAATCAATGATATGATAACTCCGTAGCAGAATTCCAAAGGACAAAAACATTTTGAAATTGGTGTGGATGATGCTTGCAATGATGCCAGTTCTGTACATTTGTGATGGATGTATGGGCTGCCAAGGTGAATCATCAGGAAGTCACAGCCCAAGATCTCGTGGCTGAAAGGCCAAAACCAAATCCAGTGTAGGCGTCAACCATGAAAGATTCACAACTTAACCACAATGTGTTATCCTAATCAATTGTTGCACTCTGCTTGCCTCCTCTTCTACTGTGTCCACCTATATAATTGAGTGTATGGTATGTGAGGTAAGGATGTCTGCTGTACAAAACATCATCCGTTGTCAGCTTAGTTCAACCATGATGTAGGAAATGGATAATGGGAACAGATGACACTCAAATGCTGGACATAACAAATGTGTGATCTCTCAAGCCAAAATGAGCTTTGTGAATCCATTGGTAGGGAAGCACAAATGACACACAAAATGTACGTGATTATTGCACATCTCACATATGAACTCTGCTATGCAATGTTTGAACTGATGTGCAAATGTGAAACTGCTCAGCCTGTGGATGTACACTCCTTTCAACTTGTCAACACACAACATCATACTCATGAGACATATTAGTCTTAACGGTGAAGGTGTAAGCATTGCAATATGCTGGCGTCCAGATCATTTTTCCCTCCCTTCCTATATCAGTAACCTTCTCATATACGTTTGTCTGTTGATGTGTCATCTCATTGATGTCAGTGCTGTGTGCATGTAACAGCTGGCAACTGCTGCATGTCAGCAGGGGCACACATGTAAAGTCCATGAGGTAAACATGCTGCACATTGTCCAGGAATATCCATCAGTGGTCATTGACAATGACATATACATGTTAGCTCATAGCTATTATCTGGTGTACTGAAATATGGAGATGTATGTCTCAACACAGCTTTGGAGAGAATGATGCCAGTGCAGCGTACAACATCATCCCGGGGAATGCATGACATCCTGGCTGCAGCAGTGAAACCCGCTCGCACATGTACATCAGGTAAATGTGGTGTGAAGTGTTACCCTATGTAAACCATGACAAAGATGAAAATCCCCTTCTGCAGATAACCTGCAGTTGTTGTTAACAAAGTTCCATCCATATCATAAGTGTCACATGTGCCTCTTTGTAAATTGGTAATGCAGATGATTGACATTGGTGTCACTTCCCACTACAGCTGCTGGATCGGGGACCACTTTGTCAACAAAACCTACAACAGGGTGGAGCAGAAAAGGACACAAAGTTGTGGATGGAGCTGGTAAGTGTGCTTTTTGAGTGTACATCTACGTTTCACACCTCAGTGCCATTGTGTGAGCTGTCACTTGTAGGGGTACCAAAACCAGGTCACATGTGCATCATCTGTCGATGCAAAGTACAGTAGAACCAACCCTTGTGTTTCACGATATCTCATACTCGGTCAATTACTTATCCTGTTGCTACCTCTGTGTTCCAGGTGATGCTGACGATGAGGAGGAAGGACCTTCCACCAGTGTTGGGCGACGGGCAATTAGAGGTGAGAATCCACTGCTCCTCCAGGCAGTGATGTCAGCTGCAAGTCATGTGCAAGAGGAGGAGGAGGAGGAGGAGGAACTACCTGAGGAGGATGAAGTATCGGACGATAGTGAGTGTCTGCGCATCCACTCAGGGGATGGAGAATCTGATGCCATGGACAGTAATTTGCACCGATCGCCCACATTTAGCAAGGTCTCACACCCTCCCCCAGCAAAGTGTGTCAGCCTCGTGCAATGAAAAAGGTTGCCTGTCCCCAGCATAGAGATAACCAGCCACAGTTCAGCCCCACCCCAACACAGACCTCACTCCCCTCACAGCCCTCACATCCGGGACAGACATGGTGGTTACCCTACACACTCCTCCCCAGACAGTGTATCCCAGGCATTATCTGCACCATCTGAGGGAAGTACCAACCCTGCTGTGGTGCAGGCATCCCCTGGGCACCATTCACCTGTCCACAGGCTTCCACATGCCAACATCCCCCCTGCTCTTGGACCTGGTGGACTCATCCATGGCCGGGCCCTGCATGGAGGGCCTGCACATGTCCGTGGTGGCCAGTGGCAGCAGGACTTCTTCCAACAGCAGGCAGATGTGAGGCAGGACATACGTGCCATAGGGGCCACCCTGTCAGACATGTCTGAGGCCCTGCGCCAATTCCCTCAGGTGGTGGACCGACAGACCCATGTTTTGGATAGGTTGGATAGAACCTTGCAAGACATGTCCAGGAATATCAGAGACATGATATCTTTCCAAAGGGAAGAGAGTGTAAGACACCATTCCTTGGCCATGAAGATGATGGACGGCATGATGGCAGTGTTCCAAAGTCTACCTTCACGGGCAATGCAGGGAGGGGAGCCATCACATATGCCTACAGCACATCACACCCACACACCTGTTCCACAAACTGCACAGGACCACAGCATGGGTACACATCCACCACCGCCCCCCATCCAGCCCCCCCACATGCAAATCCACCACCACCCCCTGAACAGGCACTACCACCACCTGCACAACAACACCCTGTCCATGCACATACACCAAGTGTACAGACACAATCCGCCCCTGCACATGGACTTCACCCTGTACAGGCACATGCCGGAGACCAACCTGCACCTCGGCGTCAACCCAGACTTAATCCCTCACAGCGATCATCACCCCGGAAATTGCGAAGTCAAAAGCACAATCCCCAGTGACCACATCCCAGGAACTTGTTGTCCAGTGTGAATATGTTTAAATAAAAAAATATCAGATCCCAAGTAAAATCTCTGTTGTGTATCATGTCCTGATAGACTAATGTTCACCAAGTGAGTTGGCGTAGAGATGAGAGGATGTATGTGTGTGTGTGTGACACATCTGCAAGTTGAACCCCATCATTGCAGCAAGCCCTCATGTGCAGAGCAGATGAGTACCCAAATACCTTGGCATTTTTTGTACAAGACATTCACAATGAAGCAAAACAAGATAGACAATGTATGAATAAAAATAAGTGTTTAAAGGACAAATATGTAAGGATAGAAATAAAACAACAGTCCGTCTGGAAGGGAGAAAGGAAAACAAATGATGTCCTTACTGCAGAAGGAGAAGGGAACTTGGATTGGGGTGGAGCAACATAAATATAACACGTCAGGGAGCGTCAGGGAAACCAGTCTATTTACAAGGGGAAAAGTAAATCATTGTCCAAAAACAGAGTGTCTGTCAAACTGTTCAATTGTCCTTCTGGTCATCCTCTAGGACCACAATGTCCAGATCCTGTGAATCACATGCCTGCTCCTGGCTGGCCGGTGCATGGACAGGCACCACACGGGGTCGGGATACATGAGGAGTTTGGGGGAAAGAGAGTGGGGCAACGGACAGGGGGAGACATTGACGGTGGTGTGGGAGGGGAGTTGGGACACAACAGAAGACATGACTGCACTCAGGGAAGTGAAACCGGCAGTGAGGGTGGCCAGAGCGCGTACAATTTCCTCTCGCATCAGGCGCACCTCTAGACACAGTTGCAGCAAGATGCGAGAGGACATGTCTGGCTGACCCTCACATGCCCATATCAAGTCCTCTGGTACAGCCGCAGACGGAACAACAGAGGGAGGGTTTTGGGTCGCACGTGGGGGGTGTGGTGCCTCAGGTTCGGAGTCAATGTGGGTGTCGACCTGGCAGCTATGATGAGGGGGACAGATTGCAGAGGATGCAGCTGGAGGCCCCCATCGAATGGGGGCCTCAGGAGTTAGGGAGGGGCTGAAGGCAGGACCAGGTTGCATAGTGGCCTGCCCTGTGGACACCTCGGAATAAATATGTTCGGCATGGTCCGTGGGTGAGTGGCTCTCCACCCCAGCCTGGCCAGAGGTGTCCAGTTCATCACCCCCCTTCACTGTCCTCAGCCTCCACCCGGTCTGTGGCACCAGAGTTGTCCTCATGGTCAGTCCGGGTGGGCGCAATCCCCATGCCTGCTGATGTTGAGGGTCCCGCCTCATCGTCCTCTTCCTCAGTACTGGAAAGAGGTCGTAGCCGCCGGCGCACCACAGATGTCCTGCTCCGAACCCGGTCCTCTTGGCCAGCTGAGTCCACTGAAATGTGAGACAAATCATTATGTAGTTGGTGTACACATCAGGTTAAGACACATATCAAGCGTAACGACCGCTGTGGCACTAAGAGACCTCAAGATTAATATCTCTGGTCCAAATCTTCTCCCCTTAAGCAAAGTGTATCAGGCAAAAGTTATACCACCAATCAGTTATGTAAGCGAAGCTATGCGAGGGAGAGAAACTGAAAATCTGGATCGTACAATAACGAGAGCAATTCAAATGCAATTTTGGCCTACCAGGATACACATCCCCCACACAATGAAGTCTGGAGCTCGGGATACAAAGGCAAGAGCTTGCCAGCAAAGGGCCGTTCATCAAAAGTTGGATCAAATTCAAAAGGGGTCCACCTGACACACTAAACATGCATCTGTGTGAAGAACTGAACAGTAAGGTGGCATGTCCAGCCCAACGCTACTTGGACAACTCACTTAATCAACTGGGACTGCAGGAACTTTGGTAGCTACCAGCGACCATCCACAGCTTAAAAAAATAGTAAATGATGTGATCACAAAAGAATCACTCATACAGGACAAAGCTGCCCTGACAGAGCGCGCTCATGGCTGGGTCACCTTGCAGACTAACAGCAAGGCAGCACCGCAAGCCTATCTTCTTACCAGCTTTTCCAGTGCAACAAATGAGAAATTCCTGAGATTCCGCCTAGTCATACTACCATCTGCATATCACATGCCGCCCTGGCTACGCCCACAGATTCCAGCAATCTGCAGACTCTGCGGGGAGGGGAAGGAGGATATAGTGCACCTGCTGACTATTTGCAAGGCCCTAAAAGGGGAATGACGGATCTTGCTAAGACCCCTCTTCAATACGACATCCATTAGAACTTGCAGACAAGCAGTGTTAGCATCCTTTTCTGGCGAGGATGTTCAACTAACCTGCCGGCTGGTAAAATACCTATCCGATGCAGTAACTACCATAAAAAGGCAGGCCATCCAGTTAGCAGACTGCACTACAGCTGAACGGACTATGGTTCTTTGAAGGAATTCTTATTAGTCACTGCCTGTGCTGCTGCCCTATACGGGAATATTAGCATGTCAAGATTGGTACTTCACGCATCTTAAAGAACTGAGCAGGCGCAGCAAATGGGAACGTTGATTAATGTCAAAGACTGGCACACCATGCACTTTCAGGGTTTTGCACCAGGCAGAAAGCCCTCTTCAACTCCCTTTTATGATGCTCAAATCACCCTCCTCCAACACCCAAAGTCCCATTATCCTACTGTAAGTCCTTGTATATATCATAGCATGTATTATCCAACAATCTCCAATTAACGCACTGTTTCCTACCCTACTGTGACATATCTGGAAAACAGTATTCTCAGCACTCATCCAGCACTCAGCACTTTACTCTGCTGCTAGTTAGGCTGAATACTGACGTCCCTCAACAACACATTGCAGATGCCTAGCACTTTCCACTTTCTATCTGCACGAAGCAACTTATCCATCTCCGCCCCTCCACTCTAACTCGCTGCCTGGCACTAGACCAACGTAGCCAGGCAACCTACGCTGCCTTTTAAAGCATGCACTGCTCCCTTGTCTCTCTCCATAGCAAGTTCACAGCCATAGCCGCCCAGCTCTCAGCTCCCCCAAGCACCCCATGGCCCTACGTGTACATCGCTTTACTACACAGTAAAACCTCAGCAAGCAGGTGACCAGTATTCCTTTTTTGCCGTTAGACAAGTAGAACACTATTGAGTTTAACAAGAATCAAGCAGAGGCAACAACTGCTGCCTTGCACTCTGCACTTCACTTTAGAATTTTCTTTTTCAGCTGTTTTACATCACTTGTGGGCCACATATTATTGACATTTTATGTTGTTTTAATACTGATCTGTTTTAAGTCATAGAAAATGCCAAATAATGTAATGCATGATTGTAAAGGTGTTAATTAACTGTACAATATAATCAACTTCAACTTCATACACATATCAAGATGAGCCAAGGTCAGACTTTGTTCTCCTCTGATCACACTATCGAGTTGTGTGTGTTTACAAACTTAAATTACGTGCATGTTCACTGTCATCTCCTGATTTGAGTCTGACATGGACACCTCACAAGATCATTGGTGGTTAGCACGTCTGTACTGCCAACCCTCAGTTATGGCATTGTTGTGACCTGTGTGTCCTGTCACTGCGACATGTGCAGGTTCTACAACACTGTCCACTAAAGGAGCTCAGAGAGAGTCCAGATGAAATTGGAAAAAGCCTGTGATATGGAGTTTCTGCACTTTCACGTCTGGACAATTGTTATCTGCTGTGTAATATTGGATGGGACAACACTAAGGCCGATTGGGGGTAACACATCCATTTAGGGTCTGGGCAAATATGTTTGTTAAGTTGTGAGTCTGAGCTTATGATATCCTCTCTCACAAGCTGACAATCCACTGCCACATATTGCCTTTGGAGGTTGAGCAGGTAGTGCTGTGCACTGATGAACAGTAGTGGCTCGTTGTTACAGCGACCTGTACATGGGAAATGGCATTCAAGCTCCTGGGGGTACGACGTGTGTCTGTGGACACACTTGTCTAGATTTGCAACACTTATGAGTGTGGCAAGGCTCTCAAAGTCTGTCTTGACTCAATGGCACATGATGATCTGTCTCTATCAGAACCCAAACTCAGCAAAAGCAATGTAAGTCACAGCATACAATTCCCATTGGCCTCACAAACACACACTGGACAGTGTCTGTAACATACATCATCCAATGCACACATCAGTCATGATTCCCTTGTTTCACAGTTAGTGGTGCTGTCAGTGGAACTTTCATCAGTAATCCAAATGTGTGTCTCAAATCCCCAATTGTCATGATGACACCACAAGTCCCAGGATGCACTCAGCCAAGTCCAGAAAATGGGCTACATTGAGCTTTTTGCTGCATGATGAGTGCTGCATACACACAGATTAGGAGACTGGAGGCATGGGACTCAGAATGGTACAGCTCTGTCTGCACTTGCATCATACTTCCAGACACATTTAGCCTATAATGCACTTACCATGTCTCTGATGCTCTTGCTCCTCCAGCTGAGCATGGAGGGTCGGAAGAGCTGCACGCAGGACCCTCCTGTACAGTGGCGAGAGGCGAGGACGATGCACATGGTGCTGGGAAGACTGGCCCAGTAGCTCTTCAGCCTTGATCCGGGCCCAGCGTTTCAGGTCCTCCCAGCGCTTGCGGCATGCCCTCGCGTTCCTGGTGTGCACACCCACTGTACTGCAGCGCTCACCAATTCTGGCCCACAATCTGGTCCGCGCTGCATTGCTCAGCTGTTCCTCTGGCCCCCATATAGCTGAGGATATTTCTCTATCACCCCCTCAGATAGCATGTCCAATTCCCTTTCACTGAAAGGGGGTGCTTACTCTTCATAACCCTCAGCCATTTTGGGGGAAATGAGGTTGATGAGAGCAGCAGGATGTCACAGGATCTTATCGGTGAGAGAGGATGACTCAGATTGAACACTAAATGTCTGTCATCAACTTTCTGTGATGTATTTCCTGTCCCCCACTTCCTGTATGTGATTTCCTATATGAAAATTATGCTTCTGGTCAAATTTCGGAGTTTACGGCCCGAAAACGGACTTTCCGCATGCGCAGAGTACGCAACGCTATCGCAAAGTACTCTGCGCATGCGCACAGTACGCTACGCTATCGCAGATTACGCTGCGCATGCGCAACGTACGCTGCGCATGCGGAAATTGCGTTTTCGGGCCGTAAACTCCGAAAACTACCCAGAACCCAAATTTTCATTTAGGAAATCACATACAGGAAGTGGGAGACAGGAAATACATCACAGGAAGTAGTTGTCAGCCATTTTGTGTTCATTCTGAGTCATCCACAACCACAGAACAAATCCACTGCCATCCTATTATTCTGTAGCAGATAAAAATGTAATGACTGTGTAAGATTAATTCTTACACATGAAACAAAAGGGAGAACAGACCATGTAATGAGATTTGGGCTGGGACAAGGGGGAGGGGGCTGGCACAACATCACACCCCAGTTTACTTCTCAAATGCTTTGCATTATGGTACATGTAGTCCATATTTAGTGATCAACACAAGAGTTGTCTGTTGTGTTACAGTGTATTAGGGGTAGCAGTGCTGTACTTCCCAGACACATAGTGGCATATTCAGCCACAACATCATCACTCACGTTGTGGGACCAACATACTTGGTGTATGCTAATCATTTGGGGGACAACTATCACAAATCCTATAGTCATGCACTTTTTACATACAGACTCCCATTGTCAAAAGGTACAGGAGGGTCTCTCAGAACATGTACATCTCATCCTCAGAGTCAATAGACTCCTTGTGAAATCCACTACACTGATTGCTGACATTGGCACATGACCTGAAGCACGGTCAATCTTTTGACTCATGTCAACAGTTGTGGCTGACATACAGTTAGTGTGGTTTGCAAAGTTGTCTCAGGATGGATTTTTTGGACAGAGTGGTAAATATCCATTTTTCATCATTGACAACAGACAGCAAACCACATCTTGTCCATGACACATCAGGTTGCTCACGTGAAAAACGTGGCAACCAGCTGATCACGGACTTGCATACCCTGACCTCGGTTATGTGCAATGGCCCGGTTGCCCGGATTCAGAGCTAGCCGAGGTTCAAGAGGTATCTGTAAGCCATGTGTTCAAGCAATATTGTGCAACACACAACAGGCCATAATGATCTTGCACACAACTTCAGGGGAGTACGTCAGCACACCCCCTGTACGGCTGAGACATCTGAAACGTGACTTCAGCAGACCAAAAGTGCGCTCTATGATGGCTCGAGTTCGTATGTGTGCCTGATTGTACCTACGCTGAGGTAAAGTGCTTGGATGTCTGTACGGTGTGAGGAGTTGAGGGGAGAGTGCATAGCCAGCATCGCCTAAGGAGGGAAGATAGGGCAATAGGTTACATTTCCAAATGAAATTTGAACAGAACATGATCTTTACTTAGTACATGCAGTGTCTGTTGTGACCGTGTATGTGGCTTGGTGATTCTTATTGTAGAATGGTTGTTGATATAAGGTGGCATTCATTCATTACTGGGCTTCTTGACAGGCCCCTTGTGCCACCAGTGCGTCACTTTTCATATGTGATACAGTGACGTACTGGCAGCGCAAGGGTATTGTAACTGAGCCCTTTCATAAGCACACATCACTCTTTTTAGTACTTGGTACTTACCCAGTAACCACATGTTGCCATATTCTCCCGCAGCCAACCGCCGGGCAAGAGGTGACAAACGGAATACGAAGCTGTCATGGGTACTGCCTGGAAACGCTGCATGCACATCTGAGAATCTCCCACTGGCATCACAGACAGCCTGCACATTGATGGAATACCATCGGTGTCTGTTGCAGTATATGTGTGCAATGTGGCGGGATGGCTGAAGGGCCACATGGGTACAGTCAATTGCACCCAGCACACGTGGGAAGCCGGAGATGCCAAAAATTCCCTAGCTGCCCTTTGTCTGCTGGCCAGTGTATGGGGCATTCGTATGTGAAGGTGGGCTCTAGAATTGATGCAGCGCAGTACCTGATGCAGCCACCGGGACTGGCTAGCCTGGGAGATGCCCACAACATCACTGGTGACCCTTTGGAATGACCCCGTAGCGAAAAAATGGAGGGCAGAAAGGACCTTCAGATAGGCTGGGATGGCATGGGAGCAGCATGTAGGTGAGTCAAGTTCCTCCTCCCAATCACATACCATCTCCAAGATGACTTCTGGAGGGAAGCGGTATCTGGCCCTTACTTCTTGAGTGGACATCCCAAATATGTTGATCCTCTGTCTGAAGATCCTCTCTCTCCTCCTCCTCAAGTCTTCTTGCTGCATGGCAAGGGGCAGAGCAACAAATACATTCAGCGACATGTTGAAAGTGTTTCTGTGTGTCTGCTCTGCTTTCATATGTGCAGCAGGGCTGGGATTGGCTGCAGTGTGTCAGATGATTCATCATGGGGGATGGTAGGCAGTTGGACAGGTGAATGGATTTGAGGTAATGCTCAAACGGCCAATAGGCGGATATTCCGGCCCGGGAGCGGAGATTCCGGGCCGGAGGCGGAGATTCCGGGCCGGAGGCGGAGATTCCGGCCCGGGTGCGGACATAAAGTTAGGATGTGTAAGTTCATTCTGTGAATACCCATATGTTTAAGTTCATTCTGTGAATACCCATATGTGTAAGTTCATTCTGTGAATACCCATATGTGTAAGTTCAATCTGTGAATACCCAAATGTGTAAGTTCATTCTGTGAATACCAAAATTGTTGTAAGTTTAGGATTTTGACGTAAGTTAGTTCTGTGAATCAGGCCCATACTGTTTGGCCTCACAGGTCTGCCATCTCCTGGAACCCATATTTTACCCTCATCTCTTTTAACACAACCTGAGTTTCCTCAACTCTGCTGTTCTGCTTCTGACACTTTTTCTTGTAATCTCTTAACTTCCTCCCACGTATCAGCTGCTGTGAGCAAAAGGTTGTAACTGGTGTCATTCCTTCATTTACATACTTGCTATTAAATGTACAAGAATTTACGCACAGTACCTTGCAACTTTGTCACATCTGTTGCTGACTGCCACATAGTCATCTCCCTTGCAGTGTGGGGAACATTTCATGATCGCAACTTGCACAGGCAATTGCAAAACCTCTAACAGTTTTATCACCTGCTCACCGCTATGTATGGGGGAACCTGATGACTTCATAAATCCCCTCTGAGACCATAACTGTCCCAAGTCATGATGCACCACACCAAAGCCGCAATGATTACCTGTAAATATAGACACCTGCATTTGATCTGAAATGTGTCATGCTCTGGTAAGAGCAATCAATTCAGCCACTTGTGCAGAGACTACCCCTTGTAGCCAAGCAGCTTCCACTACTCTAGAAATGGCACAGACTGCATAAGCAGCTCTCAAATTTCCTTTGTGGTCTCATAAACATGAGCTTTCCACAAGCAATACATAATCAGATTCAGGTAGTGGCTTAATTTGTATATCTGGTCTCAGCTAAGTGCATAGTTCAATGAAATCGAGACAGTCATGCTCGTCATGCTCCACTTCACCATCATCATTGTCATTCTCAGGAAGGGGTAGCAAAGTGGCAGGATTCAAAACAGAACACCTCTTCAGGGACATGTTCTCGGCCACCAATATGATTTGCTCATACTGGGTCAGGCGGCTGTTAGTAAGGTGCTGTGTCCTCATTCTAGTTCACACATTTTCAACAGAATGAGCATCATACTCAGTTAAGGGATAACCCATCACTATACTTTCGCATCTTTTGGTGCTGACACCTGTCACTGCCACCACTTTAAAGAATCCAGGCAGCACTGCAGCCGCGGGATCTAACGTGGCTGAGAAGTAAGCAATTGGTCTATGGGCTTCTCTGTGGATCTATTTTAACATTGAAAGAGCACAGCCCTCTCTTCAGAAAAGCAAAAACACTTTATTGTAATCAGGCATTCCCAGTGCCGGGTGCGGCAGAGGCTTTCTCTCAACTCTAGGAACGCAACCAAACAATCATTGTCCCAAGGCACTGGATCCAATACATCCTTGTGTGTCAGCCTTTGTAAAGGCTTGGTCACTAGGGAAAAGTTGGGTTTCTACTGACAACAGTAGCCCACCATTCCAAAAAACATCCTGACTTATTTCTGCGTTGTTGACAGATTAATTTACATGACCTTAGAAATTCTTCCTTGTGACACCCTTCTCGCACCCTTCTCTATATGATGACCAAGGCTTCTCTCAAACAGTACTGCAACTTATTTGGGGACACCTTATGTCCATTCTCAGCCAAGTGGTTTAGCAATAAAATAGTGTCAGTTTTGCATGCTTCAGGAGTATTTGACACAACCAGCAGGGGCCCTACTATGGTATAGGTGCATTTTCATTGTTGGCATCGGGCGCACCTTTAAAATGGTGCGCCGGTGCAAACAATGAAAATGCACCCTATTACCATGAATGCACTTTCCGCAGGACAGCCGCAAGCTCGCGCTGCCCTGGGAGAAGCGCATTCATGTGAAAACACTGAATGACTGCTTGCAACCACTCCGTGATTTCGCAGTGCAGGCGGCAACCCGCCTGCACTTTTGAAGGGGATCAGAGATCCCCTTGCAGGCGGGTGCAGTCAGTGACTGCACCTGCCTACAAGGGGATGTCTTTTCCCCCTCCAGAGTGCTGCTCTCAGCGGTTCACTCACAGTGCACCACCTAGAAGGTGGTGCACTGTGAGTGCGCCTTTGAGAGCTTTTTTGCCTCTGCGCCCGCGTCTGTAATATGACGCGTGTGCAGAGGTAAAGGAATTCCCTCATTTGCATAGGGCACGCCCCTATGCACATGAGGGAACGCCCCCTGAAGGTAGCGCTGGTGCTTTAAGTGCACCAGCACTATCGGTATTAGTGAAGGGGACACACAAGCGTCTGTGCCCCCTTCTGTAATACCAAAGTGCCCCGGGGTGTGCAAAGCAGGGTCAAACGCCTGTTGTGCCCCCGGGGTATTTACTGTAATTCGGCCCCAGGTCGTCAGTATACTAGACCAAGACAGAATTACAAGGCATGACAAGAGTCCCCAAATGTTTCTTTAGGATCTGGATAAAAATGGAAGGACTCTCCGTATACTCTTGTGGGACTTGGCACCATGCCAAAATACGGTTGCCAAGCCTAAATGCTAAGAGGAACTGATTGTCCTCATGCAAAGGTATGGAGAAGAATGCCTGAAAAAAATCAATAACAGTAAACCACACAGCCTCACATGGAATTTGAACAATATTACAGCAGGATTTGGTACCACAGGACAACAGGGAATCACAATATTATTAATTTTCCAAACGTCCTGCACTATGCAGTACTTACCGCTATGCTTCTGAAGGCCCATAATGGGTGAGTTACATGGACTCCCCATGATCTCCTTCAGGATACCGTGCTGAATCATTGTCTCAATCACTGGAGTTATTCCAGCAACAAATTATACTGTGATGTTCTGGGATATTCCACAATCTGCTTTATCTGTCTACGGAAAAGCTCAACACCTTTAATGAGTCCAATATCTTTCCTGAAAAATCCCACATTTCTGGTTTCACAGAATCTCTGAGATCCAGAGGCAAGTCTTCTGCCGTCATCTTTGGTTGCATTTCAATGATTAGATTTTGATTTGCCAACTTAAAGGCAATGTCCTCATCATGAGTTTGTAGCTCTATTCCTTTCGGGTACAGTATATAATACAGTTCAGTTTGCACAACGAATCGCATCCTAACAAAGTCTCAGGACACAAATCACAAACCACAAATTGATGATTATCCTGAAATCGTCCTATATTTACAGGGACATCCTCAGTAATGGGGTTCCTCATTTGTTGATTAGCAACTCCAACAACTTGAATGGGTCTTCCTGTGAGGGGTAGGTTTTGGACTTCCACTGTTCTCACAGTAGAACGGGTAGCACCTGTATCAACCAAAAATGATACTTTGTAGCCATTTACCTCAGCATCTATAAATGGGCCACTCTGGTCAACCTCCAAGATTACGTCAAGCACACAATCTTCCTCCCCCTCAGGGACCGTCACGAAGAATGATAGTTGACAAAATTTTCACTTGTCTCAAACATGGGATATTGCTGGTAAGGATTATTATTCTGAAATTCATTTTCATTCAAATGTGTGACCTGGTTTGTAGAAAATCTAGGAACATTAGTAGCTTGCTGTAGCATTGGGGGTTAGAGAACCTGCATCACTGGGGCTTGTGGCACATTACAATTCTGAGATCTAAGTCTGGGTATATTCTGTTGCTACATGGAATTACTGTTCTGAGGTGGTACAAACCCTGGGCCTCATTTACAATATTTTGACACACAGCAGCGCAGCAAGCCTTCCTGCTTCACTGCTGTGGGTGAAAAGAAAAGGGAAGGAATGCGCTGTATCTACAAGATACAGCACATTCCTGTCCTTTTCCCCTGCGTTGGCACACAAAGGGCCGTTATGCGCTAACGCAGGCACCCTTGTGCGACGGTGCAAGGGTGTCTGCATTGTAGGGGAGATTTTTTTTGTGCAGGAAGGGACACCTTCCTACACAATAACTATCACGAAAGGTGTTTTCCTTTTTCTATGTGTGCTCCAGAATGCAGCACACATAGAAAATGGAAAAAATGAGGAGAAATAAAGGTATATTTCCTTGTTGCGCCTTCCATACGCCTCCTCTGGGGAGGCATAGGAATCTGACTCATTCCCAGGTTTACAAAACCTTGTAAATCTGGGAATGTGTCAGGCTCCATGAATGCTGTGTGGGAACACCCACAGCAGCACCATTGGAATGCTCCTTTTATGCAGAGTAATGCCTAAAAGGGGGCCATATTTACAAGGCCATGAAAAGTCACACAGGGTGGCTTTACGTGGCCTTGTAAACATGGGCAGGCACACTGCTCCACCGGTGCATCAAAAAAAGTTACGCACTGGCGCTTGTAAATCAGTCCCCCTCTATTCTGACCCGGATTTGCGGGATTAAGACAACATTCTCACTTCCAATGCCCCAGCCTATTGCAGTAGTGCCATGGCTCAGACTTCTTCAATGTAGCTACATCAATTCCAGTACTCAGATCAATAGGGTCACCCCGACATCTACCTTGTGACTGAAATCCACCTCCACCCTGCATCGTCGGAGCTGCATGTTGATACAATCCCTGCATTGGAGGGACATTCCTTACAAATGGTGGGTTTTGAATTCCCCTCTGAGCAGCCTTTATTTGTACCACCATTAATTTGTCCTTTACCTTTTTCTGCCTCTTCTCAATCTCATCATTGAAATATTTAGCATATCATAAACTTTTGTCAACCGACAAAACAAATGTTGTTGACTCATCCTACTAATCTCAGGCCTCAACCCTGTCACAAACCTTGACAGAAAATGTCCTACATCTTTATGCTCCAATGTTTCCGTTCCACTATATTGTTTGAATGCCAGCAACAATTTCTCATAGTATGCACGAATCGTCTCTTTCAGTTCCTGTATTGTCCGATCAATCTTGACCCAGTCAACATCTTGAGGTGGCACCTTAGACTTCAACCAAGTTATCTCCTGATCATACTTCCTCATTACTATAGCTGAAGGACCATCAGTCGCAGGATATTTTGTCAGCTCTCTCTCTGGCCTATATATGGCTATTCTGCATGCCATCCAAAAATCACTTGGGACCACAATATCAAACAAAGTATTCAAATCAGTCCACAAATCTTTAGAGATTTTCACAAACAGTTCAACTTGTTTGTACCAATCCACAGGCTTCTCTCTTAATTTGGGGAACACATTTGTAAATGATGCAAGATCACTCCTACTCCAAGGTGCGTATATGTAACCGTCCACTATGTACATCCCACAAAGGGAATGTTGTAGCCCTCCTGGGAGGAGGTGGCTGTCCTACCATTTTCTTGGAAGTCGTTCTCATTGACCATTTAACTTCCTGTAGCCCACTACACTTCCTACTTCTCTAATTCACTCCAAATTTGGATGCTGTGAATTAATTCCCAAATTTGCATCTTCATCCCTGGTACTCTCATGTGTTCTATATCCTGATCACTAAAAGCGAGTCAGTGGCTCTTCTGTAAAGCCATTGTCCGCTCCAAATCTACTTCATATTTCTGAGCTAATTCAGATCATTTATCAAAGGCTTGTCTTGCTCACCTAATAAAATACTTACTTGTGTACAAAAGTTTATTATGCTGATAAGTTTCTATTTGATCCAATGCAAAACAACCACTTTTCATTTCATCTAATTCCAAATTCAATTTTCCCACATCCACCAAGTTCACTTTCAAAGTGGACTGAAGAGTTTCCTGGCTCACTTCTGTGCTCCCACTCTCATTCGATGTGGCATTGAAGAACTTTCAAAAAGTCTTCTAATTCCTTGATGTTAAGACCAGAATGTACCTCTGGGGCCTTCAGTACTACCTTTACTTTGGGTGTGCTGCTATGCATATTTAAAGGTGGTTAATAATGACACACAAAGAAACCTGTGGTTCTGATGCAGAAACGGAATGAGTACTATCAAAGTAGTCCTTTTAAAGGATAGTTTCACCTGTAGGTGGCATGCTTCATCATAGGGCAACCTCATCGCAATGTGAACCTAGCCAGAAAGCGTGCTACAACCCCTTCACTGAGAAGGAGGAGCTCAGGGATGTACTAAATATTATAGAAGAGCTGGGAATGGTGAGGGGAGCAGAGCAAGGAAAGAGTGATCTAAAACTAGCTCCAAGGTGCCCAAACAAATTTATTGGGGCACCCCTGGGTCAGGTTTAAAACTAAGCCTCAACAGGAGGGAATTCGATCTGTCATTGTGTGGAAAAATAGGTCAACATGTTTCAGCCTGATACCCTCACTAGAGGTGTGGCAGCCTTCTTCAGGGCCTAACAGACGCTTCTGCAACAATGTGAGAAAAATTAAAGTAGTGCTAAATACAAAACCATTGGTGAACTGGACACCACTTAGTCAGGGATCCACACGTTGATGTATCCGCAAATGTCAGGTGTCCATCTCCAACTTAACCTTGGCACAAAGTCAAGGCAGCATAATGTCCTTGTGTTAGGTATAGCCTGGACAAGGATTGTGCCAAGGAAGGAAATATTTAAAGGTTGTTCTCAAGTAGTTAAACCCGGAACTACCTTAAAGGTCTAAATCCAGCCTGATGCACAGATAGGTCTACACTTGCACCACGAGGAGAACTTGTATTAATTGGGCTTAAAGGAATGAATTCTTCCACCTTCCGACTCATGGATATAATTTCCGATGCTTGTTGTTGAGCGGGGACAGCTGCATTTTGAATCCCATTTCCCCCAGAACCAGGTTTATATATAGAAACCACTGGTCCAATAGTACAGGAACTGTAAGTGCATCTGGGACTGTGCAACCAGTGGAGGTCCAAGAAAGGCAAGTCCCTGAATTCCCTCCTATCATTTTTTGACTCACTGTAATAGTTCCCATCATGCTCTGGTCCTTATTCACACGAGAAACCTCTATCGTATGAGGACTTGTACTTACGGGTGCAACCTAGCTCCCGCCTCCTTCTGTTCGAATCTTATTATATAGAAGGTGGTCACTCAGACATTAATACATCTAAAAGACTCTCACTAGTATCACTATCACTATTTTCATCTCTCTCTCCGGATTCTCTTGTTCTTTATCTTTTTGGCTCGGTATTCCACTTCTCTGCTTTACAATAATGGGTATTATTTCACTCCTTCTACCATGTCAGTTCTCCACCTTTTCTGCTCTTCATCCCACATCGCATTTGCATAAGTACGTACTACCTTTTTCACTCATCCCTGATATCACTCTTTTTCTCTGGTGCGAGCAGCATGCTCCCAAGCGTTAAGCACTTCAAATTGTGTGAGTCTAGGTTGTGGTTTTATCTCATAAAGAATTCTCCTCAAATTTTCAATAATTCTCAGATTAAATGCACCACAACATGGAAACGCCCGTGCACCTTCTTTCTCAGTGATCTTGTGCAATTGTTCTAGCCAAATACATGTGTGTGTAACCTTACATTTATTGCCATATAATGACATCTCCTCTAAACAAATCTTGTACAACTTTAAAACATTTCATTTTCGATTGCTTGTTTCAACACAAAAATCAATATTTTACTCAAAGGTTTCGTTCCAAATCAACAACAAATAACAGTGCAGCACCTCGTGACGTAGACAGCCAATAACAGCTCAGCTTTACACCAACCTACCGATCCCAGTCCGGCACGCTGTGACGATAATCTCCCTCCTTGCAGCAGCTCACTCTCCTTTACAATTTTCTGGCACGTACTCTCTTCAGCAATACGCTTCCAACTAACTATAAATCAATAGCACCAGATAACAATTGCCTGCTTTACTAAAGAATCGTCAGAAATCAATCATACAAAAGTAACACAAACACACATTCGGATGAAACCTTGTCCTGCGGAAAATCACTCTGATCAGTGCAGCTTTCCTCTGCGCAAAAGGTCTGCCACACTAACCATACATCACTTTGACACAAAAGGTAAGCATCCTTACCTCATTTGGGCTGTCGATGACGTCTCACTACAAATCCCACAAAACCTCAGCAGACAATTACTATACAATGTCTTCTACGCTTTTTAATATCATCCTGGGATCTTAGGCTATGTCGGACCTGATAACAACTTCTCCACAATAAGCGCTGCACTCACACTGTCATCCAATACATTATCACATCACACAATCTCTGCAAGACACCACACAATTACCACAAATACCGCAAGCTAAGCATAAGTCGTTTACACCAACCCTATTAATACTCACTCCTCTGCTATTACAACTTGCTCTCGAAACACTGGAACATCACTGATTCTCCAACTCGAAACATTTGCATTAGGGACTGAGAGTGGGTCTGGACTAATCTAAAGTAATTGTTTTCTAACCCCTCTACTTCAGGTACTAACCATCCTTGGTATGCTAACATCTGAAAAAGCTCTGAGCCGTTTCTTCCAAATGAACTTGGGTCAATAGACCTTGATAGCAGCCTGAAAGGAAAGGGGGTTAACAACAATTTAAATCTCCAGAGACAGTGTGATCATTAAGACCACACAATAAAGGTCTGAGTCACTAAAATTAAGTTAAAAGGGTTTATTACAAACTCAAAGACAGATTGATATATATCCATCTCAAGAACATGCTGTAAAAGTACAAAATCATCAAAGAAAGACCAAAGTGTCAAATGATATTGGTCTTCAAAAGCAAAGAACATATCAGGATTTCCGGTGCACCAATTCACAGAATAAGGAAAAGAGTTTGATGACTAGACGAATGGTTTTGATCCTTCTCCCCATACATTGAGAAGATTTGCAACATCTACTAAACCCTATACTAAACTAAAGATAGGGGAAATCCTATTAAATTGAGGAAGCCAAACAGGTGTGAGCATCAGAACCTCTGTAGAAGTTCTTTAGGTAAGGAATTATGCAGAGCATGAAGCCACACAATCAGAGATGTCAAGAGAGTTCTGTATCTCTCCAAGTCTAAAAGGAATCTGACTAACCCCAAGGTGGGTTCACTAATTAAAACACACAAAGAACATTCGAGAAACATGATATCATATGCACCCATATGCATCACAGTATTTTTCCAGGTCTCAAAAAAGAACTTGGCGCCTTGAACACTACTCCATATTCCAGTCCCCGATTCCAAAGCGTCCATGGATTCCTCCCTTCGCCTGATAGCACCAACTGGTAACACTCCCTTTGTTCGTCATTAAAATTATTTGACCTTGCCAGCCTCTTCTTCACCTCACTATCTCAGAAATACAATGTGTTTTTTTTAAGAATTAATTAATTACTTTGGTTTGCACATGTAGTGGAGAAAAACGTACAGAAAAACAACTTTGTTAGAGTTAAATGTCTCAACTGGAAGCTTAAGGCCCACAATCATGCTAACTTAACATTTCTCCTTAAATGCATATTAATTCTACAACCTTCATATAATCCATTAAGTGAATTCTTTAATAAACGGATCAAGCTACTTTATACTGTACTCTTATACACAGTACACTAAAGTGATACATGTCTTTTTAAATGGAAAAGACAACTGGTTACAATTTACAAAGAAAGTATTAAACATACGTATGATTCATTCCCACTAATCCCTGGCGAATGCACTGCATTTTAGCACACCATCTTACAAGCTAAACTTATAGAAGATTAATATAAGCAATCCAGATGTTTCTGTAAAAGAAAAACACTAATATGTACACACATATATGTCTAGAACACACAATGAATGCACATGCTATACTGTCTGTGCACCACATCTCATTAAAATTATTGCACCGCAGAAGTATATAAGACCAAATGAAAATGTGTATATGTGGCCTAGCCAAGCGTAAAAGGGTGGAATCAAAATTACGCTACTCCAGTAATCACATACCGAAGTTCTCTCCAAATTTTTGGGAGTCTCTCATGAGTGATGCGTTTTTATATGAAACAGAACATAAGACTACTGTTACTCTTTGCTGTTATGTCAACTTGAAATAAATGTGATTATTTTCATTTACATGATTTTGACATGAATGGTAACATTCTACACGAAATGAGACATACACAGGGTTTACTCTAGTAACTGATGCACGATGGTAAACGTTTGACCTATCAATGTTACTGTACCTTTACATTTAGAGGCAAAAACATCATCGTGAGAATAGCCTTGTTCCAATGTCCTATAGCAGTTGATAATGCTCCACAACTTGTGGCACTGATCAGAAATAAAGGTTCACATAGGAGACTCAGGAGACAGTTGTAACAGCACAACTTTGAGGGTGTGACAGAATTCCTTATGTAGGTGTAGGGTACAGTATAATGCCAAAAGGAGTCCCACAAGTCAAATAAGTAATATCTAACTCTCTCTAGTTATATCTAACCTGGGGCCTCTGAAGACACACTGGGAGAGGTTAACTAATTCCAAGGATGCAAGGAAAGTTTTTAAGGTGACACTGCAGAAGCAATTTCAATAAGCAGTGCAAACAGAAAACGTTTGGGAAGATATTCTCGACATCTAATTTGAATATAACCTCAACTGGAAAGTCAGGAATAAAGGTGAATCATCGATCACAAGCAGAGGTGCACAGGTGAACAGCAGAGCCGAAGGCAAGGTTTCTTCTCTTTAACAGGGAGCGAAATCAAGCACCTAGTCATGTCTTGGATGGGTGTTTTACAGACTGTAGTATCCTTGAATTCTGAAGTATGTCCATGAATACTTTGTCTTTGAATCCCACAGTCAGGGCCGGACTGAGAACCAAAACCGGCCCTGGCAAAGTGCTCGCCCGGCCCCCCTGGGGGTTGGGGGGTGCGGCTAAGCTGTTTGCCAGGGCCGGTTTCGGCCGATTTTGTTACAGGGGCCGATATTGCAGCTATGCTGCAAAAACGGCCCTGTAAATAAAAAAAAAGGCCCCAGGGGCCCTAAACCGGCCCCCACCCTGGCGGCCCACCGGGAAAATGCCTGGTTCCCGCTATGGCAAGTCCGGCCATGCCCACAGTAGATCCTCAAATCCCACTATAGCCTATGACTCATATGGCATATGGCCATTGCTTTTGGAGTGCTCTCATGGGGCCAGGATTGAACGTGCTGTTGACAGAAGGGTAACAACTGGGTAGCAAAAATTTAACAACTTCAATCCTGGCTAGCATGACTCCTGTCACTCAGTGTGCATAACATCCTGAGTGGCACTACCTGAAGCAAGGGGTGAAAGGGTTTGCAAATAATGCCCAGAACCAGAGGTGAATGGGAGTTGGGGCAAGCAGCTGTGACAAGCCATGACCCTAAGTCACTTGTCACGGTGCTCTGGAGGTCAAACAATAACTTAGGGGCCCATTACGATACCCGGCGTAAAAAAATCCGCCAGGCATGGAAGCGGCAAAAATCCGCCCGCACACACCGTCTGAACACCGACCACGCCATTACGATTACACAAACCGAAAACCGCCATCGGCGGAAAAATCACACAAAATACAGCCCGCCAACGTCCGAGTCGGAGTCAAACCGCCCGCCACGGACGGAAACACGCACGACAACACAAAACCGCCCGCCCTCACGGCCGACACACCGCACGTGAAATTACGATCGCACCGCCATGAGCGCGGGAAAACCACAAATATACCGCCCGCCAGCGCAAACAACGCCGATGAGAATCGACACGGCAGAAGCCATGGCGCCCACGTACCTGCACAGAAACCATCCGCTCACAAAACCAATAGCACACAACATGGCCAACAAGTCCACACAGCAAGGCACGCACAAATACACAAGCACAGTACACATCCCGAAAACACCCCCCGGACAAACAAAAAATACAAAGGCCAGAACCCCAGACACAACACACCTGAAAACAACAGACCATGAGGACACACCCACATAGGTGAGTACAAAAGCAGCACTCCCACAGACCACAACCCCTTGCTACATTGCAAACCAGAGAGGAGAGGAGAGGACACAGTGACACAGCAAGGACAGCAGCACACCACAGAAACGCACACATCACAACCACCACCACCACCACCACCACCACCAAACACCTGCACCACAAACCCCCTGCACATTACACAACACACACCGCACCAGCACCACAAACACCATGGCACCACAAAGAATGCCCAAGTACACGCCCATTGAGCTGACGGTCATGGTCGACGAGATCATCAAGGTGTACCCACAAATCTATGGGAACATGGTCCAGCACACACCACTAGCCACCAGAAACAGAATGTGGAACCGGATCGTAGACCAGGTCAATGCAGTCGGGACCCTGCCCAGGAACAGAGGAGAAATAAACAAACGTTGGAATGACGTAAAGAGCCTGGTCAAGAAGAAGGAGGGCAAAAACAGAGAGCTGGCTGCCGTCACTGGCGGAGGGAATCCCGCGCTCTTCAAGACCTTCAAAGCGTGGGAGGAGAAGGTGCGAGTCATAATACATCCGGAGATCCTCGCCGGATTAGCAGGGGGAGTGGAGGCTGGTAAGTACAAACTAATGTATACCAGCACACCGCTATGTACTCACATGCACTACCATCATGCCACAGCTCCCAGGGACAAACACCCCCATGTCCAGCACACAATACACAACACATCACACACACATGCAACAGACACCACCACACACAGCCCAAACCGAACAACTGTAACATACGTGGGGACATGTGTACACTCAGCCAGCCACGTAACCACCAACAGGTCCCCAAATATGCCAGAAGCGCCACAACGAGCACCCACCACACCCATGTGTCCGCCACAGCTGCACTAACCGACAAGTAACAGGTAAGTGGCAGGAACACAAAGTGCAGTGGGTGGGACGGTGGACAGCCCAAGTACAACACACACCAGGCCCCTAGTCCCACAGCACAGCAAGGAGGAGCATCCCCCACACCCCACAGCCACGTGTCAGCCACCGCAGTGCACAACGACAGCCGAAAGGCAGACATCACGGTCCACAGCAATCGGTGTCAGTGGGTGTCCAGCCACCCCCACGACCCACAACACCCCCCCACCCCCACAGACCTGCAACATGGAGCACCCCCGCTAAGAGCCATGTGGCATCCAGTACAGTGCACGCACGAACAACTTGCAGGTGGGAAACTGGACAGGGCTGGATTACTGGAGGCATGAGGACCATAACACGACCAACACATGGGACATGTCACGTAGCAGACGAACACGCAGCACCGCCCACCGTCACGAACAAGTGAACAATGTGCACACGGACATGAACAACAGACTCACACCCCACATGACCCATCACAGACATAGCAACACCCAAGGAGCCACGTCTGCATGCACAAGCCACACTGAATATAGTACCACACGGCAGCCACTGTGCAACTCATCACACACAACCGAAACACCATTGAAGTCCTGTCCATGTAGCCCCTACTGCCTGTCAACCACACACCCCACAACTACGCCTATGTAAGACAAACAACACTAGACGCAACAGAGCGGAACAACATAAATGCACACGAACACCACTGAACCCATCAAACACACAGACACACCATGCACATACAACATACCATCCATCCCATCCGTCAGCCCCAGTCTCATGAAAGGCATGTCATCCGCACAGCTGCCACACATACAGCAGTCACGCTAAGATACATGCCCATGACCAACCATGTGCCAGAAGTCAATGAAGCGCACGACACACTGTGAGCAACAACACACAACATGGGCCACACCCCCCGAGCACTGCAGTGATGCACATGGCACAGGGCAGCACGCACACCAAGGAGATGGGACAACTGCAATACGTTGGCTGGCACACAACCATCACTCACTCATAACGATGCGTCCAATGCCATGTCCAGTAATCACAACAGACAGCAAATATGCAGGCCATGTCAAGCATGCACACACCTCAAACCATGCACTGTCATGCTGCCACAATACATGTCACGTTCGGCACCCATGGCTCACAGCATGTACCCCAAAAGCATATTCCCTCCCAAATGCGAATCTGGGGCATGGCCCCCATGTTGCCATATGCGTTCCTAAGCGTTCCATTTCAACCCCAAAAGCATATTCCCTCCCAAATGCGAATCTGGGGCATGGCCCCCATGTTGCCATATGCGTTCCTAAGCGTTCCATTTGAACCCCAAAAGCATATCCCCTCCCAAATGCGAATCTGGGGCATGGCCCCCATGTTGCCATATGCGTTCCTAAGCGTTCCATTTGAACCCCAAAAGCATATCCCCTCCCAAATGCGAATCTGGGGCATGGCCCCCATGTTGCCATATGCGTTCCTAAGCGTTCCATTTGAACCCCAAAAGCATATCCCTCCCAAATGCGAATCTGGGGCATGGCCCCCATGTTGCCATATGCGTTCCTAAGCGTTCCATTTGAACCCCAAAAGCATATTCCCTCCCAAATGCGAATCTGGGGCATGGCCCCCATGTTGCCATATGCGTTCCTAAGCGTTCCATTTGAACCCCAAAAGCATATCCCCTCCCAAATGCGAATCTGGGGCATGGCCCCCATGTTGCCATATGCGTTCCTAAGCATCCCATCTGAACACCAAAAGCAAAGTACAAGCCAGACCCAGGATGGGCCAGGAGCCCGCATACACCAGAGTCACAATAAGTAGGGGCACAGCAACACACCCATCGGCATGGCCAATCCGTCCCATGCCACATGTGCACAGCACACAGTCCCATTGCCAAGCACACACAACTACAGATGCTACAGCCACACACACGCCTCCGGGAAACCCATGTACGAGATTGCACGAACTGTTAATGTCAGACGACAAATACATACTTCGCCAGGTGCAACACAATAACAAATCTCATTCTCTCCACAGGTGACGAACTGCTGGATGCTGGGGATGGAGCCAGCAGCCAGCACAGCCAGCCTACAAGCCCCCAACGAGGACACACGGATCTGGAGGATCTGTCCTCCTCTTCGGACACGGACCACCAAGCAGGCCCATCTGGTGTGGCAGGGCCCAGCCGCTCCCCAGGACCCCTCCTACCCACCAACCCATCATCCAGGGCTGCTGAACATTCCCAGCCCCCTGCTGCCACTGTCGTTGCGGCCACACCCACGGTCATTGTGGCCACTACCACTGCCGCAACCGCCACCATCGCCGCACCGACCACCACCGCCGCCACCACCACCACGTCTTCGCTGGCACCAGCCCCAGCGCAGGTGGTGGCCCGGCCGACTGGATCCACCCTGGGAGCCACAGCGAGGACCGTGGTGAGCAATGTGGCTAGTGGGCAGGCCGGTGGCAGCAGGACTGGTAGGAGGAGCAGGGTCAGGGAAACGCCAGCCTCCCCTGGGAGCCATGCCCTGCCTCAATGGCCAGAGTCCTTGGGGCCTATGAAGAGGCCCAAGGACAATGGGTCCGGTCTGCTTCAGACACGCGTGAGGTGCTGGGGGTGCTGAGGTCCATGGACGCCCGTATGGGCCAACTCGTGGACCTCATGGGCCAGCTGGTGGTGGCGGTGAGGTCACAGCCAGGGACAGCAGCTCCCCTCCGCCACCACCTGCCGGGGCGCAGGGTGGAGCAGCAGTGTCCAGTTCCCCTGCGTCCACAGCCAGTGAGCACACCTCAACCACCAGCATGTCGCAAGCAGGCACCCCCCTCGCAAACGTGGAAGGGGCCGTCCGAAGTGGAAACAGATCTCCCGGGAGGACTTCGCACGCTCCAAACGCAAGTGAGGCAGCCAGCCAGCCTTCCGCCAGCCTTCCTTGACCAGCCACTGCATTGACTTGGACTACGATCCCACTCCACACAGCCATCTGGATGGCATGTGTGTGTTGGACTATGGACATAGAACCAGTGGGTACACCCTGAGCATCACGCAGCCATGACCGACAGCTCATTGTCACTGCACGCACCACTTTTGTCATCACCTTACACACAATCACATGTCACAGTTTGTAATAAATGCACCTTTTACACTAACTGCTGTTTGTGCCCTGTGTTTTATTTGTACGGAATACAACGGCCACCTTGGGCGGAAAGGCACCTGATGCGTGGCATGGCAATTGAATCCGGAGGGCCTGTAGGGACCTAGGGGTGGGAGACAGAACAGGAGCACATTCAATGAGTGTGTCACACACCCATCACACAGTACATGTCAACAACTACAAGCAATGTACACACATCGCACAGAGCAATAGGGCACAATGCCACAGCCACCAACAGTGGCATACTACCCTGGCCATGGAGCGTTGACACACAGCACGCAGTGAACAAACGGCCACCCTGACACAGCACACACACACCTGCACAGATACAGCCACATCAGCCGTCGTACATGGACACTCACCGTCAAGTGAAGTAGCGGGCGATGAGCTGCTGCCGCACATTACCAGCTTCCTCCTCTCCGCTGTCCTCCTCACTCGAGCTGTCCTGGTCTGCGGGCTGGGGCCCTGGTTGATCTCCGTCATCCACGATGAGGGGGATCTGCTTCCGAATGGCCAGATTGTGCAGCATGCAGCACGCCACCACTATCCGGCACACCTTCTGTGGGGAGTACGCCAGCGCACCTCCGGTGCGGTCCAGGCACCTGAACCTGGACTTGAGGAGGCCAAAGGTACGCTCGACCACACGTCTGGTCCTCCCATGTGCCTCATTGTAGCGATCGTCTGCTGGGGTGCGAGGATTCCTCAATGGACTGAGCAGCCATGCCCCATTCGGGTACGCAGAGTCACCTGGGTGTGAGGGACACAGAGAACCGTTGCAATTCCAACTGGACAGGGGACAGCATCGCACAACCAGCACGCTACACCACTCCACATACTCACCGACAATACAGGCACGATCCTGTTGCATATTGGACATCAGTCGTGGCAAGATGCTGTTGCGCATTATGTGTGCGTCATGGGCCGAGCCTGGGAACTTTGCACACACGTGGGTGATCACCATGTCCGCAAGGCACACCACTTGCACATTCAGGGAGTGCGTGTGCTTCCTGTTGCGGTACAGGTGCTCAGTGGCCTGTGGTGGAACAAGGCCGACATGTGTGCAGTCAATGGCTCCAACGACGTGTGGGATTCTGCCAAGGGCATAGAATGCACCCTTCACTGCCGCCAATTCACGAGCCCTGGGGAAGCGGATGTACCTGTTTCGGCACAGCATCATGGCTGCCAGTACATCCCTCAGCACCTTGCTGAACATGGGCTGGGACATCCCTCCTCCAATGCCCACTGTGTGCTGGAATGACCCAGTGGCGAAGAAATGCATGGCGGCCATCACCTTAGCCGTGGGGGTGACAGCAGTCGGATACACCCTGCGGGGACGGAGATGGGGTTCTAACATGGCACACAGTCGATGCAGGGTTGGCCTGTCCAGCCGAAACTTCCTAATAACCTCTGTATCGTCCATGTCCGCCAGCAATTGGTATGGGCGGTCAATGTTCGGTCTCCGCCTAGGGACAATGGCAGAGGACACATGTCAAAGCAACACGACACATAGCAATTTCGCATACACATCACTGACATGACTGAGCAAGCACATGAGCCACAGCCCAGCTGTCAAGCTGGGACGGCACGGCCACAATACACTTACACAGGTCTCCCAACAATGGCAATGGCTAGTGATACAAACCACTGCCATGTGCATGCACATGGGGATCTAGGCCCCAATGACTTGCGGGGCGTGCTGATGGGGACTGACTGCATATCCGTCAAGCGGCAACGCCACGGCAACATGAATGTCTGCTGAGCATGGAACTGCTTCCGCGGCTGGATGAGTATGGCACACGACGACGACGATGTGGGCACAGGCTGAGCGGCCAAAACAAGTGGGACCTGTGGCACGAGGGGATATGAGACAGTAGTAGGTGTCAGCACTGCACCCTATGTACAGCACTGTACGGATCACACCTCCCGAAACATTGACAGGTGTCCACATTGACAGCCCCATGCCAAGACGGCTGTGTGCTTGCAGTCACACGTCACAGGTGAGAGGTTACATTGCACGTGCCAGGTGGCAGACGTACATAGTGGGAGCTGGCATGTGTGTGCATGTGTCTCCTGTTCAGGATCCACCAGATGGGCGCTGACTCTGTACTGACCATTGGACACAGCATGTTCCGTGGAAGGCTTGTGTGTGTGGGATGGTGGCACTGGATGTGCCTCCGTTGGGTGGGGGGCCATGCACAGGGCGGGTACGTCGATGATTGCGCATTGTTGGTCACGGTGGGTGCACCAACTGAAGATGTGTTGCCCTGTGTTCAATTCCTATGTCCGCATGATGATGGACTGTAGATGTGGGCAGACTACACATTGGTCGATGTGCTGTCTATATGCATGTGCCTTCACACCAGGCACAGCTGCCCCTGCACATGTGACCCCTGCTGGACTCGCTGCTGGGTCTGTGGAGCTGATGCACCTTCTGCGCGTGGGGCGGACAGCTCTCCTCACTTCCCTCATTGCGCATGTCATGACTTTGCCGCAGGTGACATGGATCATGGAGGGCCCACATGTACGCGTGGGTAGGCTACACATGATTGTACACTGGTCGCCACCCCCAGTCAGTGTTTCGAATGGGAAGGTTGTCGTGCTGGTGGTATGTTCGATGTGGCGGATGGGCGGGCCTAGGTGCGGGCTTACATTCCGGACATGGGGGTAGTTGGATTGGCGACTAGTTGCAGTACACACGGGACACGTCTCTTCCTTTCCACATCTGGGTCATCCCTTGTACTTACTGACAGTGATACAGTCATCTTCGCCCCAGCCCTCATGTCCTCCCCTCGCTCCCCCAATATGCATGCTCACCTGCGAGGCTAGCGCCTGCACAGGCAGCCCCAAGCTCGCACCAGAGAGGGCAAGGAGTGTATGTGTGGGTCCAGTTGCACGAGTGGGCTGTCTCAGGGTATGATGTGTTGCGGGACGCCGTCCACCTGCGTGGTGCCCCAAATGGAGACCCGGCCTGCATGGACTATGCATCACAGTCTTCGCCTTCCGGATCCGCCACCTGCGACACCCAGTGGCTGTGGCTGCCCTTGCGGCCATGCCGCGTCCGTCTGTGGCTGATGGCCCACACATTCACTCTTTGGCCTCTCTGGGGAGGGCTCGGGGGTGGTGGCGCACGCGCTTGCACTTAGTCGCAATGGCATGTGGCGTGGTTGGTATGATGGGCAATGGATGGGATGGTGCGAGCCACCTCCCGTGACGTCAGTGCTGCTCGTGCTGTGGTGCGTCCCCCCTACACTTCCATTTGACTTGTGCCATGCTAGACGTTGAGGTTCTATTGCCTGCGTGATATGACCAGGAGGAGCGCGAGGAGACCTCTCACACACCATGCTCCACTGCCATCCCGTGCCCTGTATCGCCTGTGCGGATTGACTATGTTGGGGTTACACCTGGTCGACTGGGGCTGTGTGTGCCTTGTCAAGGGGCATGGCGGGCGCACAACAGGATCCAGCTTGTCCACAGAGGGTGGGCTGAGGTGCGCCTGGTACCGCTTTGTACGTGTGCCCGGCTGCTGTGCACACACGTGTTCACTCCCCCCGACAGGTGTCCTCTCACAATGCCCAGGGAAGCGGTGGTGTACTGTTCATGACCCCTCCCGACACGGCGTGCTCCAACTTGGCATGTGCGCATCTACCCGTCACACCCACCCACCTGAGCACTGCGTCCATACGACTTCACACAACACATGTGTGTCTTCCACAGTTGTGCTACTCATTTGCGTTGACATCCAATACCAGTGGACTACATGGTCATGTCACGACTGCCGTGTACTTCACATACTCTCATCCTCTCTCATTCGTACTTGTGAAATGAGTCAGCGGAGACAGTTTTGGTTTCAAACATTATATTGAGTCTTCTGTCCTCTGTGATGCAGTATAGTGGACACTACTGGCAGCGGAATACATGTTGAGGATATACTGAGCATGATTGCAAATGGGATAGGGTGTGGGGTTACATGTGATTGGCTGTTGCATGTGGGATGTGGGCTTCAGAGTGACATCTGCTTGGCCAAGGCTGTGCTAATGTACATTTACGTATAGCTGCGGAGCTGCGGACTTTGACACAGACGGTATACATGTAGCCTACCAGACCGCTTGGCATCATGGGCACAGTCCATCTCAGTTCCATGTGACAGGTTTGCTGCGGTTGTTCCTCATGCACGCGTGCATGTGAGATGACATCAGGGCATGTGCTTGCGTGCATGCAGCGGCGTGCCACTTGTTGTTGCACTGTGGTGGTTACTGGACATGTCACAGTCACTGGGGTCGTGTTGTTGTTGTATGCACTTGTCGTCCATGCAAAGGTCCTGGTATGGGATTCCCGGGGCGGGGGTGGGAGGGGTGCAGCACCCACAGACTCCAGGCGACCTATTCATGTCCACTGAGCGGTGTGTGTGTCCATGGGCGCTGGATCCATGTCGTGTCCTGGTTGTTCGTGCAGTTCCGTCCATGTGGGTGCGATACACAGAGCCCATGCCACTGCCTCCCACGATGCATGCGGTGTTCCTGGATGTGATGGGGAACAGTGTGCATGTCCCGGTCATATCCGATGTCATGGCGATGTCGTTGATGGTGTGGTTACAGTTGCCGGTCGTTTGGTATGGCTGTTGTGGTGGTGACTGGCCAGTCCGTGCGGAAGCTAAGCATGGGTGCGGGGTTGGACATCATAGGTCAATCGGGGAACCTGCGTTGTGGTCCGACGAATTTACAGGTTGTCAGGTATGCGATGCCGTCCAGCAGGGCTTCCATGTCATTGGTGGTGTGACATGTTTGCCAGCCAATGTAGCGGATGGTGGCTGTCAAGGTGTTGTTCGTAAGTTGTCCCTTGGAGGACCATGATGGGGCATGCTGGGTGACATTCGATGTAGCTGTTCTCGATGATCCGTCGTGTGGAGGCACAGTGGTCCCATTTCAGTGCGGGTGCGATGTTGGCCACATACGCCATGCCCCCATAGGCAGAGCAGGCCCTGTCGTGTGCGTCCAGAGGGAGGAGTAGTGGTAGCAGGTCCGCCTTCAGACATGCCGGGTTGGAGAGGCATATCTCCACGGGATGCTGGTAGGGACACCTCCGACAGTAGAAGACGGGCATGACGCAGCTGAACAATGTGATGCGGTAAGTCAGTCGGTAACTTACGTTCAGCAGGGACAGGAGATCGCATCCCAATGTATGAAACAGGTTGGTTTTGTACAGCTTGAGCTGTTCGGCGTAGTTGGGTAGGTGTGTTGCGGTTGCCATTTCGCAGCGGTGCGTTGTGGTGGCGTGCTCCGGCTGTGTGTGCAGTCTGCAATGTGCACGCTCCGAGGTTGCTGTGAGCTCTGTGTAGTCGTAGGGAGACAGGACTTGTGTTCTGTTGGCTTGTTTGGAGGACACGGGCCCTCTTCCCACATGCTTCTCAGACAGTTCAAGGTCAGTGATGTGTGACTCCTTCCAATTAACTTGCATGTGGCCGACATGGGGGAGTGTTTTCTTCTTTCTTCCCCGTCCGTTGTGTGCTTCTGTGATATGCGCTATCTGCCCTGTGGTCGGTCTCCTCGGCATGCCTGTGTTGGTCTATTCTTGGACAATGGCTGTATTCACCGTCTTCTGTCGTAGGGCTGTGGTTTCGGAGTTGGAATGGAAGGTCATTCAGTGCTGTCTGCTCTCCCTTGTGTGGGCGGCAGGCTGCCTTCCGCTCTGCGTTGGGCCTTGTGTGTGAATGTTATTCTTGGGCCACCTGTTGTCGGTCCCGGGGCTCTTTGGTGTTCCGTTTTATATGTCTTGTTCATATGTGCAGGGTGGTATGGGTGTTTCAGTGTGGTACTGGCGTTCCTCTTCCCGAAGGGGCCCTGCTTCTCCTAGTTGGTGTTGCCGCCGCTGTGTGCTACGCCATGTTTGTTACACTGGGGTGTGTCCTGCTGTTGCGTGTCTTCACTGACATGTGTGCGTCGGTTGTGTGGCGTTGGGTGTTGTCCGTGAATTGGGCGTTGGGGACATGTCTGTGGCAGGCCTGTCACGTGTCATGTGCGTTCGGGGTGGGGCTGATGTGTGTGCTGCTTGGTTGTGTCCCTGTGTCTGTGTGCGACGCATGCATGGCGCTGCGGTTGGCCTCTGCGTTGTGCGCATGTGTGGCGGCGTCATCGCCGCTTTGGGGCCGTGACGGGGTCGTTGGTTCCTAGTCCCAGGTGGTGTGTACACATGTGTTACGCGATGTTACGATTTGGCCTGTGTGTCATATGTGGATGCAATGGTGGATGTGTAGTGTACACGCGCTGGTGGGGGGTTGTCCGCTTTTTCCGCCCTTGCACTGTGTGCGCTGTTTGCGTGCACTTGTTGTGTGTGTGCCTACCTGCGTCTCCGCGGTACGTTGCGTCCTTGGTGGTGCATCAGCAGGAGCATGGGGAGGGCCTGCAGTGCTGGATTCATGCTCGGGGAGCCGCTTCTTCGTTGTCCGTGCTCGGCGTCCGTGTTACCGCTTCGGTTTGTCGTACGGCATCTCTTGGCCGTGGGAGCCGTTTGTTTGCGGCATCGTAATTTATGCGCCGGGCGGGACGTGTTTCGTCGGACGGTGTGTGTCAGTTGTGCTGCGCCGCTACGTGTACGGGCGCACTTTGATGGCGGACGGTGTTGCTGGCTTGCCGGCGGTGTTTGGCCTACTTTTCGCATCGTAATTGTGCGGGCGTGTGGACTGCTGCGTGCCTTCGGTAACTGGTGGTTTTTGCATCCGCCAGCACGGCGGTTGTGCTTCCGCCCGCCATCGTAATGAGCCCCTAAATCCCACTTTTCTTCAACAGCTTGAAATGGTCCTCCAGGACACTCCTGCCATCATCAGTCATTAAGGCAGGCTTCTAGGCACCACATCTCTTCCCAGCCAGGGTTCCTGCAGAGACCAGTCCAAAGTGGCCATCTGGGCTTTCTTGGTGTCAGGACTCTTTGAGATTTCTGTGTCAATGGAGCAGGCGAACCAGAGGTCAACGGGTTGACTCCTGGAAAATATTCCAGTCCCTCGGTGGCAGCAGGCGCTAAATGACCTTGAGGTTGTTTTTTCTAGCAGAGTCTTCTTTCTCCCAGATGTCGTCTTCCTGGACTCAGGAATGCTCTCAGGAGGTGGTGGCTATGTGCCAGTCTTATCCTGGAGAATAACTAGCAATTGGAGAATTTCTGACACCCTAATGTTTCTTTTATCTTCCTTTTTAGGTTACTGAAAAAAATTCCAGAAGCCCCAAGTCCAAGATGGTTATCCCACTTATTCACCTGGAGGAGCTCTAGTTATCCCCTAGTCACTCCCCTATACAGATGTGGTGTGCTTACATCTGTCAGGCTCCACACTGATTTTCCCTCCTGTTGGAGTTGGATCTCGAAAGCCTAGGAATGCTCCCTGGACAGTAGCGGCCCGTGGTGGGAGTGCTGCCGGGCGGTGACGTGGGGCGGGGGAGGGGAAGAGTGGGGTGTAGTAAACTACGGAATACGGCCGAATAGAGGTAAGCAAACATATAAATAAATAAAACGAATTCCGTTGCGCGCGCTGCATTGCATTTGGCGATCCAGCACTGCAGGCCCTCCCCATGCTCCTGCTGATGCACCACCAAGGACGCAACGTACCGCGGAGACGCAGGTAGGCACACACACAACAAGTGCACGCAAACAGCGCACACAGTGCAAGGGCGGAAAAAGCGGACAACCCCCCACCAGCGCGTGTACACTACACATCCACCATTGCATCCACATATGACACACAGGCCAAATCGTAACATCGCGCAACACATGTGTACACACCACCTGGGACTAGGAACCAACCACCCCGTCACGGCCCCAAAGCGGCGATGACGCCGCCACACATGCGCACAACGCAGAGGCCAACCGCAGCGCCATGCATGCGTCGCACACAGACACAGGGACACAACCAAGCAGCACACACATCAGCCCCACCCCGAACGCACATGACACGTGACAGGCCTGCCACAGACATGTCCCCAACGCCCAATTCACGGACAACACCCAACGCCACACAACCGACGCACACATGTCAGTGAAGACACGCAACAGCAGGACACACCCCAGTGTAACAAACATGGCGTAGCACACAGCGGCGGCAACACCAACTAGGAGAAGCAGGGCCCCTTCGGGAAGAGGAACGCCAGTACCACACAGAAACACCCATACCACCCTGCACATATGAACAAGACATATAAAACGGAACACCAAAGAGCCCGGGGACCGACAACAGGTGGCCCAAGAATAACATTCACACACAAGACCCAACGCAGAGCGGAAAGGCAGCCTGCCGCCCACACAAGGGAGAGCAGACAGCACTGAATGACCTTCCATTCCAACTCCGAAACCACAGCCCTACGACAGAAGCCGGTGAATACAGCCATTGTCCAAGAATAGACCAACACAGGCATGCCGAGGAGACCGACCACAGGGCAGATAGCGCATATCACAGAAGCACACAACGGACGGGGAAGAAAGAAGAAAACACTCCCCCATGTCGGCCACATGCAAGTTAATTGGAAGGAGTCACACAGCACTGACCTTGAACTGTCTGAGAAGCATGTGGGATGAGGGCCCGTGTCCTCCAAACAAGCCAACAGAACACAAGTCCTGTCTCCCTATGACTACACAGAGCTCACAGCAACCTCGGAGCGTGCACATTGCAGACTGCACACACAGCCGGAGCACGCCACCACAACGCACCGCTGCGAAATGGCAACCGCAACACACCTACCCAACTACGCCGAACAGCTCAAGCTGTACAAAACCAACCTGTTTCATACATTGGGATGCGATCTCCTGTCCCTGCTGAACGTAAGTTACCGACTGACTTACCGCATCACATTGTTCAGCTGTGTCATGCCCGTCTTCTACTGTCGGAGGTGTCCCTACCAGCATCCCGTGGAGATATGCCTCTCCAACCCGGCATGTCTGAAGGCGGACCTGCTACCACTACTCCTCCCTCTGGACGCACACGACAGGGCCTGCTCTGCCTATGGGGGCATGGCGTATGTGGCCAACATCGCACCCGCACTGAAATGGGACCACTGTGCCTCCACCACGACGGATCATCGAGAACAGCTACATCGAATGTCACCCAGCATGCCCCATCATGGTCCTCCAAGGGACAACTTACGAACAACACCTTGACAGCCACCATCCGCTACATTGGCTGGCAAACATGTACACCACCAATGACATGGAAGCCCTGCTGGACGGCATCGCATACCTGACAACCTGTAAATTCGTCGGACCACAACGCAGGTTCCCCGATTGACCTATGATGTCCAACCCCGCACCCATGCTTAGCTTCCGCACGGACTGGCCAGTCACCACCACAACAGCCATACCAAAGGACCGGCAACTGTAACCACACCATCAACGACATCGCCATGACATCGGATATGACCGGGACATGCACACTGTTCCCCATCACATCCAGGAACACCGCATGCATCGTGGGAGGCAGTGGCATGGGCTCTGTGTATCGCACCCACATGGACGGAACTGCACGAACAACCAGGACACGACATGGATCCAGCGCACATGGACACACACACCGCTCAGTGGACATGAATAGGTCGCCTGGAGTCTGTGGGTGCTGCACCCCTCCCACCCCCGCCCCGGGAATCCCATACCAGGACCTTTGCATGGACGACAAGTGCATACAACAACAACACGACCCCAGTGACTGTGACATGTCCAGTAACCACCACAGTGCAACAACAAGTGGCACGCCGCTGCATGCACGCAAGCACATGCCCTGATGTCATCTCACATGCACGCGTGCATGAGGAACAACCGCAGCAAACCTGTCACATGGAACTGAGATGGACTGTGCCCATGATGCCAAGCGGTCTGGTAGGCTACATGTATACCGTCTGTGTCAAAGTCCACAGCTCCGCAGCTATACGTAAATGTACATTAGCACAGCCTTGGCCAAGCAGATGTCACTCTGAAGCCCACATCCCACATGCAACAGCCAATCACATGTAACCCCACACCCTATCCCATTTGCAATCATGCTCAGTATATCCTCAACATGTATTCCGCTGCCAGTAGTGTCCACTATACTGCATCACAGAGGACAGAAGACTCAATATAATGTTTGAAACCAAAACTGTCTCCGCTGACTCATTTCACAAGTACGAATGAGAGAGGATGAGAGTATGTGAAGTACACGGCAGTCGTGACATGACCATGTAGTCCACTGGTATTGGATGTCAACGCAAATGAGTAGCACAACTGTGGAAGACACACATGTGTCGTGTGAAGTCGTATGGACGCAGTGCTCAGGTGGGTGGGTGTGACGGGTAGATGCGCACATGCCAAGTTGGAGCACGCCGTGTTGGGAGGGGTCATGAACAGTACACCACCGCTTCCCTGGGCATTGTGAGAGGACACCTGTCGGGGGAGTGAACACGTGTGTGCACAGCAGCCGGGCACACGTACAAAGCGGTACCAGGCGCACCTCAGCCCACCCTCTGTGGACAAGCTGGATCCTGTTGTGCGCCCGCCATGCCCCTTGACAAGGCACACACAGCCCCAGTCGACCAGGTGTAACCCCAACATAGTCAATCCGCACAGGCGATACAGGGCACGGGATGGCAGTGGAGCATGGTGTGTGAGAGGTCTCCTCGCGCTCCTCCTGGTCATATCACGCAGGCAATAGAACCTCAACGTCTAGCATGGCACAAGTCAAATGGAAGTGTAGGGGGACGCACCACAGCACGAGCAGCACTGACGTCACGGGAGGTGGCTCGCACCATCCCATCCATTGCCCATCATACCAACCACACCACATGCCATTGCGACTAAGTGCAAGCGCGTGCGCCACCACCCCGAGCCCTCCCCAGAGAGGCCAAAGAGTGAATGTGTGGGCCATCAGCCACAGACGGACGCGGCCTGGCCGCAAGGGCAGCCACAGCCACTGGGTGTCGCAGGTGGCGGATCCGGAAGGCGAAGACTGTGATGCATAGTCCATGCAGGCCGGGTCTCCATTTGGGGCACCACGCAGGTGGACGGCGTCCCGCCACACATCATACCCTGAGACAGCCCACTCGTGCAACTGGACCCACACATACACTCCTTGCCCTCTCTGGTGCGAGCTTGGGGCTGCCTGTGCAAGCGCTAGCCTCGCAGGTGAGCATGCATATTGGGGGAGCGAGGGGAGGACATGAGGGCTGGGGCGAAGATGACTGTATCACTGTCAGTTAGTACAAGGGATGACCCAGATGTGGAAAGGAAGAGACGTGTCCCGTGTGTACTGCAACTAGTCGCCAATCCAACTACCCCCATGTCCGGAATGTAAGCCCGCACCTAGGCCCGCCCATCCGCCACATCGAACATACCACCAGCACGACAACCTTCCCATTCGAAACACTGACTGGGGGTGGCGACCAGTGAACAATCATGTGTAGCCTACCCACGCGTACATGTGGGCCCTCCATGATCCATGTCACCTGCGGCAAAGTCATGACATGCGCAATGAGGGAAGTGAGGAGAGCTGTCCGCCCCACGCGCAGAAGGTGCATCAGCTCCACAGACCCAGCAGCGAGTCCAGCAGGGGTCACATGTGCAGGGGCAGCTGTGCCTGGTGTGAAGGCACATGCATATAGACAGCACATCGACCAATGTGTAGTCTGCCCACATCTACAGTCCATCATCATGCGGACATAGGAATTGAACACAGGGCAACACATCTTAGTTGGTGCACCCACCGTGACCAACAATGCGCAATCATCGACGTACCCGCCCTGTGCATGGCCCCCCACCCAACGGAGGCACATCCAGTGCCACCATCCCACACACACAAGCCTTCCACGGAACATGCTGTGTCCAATGGTCAGTACAGAGTCAGCGCCCATCTGGTGGATCCTGAACAGGAGACACATGCACACACATGCCAGCTCCCACTATGTACGTCTGCCACCTGGCACGTGCAATGTAACCTCTCACCTGTGACGTGTGACTGCAAGCACACAGCCGTCTTGGCATGGGGCTGTCAATGTGGACACCTGTCAATGTTTCGGGAGGTGTGATCCGTACAGTGCTGTACATAGGGTGCAGTGCTGACACCTACTACTGTCACATATCCCCTCGTGCCACAGGTCCCACTTGTTTTGGCCGCTCAGCCTGTGCCCACATCGTCGTCGTCGTGTGCCATACTCATCCAGCCGCGGAAGCAGTTCCATGCTCAGCAGACATTCATGTTGCCGTGGCGTTGCCGCTTGACGGATATGCAGTCAGTCCCCATCAGCACGCCCCGCAAGTCATTGGGGCCTAGATCCCCATGTGCATGCACATGGCAGTGGTTTGTATCACTAGCCATTGCCATTGTTGGGAGACCTGTGTATGTGTATTGTGGCCGTGCCGTCCCAGCTTGACAGCTGGGCTGTGGCTCATGTGCTTGCTCAGTCATGTCAGTGATGTGTATGCGAAATTGCTATGTGTTGTGTTGCTTTGACATGTGTCCTCTGCCATTGTCCCTAGGTGGAGACCGAACATTGACCGCCCATACCAATTGCTGGCGGACATGGACGATACAGAGGTTATTAGGAAGTTTCGGCTGGACAGGCCAACCCTGCATCGACTGTGTGCCATGTTAGAACCCCATCTCCGTCCCCGCAGGGTGTATCCGACTGCTGTCACCCCCACGGCTAAGGTGATGGCCACCATGCATTTCTTCGCCACTGGGTCATTCCAGCACACAGTGGGCATTGGAGGAGGGATGTCCCAGCCCATGTTCAGCAAGGTGCTGAGGGATGTACTGGCAGCCATGATGCTGTGCCGAAACAGGTACATCCGCTTCCCCAGGGCTCGTGAATTGGCGGCAGTGAAGGGTGCATTCTATGCCCTTGGCAGAATCCCACACGTCGTTGGAGCCATTGACTGCACACATGTTGGCCTTGTTCCACCACAGGCCACTGAGCACCTGTACCGCAACAGGAAGCACACGCACTCCCTGAATGTGCAAGTGGTGTGCCTTGCGGACATGGTGATCACCCACGTGTGTGCAAAGTTCCCAGGCTCGGCCCATGACGCACACATAATGCGCAACAGCATCTTGCCACAACTGATGTCCAATATGCAACAGGATCGTGGCTGTATTGTCGGTGAGTATGTGGAGTGGTGTAGCGTGCTGGTTGTGCGATGCTGTCCCCTGTCCAGTTGGAATAGCAACGGTTCTCTGTGTCCCTCACACCCAGGTGACTCTGCGTACCCGAATGGGGCATGGCTGCTCAGTCCATTGAGGAATCCTCGCACCCCAGCAGACGATCGCTACAATGAGGCACATGGGAGGACCAGACGTGTGGCCGAGCGTACCTTTGGCCTCCTCAAGTCCAGGTTCAGGTGCCTGGACCGCACCGGGGGTGCGCTGGCGTACTCCCCACAGAAGGTGTGCCGGATAGTGGTGGCGTGCTGCATGCTGCACAATCTGGCCATTCGGAAGCAGATCCCCCTCATCGTGGATGACGGAGATCAACCAGGGCCCCAGCCCGCAGACCAGGACAGCTCGAGTGAGGAGGATAGCGGAGAGGAGGAAGCTGGTAATGTGCGGCAGCAGCTCATCGCCCGCTACTTCACTTGACGGTGAGTGTCCATGTACGACGGCTGATGTGGCTGTATCTGTGCAGGTGTGTGTGTGCTGTGTCAGGGTGGCCGTTTGTTCACTGCGTGCTGTGTGTCAACGCTCCATGGCCAGGGTAGTATGCCACTGTTGGTGGCTGTGGCATTGTGCCCTATTGCTCTGTGCGATGTGTGTACATTGCTTGTAGTTGTTGACATGTACTGTGTGATGGGTGTGTGACACACTCATTGAATGTGCTCCTGTTCTGTCTCCCACCCCTAGGTCCCTACAGGCCCTCCGGATTCCATTGCCATGCCACGCATCAGGTGCCTTTCCGCCCAAGGTGGCCGTTGTATTCCGTACAAATAAAACACAGGGCACAAACAGCAGTTAGTGTAAGAGGTGCATTTATTTCAAACTGTGACATGTGATTGTGTGTAAGGTGATGACAAAAGTGGTGCGTGCAGTGACAATGAGCTGTCGGTCATGGCTGCGTGATGCTCAGGGTGTACCCACTGGTTCTATGTCCATAGTCCAACACACACATGCCATCCAGATGGCTGTGTGGAGTGGGATCGTAGTCCAAGTCAATGCAGTGGCTGGTCAAGGAAGGCTGGCGGAAGGCTGGCTGGCTGCCTCACTTGCGTTTGGAGCGTGCGAAGTCCTCCCGGGAGATCGGCTTCCACTTCGGACGGCCCCTTCCACGTTTGCGAGGGGGGTGCCTGCTTGCGACATGCTGGTGGTTGAGGTGTGCTCACTGGCTGTGGACGCAGGGGAACTGGACACTGCTGCTCGACCCTGCGCCCCGGCAGGTGGTGGCGGAGGGGGAGCTGCTGTCCGTGGCTGTGACCTCACCGCCACCACCAGCTGGCCCATGAGGTCCACGAGTTGGCCCATACGGGCGTCCATGGACCTCAGCACCCCCAGCACCTCACGCGTGTCTGAAGCAGACCTGACCCATTGTCCTTGGGCCTCTTCATAGGCCCCAAGGACTCTGGCCATTTGAGGCAGGGCATGGCTCCCAGGGGAGGCTGGCGTTTCCCTGACCCTGCTCCTCCTACCAGTCCTGCTGCCACCGGCCTGCCCACTAGCCACATTGCTCACCACGGTCCTCGCTGTGGCTCCCAGGGTGGATCCAGTCGGCCGGGCCACCACCTGCGCTGGGGCTGGTGCCAGCGAAGACGTGGTGGTGGTGGCGGCGGTGGTGGTCGGTGCGGCGATGGTGGCGGTTGCGGCAGTGGTAGTGGCCGCAATGACCGTGGGTGTGGCCGCAACGACAGTGGCAGCAGGGGGCTGGGAATGTTCAGCAGCCCTGGATGATGGGTTGGTGGGTAGGAGGGGTCCTGGGGAGCGGCTGGGCCCTGCCACACCAGATGGGCCTGCTTGGTGGTCCGTGTCCGAAGAGGAGGACAGATCCTCCAGATCCGTGTGTCCTCGTTGGGGGCTTGTAGGCTGGCTGTGCTGGCTGCTGGCTCCATCCCCAGCATCCAGCAGTTCGTCACCTGTGGAGAGAATGAGATTTGTTATTGTGTTGCACCTGGCGAAGTATGTATTTGTCATCTGACATTAACAGTTTGTGCAATCTCGTACATGGGTTTCCCGGAGGCGTGTGTGTGGCTGTAGCATTTGTAGTTGTGTGTGCTTGGCAATGGGACTGTGTGCTGTGCACATGTGGCATGGGACGGATTGGCCATGCCGATGGGTGTGTTGCTGTGCCCCTACTTATTGTGACTCTGGTGTATGCGGGCTCCTGGCCCATCCTGGGTCTGGTTTGTACTTTGCTTTTGGGGTTCAAATGGTACGCTTAGGAACGCATATGGCAACATGGGGGCCATGCCCCAGATTCACATTTGGGAGGGAATATGCTTTTGGGGTTCAAATGGAACGCTTAGGAACGCATATGGCAACATGGGGGCCATGCCCCAGATTCACATTTGGGAGGGAATATGCTTTTGGGGTTCAAATGGAACGCTTAGGAACGCATATGGCAACATGGGGGCCATGCCCCAGATTCGCATTTGGGAGGGAATATGCTTTTGGGGTACATGCTGTGAGCCATGGGTGCCGAACGTGACAGTGCATGGTCTGAGGTGTGTGCATGCCTGACATGGCCTGCATATTTGCTGTCTGTTGTGATTACTGGACATGGCATTGGACGCATCGTTATGAGTGAGTGTTGGTTGTGTGCCAGCCAACGTATTGCAGTTGTCCCATCTCCTTGGTGTGCGTGCTGCCCTGTGCCATGTGCATCACTGCAGTGCTCGGGGGGGTGTGGCCCATGTTGTGTGTTGTTGCTCACAGTGTGTCGTGCGCTTCATTGACTTCTGGCACATGGTTGGTCATGGGCATGTATCTTAGCGTGACTGCTGTATGTGTGGCAGCTGTGCGGATGACATGCCTTTCATGAGACTGGGGCTGACGGATGGGATGGATGGTATGTTGTATGTGCATGGTGTGTCTGTGTGTTTGATGGGTTCAGTGGTGTTCGTGTGCATTTATGTTGTTTCGCTCTGTTGCGTCTAGTGTTGTTTGTCTTACATAGGCGTAGTTGTGGGGTGTGTGGTTGACAGGCAGTAGGGGCTACATGGACAGGACTTCAATGGTGTTTCGGTTGTGTGTGATGAGTTGCACAGTGGCTGCCGTGTGGTACTATATTCAGTGTGGCTTGTGCATGCAGACGTGGCTCCTTGGGTGTTGCTATGTCTGTGATGGGTCATGTGGGGTGTGAGTCTGTTGTTCATGTCCGTGTGCACATTGTTCACTTGTTCGTGACGGTGGGCGGTGCTGCGTGTTCGTTTGCTACGTGACATGTCCCATGTGTTGGTCGTGTTCCGGTCCTCATGCCTCCAGTAATCCAGCCCTGTCCAGTTTCCCACCTGCAAGTTGTTCGTGCGTGCACTGTACTGGATGCCACATGGCTCTAAGCGGGGGTGCTCCATGTTGCAGGTCTGTGGGGGTGGGGGGTGTTGTGGGTCGTGGGGGTGGCTGGACACCCACTGACACCGATTGCTGTGGACCGTGATGTCTGCCTTTCGGCTGTCGTTGTGCACTGCGGTGGCTGACACGTGGCTGTGGGGTGTGGGGGATGCTCCTCCTTGCTGTGCTGTGGGACTAGGGGCCTGGTGTGTGTTGTACTTGGGCTGTCCACCGTCCCACCCACTGCACTTTGTGTTCCTGCCACTTACCTGTTACTTGTCGGTTAGTGCAGCTGTGGCGGACACATGGGTGTGGTGGGTGCTCGTTGTGGCGCTTCTGGCATATTTGGGGACCTGTTGGTGGTTACGTGGCTGGCTGAGTGTACACATGTCCCCACGTATCTTACAGTTGTTCGGTTTGGGCTGTGTGTGGTGGTGTCTGTTGCATGTGTGTGTGATGTGTTGTGTATTGTGTGCTGGACATGGGGGTGTTTGTCCCTGGGAGCTGTGGCATGGTGGTAGTGCATGTGAGTACATAGCGGTGTGCTGGTATACATTAGTTTGTACTTACCAGCCTCCACTCCCCCTGCTAATCCGGCGAGGATCTCCGGATGTATTATGACTCGCACCTTCTCCTCCCACGCTTTGAAGGTCTTGAAGAGCGCGGGATTCCCTCCGCCAGTGACGGCAGCCAGCTCTCTGTTTTTGCCCTCCTTCTTCTTGACCAGGCTCTTGACGTCATTCCAACGTTTGTTTATTTCTCCTCTGTTCCTGGGCAGGGTCCCGACTGCATTGACCTGGTCTACGATCCGGTTCCACATTCTGTTTCTGGTGGCTAGTGGTGTGTGCTGGACCATGTTCCCATAGATTTGTGGGTACACCTTGATGATCTCGTCGACCATGACCGTCAGCTCAATGGGCGTGAACTTGGGCATTCTTTGTGGTGCCATGGTGTTTGTGGTGCTGGTGCGGTGTGTGTTGTGTAATGTGCAGGGGGTTTGTGGTGCCGGTGTTTGGTGGTGGTGGTGGTGGTGGTTGTGATGTGTGCGTTTCTGTGGTGTGCTGCTGTCCTTGCTGTGTCACTGTGTCCTCTCCTCTCCTCTCTGGTTTGCAATGTTGCAAGGGGTTGTGGTCTGTGGGAGTGCTGCTTTTGTACTTACCTATGTGGGTGTGTCCTCATGGTCTGTTGTTTTCAGGTGTGTTGTGTCTGGGGTTCTGGCCTTTGTAGTTTTTGTTTGTCCAGGGGGTGTTTTCGGGATGTGTACTGTTCTTGTGTATTTGTGCGTGCCTTGCTGTGTGGACTTGTTGGCCATGTTGTGTGCTATTGGTTTTGTGAGCGGATGGTTTCTGTGCAGGTACGTGGGCGCCATGGCTTCTGCCGTGTCGATTCTCATCGGCGTTGTTTGCGCTGGCGGGCGGTATATTTGTAGTTTACCCGCGCTCATGGCGGTGCGATCGTAATTTCACGTGCGGTGTGTCGGGCGTGAGGGCGGGCGGTTTTGTGTTGTCGTGCGTGTTTCCGTCCGTGGCGGGCGGTTTGACTCCGACTCGGACGATGGCGGGCGGTATTTTGTGTGATTTTTCCGCCGATGGCGGTTTTCGGTTTGTGTAATCGTAATGGCGTGGTCGGTGTTCAGACGGTGTGTGCGGGCGGATTTTTGCCGCTTCCATGCCTGGCGGATTTTTTACGCCGGGTATCGTAATGGGCCCCTAAGTGTGATAACCTGGGTGGGGCTCCGAAGTTGGCTGCTGCACTCAGCACCCTGGGACATGTGGTCCAAACAATACTGTGACTTATTACATAGCCAGCACCGTCTCCCCTATTGTGGAAATAACCCATGATACGAGTCCCAAATATCTCACACATGACTTTTAGATCTCAGTTTCATGGGATGGACTGATTGTGATGAGTTACTGAGCTAGGTCTGTGAGGTGGGGGCTGAATGAAGGATTATGACAGCCGAGAAGCCCACTGTGCTGGTAGCATTCATATCGTTGGTTCATTTGTATTGCTTCACACATTTCCCTGGACTTGCAGAAATGTGGCAACAAATATTTAATACTTACCTTCGGGGAGCCAGCCAGACAGCTTGTCTGCCAAATGGTGTTAAATTGGATCCTGGGAGACAGAGAGGCAGTAATGTGTATTCCTTCTCAAAAGTCATATTTTGGGCATTAAAAAATCTATGTCTAACAACGTTTTATTCTTGCTAATGAGGCAAATGTGTTCCTAGTGCTTATTAAACCAAAGTCAGGAACAGTGATTTTTTTAACTTTGCAGCCTTTACCAAAGTGTACAGCCACTCTTGCCTAAAGTGATAACACAGCATACAACTTATGTGAGCTTTTAAAAGAGGTTTTGAACCTGAATATTATGCAGCTGGGCCTTGCTCTTACAAGGCATAGTAACTGATGGGTTACTTTATGTCAGATTTAGCATTGAAATGCAAAATGCCGTCATTTGGCATTTCAAAACTAGGGGTTTGCACAGAATGAGCAATTTGCTTTTCAGACCATGTGCTAAATTTTGGGCCTTTGTGTTAATGATGATTTTTTACCTTTATGCAATATACACAGCTTCTGCACATTTAAGACTCCCTTATATAAAGGCAAATGTTCCACTCCATACAGCTATCCAGTTACCATATTTTTTGAGCAGCCATTCTCTGCCCAGACGACAGAGAGGGCGGCTCTAGGTCCCTAAAAAGCATACATTCCAGAACTCCTTGCATGATAGTTAATTAAAGAATTACGCATTAACAGCTGATAACTATTTTGCTCTGTCATATTTCTCATTTGTCACGAGCAATCATTCCTTGTCATATAGATAAAAAATGACCAATAAAAACAACGATTTTAGAAACCAATAAAGTTTAATTTTTAGCTGAGGATGATACCTTACCCTGCTTCCAAGCACATATAAACAGAATCACTGACAAAATATCGAAGGTCAAAAAATCGACCTACAAAAATATCGCAACAAAAATATCGATGTCAAGAATATCGACATCCTATCTACAACATGGTAAGTACAAAAATATCGAAAAAAAATATCGATGTCAAAAATATCGTTATCAAAAATATCGGTTTTTTTTGTTAAAAATAATATGTAAAATAAACTAAATAATACTTATAATTAAAATAAACATAGTTAAAAATATTTGATAATATTTAAAATTAATAAGTAACATATATAATTAAATAAAACATTAATTAAACATATACATATAATATATAATATATATACTTACTTAATAATAAGTTTGAATAATTATTTTAATAAATTATAAATTATTAAAAAATATTATAAATTACAAATACATCTATACACATAAAACAATAACATAAATAAAAATTAAATAATTATGTATAACAAATTAAAAAATTTTAATTTACTTTTAATATTTTTAAAATTAATTATATACTATATTAACTAAAATAATACAAAAAATATTAAATAGCGTAGGGAATAAAACTACTATTACAACTCCCAAAAAACAACACTAAGAAAAATGTTGGATAGCGTAGGGGTAAAAATTACTATTCCCACTCCAGAGAGTGCAACAGTAGGGAAAGTGTTGGATAGCGTAGGGGTAAAAATTACTATTCCAACTCCAGAGAGTGCAACAGTAGGGAAAGTGTTGGATAGCGTAGGGGTAGAAATTACTATTCCCACTCCAGAGAGTGCAACAGTAGGGAAAGTGTTGGATAGCGTAGGGGTAAAAATTACTATTCCCACTCCAGAGAGTGCAACAGTAGGGAAATTGTTGGATAGCGTAGGGGTAAAAATTACTATTCCCACTCCAGAGAGTGCAACAGTAGGGAAAGTGTTGGATAGCGTAGGGGTAGAAATTACTATTCCCACTGCAGGGAGTGCAACAGTAGGGAAAGTGTTGGATAGCGTAGGGGTAAAAATTACTATTCCCACTCCAGGGAGTGCAACAGTAGAGAAAGTGTTGGATAGCGTAGGGGTAAAAATTACTATTCCCACTCCAGAGAGTGCAACAGTAGGGAAAGTGTTGGATAGCGTAGGGGTAAAAATTACTATTCCCACTACAGAGTGCAACAGTAGGGAAAGTGTTGGATAGCGTAGGGTAAAATTACTATTTCAACTCCAGAGAGTGCAACAGTAGGGAAAGTGTTGGATAGCGTAGGGGTAGAAATTACTATTCCCACTCCAGGGAGTGCAACAGTAGGGAAATTGTTGGATAGCGTAGGGGTAGAAATTACTATTCCCACTCCAGGGAGTGCAACAGTAGGGAAAGTGTTGGATAGCGTAGGGGTAAAAATTACTATTCCCACTCCAGGGAGTGCAACAGTAGGGAAAGTGTTGGATAGCGTAGGGGTAAAAATTACTATTCCAACTCCAGAGAGTGCAACAGTAGGGAAAGTGTTGGATAGCGTAGGGGTAGAAATTACTATTCCCACTCCAGGGAGTGCAACAGTAGGGAAAGTGTTGGATAGCGTAGGGGTAAAAATTACTATTCCCACTCCAGAGAGTGCAACAGTAGGGAAAGTGTTGGATAGCGTAGAAGTGACAAATAACATACTTATAAATAAATTAATTTTTTTAAATAATTAATGAATTATTAAATAACTCTACACTATTTACCAATACCAATAAATATTTATTAAAAACATAATTACCAATAGAAAATGTATTAACAATAAATTAATAATAAATACCAATAAATAATAATTAATCAATATTAATTACTAAATAATAAATATTGAACAATAAAATATTTTTAATAACAAAAAACATATAAATTATTAAAACTTAATTACCAATTAACTAATATTGAACAATTAAATGATTTTTTATACCAATAATAATAATAGTAATTAAACATTAATTATCAATTAATAAATAATTCTTAATATATTAATTAAATTTATCAATAAATAATATTTAATAATATTTAATTACCAATTAATGATAAAACAACAATAAATTAATTTTTAGAACCAAAAATTTGTAATTTAAAAAAATTACCTATTAACAATTAATATCCAATAAATTAATTATCAATACCCAAAACTAAATTTAATAATTACTTAATTAGATTTCAATTACTTCCAAAAGTATTCCCCTATAAACGCACAACACACTTCAATGATAAAATACACTTAACATAATGATCAATTAATCAATTAATAACTAATTAATAAAAATTAATTACCAATTAATAATTGATTACCAATTATCAATTAATTAACAATAATATAATTATCAATACCAATTAATTAAAATACAATTATAAATTAATTGCATTTAAATTACATGATGATTAATTAATCAATTAATAACAATTAATCACCAATAAATTAAAATTAATTACCAATTATTGATTAATTAACAATTATATAATTATCAATAACAATTAATTAAAATAAATTATAACTTAATTACATTTAAATTACATGATAATCAATTAATCAATTAATAAAAATTAATAACCAATTAATACAAATTAATTACCAATTATTAATTAATTGACAATAATATAATTATCAATACCAATTAATTAAAATAAATTATAACTTAATTACAATTAAATTACTTCCCACCCTATTCCCCTATAAACCCACAACCCGCTACAGAACTTAAACGCAAAAAATAATTAAAATTAATTTATAATTCCTAAAAATTAATAATTAATTTAGTATAATTAAATTACTTCCCACCCTATTCCCCTATAAACCCACAACCCGCTACAGTACAAAAAAAAAAAAGAAATTAAAAAAATTAATTTATTAACATATAAAAATTGTATACATATATTTTTAAACAATTAAAACACTTAACAAAAACACATATAACACATACATATTAAAAACATCACAAAATACATAACAATAATACAAATATCGATATTACTAACATCGATATTAGTAACATCGATATATTTGATTTCGATATTACTAACTTCGATATTATTGACATCGATATTAAGTAATTCGATATTACTTACCTTAGGGTCGATATTCTGTCCATCGATATTCTGTCCCATCGATATTCTGTCCCTTCGATATTTAAACTTCGATATTATGGTATATCGATATTTTTTTTTCGATATTTTGACTGCCCACCATATAAACATACATATGAACAGTAGGAAGATGCATTTGAGTATTTTCACATCCTAATCCTAATCTCATTTTCTTCAAGCCAGATTATCTCATCAGCCGCACTCTCTCCTACTATCTATTTCATTACTTTAATGAACAATAATAAATTGAGAGGGGACCTGATTCTCTGTATGTAAAACTGCAATAGTTGGCTGACATACTTTGTGTTGAACATGGCCCTCTCTGCAGGGTCAACTCCAAATTGTTTGCCTTCCACCTCCTATTTGTTTGCTGAATTCGTTTTTGTTGACCTTAGGGCTCTGTCCCCTTTACCACTGCCAACCAGTGCTAAACTGCTTGTGCTCTCTCCCCTAAACATGGTTTGATTGACAATTACCTAATTGGCATTTTAATTGACTTGTAAGTCCCTTGAATAGTGGTATACCATATACCCGGGGCCTGTAAATTAAATGCTGCCAGTGGGCCTTCAGCACTGATTGTGCCACCCCTCCAAAACATGTCCCAGGCCTGCCACTGCGGCCTGAATGCAGTGTCACACTGCCATGTTGATATAGCATTTAATCCCCCTTGCCAAGCCTTAAACTCTCCTTTTATTACATAAAGGTCCCCCTAAGGTAGGCCCTAGGTAGTCCATAGAGCAGGGTGGTGTAATTAAAATGTTGAACATGCGCTTTCAAGTTTTACATGTTCTGGTAGTGAAAAACTCCCAAATTCGTTTCTCACTTTAGTAAGGTCTACCCTTCTCATAGGATAACATTAGGGGTTCCTCGTTACATTTCATAAGCTGTAATTCCTAAATGAGTGGAGTTAGATATTTCATGTTTGGTACCTATGAAATTGTAATGATAAACCCTTTTTAATAGTAAAGTTGGATTTGCATTACAATTTAGAAAAATGCCACTTTTAGAATGTTGGGATTTTCCTGCCCACAGACCTTTGTGCCTGCAGCCTGCCTGAGGTCACATGACAGGGTGTACCTCACAGTTAGACTTTGTGAATTCCTCCCAGACAATCAAACAATAGAAGCATTGGGGTGCCTGAATGGGACATCTGCTGGCAGGATGGGGGTAGAGCTGAGCACAGCCCTAATTACACTCGAATAGCCTTGGCTCTGCCTTCACACAAAGGGCCTAACAACCCAGTATTGTCACCACAGCCTGTTTGGAGTCAGTGCAAGGGAGGCAGGAAATTCCAAGTACTTCAAAGAACATTTCAAGAAACTTCTCCCACCTTCCAGAAGAAGGGCAGCAGGGTATAAAAATAGGACCTTCAGACCCACTCTTCAGTTCGCTACTGGGCCTGGAGAAGGACTCTCAGAGGACTGCCTGCTGCTGTCACCTGCAGTGCAACCTGCCAGACTGCTGCTATACCTAGAAGGAATATTTGGCTTCCTGGAGCCTGCCTTTAACCCTTAGAGGCCATCCCCACTGTTGAGCCTGGCATCTGCACCTGCACCCAGGACTATTAGAGTGATTCCAAGGGCTAGTTTGCTGGCCTCCTGTTCAGAGCCACAGGGACATAACAGGCTCCCACCATTTTGAGCCTGCACTTGGACCCACCTGAGGGAGTCCTGAACCCCCAAGAGGTGTCCCACCAGTCCTGGACCATTGGTTGTGGTGCTAAAGATTGGTCAACTTTCAAAACTGAGGACTTTGACAAAATTTGGCCAAAACGTGCTATGAGCACCAGGAGGCAACTGGGACCAACCTACTCACTTATCCGCCAGAGGTGCATCGTCTGTTGAAATGCCTTTGCGGCTTCTCCTGCTACGTTCTTCTCAGTTGCAGAAAATCATGGAACCGTCTTCGGCTACAGCCCTCTGCTTCGTCCAACTGGAGTTTTTCGGCTTCCATTTCTGTGATTAAGTCTGAATGTAAAAATTGCGGCTTCGACCCACAGCCTTCTGACAACAACGGTCTCTCCTCGAACACCTCCTGCAGCCTTGCTGAACTTTACCTTCTCAGATATTTTTCTTAAGGAATATTTCTAAGTCCAAAGGTAAGCGCTGACGCGGCCCAATCGACTTCTTGTATATAAACCGTACTCCATTTCGCTTCACCTTAACTTTTGACTTTGACGTGACCTTGTGCGACTAGAGGTCTGCGGTTAGCGCTTTGATCTTTCAGGCATTAGATTTCATTTAAAAAATAAAACATTCATAACTCTGGTTCTACTGAATGGATTTTTGTAGTTTTTGTGTCAAATAATTCATTAAAATTTACTCTATTTTTCAAAAAAATTCTTGTGTTATATTTTTACTTTATTACTCTTTGTGTGCTGCATAAATATTTTGCACATTGCCTCCAAGTTAAGCCTGACTGCTTTTTGTGCCAAGCTACCCGGGGTTAAGCACAGGTTAATTTAGTGACTTTTTGTGGTTCATCTTGCAAGGGATTGTAACAGTTGCTTTACCAGTGTTCATACCCCAGTCAACCAATAGCCCAATTTTTCACACTTTGTAACTAGGCTGATAATCAATAAATTACCCAGAGTGGCAAAACAAGGTATGATTTATTATTGATGTTATTAAAATGTGAGTACAGCAGAACAGTCATATGCATTGTTTTCAGTTCATGTTAAAGTACACAGCTTTGCTACTTTAAATATCTTTGTTTTGCACAGCAGGAAAAAAATCCACTTACCTGTATTTTCTTTCTGGGGTTGCACCTGCTTCCATCCTTAATGGTCTGCCTCTGTTCAAGAAGGCAAGGCCATGAGTGAGAAATGAAAATTGAAATCCTTCACACTATTTGGTGCCGACAGACAAACAACTCAACCTCTTGCTGGTGTCTCCTTTGCTTTCAGTGACTCCTCAGCTCTCAGAATCAAATGGCAATGTTTGTTATGAAATGCATAATTCTCTCTTCACTACCATCACTGTCTCTCATCTTGCTCCTCTCACATAACTTTACTAACAGATAGTTGAAAACTGTTTCTCAGGCACTGGGATATGCAAATTAGGACTTGCCTATGTCCATCTGCATTGTGTCTTCCAGGTAAATTAGCACTGCGAAAGGTTTTTGCCAATTGTTTTATGACTCTACATGAAGGGCCTCATTTTTGAGGTTGTATTGTAGAGCAGCACCACAGGCCTTCCCACTGCACTGCCCTACTGCAAAAGAAAAGGGCAGGAATGCGCCATATCTATCAGATACAGTGCATTCCTGTCCTTTTCCCAATGCTCCAACCAGGCACCTTTGCACCATGGTGTAAGGGGGCCTGCGTTGCAGGGATGATTATTTTTGTGCAGGAATGCAGCACACAGAGAAAAAGGAAAAATGAGGAGAAATAAAGATATTTCTCCTTGTTGTGCCGCCCTTACTCCTCCCCTGGGGAGGCATTTATTTTTGGTGCAGCCTCAGAGTTACGATTTCTCGTAAATCTGGGGCAGTGTCATAAAGCCATGGATGTTGCTGGGAATGCCCCCAGCAACACCCATTGCACATCCCTTAAATGCAGAAAAGTGCGTTAAAGGGAATGATATTTATGAGGCAGCATTAAGCCAAAAAAAGTGGCTTAGTGCTGCCTTGTAAATATGGAGCAGGCTCCTGCGCCAACGAACGTCACAAAAAGTGACGTTCCGACAGCACAAGGGGCCTCATAAATGAGGCCCTACATGAAATATCGAAGTGGCATGTTAAACTCACAGAAGGGCACAAAATCCTAAATTAAACCATGCAATTTGATAATAGCTGAGCATTATTGTATGAAATTCGAGGACACAACCCTGCAATGTTCTACCTCTTACCTCACCAACTGACATCAGCTCATCCAGTTTGGAACCTGAAAATCATAGAAACTGACTGTATTATGTGAAACACCTAGGATCTAATTACTCCCCATAACTTTCAACCTCTACATGGTTCCACATGGTTCATTACTCACTGATAACAATTACAAGATCCACTAAAATGCCATTAAAACACAAATCTACTTCAAAATCTAGTCAGTTGATGGCATTTAGGAATTCAAAACTCATGCTAATCCATAATTAAGTGTTATGTACCAAATTAGAATTCAACTTGACTGAGAGGTGTCCTCCTGTTCATTTACTGCTCCATAAAATGTATGATCCAAGTTTACTCATATCACATAAACCTCAATGGCTTCACGCTCCCCCAATTTGATAGCAAATGTGTAATCACTTGGATTCACCCTAGATACAGAACTTTTCTTAAAATAACATATCAATTAGAAAATCAAGACTGCCTTTTGACATATCATACGGCTACAAAAAGAGAAACTGTTACATATGTTACAGCAGACTTCAGATCAACAGTGCACATCCTGGTCTCCGCCTACTTGGATAGAGGTAACACGCTTCTTAATGAGCTACTTGACTTCGGTTTCGTTCCCCTGAAATGTATCAAATCCAAATTTGTCTTTATTTCGATTGTAAAAAATCATAAAAGACTACATACGTCAACAAAACATACAAACTGGCTCCATACCGCATTATCTAATATTCCCATAAAAACAGTTAAGATAACCAAATGTTAAAAAAAAAAAAAAAAAAAGAGTACATGTAATATCAATGTATCAGATTATTGAAAAAACTGGTCTTATAACATGTGAATAGCTAAAAGTCACTCGGGAATACGAGACATAAAAACTAAAACAAATAAAAACATAATACTTATTAATACTAAAACTGTGACAATTTGCTACTAGTTTATTATAAGTAGCCATATTAACAATCCCTCATCTTGTTTGCTCGGATGACCCACAACCAGCTCAAGAATTTGGCCACTGCTATAGTAATAGGAACCTCAGTGTTAGTTTTCAGAATCCTTAGGGCCTCCAAAGCTACTCTGGTGCCCATATTCTTACAAATGGGTTTCAGCCATTTGTGCCTAGGTGACTTATAGGCAGGGCATACAAAGAAGATATGAGCTAGTGACTCAGTCTCTGCTGGGCAAAATGGACATTTGTCATCCGAGGGGGGATACCAACTACTGGTAAACACTTTGATGGGAAGAGAACCCACCCTAAACTGATGATACAGCTTCCTATCTTTAGGTCTAGTAATTATATCCCAGTATGTTTCGAATTTTGGTTCAAATTTGTGGTCGTTAAAAACCCGAGTCAAGGAGCTACATTGGTGATGTGATAGTTGCTGCAGTCTAACCATGCTCCAATAAGCAGCTTTCAAATCCTTTTTCGCAGGGAAGGTAGCAGCGGCTGGGTCCTCCCACAATTTACTCAGCCCCATACTAAACAATGTAGTTTTTAGATTCCTTATCCATGGGATTTTATTAGTACAACCCAGCGACCTAACATCAGAGAAGGCTTGAGCGTACAAAGCAAGCTCCGGAGTAGTCCAGAGCCTTCTCCAAAATGCTACCGGTCTAAACCTTGCCTGGTCCACAATTTCATTACAGCCCAGATCCAAATATAGAGGCCGCAGTGGAGTTGACTGCGGAAGGCCAGTCAAGGCTCTCACCAATTTGTTTTGGGCGACAGCCAAAGATGTTAGATCATTAAAACCCCATAATTCTGCCCCGTACAACAACGATGAACCTATTTTGTGTTAGTATATCTTTAACGCAGGGGCTAGGGGCTTGGTTTTGGAGAGCCTATGTTCTTTAAGCAATGCACCAGCAAGTTGGGAATGCTTAAGTGCCAGCAGGTCAATCTGGGGTGTCCAACTAAATTTCTTACCCAGAGTTAACCCTAGGTAGGTAAAGGTGTGAGTCTGCTCCAAGGGGGCATTATCCATGTACACCCTCCCCCTCACGGCCTTTGACCTATGGAACACCATGAACTTCGTTTTGGTCACGTTTACCATTAGCTCATGCTCGCGACAAAAAACCCCAAAACGCTCCAGTGCCACTTGCAACCCCTTCTGGGTTCTGGAAAGTAGCAGGGTATCGTCCGCGAACATGAGCAGCGGTATCTTCATTCCAGCCAGCATTGGAGCATCAGTGGGGTGAGATGTAAAGTATTGGACCACCCTATTAATAAAAAGAGAAAACAGGGTTGGGGCCAGTACACACCCTTGCCGGACCCCCTTGGTTACCGCGAACCTTTCGGTGACATTCCCTGCTTCCCCCAACGAACCTGTGCATAGTTGGTTTCATGCAATTTAACCAAGATATTTAGGAGTTCGTAGGGCATCCCCAGAGCCTGAAATACACTCCACATTTTGGCACGAGGAACTAGATCAAACGCAGTCTTAAGATCTACAAAGGCCGCGTAAATCGTGCCACCACCGATAGCAACTACCTTCCAATAAACGAGTGCAAACCTAAACACCTGATCAATAGTACTTATGTGGGGACGGAACCCTGCCTGTAGGGGGTTCAAGATATCCATCTCGTCGATCCAGGCCTGTATTCTGACTAAAACAAGCCTTGCGACTATTTTCTGGATGGAGTCGATAAGGCTAATTGGCCTATAATTACCTGGCTGGGAACGATCACCCTTCTTGAATATTGGCAAAATTTCTGCACCAAACCAAGTATCCGGAATAGCTGCGCCACTAGCTACTGCATTTGCAAGATATTTAATATATGGGACCCAGGTCTCTGTGTCCGAAACAAACAGGTCAGCCGGAATACAGTCTGGGCCTGGGGCCCGACCTCGCGGGATCAGTTTTAGCACTTTTTCCACCTCGTTACAGGAAAAAGAGGCACTAGTAGCAAAAACAGGTAGGGGGTTGGCAAGATCACTTCTGCTAGTGGCTGAAAACTGTGCCTCAAAATGGGACACCCAATCCTCAGGAGCAACATGGTTAGTGGGAACTTGGGATAAAACTCCACTGCCCCATTTAACAAGTTGCCAGAAATGCATCAAATTTCTCTCTTTACTTGCTGCTAGCAAGTCCTTCCATCGGGACTCATCCCAGTCCTTCTTCGCTTGCAATTTCGATGCCTTGTACCTAGCTCTAGCTATTTTTATATCCCCCGCAACATGTGATCTAATAGCCCTGGCCAGTAGCCTATAAGCCTCTCTATAGGCTTTATTATACCAGGAAGCTGCCTTAGTGAATGGAATCCTCGTTTGTTTATTTGGTTTTATAAAAAAACATTTTAACTTCCCAAAGAGCTTGTTGTGGACCTCAGGGATAATATTGTTTACCGCCTCTTGGGAGGGGCACTCTTGTAAAATAGAGAGTGAGCGGCCGACCAGAGATTTCATCTCAGCCACATCGCCCTTGTTATCCATCAGCCTAGCCCATCTGACTCTCCTCATATCATTGGTAAGTATGGCCTCAGTTAGCTTGTCCTCAACAGCCCTGGAACCATTACTAGAGAGGCCAGGAATCTTTAGGGTTAGGATCAGCGGATTATGGTCACTTTCGTTCCGCTCCTGGACCACCATGTCAAACATAAAAGACCAAAATTCTAGATTTAAAAATATGTAGTCAATACGACTACTTCTTAATCCATTATCAAAAGTGTGAGTACCCACACTATCTGAAAGCGTCCTCCCATTAGCTGCTCTAAGTCTCCTTTCCATACACAACCCCTTAAGCTGTAATACAGCCTCAGTCCACTTTTTGATTGGGCTTAAATTTAGTTGCGGGATGTTCCATTGTGCGTCCTCTTCCAGACTGAGATTACCATCTTCGTGATCGAGGGGCTCGAAAGTGCAATTAAAATCGCCCACGATTATCAAGTTGCAACCACCCCCAAAGTACCTAAAAACTTGTCGAGATGGGCGACAACAGGTGATGCTTTACCCCCAGGCGACCCTCTGGCATAGACATTAATTACCAGAACGTCTAGCACGTCAGCCATCCGTACCCGCAATACCATTATGTCAGGACTGTCAATATATACTTCCTGCACCACACATCCATCTAACTGCCTGACCCAGCATGTGAGTCCGCCAGACGGCCTACCTTTCTGGCCCCTCAGCGCTGGTTTAGAAAAATTTACATAGCCAGGGAAGAAAACGGGAGCCAAAGACCAAGTTTCTTGGAAAAGCCAAATGTCATATTTTTCAATAAAGGCTACCCATTCAGTAGAGACAGTTTTGGTAGACAACCCAGCTATATTCCAGGAAGAAAAAGACATCTGTGGCTTGGCAAGCCCTTTTTCAATGGTATAGAGATGATCCGTTTCTCCCGCTCTACAGTTACCCACAACCACTGACTTACTGGGGGAACTGTTGCACTGCTGGAAAACACTATAGGGAGTAGGGGTAACCAGGGGGTAATAATAGATTCCCTCGTCCTCTCCTCTATTGCTTCAGCCATCCCAGTTCCACAAACTTTCCCTAGGTCGGCACGGCTAGGATAGACTAAACTAGATACTAAAACATCTCTTGTACAAATTGGCCTTGTGTATGCTAGGACTCCTGACCCAGTCGTGCCGCCAAAAACTTTAAGTCAATCCACTTCCTCCGTGGGAGTTAAAGCGTCAAAACGGTTGCAAGTGGTGATCTGGAAAGTGTGTTGACCACCCAGATTAAATTCGCCCCTCTTCGCTCTATGGCCATTACTCCCTTCTGTTTTGTAGAAAAAGCCCAACGGGACACAATTAATGTCATCCTCATTAGTATAACAATTGCCCACCCTCTCCAATATATGCTGAACCAATCTGGGGGATCTGAAGCTAAGAACCACACAGTCACCAGGGAGAGACTTGTGGGATTTACCCACCCAAGGAACTCTGCGAACCATCTTAAATTCACCAAAGAGAGGTTCCTTGATGCCGGTCCTAACACTCAACAAATGAAGTGCCTTATTTCTAAGTGTAGACCAGTGCTCCTGCACTCCAGAAGGGAGCACTGGGACGTTGGACAGAACAACTGTATATGGTGTAGCTTCCGGGGGTAGATGTAGAAAGGACTCGGTTCTCGGAGAGCTGGAAATGGGGGTCTGATGTAACTTCGGGCTAACAAGTCTCTCTACCTGCCTCTTAGTAGGAATTGCGGGCTTTGAGGTTTGGGGTCGATTGTCAGGTTGTGTTACCTTAGTGACAATACCTGACCGGGATGGAGGGCAACTTACACTGCTGACCGGAGCCCTAAATGATCCCACTGACCTCTCATTCAATTGTGTTGGGAGCCCACCCACCATTGACCCATTAAAATTAGTTAGGGGAAGATTAACAATTCCTATCTCTATTTTGCCTAGTCTTTCTTCAATCAGGGACAACTTCTTCATTATGGGATCAATCAATGCCGAGAATTTGAGTTCTAACCTGGTACAAAGATCTCCCTCGTTACACAGGCGAGAGGAAGCACATACATCCACTGGGCAAGGCTGGCTAGATAAATCGCTACTAGCCAACGTGTTACTAGTGCTCGCGACAGGCTCCCCTTTACGTTTGCCAGATCTGAGAGGCATATAATTGTTTTTTAATGATCCTCGGGCTTTCCGCTTTTTGAACGGTGGTTCAACTGTATTGGCATGACTAGGCTTCTGACCACTGGTGGATACCAGAGGGGTATTAGGAGGGCTTTCCACATTTCCTAGGTTAGAGGAGAGGGATTTCGTTTGACTACTATGGGGTAGGGGAGATGAACCGCTCTGCTGGTCAGTAGCTTCAATAGCAACTAACTCACAGCCAGGGAGATGTGGGGAGGGTCCTGGGATACTGACAGAAATTACTGGGTCTAGCGATAACCTACGTTCGGTGATCTGTATTTGATGATTTAACACTGATTCTGCCCTGGTAAGAAACGCATCAAGAGACCCCACAACCCCCGCACCCACTGTATGTTTGCGCTTGGTCATAATGTCCAAGCACCACAACTACAGTTACCCAACTCACTACTCCAACCCACACGGCCACACAGACTAAATGTCAGGAGGGTGGCCCAGCCCGGCCTTATCCGGACCCTGACGGGCAAGGACGGGCCCGCCCTTGGCCCGGGCTTTGCCCGGGCGCCGCCCGCGCGCGTCCCGTGCCGCGGGTGGAGAGACAGCGATATGAGCGCGATGGCAAGCTCCTCCCCCTGATTTGCGGCACCTGTAGCGATAGTCCGGAGTTCTGGGACTCGTAGTCTCTAAAGTTCCTCAGGTGCTGATGGTGCGAAAGAAAGGACCCTGGGACTCCAGTCCCACCAGGGCTCAGTGAAATGGCCGGAGTGACCCCAGAGCAACAACCAGCAGCCAGCAAGCAGGCAGTGCGAGAGTGTGGCAACCCGCGCCGCGGGTGGAGAGACAGCGCTATGAGCGCGATGGCAAGCTCCTCCCCTGATTTGCGGCACCTGTAGCGATAGTCCGGAGTTCTGGGACTCGTAGTCTCTAAAGTTCCTCAGGTGCTGATGGTGCGAAAGAAAGGACCCTGGGACTCCAGTCCCACCAGGGCTCAGTGAAATGGCCGGAGTGACCCCAGAGCAACAACCAGCAGCCAGCAAGCAGGCAGTGCGAGAGTGTGGCAACCCGCGCCGCGGGTGGAGAGACAGCGCTATGAGCGCGATGGCAAGCTCCGCCCCCTGATTTGCGGCACCTGTAGCGATAGTCCGGAGTTCTGGGACTCGTAGTCTCTAAAGTTCCTCAGGTGCTGATGGTGCGAAAGAAAGGACCCTGGGACTCCAGTCCCACCAGGGCTCAGTGAAATGGCCGGAGTGACCCCAGAGCAACAACCAGCAGCCAGCAAGCAGGCAGTGCGAGAGTGTGGCAACCTGCGCCGCGGGTGGAGAGACAGCGCTATGAGCGCGATGGCAAGCTCCTCCCCCTGATTTGCGGCACCTGTAGCGATAGTCCGGAGTTCTGGGACTCGTAGTCTCTAAAGTTCCTCACGATGCTGATGGAGCGAAAGAAAGGACCCTGGGACTCCAGTCCCACCAGGGCTCAGTGAAATGGCCGGAGTGACCCCAGAGCATCAACCAGCAGCCAGCAAGCAGGCAGTGCGAGAGTGTGGCAACCCGCACCGCGGGTGGAGAGACAGCGCTATGAGCGCGATGGCAAGCTCCTCCCCCTGATTTGCGGCACCTGTAGCAATAGTCCGGAGTTCTGGGACTCATAGTCTCTAAAGTTCCTCAGGAGCTGATGGAGCGAAAGAAAGGACCCTGGGACTCCAGTCCCACCAGGGCTCAGTGAAATGGCCGGAGTGACCCCAGAGCAACAACCAGCAGCCAGCAAGCAGGCAGTGCGAGAGTGTGGCAACCCCAGACTGCAGCTGGTCTCATCCAGGGTATGAAGAAATTTGACCACATTACCCTCACACTTTAGGAACTTCATTTGCCCACCTCGCAGTCACATATTTATTTTTAAGATCCACTGCATGACCTATAAAGCTCTCAGACACAACTGCACCTACGTTCCAGACTAGTAAACACTTGATCTTGGGCAGATAGTGCCATAACAGGAGCCAGTATATTAACATATTGGGGTTGGAGGGGTCACAGACAGGCAGGGGCAAGAGTGCTGAGTCCTAAGTTGTAACAGCAGTCTTTAGCCAAAATACTCCTTGGATTTCAGGAGCGGCCCGTGCAGGTAAGAGCAGTGTGATGGGGTAGGGGGGAGTTGACAGACGATGATGAGGGAAAATAATTTTTTTTAAAAGAAAACCACTTACCTTGCACTCGCCGCATGACCGAGCAAGGTAAGTGGTTTTCATTTTTAATGTTATTTTCCCTCGTTGTCATCTGTCGACCCCTACCACCCCACCCCACCCCCCCACACCTCTTACCTGTACTGGCCGCTCCTGCAAACTCTTCTTTTTAGCCGTTCACTGTCACCATAACGAGGCAGAGAGTTCCGAGGTTTACTCAGAGGAGGGGCTATGCAATGAACTAGAGACTCAGACCTCAGAAATACAACAAACAACACTTAATAAATGACTGTCCGGTCAGTGCCTTTTCTTATAAAAATGACAAGTGTTTTATGACACGTTATTATATATTATCAACAAATATATATATGTATTGCCTATGGTGACAAACTCTAAAGCACCTCACAATCTGAAAAAGGGCTCACACTTCTGAAAGGTCCCATAGGTCAGGTAACCCATTAAATGTACACTGCACTCACCTGTCTTGGTGATACCTTTAACAGTCTGTACCCCAACAAGCCCTTAACTCTAAAAACATAATATCCATATTTGAGCCTAACACAGCATGATAAATGTATTCAATAAACGTCAGTCTTACTAATCGGGATACCACCACAATATTGGGAGGCAAAATACAGAATCGTAAATAATATCAATCAATTCTGGAACACTCCAGGATGGTACCATCTTTTAACAAAAATTAAACAACAGATGCAGTGATTTACTACCAATATACAAATAAATGTCGTTTTCAATGTTCCACAAGAAACAGTGTATGAGTTTTTCAGCTACAAAAAAACTGTCTGAAAATCAACAACACAACCAAGCAACAAGAGCCTCAGAACCTTAAAACTAAAACACCAAAAATATATATATGTATATTGTACCCCAATAACCCATTATGTATAGCAACTGTACTATTAAATGTACATTCACTCCTTTACTACTACAGTGTGAAGGTCAAATTTCAATTTATTACCACAGTAGAGAGAACCTGACATGAGAAAACAACTGTTTACTGCCTTACACATTGCATATTACAATTACTTTACATATAGAACAATTCTAATGGTCTCTAACATGACTAAAGATAGCTGTGGTAGAGAGAAGAAGAGGAGGGTAGAAATGAACTGGACAGCCCTTGCAAGAATTAGAATGCCACCCTGATAGTCTAGTAGTTGGAACATCCCCACCACTGGATATTTTATCGTGAGGAGAGGACTGTCCAGTGGTGAGTCCCTGGTGTACTCTCTTGTTTTGGGGCATTACTTAGTGGGCTGCGACTTGGTAGTTCTGCCATTCTTTGATGCATCCATAGACAAACAAAGGAAAACGAAGAAAGGAAGGAATTCCCATCAAACCCCAGGCTCTGATTCTGGAGGCCAACTGCAGGGGGCGGCATGTAGTTGAGGAGATGAACGAGGGTAAACTGTTACAGAGTGTAGCAAATGGGTTCTGCATATTTAGCCCCACTCAATGTTACGCATTTTACTACCTGAGTTTTTGACTATGGTGAAACTCACTACCTGAGTCCCACTCAATGTAAATTCATGGTAAATGGACTGAAATAATTACCACCAGTGGCTACATACCTGTGCCCACATGTGTGGGCTGCACTTGTGAGACTACTATAATGCATTGCCCAGTATCTGAGCTCATTTAGCCTGTCACAGAAGGGACTCCTCAGGAATTGGTACTGACCTGGAGTAGATCTTATAATGTGGGTTGGTGTTGGAATTGGGCCTGTCTGCGAGGTCAACAAGCTTTTTGCCTTCCTTTGCTGAACCCGTTTTTATTGACTTTTAAGACTCTGTGCACTTTACCCCTGCTATCCAATGGTAAAGTGCTTGTGCTGTCCCTTCTGAAAATGGTAAAATTGGTGTGCACCAGATTAGCCCTTTTAATTTTCTTATCAGTGTCTGGTATATGGTACTACATGTTACCAGGCACTGTGAATGTAATGTAATGCTACTTGCGGTCTGCTGAACTCATCGTGACACCCATAAAGTAGCACTGTAAAACATGCTTCAGGCTTGCCACTGCAGCATGTAGTGCAGTTTTAAATTGCCATTTCGACCAGGCAAAATGTATCTTTAGCCAGGCCCAAGCCTCCTTTTTAACATTTATCAGTCAGCCTTAAGGCAGGTACTAACAGCTCATAGGGTAGGGTGCATGATATTTATAAAGTAATATATGCGAGCATGTCCAAGATGGTGCCAGAGTAGCTGCACTTCCACAGAGTTCCGCCACCTGCTTTTTCAAAAGTAATGAGTTTGGCATGCTCCGGGACACAACAATGACTCAACACTGAGGGGAAAGCCCTCTTACTACACTGGGCAGCGGCATTGCAATTTTGTGGTCACATCGACGTCCAGTACTGGGATCTCTGGCCTGTGAGGAAGAGTGCCGACACAACTAAAATGATAGCGCCTTCATCTTGATGTCCCAAGCAGGCCACGCTGGATCGCATCTGGCCACACTGCATCACACTGACTGCTCAGCACACAATAGCGGTAGGACCCGTGGCAGTTTCTGTGCTGTGGCACGTGGCCAATTTCCCATGCACGTGCAACGCGGAGGCCAGCACCGGGCTCTGGCAGTGGTGATGGAAGTGACGACATGCTGGATCAGACCCCATATGATAAAAGCCATCTTCCGCCCACATTGAGAAACCAAGAGGCAACAAAACAACTCAATGGGTAGCCCTGTGACGGCGATGAGGCGATGGGTGGTACATACTGATGGTGGAGGTGAGGAGCTCCTACTTGTGGCCCCAGGATATAAATTGCAGCAATTCAAATTTCCTGACACTGAGAAAGGCATAGGCACCCTGCAGAGAGGAACACAGGGGCACTGCGGGAAGGAACACCTGTCCACTCAGCAACAGCATCAGAGGTTGGTGTGGGCCCTACTGGAGTGGGGGCCTTGCAGGGGGGATAGCACCACAGCTGGTGAGGCTCTGGGACCCCAATCACACATCCAGAAAAAGTGGCCCCACCATAGCGCTCTCAACCTGTGTCCGCCGCTTTAGCAGCTTCAGCAAGCTTCGGGCCCCTCTGGCCCCTACAGATTTAGCACCAGTGGGGCCTTGTCCTTACTGTTTCAACAGACAGCCCTGGTGAGACTTGCTGTGCGGGAGGTCCCATGTGCAGGGGAAGACCTAGTGATATAACTACACGAGACGACATCCAAAAAGACCTTTGTGTTTTGGCTGCACAGGGTTGGCCCTCCCTCCTTCTCACTCCTCTGGCAGTATTCCACAGAAGAATTCCCTATCAAGGTGACCCCCCAATTGTAAGGAAGCATGCCTAAATACTCCTAGCGGCGGTGACCCGTGACTCTTGACTTTCTGTAGTCATCCCGCCTCCATTGGTGGGGTTGAACTGGTGCTAAAATGACCACTCACACAACAAAAAATACACCACATGTTCAGTAAGCCCCCAGCCAAAAACTTTGAGCAATATCGGGACGCATCACCCACTGCACATGCCAGACATGGGTCCTGGGCTCACTGTGTCACTGGATTCAATCTAGTTTGGCTTATGAGGGGTGATACTCCGAAACCGGTCCCAGGATGCTTGCTTCCGGTCCAGGGAAGACCTGGCTTGGCAGTTCAGGTTAGACTGTTCCTATGAGGAGCAGGGTCAAGACTGATTTGCATATGGCTGGGTCTATACTGGTGTGGCATGGTGAGCAAAAGAACAATAGATTTAACCCAACTCTCTTGACTGGGGATGAATGTTTGATTTGTTCCACATTCTGTCCATCATTTGTGTGCCTTTTGCTTCCACTAATGCTACAGCGCCATAGGGCACTTCGACCAGCCACCACCTTCCTACAGGCTAAGGGGATACGGTATAAGTGGGGTCACTCCTTTCACCTTGTCTGCATCTGGTATAATGAGACCCACACGGTCTACACCTTGGAGGTAGCTCTCTCTGTGCTGGGCTTGGAGGCACCGCAAGAGGAGGAGAACAACCATTTAAAGCCACGGAGTCCACCACACTCCTCCACCACATCGTGGTGCTCCTTACGATCAGCGAAAAAGTGCTTTGGTAAACCTACAGAAACAGAGAGCCGCAAAAAGAGAGCAGCCTTACCAGAACAGTGTATCAGACCATGACAATGACTGCTAAAACAATGCGTTGCCTGCGCTTTGCATGCTGGATACCTGGCTAAATCATCGAGGTCCCTGGGTCACCCCAGCTCAGATCCAAGAAGCCCAGACTGCCATTCCACCTCTTTATTGACACTTCTTCTTTCATGCTACGGAGCTCCGATCTCATTCCAACTCCAGCGCAAAGACAATTACTCCCTGATGACATGGACCTCTTATACTTCATTCACTATGTTCCCAAGAGGGGAATACTCCAGTTGTACTACTCTGTGTTACCCCCTTCTCCTCTTGCTTGATGACTCACGCACTGATACTCCTACCTCTGGTGGTGATGGCTAGGCTAGCCCTGCGGTGCAACCCACCCTCACTTGCCTGGCTTTGTTACCCATTCTAGCATATGTTCAAAATGCTCACCCTGAAGATCCGAGGCCTCAATGCTCCAGTAAAGCATCTGGCACTTTTCTCCATGCTTAGAGACTCCAACTGCGATATTTGCTTTCTCCAAGAAACCCACCTTCTCACAGCTGACTGAAAATGCTTGCGTTCCCGTTGATTTGACCCCCAATACTTTTCTTCCAGGCCAGGGAAATGGGCAGGAATGGCAGTCTTTTGGGCCAGGAACTCTCCGGGTCAGGTCATCGAGACACAAGAGGAGCTGCTGGGCAGACTGCTTTCCTTACACATCTCGATGAATGCATACACATGTACACCTGCTAACATCTATGCACCGAATGACCATCAGAAGGCTTTTATCCTGGATGCTGTGGGTAACTTTAATCTAGTCCTTGATACACTCCTGGATAGGTCGGCTCAGAGGATGAGGCAGATGGGGGCATTCAAGCCGACAGACTTACAGTGGCTGGGGGACATGGGACTGGTGGACATGTGGCAACTGTTTCATATCACAGTAAAATACTATACCTACTTCTCAGCAGCCTACCAAACATATGCCAGAATAGAATTTTTCCTGACCTTGCCATGCTCACTATGCCATTGGATTCAAGCTAGTTGATGAGAGGTGATACCCCGAAACTGTTCTCAGGGTCACGATTGATTTGCATAGGGCTGGGTTCAAACTGGAATGGCATTGTGACCAAAAAAATGATGGATTTAGGCTAAGGTCTCAGTACTGGGGGTGAATGTTTGTCAATGTCCAGCATTACGTCCATCATCTTTTTGTGTTGTTACAGCAGCTACCACATTGTTGGATGTTGGCGTGGCCCCTCTCTGTGAAAACTCATCCATCTCTATCACACTGTACATCCCAGACTCCAAATTACAGCCTCGCTCCTGGCGCCTTAATCAAAAAACTACTGACATTCGACTCAACTATATCTGAAATCAATGAAATCAATGACACAATTTGCACCTTTTTCAGCACCAATGACATGTCCTATACCCCTATCGCCATACTGTGGGACACCCTGAAAGCAGTGTTACGAGGCTGCTTTATAGCTATCGGGCCCAAGGTAATAGAGACAGAAAAGACAAACAACTCCAACCAGAGGGGCAGGAGAAGGAATTAGAGGAGGCCCATAAGCAGTCTGGCTCCCACAAAGTATGGCACTGACTCACTTTAGCCCGAAAGCAGCTTAATGCCCAGTCATGGATAAGGCAGACTACGCACTCCTTTGTACTCAACAAAAATATTATGCAGGGGGCAATAAAGCAGGGTGTCCATTTTGGCACATTGACTATGTGCTCAGGTACTCAGACACAGAATAACAGAGAATGAGGAGCTGCAGGGGTGCAAGGTGTATCAGGACGTGCAAATAGCTCATGAATATGAGCACTTCTACTCTACACTATATACAGTGCAGGTACTTGATCTGGGGGACGCTGAGCCCTACTTAGCCCGGGTCCATACAGACTGCATCCCTGTAGATGATGCCTTGCAACTAGACAGTGATATCCATCCTAATGAGGGGCTCATTGCTATAGCTCGCTTGCAGTCAGGTAAAGCACGTGGCCAAGATGGCTACACTTCTAACTTTAATAAAATGTTTGCAGCACCACTGGCTCCCCTCCTTGCCCACCTCTAAAACACTTTCAGCACGTCCGGCTCCCTCACAGACACTATGAGAGATGATACCATTACAGTACTCAACAAGCCTGGACAGGACCCCACGCTCTGTTCTTCATATTGCCCCATCTCATTGTTGAATATTGATGTTAAGATCTTAACCAGTATTTAGGCTGCCCGCCTCGACCCCTATATGCAGGGCCTGGCAGATGCTGACCAGGCTGGGTTTATTCCTGAGAGGGGCTGCAGCAATAACACCAAACGTCTTTTCCATCTCATAGACAAAATTTGTTGTTCCCGTACATCAGCGCTCCTACTCTCAGTCAGTGCTGAAAAGGCATTTGACCGGGTGCAAGGCTGTATCTCCAGTTGGTTTATGTGATGATGAGTTTATGATAGCCCTTACACAATATTTCACATCCCTTCCCTGCTGATGCAGCAATTAGAAGACATTGGGAGGGACTCGGACTTTAAGGTAAACCTCCAGAAATCACAGGCTCTTAACCTTACCATTCCACAAGCTGGCCAAATCCAACTAAAATACTTCTTCCCCTTTACATGGGCCACCCACAGGGTCACCCATCTAGGCATGCAAATATATCCCACGCTAGAATGCACAGCAGAGACCAATTACGCTGCATTGCTTTCCACTGCCCAATCAGATCTACAATCCTGGAAGAGAGGCTCCTTTTCTTGGTTTGGAAGGCTGGTGGTGGTTAAAATGACCCTACTACCCAAGATACTCTTTGTCATTCAGACATTGCCATTGCAGCCCCCCACGTGTCATTGGTAAGCTGCAGCATCTAATTGAAGACTACATATGGGATGATAAAAAGACATGCATGGCAAAGAAACAAGCATACCTTGCTGTGGCGGAGAGTGGTTTGGGCATTCCCCACTTGGTGCGTTACTATCAAACAGCGCAGCTCAGATATTTGGTAGAATGGGCTAGGCCTCACACTGAGAAGCACTGGTGCTTCGTAGACCAAGCGGTAGCTGGAAAGTGCCATGGCTCCCCGAGCCACACCCACCATCAGGGGTTTATATCTCCCCCACAGTTAGGGTGGTGGTAGGAGCCTCGGACAAGATGCAGTTGACACAGAAGCTCTCCACCGGCATCTCACCACAGACACTGATTATAGGAAAGCCTGACTTCCCTCCTGCCCTCTAGGGGACCACATTCTCACTGTGGCAAAAGACCAAATGTAAAAGGGTGGGGACTTATTCGACCCAGATGGTCTTATGGACTTTGCACAGGTCCAGTCTAAGTATGGTATACCTCCCAGCACAAATTGGCAATATGTTGCCATTCATCACTGGGTTCCACAACCACACATAAACCCGCACACCAGCTGACCCCTCACATCTTTTGAGAAATGGCTTCTCACACGCTGCATGGACAAAGGCCTTCTCTCTGACATCTATGCCTTCCTTATGCCCCAATAACCAACACTAAGGGGCCGATCACGATGCAGCCTGGAAAGGCTCCGACTGATGGTCGGAGCCTTCCCGGGCTACGTCTCGGTTTACTTTCCGACTGCCGCATTACAATGCTGGCGGTCGGAAGCGAAACCAGCCGGTCATTCTGGCTGGCTTCCGACGGGCTCAAGGAGCCCGTCGGCCAGTTGGATGCCAGCCCAAAATCCAAAAGGGTGGGCTTTCCGCCCTTGGGATTATGATGCACAGTTTTCGGCAGGGTTTCCATGCCGGCCTTTCTGACATGGAAACCCTGTAGGAAAGTGTGTTTGGGGGCCCCTAGCAGGGCCCCCTTGTGTGCACGGCTTCCAGTTGGGGGTGAGAGGGCACCTATGATGCCCCCCTGTTAATCCCTGCACCTTGTGGCAGGCATCTTAAGGTGCCTGCCACGGGGTACAGGGATTAACATCACCTCTCATTTCCCTATGGGAGCATGTACTATGACTGGTTTACGGCCGTAATACATGCTCCCATAGGGAAATGTCGGAATGCAACTGAACAGTGTTCGGTCGCATCCTAATCAGTAGGTCGGGACCGCCGACCGGAGGTCCCAGTTCTGAGATGGTGTCTGGCTGACGCGAGTCCGCCTGATATCGTAATAGGCCCCTTAATCTTCAGCACAGCGGTGATGGGAACTAAAGTGTGAACGCCCCTTTACCCCTAAAGTGTGGTCTGATATTCTACACCGAGCCCGCACATCTGCTTGTAGCACTTCTGGTAAGGAGACTTTACTTAGATTTATGCATTGTTGGTACTACACCTCTGCTAGAACAGCTAAATGGAAACATGCCGGGGATGATAGATGCTGGAGGCAATGCAGACATCTAGGCACTTTGACACATATTCTCTTGCATTGCCCAAACTACAACCATACTGGACGGACATCCTGGCAGATATTAATGAGATGTACGAAACCAACCTTCCCAGGTTCCAAAGCAACATTTATTTGGGTCTCCCCAATGCACTAGCATACCCCCTGTGATCACCCTAGCCCTCTGTGCACCCAAGCAAGTCATACTGTCCAAGTAGGGTACAGATAGGATGCCCACATGGCTGAATTGGCAAAATAACTATGGGAACTCCTTGACACGGAGAATCTGGCAGCGATAGTGGACTGCAAATTGCTGCAAGTTGGTAAAACTTGGGAGCCCTGTATATGATTTCTACCTCAAGAATTCAGGGAATTTTCCTTGCCAATCTTCTTGCGGGTACTTCACCTCACACAAACAGACCATGATGCTGACTGAGGGGTGAAAGTAGTGACTCAACCTTTATTATCTATCCCTTGGCCTGAACTCCTTGCTTTTCCTGATAATGGGGGTCGTCGAGCATATCCCTACCTTCCTTCCCTTGTCATTCCTCTTTATCTTACCTCCCTCCTTCTTATGCCAGCTTATCCTCCTAACTTCCCATCCCCTACCGGTTAACCTCCCTTTCCTACTGTTACACCTCACCAGCCAACAGATGTAGGTGAAGAGGTTGTTCAGTATTGTTTATTTCTTGATACTCGATAAAACAGATTTAATACTAAAAAGTAGGACATGTGTACTTAATTTTTACCTGTTCTGGCAGTGAAAAACGACCAAAGTTGTTTTTCACTATAGCAAGAATGGCTCTCCCTTAGACTAGCACTGGGTTACCTTATTCTACTTAATAAGTAATACATTTAGATTGGGAGCAGATAGAGAAACACCTCTTCCACTCATTTGAATTATCAATGCTATTTACAATGCTCTTTAACAGTAAAACTACATTTTAAATTGCTATTGTGAAAATGCCACTTTTAGAAAGTTGGCATTTTTCTGATTAAACCAAATGTTCCTTTCTGCTAGTGTCCAGGGTCATATGACTGCTAATGACTCTCCTGTGGTGTGAGGTGTATTCCTGCCAGACAGGGAACAAAAGGGGTATTGTGTATGGGGATGGGTACTCTCCTTCTGAGCAGAATATCCTGGCGGGTTGTACTGAGCCCTTTATGAACATCAAATGGTAGCCTAAAGGTTGTACCCAGCCCCCCTGACTTTTGACAATGTGTACCCTGTCTCTGGCAAATGCTGGAATCACTGACATAGTATTGATGCATGCAATATGAAAGCACAGAAATATCAGAAAATAAATATTGATCACAAAAATATCACTTAACTAGTAAAAGCACAAATATTGAGAACAACAATATTGTGGTTAAAAATATCGATTTTTAACTATATCGAAAAGAAAAATATCGGAAATAAAAACATTGGAGGGCAAGAAGGCATCTGAGTGTGAAGCCACTACTCACCTCTATCCCCCTTGGTGGTGAAATTTTTCCTAGCCACGGCTCTGAATATGCGGTGGAATTGCAGGAGAGCCCGCAAGGGTCACGGTGCTCTGCAGGGGAGTTTTCCGATATTTCCGCAAATCGGACAACACACCAGCGAAGTGGAAAGGAGCTGCTGTAGCGGGCGCTGGGAAGCCCTTACACGGCTTCCGCTGACGGTGGCAGCGGCCGGCCTGGGACATGCCTACGGCCCACGGCGGTTGCCTGGAAACGGCAACGCGCTCTTGGCAGAGGAAGCGACTAACCCAGAACCAAACAGCGAGGCAGTCACGATGGCGGTTCGTGGCAGGGGAAAGCGCGTAACTGTGACTGCGATTGCAACCCCCGTAGTGCTACCGCGTGAGGGCTCCAAGGCAAAAATCGACCCCAAAAAGGGTGATACACGGCTAAATGAAGGTGAAAAACAGGGGAAAGTTGAACAGGATAAAAGTGAGCCTCCAACAAAAAGAAACAGACAGCGAGGTAAAACAGCTAAGGATGTAGGAAAATCACAGCCATCCATCTCAAATATCTTTTCATCTGTAAACTCGGGAGGGATTCCCCAAACAGGGATTCAAAAGAGTCTCAATAACCGTGTAATCAATGTTACCAACAATGGTGAGGTCGAAAATGCTGAGAGCAGTCAGATTCTAGAGACTGACCAAACTATAATATCTGAAGTGCAAACACCCACGGGACCAAGCAGGCTCAGACATCCGGGAGGGGAGAAACCTGACTCCCTGGAATGAAAACGGTGATAGCACCATTATAGAGGCAAAGGGACATACCGTATTCATCACCCCGGGGGCAGATGCATCAATGGAGGGGGATGAACAGGACAACAGTTCAATAGATGTACCCAGCAAGATTCAGTTACACCCAGTTGGAGGTGACGAGGACCAAGTGGACAATCATGAAGCTGGCTGCTTGTCCCCCGATGCACCAGGGGAAAAGTTCTTCTCATTGACGGAAGAGTCAGAGGTTTCAGAAATCAGCCTATCTGCCAGTAGTGAGGTGGATGATGGGGGCTCGACCTCTGGTAACACCAGTCCCTCAGAGAAAATCGCGGCTACAAGGAAAAAAAACAAAACCCAACGGACTTCGGGGAAAAAGATCCACAGGAAGACTCTAGCGGAGAAAGAGATGTTCGAAGAATTAGTCTGGGACTACTCAGCAACCCCAATGCTCTCCCCTGTGGGGATAGATGAAGGTGAGACACAAACTTCGGTTAATTCCGGGGGGAAGTCAGACCTCACAAAGAGAGTAAACCCGGCCGAGCCATCACTGTCTCTGATCTTGCAGACCCTACGTACTTTCCAGGATGATGTCAAATCCGACAATCGGCAGGCACGGTTAGCCACGAAAAAACTCCAAGGCTCCGTACGGAAAGTGGGGAAGATCTGCTCGGATATTGCGGAACGACTGAATATGGTGGAAAACACAGTGGAAAGGATGTTATGTGGAAGCTAGAGGACTATGAAAATAGACAGCATCGTAACAATCTAAGACTGCTAGGGGTCCTGGAGAACTGTGAGGGCAATGATGTGAGGAAGTTCGTAATAAATATGTTACGGGAATCCTTCCCAGAGCTGTCAACATGGGACTGGGACAAAGAAGTCCAACGGGTTCACAGATTTCCCTACACGATCGAAGCATTTTACCAGAGAAAAGAAATTACTCCGTGCTATACTGATTTATTTTGGTAACTTTCTACTTAGACAGGCGGTGTATGATCTGGCCAGACCCAACTCTAAAAGGAGCTTTGAAGGATTTCCTTCTTTGCCAAACCGATTTTGCGCACGCCACAGTGGAAAGAAGATGGCGGCTCAGGCAGTTAATAACCCCGTTCCAAGCTACCGGGGCCCTGGTATTTCTACAGAACCCCGCAGGGCTCAAAGTGGTATATAAGGGCCAGAACTTCAGTTTTATTTCTGAGGTTCAAGCCCAGAAATTCCTAGATGATATTACCATAGGGGCAACGGCGGTTAAGGTCTAGATTGTATATCTAAAGGAGGGTAAAGTGGATGTAAGGCTAAGGATGAAATTTCTTGTTAGGTTACTTTTTTTTGGTTTGTCCAGGATGTAGGTGTAGGATAAGGTGCTTTGAGTAAGGGGGGAGAGGTGGAGGGAGAGGAGGTGTGACACAGACGTCTTCACTCAGGCTCATGATTGAGCCTGGTTGCCTGGTTTTTGGTGGTGGGTGGGGGGGTGGTAGAGGGAGGGGGGTTTCTCAGACAGGGAGCAAGAGACAAGAAAGTAAGCGTACAATATTCTGTATATATTAGTGTAGGCATTAGGTATGATGGTGTAGTACTTGTAGTACATGTCGTGAAAAGGAGGGGGATTCATAGAGGAATTGTGGTGTCCTATGGAAATAGGGTACCATCGTTCGGCCTTTGTCACAAATTTGGATGGGTCTACTAAAAGTGGCGTCAATTAATATATGTGGCCTAAATGATATGAAGAAAAGGCAAAAAGTTGCGGTGGGGTTACAAGCATTGGGTACCAATATCATATGTCTCCAAGAGACACATCTAGATTTGACACAACTTCATATTCTAAAAACATTGGGATTTAGTGTGATAAGTGCGACAACACAGGTGGCCAGAGTACGAGGGGTGGCGATCCTGGCCAAAGTAGGCGGACTTCAGTTTACTCGATCATGCGCAGATAAGTTCAGCCGCTGGGCGATCATTGAGTGTCAATATGATGTCAATAAGAAATTAACGTTATGCACACTATATGGATGCAATAGTGATGACCCCACCATATTGAATACTATCTCGAATGAACTTGTTCACTGGCCGCTTCCACTGGTGGTATGTGGGGATTACAATATTAATTTGCCCAATGATTGGTCCTTAGAGGGAGCCTGGAGATATGCGGGTAGAAAGCCCAAAGTATTTCAAGCTTTGAGGAATATGTGTCAGATGCATGGCCTGGTCGATTGCTGGCAGTTGTTAAGACCGGATGATCCTGGATATACATACTTTTCTAATCCACATATGACCCATGCTAGGTTGGACTATATGTTTATTTCTAATTCATTAAATTCAAAGTGTCAGATAGTCAAACTACCACGGGTGCTTTCAGATCATAATCCGTTGGTGTTGGAATTAGAAATAGAGTTAGCCAATCCTAATGTGCGGTCGTGGACATTCGAGAGAGCTTTGCTCTCTGATCCTGGTTATTGCACACACATGGGACAGTGGATCCCAAAATTTTTAGCCGAGAATATGGGGAGCACTTCAATTGAAATAGTCTGGGATGCTATGAAGGCGGGTATTAGGGGGGGAAACACTCCGGTACTCCCTGAACCGTAATAAACAGGCCAGGCAAGCATTGCAAGTTCTGCAGGATAATCTGGGGATGGTAGAAGAGGAGCTGGTGCGGGCGGTCAGAGAAGGCCAGAATGTGGAGACAGTACAACGACAGATAGCAATTGCTAAAGCAGCTATTACTAATGTATTTATGGATAAAGCTGTGAGTAAGGCTCTTTCACAGAAAGAAAAGATATATGAGCTAAATGAGCAGATTGGTCATCAACTGGCTGTTCGCACCAGACAGCAAACCACAACTAATATTATCAGGGAAATTAATGACCCGGGGATTGGACAGACCACTAATTCAGAGTCGATAAGGGATGCATTTGGGAGGTTTTATCGCTCTCTATATATGGCCAATGACACGTGTAATCAAGGAGATTTTGAAGAGTATCTAGATCCCCTAGTATATAAAGAATTTGATAGTGAGGACCAGTCAACCCTTGACAGCCCACCATGTTGGCCGGAAATATGGTTGACCCTGAACAGTCTAGCAAAGGGGAAAGCGGTAGGAACTGATGGTATCCCGACCGAGTTCTATCTCACCTTTGTCAGCCAGCTGCAAAATATCCTATATGAGCTGATTGCATACATTTTTAATGGGGGTCGACCACCCGAGTCATGGTCACGAGCGAAAATTGTGGTTTTCTTTAAAAAAAATAATAAACCCCCTGAAAATTTGGGATCATACCGCCCTATTACATTAATAAATGGCGACTCCAAGATCTACTCAAAATTACTAGCAAGTAGACTAGCTCCTATAATTCATAAAGTTATCTCGGAGCGGCAGCATGTGTTTGTACCTGGGAGGTCCACAGTAGATCACATTCAGAGAGTCATTACATTATTTTATATATCTGCTGTTACAGGAGACCCTATGGCCCTGGTGCTACTAGACACAGAAAAGGCTTTTGATAGGGTCTCCTGGCAGTTTTTATGGACTGTTTTGTCAAGGGTGGGGATCGGGGACGGCTTTATCCAAGCAATTAAAAAATTATATGTCGAACCAACTGCGGCGGTAATGGTAAATGGCATTCTCTCAGAAAAATTCCCAATTTCCCGTGGTACCAGACAGGGCTGCCCCTGCTCCCCACTTTTGTTTGCGATTTATATCGACCCATTTATTTGTAGACTGGAAAATAATGGATTAATACCGGCAATATGGATTCAGAATTGGGCCACCAAAACCTTGGCCTACGCAGATGATATTGCTGTGGTGACATCAGATCCAATTTCTGCCATTATGGCGATTGAAGAAGAGGCAGAATGGTTTGTTCAGGTTTCGGGGTATGCACTTAACCAAGATAAGACCCAGATTATTCACAATGATAAGATCAGGATGACGGATCAACGAGTGGTAGAAAAAGCCACATATCTAGGTATTTCTATATCGTCTAGGCTGGATGATATGGTTAAAGAAAATTTGGAACCCTTATTAGGTAACATCAAAAAAGATCTTCGGCGACTTAATAATTTACATCTATCTATTGGAGGAAGATGTAACGTCATTAAAATGCTTTTTTTCCCGAAACTTTTATATCTTTTTAGAGCCATCTGTCTGGAATTCACATCGCCATGGTTTAAAACAATAGGGCAGATATTCTCCCAATTTATCTGGGCCTACTCACGACCACGGCTTGCGATGAAATTCCTCTCTTTACCTAGGGACAGGGGTGGGCTGGCTCTCCCGAATATAAAATTATATTATTGGGCGACGGTATTAATAAATAGTCGAGAGCTATTGCAGACCCAAACTAATAACATACAGAGGTATAAAATTCCTTCACCTTTTCAACTTATGCTGGGGAAAGAGACCAATGGCTGTCTTTGGCGACAACTACATGACAGCTATTACAAAAAAGTCCGGTTCAAGACTCTTTTTAATGCTTTTAAGGCATGGAGTGCCATACGGAGAGTATTCGGAATAGGTAGATTGTCATTTTATACTCCTTTAGACAATAATCTTATACTCCCGGAGATTTTTAGGGATGGCTGTATGGAGAAATGGAAAAGGGCCGGGATCAATCAGATTGACTGTTTTTTTCCCCCTGATGGTTTTCGATCTTTCGAAGAACTGAAAGAAAATTTTACACTAGATTGGCAGGATTTTTTTAAGTTTCTCCAGATTAGAGATTTCCTTGCACGAAAAGGAGGTGGCCGGGATAAATTTGAGAAAGTGGAAATCATTGACAGGCTAAACCAAGAAAAAGTGAGCTCAATAGGGGAGATATATACATGCCTTAATGCAGCCTTACCGGATGACTTAGACAAATACTCCCAGAAATGGCAGACGAAAGTGGGAGTGACAGATGGGACATTTCGTTACGCCTTTGAGCTATCACAGTCCGTTTTAATGTCTGCTAGGTTTCAGGCACAGTTTTATAAAACATGTTTCTTTTTGTATTACACTCCTGATAAAATTGCAAAATGGGGAAAGGGAAAGGGAACTTGTTGCCCACGCTGTGCACTTTATAACGCAGATATTGTTCATATCTTCGCAACGTGTAATGTTTTACAAAAAGTAATCAAAGATATTGCAAAGTTTTTATCAGATGTTTTAAAAACTGAAATTATATTGTCTGTTGATACAATTCTGTTAGGAACTTCTGAAGCAAATCTTTTCTGGAGCGGGCATGAATTGATTTTGATCTCTATGGCAGTTTTAAGAATGTGCATAGCAGCTGCTTGGCTGGATCCTAACACTCCCGTGTTTCAGCAATGGTTGGCTAGGCTGCTAGCAATGTATGATTTGGAGTTAGCCATGTACAAGCGAAAAGGGAGGAATCAGCGTAGAAAAGGTATGCTGATTTGGGATCCCCTACGTGTCTGGATGCAAACCCTAAGTGGGGAATGAAATTTCTCATAAAGACCAATTTTGTACTATTCGCACATGTCACTTTAGGGTCGGTTTTCACCCTTTTTGTATAGTTTTGAATTTTGTAAGCAAGTTTGGGCTGTACTTCTCTGTCATATTTCGTACCTGTCTGAGGGGGTGGGGGGGGCGCTTTTTGGGGTTAAAACATTGTAAAATGAATTAAAAAAAATTTTTTTTTAAAGAAATAAAAACATTGTTACATTTAAATAAAAATATAAAACGTCAAACATACTGAAACACACAATATCAATGACAATAATATTGCCCAATTGACTAAATAATCACTAATAAATATTTTTTTTTTAAACTTTCAGCACAAAACAATTACTTAAAATGAAACAAAAACTTTTTATACACATACTTAAATTAAACAAAAATATATAAAATTTACTTTTCACCCCCAAAAAATAACAATTTTGTTTTAGCAATATCACCCCAAAAATATAAGTATAAACTAGAAACATTCATTTATTATTTATTTATTTATTTTGGAGTTTTATAAAGCCTGAAAATGACCCGTCTGGGTATCAGAGTGCTGTACATAGAGCCATCAAGTCATACAATAGTGGGAAAAGAGAAAAACAAGTGACAATCAGAAAAGGAATAATCATGAAGTTACATCAATACAGTATGTTGTTAAACATATCCATTCTGAGATCAACTGGAGTCCATCCAATGTTAGAAAGCTGAAGCTGAAGAAGGATCATCAATCCTGGAGAAGGAATCTATGCATCAAGAGCTTTTTTGCTTCATTTTTTAAGTAGGCAGATGAGGGGGTTGTCCTGCTTTCCGGATGTAGAGTGTTCCAAATCCTGGGGTCAAGGCCAGAGAAGGAGCAATTGTATGTTTTCTATTTTTTTAACTTCTGAGGTTTTAATAAAAGTGAGTCAGTGCTTCTTAGGGAGCAACTGCCCCTGATAATTCAACAGGAGTATTGTGGTGGAGGGTCTTGTGTGTCATGCAAGCAATCTTTAATTGGATTCTAGCTTCAATATGGAGCAAAGTAAGATGTTTTAAGTCCGGAGTGATGTGATCTGTTCTACTGGAACCTGTTATAAGTCTGACCGCTGAGTTCAATGTGCCTTTAATAGGGCCGACTTACTTTAGGAAGGCCAGCAAGAGTGGTACTCCCGTAGTCAAGTCAGGAGATGAGCAGAGATTGTACAGCTAATTGAAGATCCATATGGTCAAGAAGGGTTTGATATTTCTTAGGTTATTAATTTGGGGGTTGGCTTCTCTGATGGTTGCACTAATATGATCTTGCATGTTGAGATGTTTGCCCCAAGTAATGCCTAAAGAGTGAGTAGAGCCAAATATATGGGCGGAACAGTAGAGAGCGGTGAGTTGTTTGATCCAATCTTCTACGGGGATTGAGAGATTGTAGGAGGCAATCAAAAGGAATTCACTTTTGAGGGTGTTGAGGAAGAGGTGATTGCGGGTCAGCCATTGTTTGGTTTTCAGCTGAGTAAAGTTAAGTGTTTTGACATCTTCAGGAGAAGAGCATTTCATATACAGTTGTGTATCATCAGCATGCATGTGGTATTGAATGTTTGAGTTCTTCAAAATGTCCGTAGCATGTTCCATGAACAAGTCGAATAGTGTGAGTGAATGACAGTGTGGAGCCTTGAGGTACTCAAATTGTTACAGGTGTAATGTCTGATGAGGAGTGGTTGATTTTGATTCTCTGAGTTCTGTTTTGAAGGAAATAAGCAAACCATTTTAAAATGGGACCAGATAGCCCCATCCTCTTTTCGAGGAGGTATATCATGCTGTCATGTTTGACTGTATCAAATGCTGATGAAAGATCAAGAAGTATAAGTAACAGGAATTATTCTGATCAAGCAGTCTCAGGGCATATTCGACAATATGTGTTAGAGCTGTTTCCGTGCTATGACCAGTTCTGGAACCCGATTGATACTGGTCTAGAAGCTGGAATTGTTCACTGTGGTTGCATAGTTAGAGGTGTACATATTTCTCCAGAAGTTTTGCTAGAGTCGAGATGTTGGAGATAGGGCAAAAATTGTTGGGGTCAGATTGGTCGGCATTAGTTTTTTTTTAAATTGGGGTGCCCTGTCCTATCTTTAATGCAAAACACACAAGATGATGGCTATCCTGGCTGATGAAGGCTGATAGCCTGAAACCGGTCCTGGGATGCTTGATTCCGGTCCAGGGTAGACATGGCTTGGCAGTTCGGTCTGGACTGTTCCCATGAGGCACAGGGTCAAGACTGATTTGCATATGGCTATGTCTGATCTGGGGTGGCGTGGTGAAGCAAAATAACGATGGATTAAACCCAGATCTGTGACTGGGGGTGAATGTTTGCCAATGTGCAGCATTCCGTCCATCATCTTGTGTGTTTTGCATTTCGCCCTATGTGGGAAGGGTATGCCCAGACGTGGGTCCCGTGCTCACTACGCCACTGGAGTCAAGCTATCCTGGCTGATGAAGGCTGATAGCCTGAAACCGGTCCTGGATGCTTGATTCCGGTCCAGGGAAGACATGGCTTGGCAGTTCGGTCTGGACTGTTCCCATGAGGCACAGGGTCAAGACTGATTTGCATATGGCTATGTCTGATCTGGGGTGGCGTGGTGAAGCAAAATAACGATGGATTAAACCCAGATCTGTGACTGGGGGTGAATGTTTGCCAATGTGCAGCATTCCGTCCATCATCTTGTGTGTTTTGCTGTCCTATCTTTAGGCTATCAGGGACGATGCCCTGGGCGAGAGATGCTTTGATGATCTTTGTCCTTAAAAGGAGTAGGGAAGAACTAAGTTCGTTGACAAACTTAGCTGGTAGAGGATCATTAACATGATTTGAGGGTTTTATTGAGGACATTAATGTGAGTATGTCAATTTCATCGGGATTTTGAAGGAAGACCATGTAAGCATATTTTTTGTGGTATATCCAATACAAGAAGAGCTGGCGAGGTGCTGCGCCTGGAGAAGGCTGGGATGGTCAAGGCTGATCAAACGCTAAGATGAGAGTTGAAATTCTAATACAATCTTCCTTGTATTATCGCTGAAGTGGCGGAGAATTCATCACCATTAGGCAGTGCCTCCTTATCTACAGGATGTTTTTTAGAATGGCAGGTTGTTTGTTGTTTAATGATTTCAAAAAGTTTTTGGGATCTTTTTTTGGCATTATCCACTTGTAACCTGAAGTATTCTGCTTTTAACCTACGTAGGTTTGACTGCATTGGCCATGAGAAGCTATGGGTGATTATGACAGAGATAGGCATTGACTCCAGGTTAATCATTCTTATACGTCAAATGTATTCTCAGGCGACGGCGTGCGTCCGATATGGAAGGGATGGGGAATGCACCAGATCCTTTCAGATTATGAGCGGAGTCAGACAAGGCTGCGTCCTTGCCCCATTTAAATTTTCACTTTACACAAATGGGGTGGAAGCAGCCTTAAAAAGATCCTGAATAGACGTCCCCTTTTTCCCCCAGTCACACTCCTGATTCTGGCCTATGCGGACGATGTCGTCCTCATAGCCAGAACAGGTGTAGCGCTTCAACACCTAATAGACGCTTACATAAATTTCATGTCATCCCTGGACTGTCATGTAAATGAATCAAAAACCTTCATTTTAGTGTCAGGTTCCCGCCCCTCAAAAAAGCTGCTATTGTTTTATATTGGGTCATGCAAACTAGCATTTTTGGAGACTTTCTCTTACCTAGGAGTTGTTTTTGACAGCAAACAATCCTGGTCACACATGGTGGGTAGTAGGGCGCTATCTATGGAGCGCACTTTGGCTGCAGTTTTTTAATTTCACTAGGAAACTGGGCTCAAAACCGATAGCGGTTATAAAAAAGATCTATAGCGCCAAACCATCTCAGCCGCAACATATGGGGCTGGGGTGTGGGGTATAGCACCAATAGAACCACTCCAAAAGATCAAGAATGCCTTCCTTAAGAGGGTCTCATCGATCCCCCCTCATTCTCCAACTATGTCACCCACTTAGAGCTGGATATACCCTTTGTCTCTGACTTGGTGAGATTAGCCCCGATCATGCTGTGACTGTCAATTTGGAAGAAAGATACAGTGGACCTCAACCGGTCCATCATACAAAATTGCCTGACACTGGACAACGTACATAAAATTCCTTGGTTAGAGTACGTTAAATCTACTTTGTACTCACTAGGCGTTCCTGAGTCATTTACGAACCCGAGTTCCTGCTCTACCTGTCCAAAAACAAAGGCTGCCTATGAGAGGAAGGAATCCCACCGTTTCAGCACGGCAGTTAAACTTTACAATCTGATTCCTCCTCTAACGAAGGGAGAATATCTGTATTTGGACAGTGTTAGAAACCTATAGCATTGGTTCATTCTTTTATGGTTTTGGGCCAACCTAATACCCCTGATGTTGGGCTTTCCCACTAAAAGGTATTCCCTCAACGAGCTGCATCCATGCCCATGTGATAATTTATCCGTACAATCTGACCTTCACCTCTTTTTTTTCAGTCATTTTTACAAAGAACAGATAACTAAATACATTTTACCTCTCTTAAGGCGCCACCAATTTAACCAATGCCATACTGCCTTGTTTTATCTTAAGAAGCTTTATGACCCATATGTTTGCTTTGGTGTAGCTTCCTTTCTTTGGGCCTGTAAGTGTAGGAGATATTTTTTATTTTAAATAATGGTATAAATCTTAAAGTATCTTGTCACCTGAGTCCTTAACCTCTTAATAAATCACTTAACTGAACCAGGCATGATATTACATAGGAATTTGTACAGGTATATATACATTTTTAATGACTTGTAATTTGATTTGAGGGAAGGTTTTTTTCCTTTTAATTAATTTTTAGCTCTTTGATAATCAACGTACTAATTGGGTGTGCGTTGCATCTTACTTGTACCCCTTATTGCGTATTTTGCACAAATACTTGAGATTGATCTTGCGAAACGTTGAACTTTATTATTCTGTTAACCATGAAGTTGCTCTGAGCCGGGCTTTGTAACACCCGTTTTTACCCACTGGTTTTAATGAACTCTTATTGTATTGTATTAAGCAAGATGATTTACCGTTTTATGTACACTTTTGTGATCTATGTTTCTAAATCAGATCTAATAAAGTTTATTCAAATAAAAAAAAAAAAAAAAAAACTATGGATGTGTTTGTTATAGGAGCTTCTTACTGCTCTACTTGTATGAGGAGGTAGGATGTTATTGCTAATAGAATTTAGTTCAGTAGGATTAATATTTCTTAGATCCTCTTAACCATTGACTGGGTTTAAGTAGTTGCCCTTTTCTAGTCAGTACATTTTCTCAGATCAGGAAAGAGATTAAGTAGTAATCGGACCAGTCACATGTGGTTGTGGATTCAAGTGGTATCAAGTTATCCTTGGCGATAATTAGATCAAGGGTAGAAACTCTATTGTGAGTTTGGCCACTGCAAGATTGGCTGAGGTTGAGGTCAGTAAGGTAGGCCTACAACCCAAATATTACTAAGTAAATATATATATATTCACTGAAAAAACCATAGGTTTTAGGGACAGTTATAGTTAGTTGGACATTTCACTCGTACAAAACCCGTGAAATTCCCCCGTTATAGTTAGTTCAGCTAACTATAACTCGTGCCCCCGCAATGCACTGCTGATGACGTCACATATTACATCACTCATGACATGGTCAGTGACATCACTCATGACATCACTGATGACATCTCAAATGACATCACTGATGACATCATGCAGTGACTGTGTTTCTGTAAAGTTTAAATATTTTTAATATATATAGGAAAAGACGTATTGAAGAATGAGTGGGTGTATAAGTGTCTGTATGGATGATTTAGTAGGTGCGTGACTGACTCTATAAGTGAGTGATTTAACGTATCTTACTGAATGCATGGGTTAGTGACTAAACTGGGTGAATGTCTGTATCCGTCTGTCTGTTGCTGTGTAAGTGGCTGCATGTGTTTGTGAATAGCTACATGAGTGTCTATATGAGTTATTGAATGGTTGTCTGAGTATCTGTATGGGTGCCTGAGTGTTTGTGTGGGAGGGGTGTGTGCGACTCTGTGCATAGATGTGTGAGTGGGTGATTCACTGGGTGGATGGTTTCAAGAGTGCATCTGTGATAGACTGTATGGGTGGGTAAGTGTGTGTAAGAGTGTGTTAGTGAGTGAATGTATGTCCCAGTGGTACATGTGTGACTAACTACATATGTGAAAGGCAGTATATATGTGTGTTGGAGTATATAAATAGCTATAAGCGAGAGTGAGTGATTGTGATAGTGGCTGTATGGATGAGAGTGTGCTTGTATCAGTGATTGTATAAGAGCGTAACAATGTGCTAGTATTTGTATGATTAAGTGAGCTGGTGTGTGTATAACTGTATAGGTGAGTAAATGGCAGTGTGTTTAATTATTTGCATGACTGACTAGGTGTGTGAGTACCTCTATGGATGAGTGGCGCTGTTTGAGTGTCTATATAGGAGTAAGAGTGCATATGATAGTCCTGTACTGAGTGACCATAAGTATGAGTGACTGTACGGGTGAGTGAGTGGATGTGTGTGTGTAGACCTAAGAATCAGTGAGTGGGTATGTAGTTATTGGTGTTGGAGTGTCTATGGTTTTGCGAATGGCAGTCTGTAATTTAGAGTGGGTGTATCAAAGGTTATATTAGGGTGTGAGGAGGTGCATCAGATTATCACGTGGATGATGTCATCAGTGATGTCATCAGTGATGTCATTTGAGATGTCATCAGTGATGTCATCAGTGATGTCACTGACCATGTCATGAGTGATGTAATATGTGACGTCATCGGCAGTGCATTGCGGGGGCGTGAGTTATAGTTAGCTGAACTAACTATAACGGGGGAATTTCACGGGTTTTGTACGAGTGAAATGTCCAACTAACTATAACAATCCCTAAAACCTATGGTTTTTTCAGTGAATTTCAAAGGTTTTTTAAATGCTAATTTCTAACTATAACGTGTCTGAAACCTATGGTTTTTTCTGTGAATTTCAAAGGTTTTTTAAATGCTAATTTCTAACTATAACGTGCCTGAAACCTATGGTTTTTTCAGTGAATTTCAAAGGTTTTTTAAATGCTAATTTCTAACTATAACGCCCCTAAAACCTATGGTTTTTTCAGTGAATTTCAAAGGTTTTGTAAATGACAATTTTTAAATGTATTAATTGTTATATTTATTTTTTTGATACTGATTTACTACATTTTTTAAAACTATTTATTTTTAGATATTTTATTTATTAAATTACATTGTAATTACATTATACATTACATTACAAAATATACTTTCTCAGAATGAATTACTTTAGTTTAAATAGTTTGCAAATAGGCAATAGAGTTTTAAGTACAGTAGTTACAGTTGTTGCAATGGGCAACACAATTTCAAACACAATGCAACATTGACCTCAATGTGAATTTCTAGTTAAATGCAATTAGTTACTTTATGGATTACTTTTCTAACCACCGGACTTGATCCTAGATTCAGTCCTGGGACATCTCCTGTAAACAGTTGAGTAAAAGCGTTTTGGTTACAGTAGTGATTTTTAAGGAATATTATTGTATTTTAAAAGTTGACACTTAGAAACTTTTTCACATAGAATCACCAATGTTATCCTATGGGAGGAAATTCACTTAGCAGGTAAGTAGTGTTATCGTTACTTTTTCTTACTCAGTGTTGGATCCTGGATCCAGCACTGGTGCATCTCCTGTAAACAGTTGAAAGAATGCGTTTAAGTCATACAGGCGATTTTTAAGGAATATTTGTAATTTGTGAAAATCGACACTTTGAAACTTTTCTGCTGAAAACCAGACAATGGATTCCTATGGAAGGAAATATAAGTTACTGGTAAGTACGGTTAGAATTACTTTTCAGGGTCAGTGCTGGGTTAAAAGATGCAGCACTGGGTTCTCTCCTGATAACAGGTGAGTAAATCGGAATTCGTAGTTCGGTTGATTTTAGAGGAATATTATTAAGTTCCAAATCTGCACACTTAGAAGAATTTCCAAGTGAAACCAGTCAATGTTAGCCTATGGAAGGAAATTCAAGTTACTGGTAAGTACGGTTAGAATTACTTTTCAGGACCAGTACTGGGCTGAAAGATGCAGCACTGAGGTCTCTCCTGATAACAGGTGAGTAAATCGGAATTCGTATTTCGGCTGATTTTAGAGGAATATTTGCACAATGGTGAAGGGAGGGGGCGGGGCCTGAGGTGACATCTGTGCAAACGCGCCCCGTGGCGCGTTTTAAGTTGGGGGATTAAGTCCCCTTGAATCATGAGGGTCCCTGGGGGCCAACTAGCCCACCAGGAACCTCCAGTATGCGCCAGGGGCTGCGTTGCAGAGACGTGTACAGAGGCCACACCCCTTTTTACACCTCTCTGCAACGCAGCTCTGTGGCGCTTTCTGGACGTACCTGTTGGGCTAGTTGGCCCCCAGGGACCCTCAGGATTGAAGGGGACTTAATTCCCCATCTTAAAACACGCCACGGGACCTGTTTGCACACATGTCACCTGAAGCCCCGCCCCCTCCCTTCACCACTGTGCAAACGCGCCCCGTGGCGTGTTTTAAGTTGGGGGATTAAGTCCCCTTGAATCCTGAGGGTCCCGGGAGTCCAACTAGCCCACCATGTACTTCCAAAAAGTGCCACAGAGCTGCGTTGCAGAGAGGTGTAAAAAGGGGCGTGGCCTCTGTACACCTCTCTGCAACGCAGCCCCCTGGCGCATACTGGAGGTTCCTGGTGGGCTAGTTTGCCCCCAGGGACCCCCAGTATTCAAGGGGAATTACTTCCCCTTCTCAAAACGCGCCAGGGGGCGCGTTTGCAGAGTGCTGCAGGGAGGGGGGCGGGGCCTCCGGCACGATGCCGGTCTTTTTTTTTTTTTTTGATTGGGAGGGGGGCTGCGTGGCCCCCCTTCCCTCAGCCACTTTTTGCCCCGGGGACCCCATCCCCCGGGGCCTGAGGATTTTTTTTTTTTTTATTAAAATTTAAAAAAACGGGAAGGGGGCCGCGTGGCCCCCCTTCCCTGGGCCTGTATTGGCCCCAGGGACCCCATCCCCCGGGGCAAGCCCTCTTTTTTTTAAATTAAAAATGTGGAGGGGGGCTGCGTGGCCCCCCTCCTCAGGCCATTTAAGGCCCCGGGGACCCCATCCCCCGGGGCCGGCCTTTAAATATATATATATATTTTTTTTTTTAGGGGAGGGGGGGCTGCGTGGCCCCCCTCCCTGGCCACTTATGGCCCGGGGACCCCATCCCCCGGGGCCTGGCCTCTCGTTGAGGACTGTGGGGGGGTCCACAAACCCCCCACAGTCCCGCCGGCTCCCCGTGTCCTACGGGAGCCGGCATTGCTTTTCCACATGGGGAGCAGCTAAGATGCTGCTCCCCATGTGGAAAGCAATTTGCTTTGGATATTGGAAGCGAGAGCAGGTTTCCTGCTCTCGCTCCAATATCCAAAGCAAGTTTGCAATGACAGGACGGGAGCCACGAGGCTCCCGTCCTGTCATTGCAAACAGCAGTGTCCAGGGGGTAGGCACCCCGGGACACTGCAGGAGCTGGCCCTGGGGGGTGGCGGTCCCCCGGGCCACCACAGGCTCCAAGAGGGGGGCCGCGCGGCCCCCCTTCCCACATTTAGAAAGCCCCGGGGAGGTGGTGGTCCCCGGGGCTTCGGGGGTCCAAAACGGACCCCCATTTTAAATTTCTTAGTGCCCCGGGGAGGTGGCGGTCCCCGGGGCGTGTGGGGGGGCTTGAGCCCCCCCACACAGGTTAAAAGATTTTAAAAAAGAAGCCCAAGGAAAGGTGGCGGTCCCCGGGGCAGCGGGAGGGCAAAGAGCCCTCCCGCACCATTATTTTTTTTAAGCCCCGGGGGGTGACGGTCCCCGGGGCTTTGGGGGGCCTTAGAGGCCCCCCCACATATTAAAAAGAAACCCCTGCATGCCCCCGGGACTTGGCCCACCCGGGGGCCAATTAACAACGAAGCGCGGGAGACCGCGCTTCGTTTTTTTTTTTTTTCTCGGCGGGTTCTGCGCACCCTGAGCGCATCCCGCCGATTTTTTTTAAAAAAAAGCTTTTTTCTGCCCAGGGGGTCCTTGTGGGACCCCCTAAGCAGACCTAGGAGGTCAGGGTGTTTCTACCCTGCCCCCTTTGTGCGTTTTGTGCACTTGTTTCTTCTGGGTTTTTTTTCTAATCGGCAGGATCCGCGCACCCTGAGCGCATCCTGCCGATTTTTTAAAAAAAAAATGCTTTTTTCTGCCCAGGGGGTCCTTGTGGGACCCCCTGAGCAGACCTAGGGGGTCAGGGTGTTTCTACCCTGCCCCCTTTTTGCGCTTTGCGCACTTCTTTCTGTCCCTCGGTTCTACCGAGGGACAAAATGGCTGCCAACACTTCCTGACCCTACTCGGCCATAGATATATATGTGACTTAACTTTTGATTTTCTCAGGAACTACTGAACAGATTTACACCATTTAACAAAAAGGGTTCTTTCTGAACCAAGAACTACCTCTTTGCCAAATTTGGTGTAATTCCGTTCAGCAGTTCGGGCTGTAGCCGTGTCTAAAGTTTCCTATGGGAAAATGAATGGGGAAAACATGTTTTGGGACCCCCCTTTTTTCTCGGCCCCCGCTTGACGAATCACCCTGAGACTTTCAGGGTAGGAGCGGACCGGAGCGGGCCATAAAGTTTGAAAATTTCGCGAAGATTCGTCAACCGACGCAAGAGTTATTTCAAATAGAATGTTGCGGATTTCCTATGGAAAATAGGTCCTAACTATAACTATCTACTGGCGACCGCCAGTAGATAATATATATATATATTATGTCATTTGAGATGTCATCAGTGATGTCATCAGTGATGTCACTGACCATGTCATGAGTGATGTATTATGTGACGTCATCAGCAGTGCATTGCGGGGCACGAGTTATAGTTAGCTGAACTAACTATAACGGGGGAATTTCTATGGTTTTGTACGAGTGAAATGTCCAACTAACTATAACTGTCCCTAAAACCTATGGTTTTTTCAGTGAATTTCAAAGGTTTTTTAAATGCTAATTTCTAACTATAACGTGTCTGAAACCTATGGTTTTTTCAGTGAATTTCAAAGGTTTTTTAAATGCTAATTTCTAACTATAACGTGCCTGAAACCTATGATTTTTTAAGTGAATTTCAAAGGGTTTTTTAAATGCTAGTTTCTAACTATGCCTACAGAGGTAGGACATGTGAAGAAAGAAGAAAAAACGCACAGAAAGAAGCAAAAGATGTGCAGAAAGAACCAACAGAGGAGCAGAAAGAGGCCTTGTTGCAAAATCATCCTGTGCCCACAACTTTTTCAGACGCGTACTGGTGGTAACTGACTCTGACTAACCAGAGCCAGTGCTATGCTAAAAGACACTTAGAATACAGTGAAAACACCTACATACACTAGGGAACACTATGCATTGGGGTACCCCTGTGATTAGCATGAACTCCTCTGCAAGTCCCTAGTACATAATAGGGCAGGGGGATTAAAACTACCTCTTAAAACGCGCTACAGGGCGCGTTTGCACAGTGGTGAAGGGAGGGGGGGCCTGAGGTGACATGTGTGCAAACGCACCCCGTGGCGCGTTTTAAGTTGCGGGATTAAGTCCCCTTGAATTCTGAGGGTCCCTGGGGCCCAACTAGCCCCCCCAGGTACCTACAGTTAGGACCACAGAGCTGAGTTGCAGAGAGGCGTTCTGAGGCCACGCACCTTTTTTCACCTCTCTGCAACGCAACTCTGTTGTGCTTACTGAAGGTACCTGGTGGGCTAGTTGGCCCCCAGGGTCCCTCAGGATTCAAAGGGAATTAATTCCCCAACTTAAAACGCACCACAGGGCGTGTTTGCGCACATGTCACCTGAGGCCCCGCCCCCTCCCTTCACCACTGTGCAAACGCGCCCCGTGGTGCGTTTTAAGTTGGGGGATTAGGTCACCTTGAATCCTGAGGGTCCCTGGAGCCCAACTAGCCCACTAGGTACTTCCAGTAAGCACCACAGGCCTGCGTTGCAACGCCTGTAACAAATTGTGCAGTTGTGTTTAGGTAGTGAAGAGGGTCGTGCTGGGGGTAGTGTTTTAGGGTTTAGGGTAGTGCAGTGGTATTTGTGTAGTGTAGGGGGTCATGCTGGGGGTAGATTTAGGGTTTAGGGTAGTGCAGTGGTGTTTGGGTAGTGTAGGGGGTAGTGTTTTAGGGTTTAGGGTAGTGCAGTGGTGTTTGTGTAGTGTAGGAGGTCGTGTTTTAGGGTTTAGGGTAGTGCAGTGGTCTTTGGGTAGTGTAGGGAGTCGTGCGGGGGTAGTGTTTTAGGGTAGTGTAGGGGGTCATGCGGGGGGTAGTGTTTTAGGGATTAGGGAAGTGCATTGGTGTTTGGGTAGTGTAGGGGGTCATGCGGGGGTTGTGTTTTAGGGTTTAGGGCAGTGCAGTGGTGTTTGGGTAGTGTAGGGGGTCGTGCTGGGGGGAGTGTTTTAGGGTTTAGGGCAGTGCAGTGGTGTTCGGGTAGTGTAGGGGGTTGTGCTGGGGGGAGTGTTTTAGGGTTTAGGGCAGGGCAGTGGTGTTCGGGTAGTGTAGGGGGTCGTGCTGGGGGGAGTGTTTGAGGGTTTAGGGCAGTGCAGTCGTGTTCGGGTAGTGTAGGGGGTTGTGCTGGGGGTAGTATTTTAGGGTTTAGGGTAGTGCAGTGGTGTTCGGGTAGTGTAGGGGGTCATGCTGGGGGTAGTGTTCTAGGGTTTAGGGCAGTGCAGTGGTGTTTGGGCAGTGTAGGGGGTAATGCTGGGGGTGGTGTTTTAGGGTTTAGGGCAGTGCAGTGGTGTTCGGGCAGTGTAGGGGGTCGTGCTGGGGGTGGTGTTTCAGGGTTTAGGGCAGTGCAGTGGTGTTCGGGCAGTGTAGGGGGTTGTGTTTCAGGGTTTAGGGCAGTGCAGTGGTGTTTGGCCAGTGTAGGTGGTCTTGCTGGGGTGGTGTTTCAGGGTTTAGGGCAGTGGTGTTCGGGCAGTGTAGGGGGTCGTGCTGGGGGTGGTGTTTCAGGGTTTGGGGCAGTGCAGTGGTGTTCGAGCAGTAAAGGGGGTCGTGCTGGGGGTGGTGTTTCAGGGTTTAGGGCAGTGCAGTGGTGTTCGGGCAGTGTAGGGGGCGGTGCAGGGGTGGTGTTTCAGGGTTTAGGGCAGTGCAGTGGTGTTCGGGCAGTGTAGGGGGTGCTGCAGGGGGTGGTGTTTCAGGGTTTAGGGCAGTGCAGTGGTGTTCGGGCAATGTAGGGGGTCATGCAGGGGGTGGTGTTTCAGGGTTTAGGACAGTGCAGTGGTGTTCGGGCAGTGTAGGGGGTCGTGCTGGGGCTGGTGTTTCAGGGTTTAGGGCAGTGCAGTGGTGTTCGGGCAGTGTAGGGGGTCGTGCTGGGGCTGGTGTTTCAGGGTTTAGGGCAGTACAGTGGTGTTCGGGCAGTGTAGGGGGTCGTGCTGGGGCTGGTGTTTCAGGGTTTAGGGCAGTGCAGTGGTGTTTGGGCAGTGTAGGGGGTTGTGCTGGGGCTGGTGTTTCAGGGTTTAGGGCAGTGCAGTGGTGTTCGGGCAGTGTGGGTGGTCGTGCTGGGGCTGGTGTTTCAGGGTTTAGGGCAGTGCAGTGGTGTTCGGGCAGTGTAGGGGGTCTTGCTGGGGCTGGTGTTTCAGAGTATAGGGCAGTGCAGTGGTGTTCGGGCAGTGTAGGGGGTCTTGCTGGGGCTGGTGTTTCAGGGTTTAGGGCAGTGCAGTGGTGTTTGGGCAGTGTAGGGGGTCATGCTGGGGTGGTGTTTCAGGGTTTAGGGCAGTGCAGTGGTGTTTGGGCAGTGTAGGGGGTCATGCTGGGGCTAGTGTTTCAGGATTTAGGGAAGAGCAATGGTGTTCAGGCAGTGTAGGGGGTTTTGCTGGAGGTGGTGTTTCAGGGTTTGGGGCAGTGCAGTGGTGTTCGTGCAGTGTAGGGGGTGTTGTTTCAGGGTTTAGGGCAGTGGTGTTCAGGCAGTGTAGGGGGTCTTGCTGGGGTTGATGTTTCAGGGTTTAGGGCAGTGCAGTGGTGTTCGGGCAGTGTAGGGGGTCGTGCTGGGGGTGGTGTTTCAGGGTTTAGGGCAGTGCAGTGGTGTTCCGGCAGTGTAGGAGGTCGTGCAGGGGGTGGTGTTTCAGGGTTTAGGGCAGTGCAGTGGTGTTCGGGCAGTGTAGGGGGTCATGCTGGGGGTGGTGTTTCAGGGTTTAGGGCAGTGCAGTGGTGTTCGGGCAGTGTAGGGTGTTGTGCTGAGGGGTGGTGTTTCAGGGTTTAGGGCAGTGCAGTGGTGTTCAGGCAGTGTAGGGTGTCGTGCAGGGGGTGGTGTTTCAGGGTTTAGGGCAGTGCAGTGGTGTTTGGGCAGTGTAGGGGTCGTGCAGGGGGTGGTGTTTCAGGGTTTAGGGCAGTGCAGTGGTGTTCGGCCAGTGTAGGTGGTCTTGCTGGGGGTGGTGTTTCAGGCTTTAGTGCAGTGGTGTTCGGGCAGTGTAGGGGGTCTTGCTGGGGGTGGTGTTTCAGGGTTTAGGGCAGTGCAGTGGTGTTCGGGCAGTGTAGGGGGTCTTGCTGGGGCTGGTGTTTCAGGGTTTAGGGCAGTGCAGTGGTGTTCGGGCAGTGTAGGGGGTCATGCTGGGGCTGGTGTTTGAGGGTTTAGGGTAGTGCAGGGGTGTTCCTGCAGTGTAGGGGGTCGTGCTGGGGCTGGTGTTTCAGGATTTAGGGCAGTGCAGTGGTTTTCGGGCAGTGTAGGCGGTCGTGCTGGGTCTGGTGTTTCAGGGATTAGGGCAGTGCAGTGGTGTTCGGGCAGTGTAGGGGGTCGTGCTGGGGCTGGTGTTTCATGGTTTAGGGCAGTGCAGTGGTGTTCGGGCAGTGTAGGGGGTCGTGCTGGGGGTGGTGTTTCAGGGTTTAGGGCAGTGCAGTGGTGTTCGGGCAGTGTAGGGGGTCATGCTGGGGGTGGTGTTTCAGGGTTTAGGGCAGTGCAGTGGTGTACGGGCAGTGTAGGGGGTCTTGCTGGGGGTGGTGTTTCAGGGTTTAGGGCAGTGGTGTTCGGGCAGTGTAGGGGGTCTTGCTGGGGGTAGTGTTTCGGGGTTTAGGGCAGTGCAGTGGTGTTCGTGCAGTGTAGGGGGTCATGCTGGGGGTGGTGTTTCAGGGTTTAGGGCAGTGCAGTAGTGTTCGGGCAGTGTAGGGGATCGTGCAGGGGGTGGTATTTCAGGGTTTAGGGCAGTGCAGTGGTGTTCGGGCAGTGTAGGGGGTCGTGCTGGGGGTGGTGTTTCAGGGTTTAGGGCAGTGCAGTGGTGTTCGGGCAGTGTAGGGGGTCGTGCAGGGGGTGGTGTTTCAGGGTTTAGGGCAGTGCAGTGGTGTTCGGGCAGTGTAGGGGTCGTGCTGGGGCTGGTGTTTCAGGGTTTAGGTCAGTGCAGTGGTGTTCGGGCAGTGTAGGGGGTCGTGCTGGGGGTGGTGTTTCAGGGTTTAGGGCAGTGGTGTTCGGGCAGTGTAGGGGGTCTTGCTGGGGGTGGTGTTTCAGGGTTTAGGGCAGTGCAGTGGTGTTCGGGCAGTGTAGGGGGTCTTGCTGGGGGTAGTGTTTCAGGGTTTAGGGCAGTGCAGTGGTGTTCGGGCAGTGTAGGGGGTCTTGCTGGGGTAGTGTTTCAGGGTTTAGGGCAGTGCAGTGGTGTTCGTGCAGTGTAGGGGGTCGTGCAGGGGGTGGTGTTTCAGGGTTTAGGGCAGTGCAGTGGTGTTCGGGCAGTGTAGGGGGTTGTGCTGGGGGTGGTGTTTCAGGGTTTAGGGCAGTGGTGTTCGGGCAGTGTAGGGGGTCTTGCTGGGGGTGATGTTTCAGGGTTTAGGGCAGTGCAGTGGTGTTTGGGCAGTGTAGGAGGTCTTGCTGGGGGTAGTGTTTCAGGGTTTAGGGCAGTGCAGTGGTGTTCGGGCAGTGTAGGGGTCTTGCTGGGGGTGGTGTTTCAGGGTTTAGGGCAGTGCAGTAGTGTTCGTGCAGTGTAGGGGGTCGTGCAGGGGGTGGTGTTTCAGGGTTTAGGGCAGTGCAGTGGTGTTCGGGCAGTGTAGGGGGTTGTGCTGGGGGTGGTGTTTCAGGGTTTAGGGCAGTGGTGTTCGGGCAGTGTAGGGGTCTTGCTGGGGGTGATGTTTCAGGGTTTAGGGCAGTACAGTGGTGTTCGGGCAGTGTAGGAGGTCTTGCTGGGGGTAGTGTTTCAGGGTTTAGGGCAGTGCAGTGGGGTTCGGGCAGTGTAGGGGTCTTGCTGGGGGTGGTGTTTCAGGGTTTAGGGCAGTGCAGTGGTGTTCGGGCAGTGTAGGGGGTCGTGAAGGGGGTGGGGTTTCAGGGTTTAGGGCAGTGCAGTGGTGTTCGGGCAGTGTAGGGGGTCGTGCTAGGGTATGTGTTTCAGGGTTTAGGGCAGTGCAGTGGTGTTCGGGCAGTGTAGGGGGTCGTGCAGGGGCTGGTGTTTCAGGGTTTAGGGCAGTGCAGTGGTGTTCGGGCAGTGTAGGGGGTCGTGCTGGGGGTAGTGTTTTAGGGTTTAGGGTAGTGCAGTGGTGCTTGTGTAGTGTAGGGGGTCGTGCTGGGGGTAGTGTTTTATGGTTTAGGGTAGTGCAGTGGTGTTTGTGTAGTGTAGGGGGTCATGTTTTAGGGTAGTGCAGTGGTGTTTGGGTAGTGTAGGGGGTCGTGCTGGGGGTAGTGTTTTAGGATTTAGGTTAGTGCAGTGGTGTTTGGGTAGTGTAGGGGTTGTGCTGGGGGTAGTGTTTTAGGGTTTAAGGTAGTGCAGTGGTGTTTGTGTAGTGTAGGGGGTCGTGCTGGGGGTAGTGTTTTAGGTTTTAGGGTAGTGCAGTGGTGCTTGTGTAGTGTAGGGGGTCGTGCTGGGGGTAGTGTTTTAGGGTTTAGGGTAGTGCAGTGGTGTTTGTGTAGTGTAGGGGGTCATGTTTTAGGGTAGTGCAGTGGTGTTTGGGTAGTGTAGGGGGTCGTGCTGGGGGTAGTGTTTTAGGATTTAGGTTAGTGCAGTGGTGTTGGGGTAGTGTTTTAGGGTTTAGGGTAGTGCAGTGGTGTTTGTGTAGTGTAGGGGGTCATGCTGGGGGTAGTGTTTTAGGGTTTAGGATAGTGCAGTGGTGCTTGTGTAGTGTAGGGGGTCGTGCTGGGGTAGTGTTTTAGGGTTTAGGGTAGTGCAGTGGTGTTTTTGTAGTGTAGGGGGATCATGTTTTAAGATGCAACGCTCCAATACCTGACCAGTCTGCACTACATAAAACTGCAAAAAAACTAAAAATAAAAAGTGTTTTGCACACTTTTGTCATTGGGCTATATGTGGGCTACATCTGGGTAATATTTGTGCTACATTTGGGCTCTTTTTTCACTGGTGGCCATCTTGGAAGACTTCTTTGTTATGAAGTTTCCTAATTTCCTCATTTACTGCAGTCTCCTCAGTAGGAAATGCTTTCAGTTTTTTACTTTGATTCCATCAAGAAGGCATTCAGATGTGTCACACATTTGCCATAAATTCAGAATGTTATTACTCTAGTTGTTCATTAGATCACTGTAGTAAAGCTACTGCTCACCAAGGAGTTAACTGGAAGTCTACTGCTGGTATTGAAAGTGATTGTTTCAGTCTGCATGTCAGAATTTTCTAATGAAATAGAAGAGGATTTGAGATCTCACTTAAAACATGCACTAAATTTTCTTTTTGCAGCACTAACCATAATTTCTATGGCAAAATGAACCCCCTCATTTTGTTCCTTTTTAAATTAAATGTTTTAAGTGTTACCAGTTTATTCCAATCAAGATGGCTTCAGGTGTGCCATACTTTTGTCATAAGTAAGGCTGTTAGCACTCTAGTTGTTCTTTAGAACACTCTGGGAAGCTGCAGTAGAACACAAAGGCATCAACTGACAGGCTGCTCCTGTTGAAATATAACAGGAAGATATTTGAGATCTCACTTAAAACATGTCCTAATTTTTCTTTCTACAGCACTAACCATAATTTCTATGGCAAAATGAACCCCCTCATTTTGTTCCTTTTTAAATTAAATGTTTTAAGTGTTACCAGTTTATTCCAATCAAGATGGCTTCAGGTGTGCCATACTTTTGTCATAAGTAAGACTGTTAGCGCTCTAGTTGTTCTTTAGAACACTCTGGGAAGCTGCAGTAGAACACAAAGGCATCAACTGACAGGCTGCTCCTGTTGAAATATAACAGGAAGATATTTGAGATCACACTTGAAACATGTCCTAATTTTTCTTTCTACAGCACTAACCATAATTTCTATGACAAAATGAACCCCATCATTTTGTTCCTTTTTAAATTAAATGTTTTAAGTGTTACCAGTTTATTCCAATCAAGATGGCTTCAGGTGTGCCATACTTTTGTCATAAGTAAGGCTGTTAGCACTCTAGTTGTTCTTTAGAACACTCTGGGAATCTGCAGTAGAACACAAAGGCATCAACTGACAGGCTGCTCCTGTTGAAATATAACAGGAAGATATTTGAGATCACACTTGAAACATGTCCTAATTTTTCTTTCCAGAGCACTAACCATAATTTCTATGACAAGATGAACCCCATCATTTTGTTCCTTTTTAAATTAAATGTTTTAAGTGTTACCAGTTTATTCCAATCAAGATGGCTTCAGGTGTGCCATACTTTTGTCATAAGTAAGGCTGTTAGCACTCTAGTTGTTCTTTAGAACACTCTGGGAAGCTGCAGTAGAACACAAAGGAATCATCTGACAGTCTCTGCCCTTGTTGGATGTACATGTTTTACTGAGAATGTCAGACTTCATTCTCACATGACTGAGAAAGATAATGTGAATTTACAGAAAATATGCTCTCATTTTAGCTTCTGGGGCACCTTCCAAAACAGTATGGGACAAGCATGTGAAAATAGTTTTCTCTCAAACATAATTCATGATATCCCAGCAGAAGGTTTTTCACAGGGTAAAATCACCTTAGAACACACCACAATTCCTGAAATTAGTATGGTACCATCAACAAATGAATTCTAATGTAACTAAAGTCTTTTATCACCCTTTATAGTTCTCCTTTTGGTAACCCTCAAAATCTTCGATTCACTACAATGCATTTCAATGGTACTATCATTTATATTGGTCCCAAGATGGCTGCCAGCAATTCCAGGATGAAGTGCTGACAGCCAATCAGATCTCACGATGACATGTGTGGTTAGGCTCCGCCCAGATATATATGTGTTTTTACTTTTGATTTTCTCAGCAACTACTGAACGGATTTACACCATTTAACAAAAAGGGTTCTTTTGAACCAAGAACTACCTCTTTGCCAAATTTGGTGTAATTCCGTTCAGCAGTTCGGGCTGTAGCCTTGCATAAAGTTTCCTATGGGAAATTGATTTTTTGACTCTTATTTTTTTAATTTCTCCGCAACTACTGAACGGATTTACACCATTTAACAAAAAGGGTTCTTTCTGAACCAAGAACTACCTCTTTGCCAAATTTGGTGTAATTCCGTTCAGCAGTTCGGGCTGTAGCTGTGTCTAAAGTTTCCTATGGGAAAATGAATGGGGAAAACACGTTTTGGGACCCCCCTTTTTTCTCGGCCCCCGCTTGACGAATCACCCTGAGACTTTCAGGGTAGGAGCGGACCGGAGCGGGCCATAAAGTTTGAAAATTTCGCGAAGATTCGTCAACCGACGCAAGAGTTATTTCAAATAGAATGTCGCGGATTTCCTATGGAAAATAGGTCCTAACTATAACTATCTACTGGCGACCGCCAGTAGATAATATATATAGTTTCAAAAGTAGCAAATTATATACTATACAACAAAAATAATACCTAAATTAGCATTTACCAAAAAAGGACCAAACAAACAAAAAGAAACGTTAACCAATCAAATCGAACAAACAATTAAATCAACAATATAAAAGACACACTAATTTAAACAACTGACTACTTCAAAATCGGCAAACCCTGAAAGACGAGGAAACTCTGCAGGATTTTCCCACCAGACTATTACAAAATAAATATATACATTTATTTTGCAGGAAACATCGAAAGACACATAGGAAACATGAGGCCAAACGCGTGTCGGGCGTCCTCGCCCTTGTTCACTGGCCGAGGTCTTGTAACAAACAAAACGTCACAGTTACTCATGTGCTCATTAAATATAGTTCAGCCCAAAACGCGGTTGGCCTCATGTTTCCTGTGTGTCTTTTGATGTTTCCTGCAAAATAAATGGATATATTGCCTGGCGAAGGGTGCTTCTCTGTTCGAGGACAACTTCTTCTTTTCAAATTAAACAGCCAGTCCAGCCGTGGAGAGTGCACCACTGTATAACAGTTCCGTTGTGACAAGGATAAAGCCACTGACGGAGCGCCAGTTCCCATGATGATTTTTTGGCAAGCTTTGAATAGAGACACTGGCAAGCCCACTGGGGCAAGAGATGGATAGAATTATGGTGTGGTATAGTGAACCCACGAAGGGTGATATTCGTATCAGGTCACAGGACTGCAATAACCATCATGCACTATTACCCACTTGGGGCGGAACTATATTTAATGAGCCCATGAGTAACTGTGACGTTTTGTTTGTTACCAGACCTCGGCCAGTGAACAAGGGCGAGGACGCCCGAAACGCGTTTCGCCTCATGTTTCCTGTGTGTCTTTTGATGTTTCCTGCAAAATAAATGGATATATTGCCTAGCAAAGGGTGCGTCTCTGTTCGAGGACAACTTCTTCTTTTCATATATTAATACAAAAGTATAAACTTGCCCAAATAGCGAGTAAAAATAAACCTCAGAATTAAACCTAACAACCTCAGTGTCTAGAAACTAACAACATATTAATATTTAAAGTTAAAACTATGCTTTTTTCTCATCCAACAGAAAACAAAGCACCAGCTTCACAAAAGAACACCTCAATTGAAAAGCTGCAAAATCATGAAAAACATATAAACACAACATACTTGTTAGTATAAAAAATAGAAGTGATTGCATAATTTTGAATGTAATTAATAAATAAAAAATTGTTAAAATATTCTCTATATTTATACTATTTCACTACTTTGAGACACAATGACAGAAGCTGCACAGTACATCACTTCGCAGAAAGGAAAGCAGTTACTGAGTCACATGGGCTACACCTACAGCCAAGAAACAGCATCAAAAGAAACTATAAACTGGATGTGTAATAAATAGTATTCTAATGCATGCTATGGGAGGGCAACTACAAAAAATAATGTTGTAATTCATGTAAAAAGAACAACCACTCCCCAAATGTAACAGAAATAGAAGTGAGAGAAATATTGCAAGATATAATAGAGGCAAGCACTAGCTCTCAGGAACCCACAAGCAAAATCCTTGAAGATATACTACCTAAAGACCCCAAACACATAACAGGCCAATTACCACCTATCCCCACTTTAAAACATTTGTTTGCATAAACTAAAGGAGCCACTATCAATACGCCACCTTACCCTAGAGGATAACAAGACATACACATACCCGAACACGTAACAATGACACATAATCAAGAACCTTTCCTTTTACATGACAACCTAAATAACAAAAAAATACTATTATGCAGATAACTTACTAAAACTGAGGCAATGTGACACACAGATGATTGACGGAACCTTCAAAATGTGTTCCAAACCATTCACTCAGATATACACCATACATGGTGAATATCAAAACAAAAATATCTCTTTTATATATGCTCTACTACCAAATAAACAAATCAGCTCTTACTATGAGCTACTAAACCATATCAAACACAAAACAAATAATTACTACCCCCAAAAAGTAATCATAGACTTTGAGCAAGCCATAATTCAAACCATTCTAAAGATGTACCCCCAAACAGCCATACAAGGCTGTTACTATCATTCAACGGCTCCTCTGTTATGGAAGAGGAGAGTCGCCCCACTGCTGGAAGCAGCAGATAAAAACGTAAAATGAAATGATAATAAAGCAATTATTAAAATTGCTTTATAATTATTTTATTTTACCAGTAGGAGCTGGAGGTGTCAGCTGAGTCTTGGGGCCGGGACTATCAGCAGCAGGAGTGGTGGGCACAGGGCACTGCTGTCAGTGCCCATGTCGGTTTGACAAGCAGTCTCAGGATGGCCAAACTGGCATGCGCACTGACATCTCCCCAACCCGAGCTGAATTGCCAGCTGGAGAGGACAGCAGGCGCAGGCTTCCAGTCCCCTTTGGAGCAAAAAACAAGCCTGCTTAGGCCAATCCCAGTGATTCTCGAGAAGCACTGGTATTGGCCATAGGGGAGTCTGAGAGCCTGTGCTCATGGGGACTGCAGTTCCTGGAGCAGAGGAGCACTGAGAAGAGGTGCGGGAGCAGAGGATCAAAGATGCGTGAGCCAGCAGCAGGAAGTTAAGTGTACTTTTATTTTTATTTTTATTGTTTTTCCCCCACGCTGCCCCCGTGCTGCCCCTCACTTCGTATCAGCAGCAGTCGCCACTGCTATCATTTCAATCAAAGTGTATAGAGACACTTCCAAAAATCTGCACTAAGTGTAGAATATTCTACAAACAGCCAATTTGCCTTTGAAATAAAAAAAATTATATCACTAACTTATGTCCCTGTAAAAGAGGTAGTCAGCCACTAACTCTATCAATAGAAGGCCCTTTCTACCAACAAAATTAAGACAAGCTTAGCCCCTTAATGGACTATTTCAAAGAGACTTGGGAGGGTAGGATGCCTCACTCAGGACACAGATACCAACCCAAATTCCAGTACCATGGTGGAATGTCTATGACAGCATCTCGGCACAGGAAGTATTACAAAAAGAGCAAAGCTCCCAACAACTAAGAATGGAACAATCCATTACCCAAATTGTCCCCAAACTCTGCAAACAAAGCAAAAGAATTTACGATATGCTACAAGTTGAAGTCAAACTCTTCATAAATAACAAAGAAGTAGATTACTTTGAAATGACTGCTAAAAGCATATTATAAAATAAAAAGTAACCTACCAAAATGTTCAAAAACGATGATAAATTCTAAACCAACAAACCAAACATTTTTTTAAATTTATAATAATAAATATAATATTTTATTTCATCAGTCAAAAAAGCAATTAAAATACCAATATTAATAAAGACTGTTATAATAAATATATATTTTGATTTTTTTAAATCAAATGTAACAATCACCAACTAAAAATTAAAAAATGAATTCAATCCATCAAACAAATATTTTAAAATTATATTTCCTACCCAAAAGGAAATAAAATAAATAATACTTACAGTTCCGTAGCTGCAGATGCTTGGTATGCAAGGATTAAAAAATAGGAATCCACCAAAAATAGGAAAAATATTGTCCAATTTCCATAATTCCACAAAATAATGCAAATATTAAGTGAATCCAACAAAATTCCGGTAAAGCAATCTAAAGAATGTAGGAACCATACATTTCAGGGAACACGCTGTCACATGTGTCATCAGTCATCATCCCCAGGGTTGCTTGACTAATCATGTGCCTATTAGGGCCCCTTCCCTTTTGGGTTTGGTGTTGTGAAGATACTCCTGATCAGGTATCTTGTAACTGTATGGTGGGTAAGTGTTTAGTATTGCCAGAACACTGTTGCAAACATTGTTACATACTTGTGTTTGGTGCCAGAGCATTGTTACATATTTAGAACATTTGCCGGAACATTGGTCCATTTTTAGGAACTTTATGTCGATCCCCACGAGCCTCCACGTGTTGAACAGAGGCTTGCTTTTCAACAGTAACATTGTTTCATGAGAGTGAGGGTGTGTGCTTACTGACAGATTTAGTCTGCCAATGGCCTCCACAGAGACATGCAGCTGTATGGATCATGGTGCACCACGTGATTGTGCAACGATCTTGGCTTCAGGTGGGTATAAATACCACACCCCAGCCACAGCTCTTTACTTGGCTTTGCTGTTCCCACCTGCACTGGACATCGTGTACTCTGCACACTTACCTGAGCATCATCCCAGTTGCTCCTGTGTGGTCCCTGCACCTGCTTCTGGAAGTAACACCTTCTTGCCTAAAGAAGTTGAAGCTGAAAAACAAGAAAGAAGAACAAGCTAAGTACTCACTAATCCTACTACCGCACGACCGCATCGGCAACACAAAGACAAAAACTAACCCAGAGCAGTTCCCAAAACCTCAGCTGATCTGCAATGGTTGCCTGTATTTTGCTACTTGTTTTAACCTTACTGCTTGTGTCTACATTTGTTATCGCTTTAACAATTACTCACCCAGTTAAGCTGGCACTTTTGACCAGTGCTATTTGCCACAGTACAGAACGCTAGAAGCGGCAATTAACAGATCTTGGGTCCTACATTTGAAACTGTGAAAGGAACAGTTCTCCGTGCTCTTTCAATTCAAGAAGAGAGAACCTTGCATGTTAAAAGGCTGGGGGTTATCAAGGAAAAGCCTTCAGGTGATTTCTGTAAAGCATACCTCTATTAAACAGTAGCATGCCCTATTTGATTTGTGATGCATGTATTAAATGTATGCTATATTTCTCATTGTCATTAGACTATACGCACAGAAGGGACCCTGTTCTCTATGCACTCATGAATTTCCGGGAGCCTGGCTGGACAAAGGGACAAGGTGTGGCAGTGTTCTTTCTCTCTCTTCCAATTCCCCTTACCTTTTTGGACATCTGCTGTTACTCCATAACTGTATGGCAGTGTCATGAGGTAGTTCAGGAGGTTGGTGGGTCTCGCATCACCCCTGCAGAATACCTGCTTTTCAGGTGAGTGGTTCCAACATAAAGCTAAGACAAAACAACTAAGTTCTGCCTGAACGATGGATCTGTCCATCACGGGTACACCAGAGGGTTTAATCCAAGCAATCCATACGGAAGAGGCCCCATCTCTGTTAGATGTAAACAGGACGCTAGGTAGTATGCAACACAGGGTACAATCTCTACGTCAGAAATATCATCAGTTACACCTGGAACTACAGAGATACAGGCCACGGGGAAACCCATGGGATAGTACTGAGACCGATAAGAGGAAGGTTAAAACAACATTCATGCAACCTCCTCGCTTTGAGTTTCCGCTTAACAGGGGAGCGGCAGCTCTCTTGCCCACAACCACAGCCTCTTCTCTGGAGACCCTCAATCTTGCAATGACCACTCCCACACCTGTGTCTATAGCATCCCTGGAACCATTTTTTAGCGATAGTGCCAAATACAACATTTTTATGAATCAATGCCATTTGCAGTTTTTGTATCACCCCACGAATGAAGCTGCCAAGGTAGATTTCATCATCTCATATTTGGGGGCAATGTGGCCATGTGGTCAATACCACTTGTGAAGCAAAATTATCCGCTTCTGTGCAACTTTGACCAGTTTAAGACCCCCTGAGCAGACCTAGGGGGTCAGGGTGTTTCTACCCTGCCCCCTTTTTGCGCTTTGCGCACTTGTTTCTGTCCCTCGGTTCTACCGAGGGACAAAATGGCTGCCAACACTTCCTGATTTGGAGTGTTTACAGCCACTTGACAGCCAATTAGCATGCAGCTCGTGGTCGGGAGGGTACGCGGACCCTACTCGGCCATAGATATATATGTGACTTAACTTTTGATTTTCTCAGGAACTACTGAACGGATTTACACCATTTAACAAAAAGGGTTCTTTCTGAACCAAGAACTACCTCTTTGCCAAATTTGGTGTAATTCCGTTCAGCAGTTCGGGCTGTAGCCGTGTCTAAAGTTTCCTATGGGAAAATGAATGGGGAAACACGTTTTGGGACCCCCTTTTTCTCGGCCCCCGCTTGACGAATCACCCTGAGACTTTCAGGGTAGGAGCGGACCGGAGCGGGCCATAAAGTTTGAAAATTTCGCGAAGATTCGTCAACCGACGCAAGAGTTATTTCAAATAGAATGTCGCGGATTTCCTATGGAAAATAGGTCCTAACTATAACTATCTACTGGCGACCGCCAGTAGATAATATATATATATATATATATATATATATATATATATATATATATATATATATATATATATTATATATATATATATATATATATATAGTTTCAAAAGTAGCACATTATATACTATACAACAAAAATAATACCTAAATTAGCATTTACCATAGAAGGACCAAACAAACAAAAAGAAACGTTAACCAATCAAATCGAACAAACAATTAAATCAACAATTTAAAAGACACACTAATTTAAACAACTGACTACTTCAAAATCGGCAAACCCTGAAAGACGAGGAAACTCTGCAGGATTTTCCCACCAGACTATTACAAAATAAATATATACATTTATTTTGCAGGAAACATCGAAAGACACATAGGAAACATGAGGCCAAACGCGTTTCGGGCGTCCTCGCCCTTGTTCACTGGCCGAGGTCTGGTAACAAACAAAACGTCACAGTTACTCATGTGCTCATTAAATATAGTTCAGCCCAAAACGCGGTTGGCCTCATGTTTCCTGTGTGTCTTTTGATGTTTCCTGCAAAATAAATGGATATATTGCCTGGCGAAGGGTGCTTCTCTGTTCGAGGACAACTTCTTCTTTTCAAATTAAACAGCCAGTCCAGCCGTGGAGAGTGCACCACTGTATAACAGTTCCGTTGTGACAAGGATAAAGCCACTGACGGAGCGCCAGTTCCCATGATGATTTTGTGGCAAGCTTTGAATAGAGACACTGGCAAGCCCACTGGGGCAAGAGATGGATAGAATTATGGTGTGGTATAGTGAACCCACGAAGGGTGATATTCGTATCAGGTCACAGGACTGCAATAACCATCATGCACTATTACCCACTTGGGGCGGAACTATATTTAATGAGCCCATGAGTAACTGTGACGTTTTGTTTGTTACCAGACCTCGGCCAGTGAACAAGGGCGAGGACGCCCGAAACGCGTTTCGCCTCATGTTTCCTGTGTGTCTTTTGATGTTTCCTGCAAAATAAATGGATATATTGCCTAGCAAAGGGTGCGTCTCTGTTCGAGGACAACTTCTTCTTTTCATATATTAATACAAAAGTATAAACTTGCCCAAATAGCGAGTAAAAATAAACCTCAGAATTAAACCTAACAACCTCAGTGTCTAGAAACTAACAACATATTAATATTTAAAGTTAAAACTATGCTTTTTTCTCATCCAACAGAAAACAAAGCACCAGCTTCACAAAAGAACACCTCAATTGAAAAGCTGCAAAATCATGAAAAACATATAAACACAACATACTTGTTAGTATAAAAAATAGAAGTGATTGCATAATTTTGAATGTAATTAATAAATAAAAAATTGTTAAAATATTCTCTATATTTATACTATTTCACTACTTTGAGACACAATGACAGAAGCTGCACAGTACATCACTTCGCAGAAAGGAAAGCAGTTACTGAGTCACATGGGCTACACCTACAGCCAAGAAACAGCATCAAAAGAAACTATAAACTGGATGTGTAATAAATAGTATTCTAATGCATGCTATGGGAGGGCAACTACAAAAAATAATGTTGTAATTCATGTAAAAAAGAACAACCACTCCCCAAATGTAACAGAAATAGAAGTGAGAGAAATATTGCAAGATATAATAGAGGCAAGCACTAGCTCTCAGGAACCCACAAGCAAAATCCTTGAAGATATACTACCTAAAGACCCCAAACACATAACAGGCCAATTACCACCTATCCCCACTTTAAAACATTTGTTTGCATAAACTAAAGGAGCCACTATCAATACGCCACCTTACCCTAGAGGATAACAAGACATACACATACCCGAACACGTAACAATGACACATAATCAAGAACCTTTCCTTTTACATGACAACCTAAATAACAAAAAAAATACTATTATGCAGATAACTTACTAAAACTGAGGCAATGTGACACACAGATGATTGACGGAACCTTCAAAATGTGTTCCAAACCATTCACTCAGATATACACCATACATGGTGAATATCAAAACAAAAATATCTCTTTTATATATGCTCTACTACCAAATAAACAAATCAGCTCTTACTATGAGCTCCTAAACCATATCAAACACAAAACAAATAATTACTACCCCCAAAAAGTAATCATAGACTTTGAGCAAGCCATAATTCAAACCATTCTAAAAATGTACCCCCAAACAGCCATACAAGGCTGTTACTATCATTCAACGGCTCCTCTGTTATGGAAGAGGAGAGTCGCCCCACTGCTGGAAGCAGCAGATAAAAACGTAAAATGAAATGATAATAAAGCAATTATTAAAATTGCTTTATAATTATTTTATTTTACCAGTAGGAGCTGGAGGTGTCAGCTGAGTCTTGGGGCCGGGGCTATCAGCAGCAGGAGTGGTGGGCACAGGGCACTGCTGTCAGTGCCCATGTCGGTTTGACAAGCAGTCTCAGGATGGCCAAACTGGCATGCGCACTGACATCTCCCCAACCCGAGCTGAATTGCCGGCTGGAGAGGACAGCAGGCGCAGGCTTCCAGTCCCCTTTGGAGCAAAAAACAAGCCTGCTTAGGCCAATCCCAGTGATTCTCGAGAAGCACTGGTATTGGCCATAGGGGAGTCTGAGAGCCTGTGCTCATGGGGACTGCAGTTCCTGGAGCAGAGGAGCACTGAGAAGAGGTGCGGGAGCAGAGGATCACAGATGCGCGAGCCAGCAGCAGGAAGTTAAGTGTACTTTTATTTTTATTTTTATTGTTTTTCCCCCACGCTGCCCCCGTGCTGCCCCTCACTTCGTATCAGCAGCAGTCGCCACTGCTATCATTTCAATCAAAGTGTATAGAGACACTTCCAAAAATCTGCACTAAGTGTAGAATATTCTACAAACAGCCAATTTGCCTTTGAAATAAAAAAAATTATATCACTAACTTATGTCCCTGTAAAAGAGGTAGTCAGCCACTAACTCTATCAATAGAAGGCCCTTTCTACCAACAAAATTAAGACAAGCTTAGCCCCTTAATGGACTATTTCAAAGAGACTTGGGAGGGTAGGATGCCTCACTCAGGACACAGATACCAACCCAAATTCCAGTACCATGGTGGAATGTCTATGACAGCATCTCGGCACAGGAAGTATTACAAAAAGAGCAAAGCTCCCAACAACTAAGAATGGAACAATCCATTACCCAAATTGTCCCCAAACTCTGCAAACAAAGCAAAAGAATTTACGATATGCTACAAGTTGAAGTCAAACTCTTCATAAATAACAAAGAAGTAGATTACTTTGAAATGACTGCTAAAAGCATATTATAAAATAAAAAGTAACCTACCAAAATGTTCAAAAACGATGATAAATTCTAAACCAACAAACCAAACATTTTTTTAAATTTATAATAATAAATATAATATTTTATTTCATCAGTCACAAAAGCAATTAAAATACCAATATTAATAAAGACTGTTATAATAAATATATATTTTGATTTTTTTAAATCAAATGTAACAATCACCAACTAAAAATTAAAAATGAATTCAATCCCTCAAACAAATATTTTAAAATTATATTTCCTACCCAAAAGGAAATAAAATAAATAATACTTACAGTTCCGTAGCTGCAGATGCTTGGTATGCAAGGATTAAAAAATAGGAATCCACCAAAAATAGGAAAAATATTGTCCAATTTCCATAATTCCACAAAATAATGCAAATATTAAGTGAATCCAACAAAATTCCGGTAAAGCAATCTAAAGAATGTAGGAACCATACATTTCAGGGAACACGCTGTCACATGTGTCATCAGTCATCATCCCCAGGGTTGCTTGACTAATCATGTGCCTATTAGGGCCCCTTCCCTTTTGGGTTTGGTGTTGTGAAGATACTCCTGATCAGGTATCTTGTAACTGTATGGTGGGTAAGTGTTTAGTATTGCCAGAACACTGTTGCAAACATTGTTACATACTTGTGTTTGGTGCCAGAGCATTGTTACATATTTAGAACATTTGCCGGAACATTGGTCCATTTTTAGGAACTTTATGTCGAGCCCCACGAGCCTCCACGTGTTGAACAGAGGCTTGCTTTTCAACAGTAACATTGTTTCATGAGAGTGAGGGTGTGTGCTTACTGACAGATTTAGTCTGCCAATGGCCTCCACAGAGACATGCAGCTGTATGGATCATGGTGCACCACGTGATTGTGCAACGATCTTGGCTTCAGGTGGGTATAAATACCACACCCCAGCCACAGCTCTTTACTTGGCTTTGCTGTTCCCACCTGCACTGGACATCGTGTACTCTGCACACTTACCTGAGCATCATCCCAGTTGCTCCTGTGTGGTCCCTACACCTGCTTCTGGAAGTAACACCTTCTTGCCTAAAGAAGTTGAAGCTGAAAAACAAGCAAGAAGAACAAGCTAAGTACTCACTAATCCTACTACCGCACGACCGCATCGGCAACACAAAGACAAAAACTAACCCGGAGCAGTTCCCAAAACCTCAGCTGATCTGCAATGGTTGCCTGTATTTTGCTACTTGTTTTAACCTTACTGCTTGTGTCTACATTTGTTATCGCTTTAACAAATACTCACCCAGTTAAGCTGGCACTTTTGACCAGTGCTATTTGCCACAGTACAGAACGCTAGAAGCGGCAATTAACAGATCTTGGGTCCTACATTTGAAACTGTGAAAGGAACAGTTCTCCGTGCTCTTTCAATTCAAGAAGAGAGAACCTTGCATGTTAAAAGGCTGGGGGTTATCAAGGAAAAGCCTTCAGGTGATTTCTGTAAAGCATACCTCTATTAAACAGTAGCATGCCCTATTTGATTTGTGATGCATGTATTAAATGTATGCTATATTTCTCATTGTCATTAGACTATACGCACAGAAGGGACCCTGTTCTCTATGCACTCCTGAATTTCCGGGAGCCTGGCTGGACAAAGGGACAAGGTGTGGCAGTGTTCTTTCTCTCTCTTCCAATTCCCCTTACCTTTTTGGACATCTGCTGTTACTCCATAACTGTATGGCAGTGTCATGAGGTAGCGATACAAAAGGGGATGATGGACGGAACGTTTGAGCCAATCAAACACTCACCCCCAGTCAACTGATCTGGGTTTAATCCATCATCATTCTTTAGCTCACTCCACCACCCCAGTTCAGACATGGCCATATGCAAATCAGTCTGACCCTGTGCCTCATGGGAACAGTCCAGCCCGAACTGCCAAGCCATGTCTTCCCTGGACCGGAAACAAGCATCCTAGGACCAGTTTCTGGCATTCCAGCCGTCATCAGCCAGGCTTGCTTGAATCCAGTGGCAAAGTGAGCAAGGGACCCACGTCTGGGCATACCCCCGCCAACTTAGGGCGAACAAAGCGATACAAAAGGGGATGATGGACGGAACGTTTGAGCCAATCAAACACTCACCCCCAGTCAACTGATCTGGGTTTAATCCATCATCATTCTTTAGCTCACTCCACCACCCCAGTTCAGACATGGCCATATGCAAATCAGTCTGACCCTGTGCCTCATGGGAACAGTCCAGCCCAAACTGCCAAGCCATGTCTTCCCTGGACCGGAAACAAGCATCCTAGGACCGGTTTCTGGCATTCCAGCCGTCATCAGCCAGGCTTGCTTGAATCCAGTGGCAAAGTGAGCAAGGGACCCACGTCTGGGCATACCCCCGCCAACTTAGGGCGAACAAAGCGATACAAAAGGGGATGATGGACGGAACTTTTGAGCCAATCAAACACTCACCCCCAGTCAACTGATCTGGGTTTAATCCATCATCATTCTTTAGCTCACTCCACCACCCCAGTTCAGACATGGCCATATGCAAATCAGTCTGACCCTGTGCCTCATGGGAACAGTCCAGCCCGAACTGCCAAGCCATGTCTTCCCTGGACCGGAAACAAGCATCCTAGGACCGGTTTCTGGCATTCCAGCCGTCATCAGCCAGGCTTGCTTGAATCCAGTGGCAAAGTGAGCAAGGGACCCACGTCTGGGCATACCCCCGCCAACTTAGGGCGAACAAAGCGATACAAAAGGGGATGATGGACGGAACGTTTGAGCCAATCAAACACTCACCCCCAGTCAACTGATCTGGGTTTAATCCATCATCATTCTTTAGCTCACTCCACCACCCCAGTTCAGACATGGCCATATGCAAATCAGTCTGACCCTGTGCCTCATGGGAACAGTCCAGCCCGAACTGCCAAGCCATGTCTTCCCTGGACCGGAAACAAGCATCCTAGGACCGGTTTCTGGCATTCCAGCCGTCATCAGCCAGGCTTGCTTGAATCCAGTGGCAAAGTGAGCAAGGGACCCACGTCTGGGCATACCCCCGCCAACTTAGGGCGAACAAAGCGATACAAAAGGGGATGATGGACGGAACGTTTGAGCCAATCAAACACTCACCCCCAGTCAACTGATCTGGGTTTAATCCATCATCATTCTTTAGCTCACTCCACCACCCCAGTTCAGACATGGCCATATGCAAATCAGTCTGACCCTGTGCCTCATGGGAACAGTCCAGCCCGAACTGCCAAGCCATGTCTTCCCTGGACCGGAAACAAGCATCCTAGGACCGGTTTCTGGCATTCCAGCCGTCATCAGCCAGGCTTGCTTGAATCCAGTGGCAAAGTGAGCAAGGGACCCACGTCTGGGCATACCCCCGCCAACTTAGGGCGAACAAAGCGATACAAAAGGGGATGATGGACGGAACGTTTGAGCCAATCAAACACTCACCCCCAGTCAACTGATCTGGGTTTAATCCATCATCATTCTTTAGCTCACTCCACCACCCCAGTTCAGACATGGCCATATGCAAATCAGTCTGACCCTGTGCCTCATGGGAACAGTCCAGCCCGAACTGCCAAGCCATGTCTTCCCTGGACCGGAAACAAGCATCCTAGGACCGGTTTCTGGCATTCCAGCCGTCATCAGCCAGGCTTGCTTGAATCCAGTGGCAAAGTGAGCAAGGGACCCAGGTCTGGGCATACCCCCGCCAACTTAGGGCGAACAAAGCAATACAAAAGGGGATGATGGACGGAACGTTTGAGCCAATCAAACACTCACCCCCAGTCAACTGATCTGGGTTTAATCCATCATCATTCTTTAGCTCACTCCACCACCCCAGTTCAGACATGGCCATATGCAAATCAGTCTGACCCTGTGCCTCATGGGAACAGTCCAGCCCGAACTGCCAAGCCATGTCTTCCCTGGACCGGAAACAAGCATCCTAGGACCGGTTTCTGGCATTCCAGCCGTCATCAGCCAGGCTTGCTTGAATCCAGTGGCAAAGTGAGCAAGGGACCCACGTCTGGGCATACCCCCGCCAACTTGGGGCGAACAAAGCGATACAAAAGGGGATGATGGACGGAACGTTTGAGCCAATCAAACACTCACCCCCAGTCAACTGATCTGGGTTTAATCCATCATCATTCTTTAGCTCACTCCACCACCCCAGTTCAGACATGGCCATATGCAAATCAGTCTGACCCTGTGCCTCATGGGAACAGTCCAGCCCGAACTGCCAAGCCATGTCTTCCCTGGACCGGAAACAAGCATCCTAGGACCGGTTTCTGGCATTCCAGCCGTCATCAGCCAGGCTTGCTTGAATCCAGTGGCAAAGTGAGCAAGGGACCCACGTCTGGGCATACCCCCGCCAACTGCTGGTTTCCGGTCCAGAGAAGACATGGCTTGGCAGTTCGGGCTGGACTGTTCCCATGAGGCACAGGGTCAGACTGATTTGCATATGGCCATGTCTGAACTGGGGTGGCGGAGTGAGCTAAAGAATGATGATGGATTAATCCCAGATCAGTTGACTGGGGGTGAGTGCTTGCAATGTTCAACACTCCGTCCATCATCCCCTTTGGTTTTGCAGTGTCATGAGGTAGTTCAGGAGGTTGGTGGGTCTCGCATCACCCCTGCAGAATACCTGCTTTTCAGGTGAGTGGTTCCAACATAAAGCTAAGACAAAACAACTAAGTTCTGCCTGAATGATGGATCTGTCCATCACGGGTACACCAGAGGGTTTAATCCAAGCAATCCATACGGAAGAGGCCCCATCTCTGTTAGATGTAAACAGGACGCTAGGTAGTATGCAACACAGGGTACAATCTCTACGACAGAAAAATCATCAGTTACACCTGGAACTACAGAGATACAGGCCACGGGGAAACCCATGGGATAGTACTGAGACCGATAAGAGGAAGGTTAAAACAACATTCATGCAACCTCCTCGCTTTGAGTTTCTCCTTAACAGGGGAGCGGCAGCTCTCTTGCCCACAACCACAGCCTCTTCTCTGGAGACCCTTAATCTTGCAATGACCACTCCCACACCTGTGTCTATAGCATCCCTGGAACCATTTTTTAGCGATAGTGCCAAATACAACATTTTTATGAATCAATGCCATTTGCAGTCTTTGTATCACCCCACGAATGAAGCTGCCAAGGTAGCTTTCATCATCTCATATTTGGGGGCAATGTGGCCATGTGGTCAATACCACTTGTGAAGCAAAATTATCCGCTTCTGTGCAACTTTGACCAGTTTAAGACCCCCTGAGCAGACCTAGGGGGTCAGGGTGTTTCTACCCTGCCCCCTTTTTGCGCTTTGCGCACTTGTTTCTGTCCCTCGGTTCTACCGAGGGACAAAATGGCTGCCAACCCTTCCTGATTTGGAGTGTTGACAGCCACTTGACAGCCAATTAGCATGCAGCTCGTGGTCGGGAGGGTACGCGGACCCTACTCGGCCATAGATATATATGTGACTTAACTTTTGATTTTCTCAGGAACTACTGAACGGATTTACACCATTTAACAAAAAGGGTTCTTTCTGAACCAAGAACTACCTCTTTGCCAAATTTGGTGTAATTCCGTTCAGCAGTTCGGGCTGTAGACGTGTCTAAAGTTTCCTACGGGAAAATGAATGGGGAAAACACGTTTTGGGACCCCCCTTTTTTCTCGGCCCCCGCTTGACGAATCACCCTGAGACTTTCAGGGTAGGAGCGGACCGGAGCGGGCCATAAAGTTTAAAAATTTCGCGAAGATTCGTCAACCGATGCAAGAGTTATTTCAAATAGAATGTCGTGGATTTCCTATGGAAAATAGGTCCTAACTATAACTATCTACTGGCGACCGCCAGTAGATAATATATATATATATATATATTTATATATATATATATATATATATATATATATATATATATATATAGTTTCAAAAGTAGCAAATTATATACTATACAACAAAAATAATACCTAAATTAGCATTTACCATAGAAGGACCAAACAAACAAAAAGAAACGTTAACCAATCAAATCGAACAAACAATTAAATCAACAATATAAAAGACACACTAATTTAAACAACTGACTACTTCAAAATCGGCAAACCCTGAAAGACGAGGAAACTCTGCAGGATTTTCCCACCAGACTATTACAAAATAAATATATACATTTATTTTTTGCAGGAAACATCGAAAGACACATAGGAAACATGAGGCCAAACGCGTTTCGGGCGTCCTCGCCCTTGTTCACTGGCCGAGGTCTGGTAACAAACAAAACGTCACAGTTACTCATGTGCTCATTAAATATAGTTCAGCCCAAAACGCGGTTGGCCTCATGTTTCCTGTGTGTCTTTTGATGTTTCCTGCAAAATAAATGGATATATTGCCTGGCGAAGGGTGCTTCTCTGTTCGAGGACAACTTCTTCTTTTCAAATTAAACAGCCAGTCCAGCCGTGGAGAGTGCACCACTGTATAACAGTTCCGTTGTGACAAGGATAAAGCCACTGACGGAGCGCCAGTTCCCATGATGATTTTGTGGCAAGCTTTGAATAGAGACACTAGCAAGCCCACTGGGGCAAGAGATGGATAGAATTATGGTGTGGTATAGTGAACCCACGAAGGGTGATATTCGTATCAGGTAACAGGACTGCAATAACCATCATGCACTATTACCCACTTGGGGCGGAACTAAATTTAATGAGCCCATGAGTAGCTGTGACGTTTTGTTTGTTACCAGACCTCGGCCAGTGAACAAGGGCGAGGACGCCCGAAACGCGTTTCGCCTCATGTTTCCTGTGTGTCTTTTGATGTTTCCTGCAAAATAAATGGATATATTGCCTAGCAAAGGGTGCGTCTCTGTTCGAGGACAACTTCTTCTTTTCATATATTAATACAAAAGTATAAACTTGCCCAAATAGCGAGTAAAAATAAACCTCAGAATTAAACCTAACAACCTCAGTGTCTAGAAACTAACAACATATTAATATTTAAAGTTAAAACTATGCTTTTTTCTCATCCAACAGAAAACAAAGCACCAGCTTCACAAAAGAACACCTCAATTGAAAAGCTGCAAAATCATGAAAAACATATAAACACAACATACTTGTTAGTATAAAAAATAGAAGTGATTGCATAATTTTGAATGTAATTAATAAATAAAAAATTGTTAAAATATTCTCTATATTTATACTATTTCACTACTTTGAGACACAATGACAGAAGCTGCACAGTACATCACTTCGCAGAAAGGAAAGCAGTTACTGAGTCACATGGGCTACACCTACAGCCAAGAAACAGCATCAAAAGAAACTATAAACTGGATGTGTAATAAATAGTATTCTAATGCATGCTATGGGAGGGCAACTACAAAAAATAATGTTGTAATTCATGTAAAAAAGAACAACCACTCCCCAAATGTAACAGAAATAGAAGTGAGAGAAATATTACAAGATATAATAGAGGCAAGCACTAGCTCTCAGGAACCCACAAGCAAAATCCTTGAAGATATACTACCTAAAGACCCCAAACACATAACAGGCCAATTACCACCTATCCCCACTTTAAAACATTTGTTTGCATAAACTAAAGGAGCCACTATCAATACGCCACCTTACCCTAGAGGATAACAAGACATACACATACCCGAACACGTAACAATGACACATAATCAAGAACCTTTCCTTTTACATGACAACCTAAATAACAAAAAATACTATTATGCAGATAACTTACTAAAACTGAGGCAATGTGACACACAGATGATTGACGGAACCTTCAAAATGTGTTCCAAACCATTCACTCAGATATACACCATACATGGTGAATATCAAAACAAAAATATCTCTTTTATATATGCTCTACTACCAAATAAACAAATCAGCTCTTACTATGAGCTCCTAAACCATATCAAACACAAAACAAATAATTACTACCCCCAAAAAGTAATCATAGACTTTGAGCAAGCCATAATTCAAACCATTCTAAAAATGTACCCCCAAACAGCCATACAAGGCTGTTACTATCATTCAACGGCTCCTCTGTTATGGAAGAGGAGAGTCGCCCCACTGCTGGAAGCAGCAGATAAAAACATAAAATGAAATGATAATAAAGCAATTATTAAAATTGCTTTATAATTATTTTATTTTACCAGTAGGAGCTGGAGGTGTCAGCTGAGTCTTGGGGCCGGGGCTATCAGCAGCAGGAGTGGTGGGCACAGGGCACTGCTGTCAGTGCCCATGTCGGTTTGACAAGCAGTCTCAGGATGGCCAAACTGGCATGCGCACTGACATCTCCCCAACCCGAGCTGAATTGCCGGCTGGAGAGGACAGCAGGCGCAGGCTTCCAGTCCCCTTTGGAGCAAAAAACAAGCTTGCTTAGGCCAATCCCAGTGATTCTCGAGAAGCACTGGTATTGGCCATAGGGGAGTCTGAGAGCCTGTGCTCATGGGGACTGCAGTTCCTGGAGCAGAGGAGCACTGAGAAGAGGTGCGGGAGCAGAGGATCACAGATGCGCGAGCCAGCAGCAGGAAGTTAAGTGTACTTTTATTTTTATTTTTATTGTTTTTCCCCCACGCTGCCCCCGTGCTGCCCCTCACTTCATATCAGCAGCAGTCGCCACTGCTATCATTTCAATCAAAGTGTATAGAGACACTTCCAAAAATCTGTACTAAGTGTAGAATATTCTACAAACAGCCAATTTGCCTTTGAAATAAAAAAAATTATATCACTAACTTATGTCCCTGTAAAAGAGGTAGTCAGCCACTAACTCTATCAATAGAAGGCCCTTTCTACCAACAAAATTAAGACAAGCTTAGCCCCTTAATGGACTATTTCAAAGAGACTTGGGAGGGTAGGATGCCTCACTCAGGACACAGATACCAACCCAAATTCCAGTACCATGGTGGAATGTCTATGACAGCATCTCGGCACGGGAAGTATTACAAAAAGAGCAAAGCTCCCAACAACTAAGAATGGAACAATCCATTACCCAAATTGTCCCCAAACTCTGCAAACAAAGCAAAAGAATTTACGATATGCTACAAGTTGAAGTCAAACTCTTCATAAATAACAAAGAAGTAGATTACTTTGAAATGACTGCTAAAAGCATATTATAAAATAAAAAGTAACCTACCAAAATGTTCAAAAACGATGATAAATTCTAAACCAACAAACCAAACATTTTTTTAAATTTATAATAATAAATATAATATTTTATTTCATCAGTCAAAAAAGCAATTAAAATACCAATATTAATAAAGACTGTTATAATAAATATATATTTTGATTTTTTTAAATCAAATGTAACAATCACCAACTAAAAATTAAAAAATGAATTCAATCCATCAAACAAATATTTTAAAATTATATTTCCTACCCAAAAGGAAATAAAATAAATAATACTTACAGTTCCGTAGCTGCAGATGCTTGGTATGCAAGGATTAAAAAATAGGAATCCACCAAAAATAGGAAAAATATTGTCCAATTTCCATAATTCCACAAAATAATGCAAATATTAAGTGAATCCAACAAAATTCCGGTAAAGCAATCTAAAGAATGTAGGAACCATACATTTCAGGGAACACGCTGTCACATGTGTCATCAGTCATCATCCCCAGGGTTGCTTGACTAATCATGTGCCTATTAGGGCCCCCTCCCTTTTGGGTTTGGTGTTGTGAAGATACTCCTGATCAGGTATCTTGTAACTGTATGGTGGGTAAGTGTTTAGTATTGCCAGAACACTGTTGCAAACATTGTTACATACTTGTGTTTGGTGCCAGAGCATTGTTACATATTTGGAACATTTGCCGGAACATTGGTCCATTTTTAGGAACTTTATGTCGAGCCCCACGAGCCTCCACGTGTTGAACAGAGGCTTGCTTTTCAACAGTAACATTGTTTCATGAGAGTGAGGGTGTGTGCTTACTGACAGATTTAGTCTGCCAATGGCCTCCACAGAGACATGCAGCTGTATGGATCATGGTGCACCACGTGATTGTGCAACGATCTTGGCTTCAGGTGGGTATAAATACCACACCCCAGCCACAGCTCTTTACTTGGCTTTGCTGTTCCCACCTGCACTGGACATCGTGTACTCTGCACACTTACCTGAGCATCATCCCAGTTGCTCCTGTGTGGTCCCTGCACCTGCTTCTGGAAGTAACACCTTCTTGCCTAAAGAAGTTGAAGCTGAAAAACAAGAAAGAAGAACAAGCTAAGTACTCACTAATCCTACTACCGCACGACCGCATCGGCAACACAAAGACAAAAACTAACCCAGAGCAGTTCCCAAAACCTCAGCTGATCTGCAATGGTTGCCTGTATTTTGCTACTTGTTTTAACCTTACTGCTTGTGTCTACATTTGTTATCGCTTTAACAATTACTCACCCAGTTAAGCTGGCACTTTTGACCAGTGCTATTTGCCACAGTACAGAACGCTAGAAGCGGCAATTAACAGATCTTGGGTCCTACATTTGAAACTGTGAAAGGAACAGTTCTCCGTGCTCTTTCAATTCAAGAAGAGAGAACCTTGCATGTTAAAAGGCTGGGGGTTATCAAGGAAAAGCCTTCAGGTGATTTCTGTAAAGCAAACCTCTATTAAACAGTAGCATGCCCTATTTGATTTGTGATGCATGTATTAAATGTATGCTATATTTCTCATTGTCATTAGACTATACGCACAGAAGGGACCCTGTTCTCTATGCACTCCTGAATTTCCGGGAGCCTGGCTGGACAAAGGGACAAGGTGTGGCAGTGTTCTTTCTCTCTCTTCCAATCCCCCTTACCTTTTTGGACATCTGCTGTTACTCCATAACTGTATGGCAGTGTCATGAGGTAGTTCAGGAGGTTGGTGGGTCTCGCATCACCCCTGCAGAATACCTGCTTTTCAGGTGAGTGGTTCCAACATAAAGCTAAGACAAAACAACTAAGTTCTGCCTGAACGATGGATCTGTCCATCACGGGTACACCAGAGGGTTTAATCCAAGCAATCCATACGGAAGAGGCCCCATCTCTGTTAGATGTAAACAGGACGCTAGGTAGTATGCAACACAGGGTACAATCTCTACGACAGAAAAATCATCAGTTACACCTGGAACTACAGAGATACAGGCCACGGGGAAACCCATGGGATAGTACTGAGACCGATAAGAGGAAGGTTAAAACAACATTCATGCAACCTCCTTCGCTTTGAGTTTCCCCTTAACAGGGGAGCGGCAGCTCTCTTGCCCACAACCACAGCCTCTTATCTGGAGACCCTCAATCTTACAATGACCACTCCCACACCTGTGTCTATAGCATCCCTGGAACCATTTTTTAGCGATAGTGCCAAATACAAAATTTTTATGAATCAATGCCATTTGCAGTTTTTGTATCACCCCACGAATGAAGCTGCCAAGGTAGCTTTCATCATCTCATATTTGGGGGCAATGTGGCCATGTGGTCAATACCACTTGTGAAGCAAAATTATCCGCTTCTGTGCAACTTTGACCAGTTTAAGAAAGCAATGCGAAGATGTTTCGGAAAGCATTTATTCATTCAGGCCAGCGACAAGAGTTGGTGATCTTACGCCAAGGAAACAAAGATCTGTTGTCATTCATTAAGTTCTTCAATTGGTTGCTCACCAAAACAAACTGGCCGGAAGAGATACGGATGTCTCTCTTCTGCCATGGTCTTAGGGATGCAAAAACAACAGTTGATGGACAGAATGCAGAACAATGTCATACATTCACCCCAGTACAGAGATCTGGGCCTAAATCCGTCGTTTTTTTGCTCACCATGCCATTCCAGTTTGAACCCAGCCATATGCAAATCGGTCTTGACCCTGTGCCTCATGGGAACAGTCTTGCCGAACTGCCAAGCCAGGTCCTCCCTGGACTGGAAACAAGCATCATAGGACCGGTTTCGGTGTTTCACCTCTCTTCAGCCAGGACAGCTTGATTCCAGTGGCATGGAGAGCACGGGACCCACGTCTGGGCATACCCGTCCCACTCGGGGTGACAAATGCAAAAACAACAGTTGATGGACAGAATGCAGAACAATGTCATACATTCACCCCAGAACAGAGATCTGGGCCTAAATCCATCGTTTTTTTGCTCACCATGCCATTCCAGTTTGAACCCAGCCATATGCAAATGACCCTGTGCCTCATGGGAACAGTCCAGCCCGAACTGCCAAGCCAGGTCCTCCCTGGACTGGAAACAAGCATCCTAGGACCGGTTTCACGGTTTCACCACTCTTCAGCCAGGACAGCTTGATTCCAGTGGCATGGAGAGCACGGGACCCACGTCTGGGCATACCCGTCCCACTCGGGGTGACAAATGCAAAAACAACAGTTGATGGACAGAATGCAGAACAATGTCATACATTCACCCCAGTACAGAGATCTGGGCCTAAATCCATCGTTTTTTTGCTCACCATGCCATTCCAGTTTGAACCCAGCCATATGCAAATCAGTCTTGACCCTGTACCTCATGGGAACAGTCCAGCCCGAACTGCCAAGCCCTTGCTCACTGTGCCACTGGATTCAAGCTAGCCTGGCTGAAGAAGGGTGACATACCCTGAAATCGGTCCCAGGATGCTTGTTTCCGGTCCAGGGAGGACCTGGCCTGGCAGTTCGGTCTGGACTGTTCAAATGGGGCACAGGGTCAAGACTGATTTGCATATGGCTGGGTCCAAACTGGGGTGGCGTAGTGGGCAAAAGAACAATGGATTTAACCCAGATCTTTTGACTGGGGGAGAATGTTTGCATTGTCAGCATTCCGTCCATCATTTGTTTGCTGTAACACTTTTCGCCCTAAGTGGGATGGGTATGCCCAGACGTGGGTCCCTTGCTCACTGTGCCACTGGATTCAAGCTAGCCTGGCTGAAGAAGGGTGACATACTCTGAAACCGGTCCCAGGATGCTTGTTTCCGGTCTAGGGAGGACCTGGCCGTTCGGTCTGTACTGTTCCCATGGGGCACAGAGTCAAGACTGATTTGCATATGGCTGGGTCCAAACTGGGGTGGCGTAGTGGGCAAAAGATCGATGGATTTAACCCAGATCTTTTGACTGGGGGAGAATGTTTGCATTGTCAGCATTCCGTCCATCATTTGTTTGCTGTAACACTTTTCGCCCTAAGAAGGATGGGTATGCCCAGACGTGGGTCCCTTGCTCACTGTGCCACTGGATTCAAGCTAGCCTGGCTGAAGAAGTGTGACATACCCTGAAACCGGTCCCAGGATGCTTGTTTCCGGTCCAGGGAGGACCTGGCCTGGCAGTTCGGTCTGGACTGTCTCATGGGGCACAGGGTCAAGACTGATTTGCATATGGCTGGGTCCAAACTGGGGTGGCGTAGTGGGCAAAAGAACGATGGATTTAACCCAGATCTTTTGACTGGGGGAGAATGTTTGCATTGTCAGCATTCCGTCCATCATTTGTTTGCTGTAACAATGGTCTTAGGGATGACCTCAAGGACATTCTAGCACACAAAGTAGAGCCTCCTAATGACTGCTCAGAGTTTATCAACCTAGTCATGAAACTAGATAATCGATTGGGAGAACGGAAAGGTGAACGTTCTCAGGGGATAGTCTGTATTTGTTGTAAAAACAGAAAAGAAAGAATCCTCCACTCCATCCCATGACAACCAAGAACCAATGCAGATCGGGGGACTCCAGGGTCCTTTATCTAAAGATGAGAAGGATCGTGGGTGGAAATTAAATCGCTGCCTTTATTGTGGCATGTCAGGGCATGTCGTCCGCGATTGTCCGACAAAGCCAAGGTCTACCAAAAAGATGATAGGAGTGGTGGAAGCAGATTCTGTCAAGTGGCCCATAAGGACATTGTCGTCTTCACTAAGTTAGCATGAGCACATTGCAGCTTGCCTGCTGCTTTGCACACGTTACCAACATGTCTTTATTTTTGGCAATATTTTCTATGGCTGCTTTCACATGAGAACTCATCACTGTGTTCACTCTCTGCATGTTCCTGGGATTTTGACTGAACATTATGTGCAAGGTCGAACAACAATGCCCCTTGTTATTTTGTTCTTGCCAGGCCTTAGCTCTTAGACAAAACATACCGATGCAACTGTTGTTTGGACAACGTACTTTGGTTTTTAGTGGGATACACGAATAGGTAGCACACACTTAGAGAGGGACCTTTCCAGGGAGAAAAGTGAGACAGCACATATGATGTAGATCTACCATCTATAGGCTAATGTATGGGGTCTGCTGACAAAGCCCAGAGATCTTCTATTATATATTAATACTTCTTCTTAGCAAGAAGAGGAAGGTTAGGCTCTATAGTCTTTTCTTCTGATGATGACATCTCCCTTCATAATATGGACTAGCTGCTATGCTGACTGTATTGGTACTATGCATTTTCCTGCTTGTTGTGGCACGTATACTGCATGTTAGGGCACATTAGTTAACCCCTTCGGTGCTCAGGAGGGCCCCGGCCGTCCGACGTCACAGTGGGCGTGGGCGGAGGACGGCCAGGGGCCGTCTGAAACACGCCCACTCATTAATTCTCCCGCACAGCGGGAGAATTTGCGCAGCGCCGAAGGGGTTAAAATAAATATTTTAGACTGTTTTGTGTCTCTGTCAAATCTTATTGTGGACAAATACAAGAGTGCAAGCGAAAGGGTGTGTCTTGTTACCGCGATTCCTGAGAGACCTGGGCGTGTTGTGTTCTGGGGTGTCTAATCATTTGTTTCTCTGTGAGTGAGTCGGAGAGCAAGTGAGACACTATAGCTAGTCAGTCCTGGGCTCATGGGTACTAAGATGCTAGGATGACTCAGTCCCTATACACCAAGGTCCTATAATCCTGCACACAGTTCAGTGTTTGTGCAGAAACCCTGCAACAATTCTATTGACTCTTCCCAGTTGGAAAACTCTGACGCTCGATCAAGACCGAGACTGACTTATCGAGCTCCAAAGAACATGTGGTCTCACAGTATTTAGCAAACACTACAAGTATTGTACCAAGACACCTTACCATCATAGTGACATAGATATTGTCTAATCAGGGAAGAAAAGTTATTCCCATACAATTGTATTCCAGTGCCACTGGCAATTTCTTAGACCTTTGCTTAGCCAGTACATTAGAATCATCACAATAAAAAAGACACTCCTGAACCCATGAGACCTATGGATGGCTCGGAATTGTCCTCAGGGCTCATCAGGTATTAGACCACACCGCTTACCATGGTATGCCAAGTGGGCATACAAAACAAATATAGTTTGACTTAATTGACACCCCTGTCTTTGTGGCACTATTGGATGTTCCATGGTTACTGCAACACAACCCAAAGATAGATTGTGTCTTGAGAAAAGTGGCCCTTGATTATAAAAACTGTTGGCATTCGTGCTGCCAGGAGGTGCCGAACCTAATCATACCTTTGAATTGGGCCTCCACTCTCCTAGTCACAAGATCTGATGTACTGGATTTAACTGAACCCTATCATGATTTTCAAGATGTCTTTTGCGAACAAAAGGCTACCCAGTTGCCAACCCATAGGTTATATGACTGCCAGAAAGATTTAATCCCAGGGGCGACCCTACCATGTAGTAGAGTTTACGGACTTTCTGAGCCCAAAACTCCCTATCTGCGCAAATAGCCTGACAATCTTTTGGCCAAAAGGATTCATCTGCCACTGAACCTCTCCAGTGTCATCTCCATTATTTTTTTTGCCAAAAGAAAAATGGCACACTACGCACCTGCATTGATTATCACACGGTGAACAAAGCAACTGTAAAGAATCGTTATCCTTTGCCTCTCATACCCATCATACTGGACCAAGTACGTCAGTCCTCCATCTACATGACACTAGGCTTGGGGGGGGCTGCCATTTAATCAGGGTCATGGACGGGGACGAGTGAAAAACGGCTTTCCGAACAAAGTTAGGACTGTTTGAGTACACTGTAATGCCCTTCAGTCTGTGCAAGTGCTGTAGGAATTCCTGGATGTCTGTGTACTTGTGTACATAGATGACATTTTGATCTAATCAACTAGTGAAGAAGAGCACATATGTCATATACTAGCAGTCATTCAGCGGCTTCGCGAACATCACTTGTTCGCCAAAGATGAGAAGTACGTTTTCCATGCCGTGACCACTGAATTCTTAGGCTACATCATTTCTCCTGATGGTATCTCCATGGACAGTACAAAGGTAAAGGCCATACTAAACTGGGAGGCCTCGATGGCAGTTAATGAAATCCAAAGGTTTTGGACTTTACTAATTTTAACAGACGGTTTATTCCCCAGTTTTCAGAGGTTGCTTTTCAGAAACTAAAAAGGGGATTCACTAAAGCACCCATTTTACACCACCCAGACCCCTCTCAACCATTCTTTGTGGAGGCAGATACATCTCAAGTGGTGGTAGGGGGTGTGTTATCCCAAAGGGATCCTTATTTGGGCCGTTTCCATCCGGTGACCTATTTTTCCAAGAAACTCTTACCGGCAGAACAAATAAATTACACTGTGGCTGAAAGGGAACTTTTGCCCTTTAAGTTAGCCTTTCAGGAGTGGTGGCACCATTTATTAGGGGCCAGGCATACAATCACCATTTACACCGATCACCGCAATTCACAATTCTTTCAAGCAACCAAGGCCTTGACACCAAGAAAATTATGTTGTTTACTATTCTTTAACAGGTTTGATTTCATTGTCACTTATTGACCTGGGACATCTCAGCTTAAAGCAGGCACACTATCATGCTTAGGTTTTTCCCCCATGGAGAAAGAGACAGAAACCCCCAAGAACCTTATACCACCAGAAAAGGTAATTGCTCTTTGTTCTTCACAAGAGTTTCTAGGAATGCTCAGAACACCAAATAGTAACATACCACCAACTAAAGAGATGAGCCAAAAAGATGGATTATTGTATCCTGAGGACAAACTCTTTGTCCCCACCTAAGAATTGCAAGATACTGTCCTGCATTGCAGCCACGATTCTGCCTTAACTGGACACTCGGGACAGAAGAAAAGTGTAGATCTGTGTCAAAGGAAGTTTTGGTGGCCCAACCTAGCACAAGATGTCAGAAACTACATCCAAACCTATCCAAATTGTGTTCAGTCCAAAGCTCATCATGACCCACCTACAGGTCTGCCGTGTCTGCTGCCCTTGCCCCCAACCCCATGGCATACCCTGAGAATGGAATTCATTACTGACCTTCCAGTTTTGAATGGGTATTGCATCATATGGTTAATTGTGTACTACCTAACCAAGATGGCCCATTTTTCTCTCCTAAAATACATGCCCACAGCAACAGATTTGGCAGACCTCATTATCCAGCACATTGTAGGTCTTCATGGACTACCTACTACATAAACCTCTAACCGAGGCCCTCAGTATGTGTCAAAGTTTTGGAGTAGTTACTGCTCATTCCTGGGAATTGATGCCCTTTTGTTATCTGCATACCACCCTCAAACAAATGGACAAACGGTACGGGTGAACCAGTCTAATGAGCAGATATTACAGTGCTTGATCACCAATTGGTCGACTGAATGGGACAAGGCTCTGCCCCCTTCAGAATAACTGTTACACATGGCCAAAGGAGTCTCCCCCTTTTACTGTCTCATTGGCCTTCATCCCAGATTGCTCCCCATAGAAAACACACAAACTGCAGTGAATGTTCCTTTAGTTAGGGAACACTATCAGAAGTTACACCATATAAAACACCAGGCTCAGCAAAATATTGTAGCCTACCAGAGACGAACCATAACACAAGCAGACAAACATAGGAATCCCACATCACAGTATCGACCAGTGGATCTCAGTTGGTTGTCATCCAAAATCTGCACATGGAAGCGTCCAAAAAACTGAACCCAAAATATATAGAACCTTTTTCAGCTGCAGACATCCTGAGCCCTGTCACCATGGAGCTCGCACTACCAAATGAGTACAAGATTCACCCTGTCTTCCATTTTCTCCCTACTACAATACACCTCTGCCACCTCCTCCGGTTAAGGTCGATGGGTGATGGGAATTTGAAATTGCCAGGGTTTTGGACTCCAAACGGCTTTGAAGGGTTTTACACTCTCTGTTTGCAGGGAAGGAGTACGACCCTGAGTATAACTCCTGGGAACTGGCTTCTCTTCTTAATGTGGCTGTTTCATCTCTGCCATCCATTCAAGCCCCGCCTATCAGACTGCCTTTGGGGGGAGGACTGTCAGGGAACACGCTACCACCTGTATCTTCTGTCATCATCCCCAGGGGTGCTTGAGTGCTCATGTGTTTGGGCCCCCCTCCCCTTTGCGTAGGGTGTTGTGCAGATATTCCTGATCAGGTATCATGAAACTGTATGGTGAATTAGTGCTTAGTATTGCTAAAACACTGTTACAAACATTGTTACATGCTTGTGTTTGGTGCCAGAACATTGTTACATATTTGGAGAATTTTCCAGAACATTGTTTCATTTTTAGGAACTTTGCATTAAGACCCGAGAGCCTCCATGTGTTGAATGGAGGCTCGCTTTTTAACAGTAACATTGTTGCATGAGTAGTGAGGCTGAGCACCTACAGACCTCTGTAGTAACATGCAGCTGTACAGGACCTGCTTGTACCATGTGATCGGGCAGCCATCTTGGCTTCAGGTGGGTTTAAATGTCACACCCCAACCACTGACCTTCGCTTGGCTTTGCAGTTCATGCCTGCACCGGACTTTGTGCACTCTGCGCGCACCCAGCATAGTTCCCACAAACCTCTGCTCATCTGCAACTGCTTCATGTATTATACAACTTGTTTTAACCATATTGTTTGTGTGCACACTTGATATTGTTTTGACAATTACTCACCCAGTCGAGTTAGCCTTTTTGACCAGCCCTACTTATCACAGTTCTATGCACTCTTTCAATTCAGGAAGAGAGAACTTTGCATGTTATATATATATACACATATATACATATAAGGTTGAGGGTTATCAAGGAAAAGCCTTGAGGTGATTAACAGAAGGCATACCTCTTTTAAACACTATCAGGCCCTATTTGATTTGCAATGCATGTATTTCATGTATGCTATCTTTCTCATTGTCATGAAAACATATGCACAGAAGGGAGGCTGTCCACTATGCACTCCCTAACCTCCGGGTGGACTAGGCAGCAAAATGTGGCAGTGTTCTTTCTTTCTCTTCCACTCCCCCTTCCCTTTTGGGATACCTGCTGTTACTCTCTAAATGTATGGCAGTGTTGAGAGGTGTCTCAGGAGGTTAGGAATTCTTGCGTTGCTCCTGCAAAAATACCTTTCCTTTCAGGTAAGTGGTTCCAACAATAAAAAACCTGAAATTCTGTCTTAAAATACATAAATCCTCCAGGAAAAATGGAAAAAAAGGATATCAAATTAAAAAGCATTGGTTTACTATCAACCAAAAATGATTTCCATAAAATAAATGTAAACTTTCAATGGCCATAGCACACGATCGTAGCCAAAAAACTGTAACATAAAATAAACAACTCACCCGCAAAAACACATTACGCTCCCAAAAACATATATATAACAGTTGATCATCAAAACATAACTAACAAAACTTAATCTAACAAAACATTACCATAATAGTATACAAGAATGCAAACTTGCAGACTACTGAAAAACAATAACAGTAATACATCTAAATATACAACAAATCAACAAACAGCACTATAACTACCTTCTATACTTCCCCCTTAATCCCACCTACACTCAAAGCTCTCAAAAAATTCTTAGAAAAGGACTAACCTGTTCTTGTGAAAAGCAGCACCTTAACGTGACCTGGTTCCATAAAAATAGACCAAAAATAACACAAATAGATTACAAAATAGAAGGTAGGGGTAAAAAAATGGCCACTAAATGAAACAAAAAAAAGACTATCTCCCCATAGAAATGAATGGGAAATATTGTAAAAATGTTGAATAAATGTATAGAAAAATATTTAAAAATACTAAACGTACAACATGTCAAAATATGTTATTACGTAATGTTTAACATGTATAAACTATGAATGAAATAATAGTATAAAATATATACCATTATTTCATAAATACTTAAAAAAAACATAAGACGAAACAATATTGAAAATACGTATATTTACAAAGTTAAGACATGATAATAAACTGTTAATGTTAAATAAAAGTTGAAAATGTACAAACGTATAATACTATATATAGATGTTGGAAGGTGGTTTATAGGAAGTGGTAGGTAGGCACCTAACACCAGCAACAAAGCAACCAATATGGTACTTGGTCCTAAATAGGGTCTAAATAAATTAGTCTCTTGCTCAACACTTGGTAGCTGACACTGAGCAATTAGGCTTAATAGCTCCACTTCTGAACATCTGGACATGCTCGACTGGGACAAAGTCAAAGTTTGAGGCCACCCCGCTGGAGCCCTGCTCGTAGGCCTTGGTCAAAATTTGAGCTTCAGATTTTGAAACTTTTCTGGAGCTTTTTCCACGGGGGCCATTGCTGTTCTCCACCAGTCCAGATTCAGTGAGGGTTCACCGGCTTGACTTTCAGGGATCTCCCGGTCAAACTCTGGAGGTCGGACCTCCAAAGCTCTTTAGCGGGAAGAACCTGGAATCCGGGCCGGGTCGTGGTTTAAGGTGGCGAGCTTGGCTCTCGAGGTCGGGTCGGCCACCTCCTGGACATTTTCCAAAAAGTTTCTCAAACTTTCCCAAACTTCTGGAGGTCCCTCCAGAAGGTCTCATTGTGTGTCAAAAACATAGGTCCAAGGGTCTGGAATCTCCTAGATGGTCCTTGGCAGGCCTGGACTTTACTTCCCACAATGCACTTGGTCAACCCCTTAAAACTCCATTGGATGCACTCCAGGAGGGGGACTCTGGCTGGAGAAGGGTCAGTTAAGCTCTGTTAATGTGTAGCTGCAGGGAGTCCAGTCCTTGCTCCTCTAGAAGCAAGGCATAGTCCTCAGAGCTAAAGTCCCATACAGTGCACCAGGTGCAGTCTTCACCAGACAGGCCCTAGGGTGCGGATCAGGATTCCAGCAGGACAATCCTCCTTCTTCTTGTAGTTTCAGGCAGAAGAACTAAGAAGCTCTGCACCTCTCACATATTTATCCAGTATTCTCTGGCAACAAACAGGGTGGCACCCCTGTCCAATGAGGCGCAGGGCAACATTCCAAAGCATGACAACTTCCTCCAAAGTATGGCATAGTTCTGTCCCAGAAAGCATTATTCCCTGAAAATCCATCATGGTTGAAATTTCAGCAAAGCAGCAAGAGCTAAATAAACCAAACTCAGAGTATGGCTTATTTCCATAAACTCCCCCCAATCACATCTGGGAATTCCTTCCTTAAGCCACCCATCTGGCAGGGAGAGGGCCTGGCCCTGGCTGATAGGCTTGCTTGACCTGTTCTTCCTTTGAAGCTGATGCTTTATGGCCCAACCCCCGCACTGGCATTCCTGTGCCCCACAGAGCTCTCTTCATCAGGTAGCCTCTGACTGGCCAGGCCACTTGTCACCTAATCAAGGCACCCTGGCTAATCCCCTTAGGGCTGACCTATCAGGGAAGAGTGCTAGAGGCTGGATTTTGGCATACCGAAAACAAAATCTTATAACTTCTTTTCTGTACAAGTTATGATAAATTCAACAATTCTAAGTTGCTGGATTTATCAATACCATTATGTTCAGTCTTTGAATAATATTTTCACACTCTCCTAGCAAAAGTTAAGCATCCATAACATATTGCTATGAGGCCAACTATCTTCAAGAGGAAAAAATTAATTGTGCAATTTCTTCCTCACCAGGGTTTATAAAAACTCTTTTATAAAGCCCCTGCTCATATTTACAGGACTCCCACCCCTGGAGCACCTAGGAGAGACCTGTGGGGTTCCTAATATGCAAAATGTATTTTGGTTATTTCACAGTGCCCACGCCACCAAAGTCAAATTTGTAGGGAATTTCCTACACTGGGGAACAATAAAATGGGAAGCTTTCACTCACCAGGGTTGAGAAAATCTCTTTTATAGGGACCCTACGTATAGTTACATGATCCCCCACCCCTGGAACACCTAGGAAAGACACAAAAAACTATGGCCACTAGGGAATGGGAATTCCCAAGTGCCGTGAGGGCTGAGAGGAAATAAGTAGTAGGAGTACGTCCTCCCGTGTCATATACTGTTCCACAATAAGTATCCTACAACCTTGTGACCACTGTCCACAAGTCTCTACAATAAATCCTGGTAAATTAGAACTGGGAAGTTTTTACACGAAGCAGTTTGTTGTAGCCCACTAGAGCGTGGGGAAGGAAACAATTCATTTTGATAATATTACCCTCACACACCCTAGTGGTGTCATGCTTCATCATCGGGTCACCCTGTCTCCTAAAAGTCAGGGTGGGCTCAACCGTGTCCCAGGGAGCTCTTGATGAGAAAAGGCCAGGGGGATTTAAAGATTAAAAATCCTCAGTCAGGTCCCAGTATCCCTTTATTTATGGACCTGTCTGGGATATTAAAATGTAAAACAAAAATGGGGTCAATGGGAATTTAATAGTCTTATGACCCTAGTGCCAACATGTTTCAGTCCTTTTATTGGCCAGAAAGGTCCTGGACTTTCTTCAGGGCTAGAACAAGGGTTATCCTCCCTGGATAAAGCGGAAAGGAGACTCCCTATTCTGCTTTTAGAACATAAGGGCAGATAGCTGCTCCCTAGAAAGATACAAACATTATTGTGTCTTTTACAGTATTCTTCACTCCATCCCACTTTAGGAGAGTGTATATGTCACTGAGGACTCAAGGATCTAGGGGGTAGCCCTGTAGTCAAAAAACCATCAAATGTCCTGCCCCGCGGCCATACCTAATGGGTCCGAGTCAGCTTTATCCAGGGAGGATAACCCTTGTTCTAGCCTTGAAGAAAGTCCAGGAGCTTTCTGGCCAATAAAAGGACTGAAACATGTTGGCACTAGGGTCATAGGACCATTAAATTCCCATTGACCCCATTTTTGTTTTACATTTTAATATCCCAGACAGGTCCATAAATAAAGGGATACTGGGACCTGACTGAGGATTTTTAATCTTTAAATCCCCCTGGCCTTTTCTCATCAAGAGCTCCCTGGGACACGGTTGAGCCCACCCTGACTTTTAGGAGACAGGGTGACCCGATGATGAAGCATGACACCACTAGGGTGTGTGAGGGTAATATTATCAAAAGGAATTGTTTCCTTCCCCACGCTCTAGTGGGCTACAACAAACTGCTTCGTGTAAAAACTTCCCAGTTCTAATTTACCAGGATTTATTGTAGGGACTTGTGGACATTGGTCACAAGGTTGTAGGATACTTATTGTGGAACACACCTAGGAAAGAACCACAATGTAAAAATAAGGTAGATTATCTCTTTTAAAATGCCCGTACCACCAAAGTTGAGTTTGCAGTGAATTGTACTTTTAAAAGCACTGCTGCAACACAGGGCTGCTTTTAAAATGACCTCAGGCTCTCAACAGCGCACACATGCAAGTGCACCGAAGGCTGCAGGCCTCTTAGCTGCCATGCCCTATTATATATTAGGGAATTATAGGTAGTTTTCATTCCCTGGCCCTATTATCTACTAGGGACTTATAGGGTAGGTCATGCCAATTATAACTGTACCTCAATGTATGTGTTTGTGTTTAAAATAGCACTGGCCCTGGGCCTGATTAGAAGTGCCCAGGACACAGTCAGAGTCAGCTACCATCAGCTCCATTGAGTATCAAATAATGGGGGTGAACAGGCAAAAAAGGGTGACTTTCTAACAATATAAATAATTTACATATTTATTAATAAAAAAGTTAAAATAAATGTTTTATTTACTTAATTTTATAGAAATGTTTTTTTAGTTTTTGACTTTCAATAAAGATAATTAAAAATGACAAAATCTGCAATTAATAACGTTTGAAAAAATAAATATTAGGTAGAAATGTATGGCACGTCTTTATTACATTAAAAAATTTAATTAACCCCTTGTATGAGTGTCGGCTCTCACAAGTGTGCGCGTCCTCCTCTGGCCAACACTGGAGAGAACTAAAAAGGATCCTCCAATGCAAAGCACCGGAGGATTCCTTTTTTCTCCTGTTCCCTTTTTTCTTGGGGAGACACAGAATCACTACCAGGCCTCTTCATGCCCCCTCCCACCTATTTGTGACATTGGCGCACCACGAGACGCGCTGATGTCACATTTTCCCCACCACAGCAGACAGGAGGAGCAGGTAAGCATCCTCTCCCACTTCGGTGGGAAAATAATTGCCAAAAAGTCCTCCCCAGCTTTCAGGCCTCATTTGACAGGGGAGAGTCTATTCTTTCAAACAAGGCCTTCCTGAAATGTTTTTCTGGCTGTAGATCATGGCTGCAATGCAATTCACTGCCAGAAAACCCCACAAGACACCAGGGATATTAGTTTGGGGGTCAGCACTCGCGTTAACGGGCCGATCCCCAGCCGGGAGCAATTTAAAAAAAAATGCTATCTGTCCCCTGGGGGCGCGATTGCGCCCCCACAAAAAATACATAATGTATAGGGGGGGTCAGCCCTCGTTGAAATGGCTGGCAGTGTGTGTGGACTGGCGCTTGGCTGGCTGTGTGTGTGGACTGGCACTTGGCTGGTGATGTGTGTGAACTGGGGCTTGGCTGGTGCCATGTGTGGACTGGTGGGCTGGTGCCGTGTGTGGACTGGGGCTTGGCTGGTGGTGTTCATGGACTGATGCTTGCCTGGGCATGTGGAAGGACTGGCACTTGCCTTGCGGTGTGGTGGACTGGCGCTTGGCTGGAAGTGTGTATGTAGTGGTGTTTGTCCGGCGGTGGTCATGGACTGGTGCTTGGCTGGTTTGCATGTAGTGGTATTTGGCTGCCATTGTGTTTGGACTTACGCTTGGCTGACAGTGTGTGTGGACTGATGCTTGCCTGGCTGTGTGCATGGACCTTTGCTTTGCTGGTGGTGTGTGTTGATTGGCATTTGGCTGGTGGTGTGTATGGCTGGCTGTGTATGTGGACTAGTGCTTGGCTGGTGGTGTATGAAGAGTGGCACTTAGCTGGCAGTGTGCATGAACTGATGCTTAGCTGGCAGTGTGCGTGGGCTGGTGGTGTGTTGGTGATTGATAGCCAGTATGTGTTTTGACTTGCTTGAGGTGCGTTTGTCAGTTGTCTGATGTTTGTGTGCTTGGTGGTGTGATTGGTGTATTGGTCCTATTGGCATATGAGAGTGATGGGCCCTTGAACAGCACTGTTTGTAAATGTAAGTATTGTACTGTGTTGGGCCAGCAGCTGGCAGTGTTAATGGTTTTATGTGTGAAGCGCATAAAAGGCATGTGAATGGACTGTAAAGTGGTAGGTGCCTTGCCGTGACTTTACAGCTTGCAAGCTATAGATCAGTGGTTCTCTGATATGATGTGAAATTATTACCTATGACATTTAGCGGATTTTATTTTGTAAAGTCATTGGTGAATAAGGATTTTTTTATGATCTATTTACTTACCCTCGTGCCAAATCCAACTGGTATGCCTGTGCTTGACTAGTGAGGTTTATTTGCTTTTTACCTTCAGTGCATACTCTCTCTGTAATGAACACCTTCTTCCCACACATGTTTTTGAAAACTGGTCACTAAGGGAATAGTATGTGGTATGTTTTCTGTGGATCCCACAAGGTCTACTTACTCAGAAGCCTTGTAAATTTGATTAATTGAAAAAAACATATTTTTCCTCACCTTTCAGCGTTGGACAGTTATGGAATGATGGGCCGGCACCAATTTCCTATCATCGAGCATTCCCCCAGGACTCCTGATAAAATGCTACCTCACTTGTGTGGGTGGGCAAGGTGCCTGTGACGGGAAGTGCCCAAAACGAATTGTTATCACAAAACGTCCTGGTTTTTCAAAGGGGGAGCACTTGCTTTTTTAGACCCGACCTCAGTGGCCATCAAGGAAAACCTACTAATCCCAGAAAAATCTAAAGACTAGACACCCGGGGAAGACCAGGGGCGTGTGGCTTGCGTGAATCCAAAGCAAACACAAGGAGATGATGGACAGAGCGCTGAAACTTTTCAGACACTCACCCCCAGTCACAGATCTGGGTTGAATCCGTCATCATTCTTTAGCTCACTTCGCCACCCCAGTTCAGACACAGCTATATGCAAATCAGTCTTGACCCTGTGCCTCATGGGAACAGTCCAGCCCGAACTGCCAAGCCATATCCTCCCTAGACCGGAAACAAGCATCCTGGGACCGGTTTCAGGCTAACAGCCCTCATCAGCCAAGCTAGCTTGAATCCAGTGGCAAAGTGAGCAAGGGACCCACGTCTGGGCATACCCTGCCAACTTAGGGCGAACAAAGCAAACACAAGGAGATGATGGACGGAGCGCTGAAACTTTTCAGACACTCACCCCCAGTCACAGATCTGGGTTGAATCCGTCATCATTCTTTAGCTCACTTCGCCACCCCAGTTCAGACACAGCTATATGCAAATCAGTCTTGACCCTGTGCCTCAGGGGAACAGTCCAGCCCGAACTGCCAAGCCATATCCTCCATGGACCGGAAACAAGCATCCTGGGACCGGTTTCAGGCTAATAGCCCTCATCAGCCAAGCTAGCTTGAATCCAGTGGCAAAGTGAGCAAGGGACCCACGTCTGGGCATACCCTGCCAACTTAGGGCGAACAAAGCAAACACAAGGAGATGATGGACGGAGCGCTGAAACTTTTCAGACACTCACCCCCAGTCACAGATCTGGGTTGAATCCGTAATCATTCTTTAGCTCACTTCGCCACCCCAGTTCAGACACAGCTATATGCAAATCAGTCTTGACCCTGTGCCTCATGGGAACAGTCCAGCCCGAACTGCAAAGCCATATCCTCCCTGGACCGGAAACAAGCATCCTGGGACCGGTTTCAGGCTAACGGCCCTCATCAGCAAAGCTAGCTTGAATCCAGTGGCAAAGTGAGCAAGGGACCCACGTCTGGGCATACCCTGCCAACTTAGGGCGAACAAAGCAAACACAAGGAGATGATGGACGGAGCGCTCAAACTTTTCAGACACTCACCCCCAGTCACAGATCTGGGTTGAATCCGTCATCATTCTTTAGCTCACTTCGCCACCCCAGTTCAGACACAGCTATATGCAAATCAGTCTTGACCCTGTGCCTCAGGGGAACAGTCCAGCCCGAACTGCCAAGCCATATCCTCCCTGGACCGGAAACAAGCATCCTGGGACCGGTTTCAGGCTAATAGCCCTCATCAGCCAAGCTAGCTTGAATCCAGTGGCAAAGTGAGCAAGGGACCCACGTCTGGGCATACCCTGCAACTTAGGGCGAACAAAGCAAACACAAGGAGATGATGGACGGAGCGCTGAAACTTTTCAGACACTCACCCCCAGTCACAGATCTGGGTTGAATCCGTCATCATTCTTTAGCTCACTTCGCCACGCCAGTTCAGACACAGCTATATGCAAATCAGTCTTGACCCTGTGCCTCATGGGAACAGTCCAGCCCGAACTGCCAAGCCATATCCTCCCTGGACCGGAAACAAGCATCCTGGGACCGGTTTCAGGCTAACAGCCCTCATCAGCCAAGCTAGCTTGAATCCAGTGGCAAAGTGAGCAAGGAACCCACGTCTGGGCATACCCTGCCAACTTAGGGCGAACAAAGCAAACACAAGGAGATGATGGACGGAGCGCTGAAACTTTTCAGACACTCACCCCCAGTCACAGATCTGGGTTGAATCCGTCATCATTCTTTAGCTCACTTCGCCACCCCAGTTCAGACACAGCTATATGCAAATGAGTCTTGACCCTGTGCCTCATGGGAACAGTCCAGCCCGAACTGCCAAGCCATATCCTCCCTGGACCGGAAACAAGCATCCTGGGACCGGTTTCAGGCTAACAGCCCTCATCAGCCAAGCTAGCTTGAATCCAGTGGCAAAGTGAGCAAGGGACCCACGTCTGGGCATACCCTGCCAACTTAGGGCGAACAAAGCAAACACAAGGAGATGATGGAAGGAGCGCTGAAACTTTTCAGACACTCACCCCCAGTCACAGATCTGGGTTGAATCCGTCATCATTCTTTAGCTCACTTCGCCACCCCAGTTCAGACACAGCTATATGCAAATCAGTCTTGACCCTGTGCCTCATGGGAACAGTCCAGCCCGAACTGCCAAGCCATATCCTCCGTGGACCGGAAACAAGCATCCTGGGACCGGTTTCAGGCTAACAGCCCTCATCAGCCAAGCTAGCTTGAATCCAGTGGCAAAGTGAGCAAGGGACCCACGTCTGGGCATACCCTGCCAACTTAGGGCGAACAAAGCAAACACAAGGAGATGATGGACGGAGCGCTGAAACTTTTCAGACACTCACCCCCAGTCACAGATCTGGGTTGAATCCGTCATCATTCTTTAGCTCACTTTGCCACCCCAGTTCAGACACAGCTATATGCAAATCAGTCTTGACCCTGTGCCTCATGGGAACAGTCCAGCCCGAACTGCCAAGCCATATCCTCCCTGGACCGGAAACAAGCATCCTGGGACCGGTTTCAGGCTAACAGCCCTCATCAGCCAAGCTAGCTTGAATCCAGTGGCAAAGTGAGCAAGGGACCCACGTCTGGGCATACCCTGCCAACTTAGGGCGAACAAAGCAAACACAAGGAGATGATGGACGGAGCGCTGAAACTTTTCAGACACTCACCCCCAGTCACAGATCTGGGTTGAATCCGTCATCATTCTTTAGCTCACTTCGCCACCCCAGTTCAGACACAGCTATATGCAAATCAGTCTTGACCCTGTGCCTCATGGGAACAGTCCAGCCCGAACTGCCAAGCCATATCCTCCCTGGACCGGAAACAAGCATCCTGGGACCGGTTTCAGGCTAACAGCCCTCATCAGCCAAGCTAGCTTGAATCCAGTGGCAAAGTGAGCAAGGGACCCACGTCTGGGCATACCCTGCCAACTTAGGGCGAACAAAGCAAACACAAGGAGATGATGGACGGAGCGCTGAAACTTTTCAGACACTCACCCCCAGTCACAGATCTGGGTTGAATCCGTCATCATTCTTTAGCTCACTTCGCCACCCCAGTTCAGACACAGCTATATGCAAATCAGTCTTGACCCTGTGCCTCATGGGAACAGTCCAGCCCGAACTGCCAAGCCATATCCTCCCTGGACCGGAAACAAGCATCCTGGGACCGGTTTCAGGCTATCAGCCCTCATCAGCCAAGCTAGCTTGAATCCAGTGGCAAAGTGAGCAAGGGACCCACGTCTGGGCATACCCTGCCAACTTAGGGCGAACAAAGCAAACACAAGGAGATGATGGACGGAGCGCTGAAACTTTTCAGACACTCACCCCCAGTCACAGATCTGGGTTGAATCCGTCATCATTCTTTAGCTCACTTCGCCATCCCCAACATTTTCTTACCCTGAATTGCATGCAAAGTCAAATGTATGTGAAAAGTCACATTTTCCTCACATTCCTGTTTGGGAAAGTTGTAGGTTCAAAGGGCCATTACAAATTTCCTACTACCTAACGTTTCCCCAGGTCTCTCAACAAAAATGGTACCTCACTTGTGAGGGTGGACCAAGTGCCCACAACAGGTAAGGGTCCAAACCGTTTTGTGAATACATCAAAATTATCTATCATAAAACTACCTAGTTTTGCAAGGGGGAAACTGCGTTTTTGGTCTCGGCAGCCATTTAGGGAAAACTACTAACCCCAAACATTTCTGAAAACTAGACACAAAGGGGAGTCCACGGTGGTGTAGGTTGCATGAATCCCACAACTTTCCAACACAGAAATATGAGAAAACTGTGACTTTTTAGTTAAATTTGAGGTTTGCATGGGATTCTGGGTAAGAAAACTTTGGGGGATCAATGCAAGCCACACCTCCCTTGACTCCCTCAGATGTCTAGTTTTTAGAAATGTCTAGGCTTGGGAGGTTTCTATAGATGGCCGCCAAGTCTGGGACCAAAAACTCAGGTCCCAGATCCCTTTGCAAAACCAGGTTGTTTTGTGATAGATCATTTTGATGTCTCCACAGTACGTTTTTGACCCTTCCCGGTCGTGGGCACTTGGTCCACACACACAAGTGAGGTAGAATTTTTATTGGGAGGCCTGGGGGAATACTGGGTGGGGGGAAACTTGTGCCGGCCCAGTGACCCCACAACTTTCCCACAGAGAAATGTGAGAACAATGTGAATTTTTAGGTAAATTTGAGTTTACAGGTGATTCTGAGTAAGAAAATTTTGGGAGATCCATGCAAGCTACACCTCCCTGGACTCCATCGGGTGTCTAGTTTTGAGAAATGTCTGGGCTTGGTAGATTTCCCTATATGACCACTGAGCCTGGGACCAAAAATGCAGGTGCCTTCCTTGCAGAACCAGGTTGTTTTGTGCTAGAAAATGTTGATGACTCCACAATGTTTTGGGCCCTTCCATGTTGCAGGCACTTGTCCCACCCACACAAGTGAAGTAGCATTTTTATTGGGAGACCTGGGTGATCACTGGGTGATGAAAAATCTGTGGCTCCTTGCAGATTACAGGATTCTTTCTCATAGAAATGCAAGGAAAATGTGTTTTTAGGCAAAGTTTTAGCTTTGCACAGGATTCAGAGTATAAAGAAAGCCTGGTGGGAGCCACACAAGTCACCCCACCGTGGACTCCCCCAGGTGTCCAGTTTTCAAAAATGTGCTGGGGGCATATTATCATGAACGGCGTTAAAATTATCGCCGGTTTAGCTGCAGAAAACTGCCGCTAAAGCGGCGATAATGGGCTTGATAATATGCCCTGGAGAATTCCAATAAAAGCCCATGTTCACACCAGAACATGGACTTCTATTGGAATTCTCAAAGGCATATTATCAAGCCCATTATCGCCGCTTTAGCGGCAGTTTTCTGCCGCTAAACCGACGATAATTTTTAACGCCGTTCTTGATAATATGCCCCGTGCTGGTTTGGTAGGTTTCCCTAGATGCCAGCTGAGCTGGGGCCCAAAATCTGTTTGTGACGGAGTATTCCCCTCCACCAGGATCCACATTAGGCCCATGTTTTATTCAGTGGAAAAATGTATTATCTCTACGTTGCGTTCGGCTCCCTTTTGTATTGCGGCCCCCTGCCTAACCACACAAGTGAGGCACAGTTTTTCTCAGAAGACTTAAGGAAACACTGGTTGGTAGGAAATTTGTGAACTGCCTGCAAGTTCCAGCACTTTTCCTCAGAGAAATGCAAGGAAAATGTGTTTTTTAGGCAAAGTTTGAACTTTGCATGGGATTCTTGGTAAAAAGACCTCGACAGACCCACGCAACTCACCCCACTCTGTATTCCCCCAAGTGTAAATCATCCACTTGCATTCTGCTGGGTGAAATATGATGTCTCCATGGTCACATTTTGGGGTGTTTTGTGTCGCTGGCGCAAGGCCCAGCCACACAAGTGGGGTACTATTTTTATTTGGAGACATGTGAGAATAGAGAATAGTAGAACATTTGTTATTGCCAACTGAATATCTCTACATTTGTGCCTTTCAAATGTAAACAAGTGTGTAACACAGAAGACATTTTACGAAATGACCTCTGAAACAAATGCCAGTGTGGGTACCCATGAATTCAGAGATGTACAAACAACCACTACTCCTAAACTCAGTATCTGGCATATATTTCAGAAATACAGAGTTTTCCATAATGTCCTTTTTCCATTCTTTATAATTTACCATATGAATTGCTATATAGTTGGTACACAATGAAAAACCATTGTAAGGTGTGGCTCGCTGTTGGCTCCAGGTACCTTGGGTTCTTAGAGGACCTACAAGCCCTATATATCCCCACAACCAGAAGAGTCGAGTGGACATAATGGTATATTGCTTTAAAAAAATCTGCCATAGTAAGAAGAAGGTACATATGAAAATGTAGACACAAATGGCCCTTTTTTCAACTCAATATTCTTTTAGTTTAACTGTTACTTTTTATAGGAAAACCTTGAAGAATCTACACAAATGACCTCTTACTAAATTTAGATTTTTACCTAGTTTTCAGAAATGTATAGCTTTCTGGGATACGTCATGAGTTTCATATCTGATTCCACCACAAAGTGGAAGGAGATTGAAAGCACAAGAAATAGGAAAAATGGGATATCTCCCAGTAAAATGCCAAACACTGTGCAAAAAAATGTGGTTTCTTTTAAGAAGAGGCAATCGCAGTTATCTTCTTTAAGTAAAGGGCTTTATTGAGTATAAGAGCAGTAACCCCCAGCAGCCGTTCCTCCTGAAGCAAGTCCACCACTGACCCTGGATTCCACAGTCCAGAATCCAGTGACAGAAGCGTGCAGTTGCTAAGATCCGGTTGCCAGGAGAATAGAACTAAACATTACAACTTATCAAGTACATAGGATATAACATATATCCTCTTTCATTAAATTACAACAAGCAAATAGAACATATTATTTTTATTTAAGAAACACATCTATTAATCGCATATATAATCTTGAAATTTTTTTGGTGGTACCCTTGAACGAGTATTGAGATTGCTTCTGGAGAATTTACACAATTGGTCATCTACAACAGGTTTGATTTTTAACCACTCCTGAACTTCCACATCGCTGCAAATAGCAACACGTTTGGAATTCCACCATCTTCCATCAGAAAGTTTAAGAAAATCGCCTTTAACCACAGAAACCTTTTTAATATCAGACAACCTGGAATTGCCTTTGCCAAAGGAAGTTCCTATGTGTACCCTCACATACATCCCTTCTTTGAACTCTCTTGGTTTCTTAACCAACTTGTCGTTGGGTCTCCGCTCATATGCTAATTGGTAGATTTCCACCTTGTTCCGTACGGCTCTCTCATCCACACTTTTTTTACCACATCTCTCCATCCACGCAGGCACTGCTATGGTACACGGAACTCTACCCTTTAATAGACAAAAGGGTATTTCACCAGATACAGAATGTGGAGTCGTTCTATAATTCCACAACATCTTTTTTACACAACTCCTCCAAAACAAATTACCATGCACGGCCATTTGGATGCACTCTCCTAAAACTCGGTTAAAGCGCTCAACCAAACCATTTCCCCTTGGGTGATTGTTAGATTTGGGGGTCTCTAGTTGGCAGAGGTATGTACCTTTGTCCAAATAGGGACCCTTGAGTCTAGTCAGGGAAAGTAGGTACACTTCTAAAATAACCCCTGCTCACCCTCTTGGTAGCTTGGCACGAGCAGACAGGCTTAGTTCAGAGGCAGTGTGTAAAGCATTTGTGAACACATACAGTAATCAAGTGACAACACTACAAATGGACACCACACAGGTTATATATTTATAAAAATAGGTATACTTTATATAGATTTATCACAAGACCATAAACGACAAAAATAATCCACCATACTGTCAAGAGTGCTTAGTTCTGATCAAAAGGCTTAATTCAAGGTTCTGTGCGAGTCGGTAGCCTCCTCTGGCTACGGCGATGTCGAGAACAAACAGAGTCTAACAAATCCAGCTGACCGCGTCGAGACGGGCCAACACAGCGTAGACAGACTCGGTCACAGTACCTTTTACTTGAAGCGGCAGGCACGGGCGTGCGAGCCGGATGGCTGTTCGTCGCGGTCGCGATGCAAAAATGGAAGCGTTGCAGGACGCGTTGTCCCTCGATGCGGTGCAGGCAGCGGCTCGTTGACGTCATCGAGATGGAGTCGGTGAGACCAGGGCCGTGCGTTGCAGGGCGAGACGGTGCTTCGATGCGGTGCTGGCAGGTTGCGGTGCGGCGACGGAGCCGGATTCAGGAGCTGGCGTCGATCAGTCCGGACAGCGGTGCGAGTCGGGCGGTGCGTCGCAAAGCGTGCGAGCGGTGCCCAACTCCGGTGCGGTCACAGGACTCGAACTCAGCAGCAGTGACCGTGTCGGTCGGACCAGTTCGATTCGGCGTAGCGAAGCGTTGCAGGACGCGTTGTCCCTCGATGCGGTGCAGGCAGCGGCTCGTTGACGGAGTCGGTGAGACCAGGGCCGTGCGTTGCAGGGCGAGACAGTGCTTCGATGCGGTGCTTACAGGACACCGAGTCGGTCGTGAGAGTCGGTCACAGCTCCCTACCTCTGCAGCCACTGAAACAGAGTTTCCAGCAGCAATTCACAAAGGGGTGAAGTCCAATGGTCCTGGGACTTCGGTCAGGGGGCAAGCTCTCTTCCAAGCCCTTGGAGATCCTTCACAAGTTGATGAAAGTCACAGCAAAGCAAAAGTTCCTTTCTCCTTTCTTTGGCAGTCAGGCAAACCACTGCAGGCCAATCCCCCAAGCAGCACTTCAGGCTTAGGGATAGTCTCTCCTCAGTTTCTTCTTGGTTCCGCTCCTCAGCAAAGGTTTCTTCTTGTTCCCAAAAGTGATCTAATTTTCCTGGGGTCTGGGTGCCCCTCTTATACCCTGATTCTCTTTGTTCTCTGGAGGCAGAGAGGCCTCTGCCTAGTCCAAAACCAGTTCTGGTCAGTTCTGGAGCACTTTGTTTTTCTGACTCCTTCTTTCCTTTCAGAATGTGGGGCAGAGTGCTCAGCCGCCCGGCAGGAGGTGGAGCCAGCATTGTGGAAGGCAGGCACAGCCCTATTCAGACCCAGGTGCAGCTCCTCCCTCCACTCTGGATGCAGATCTTTCTATTCAGCCCTGCGCTGACTCACCCTGACTCCTGTAGCCACCCCCAGCCCCTGTCACTCAATCTCCAGACAAGGAATACACAACCTAGCAGAGGCAGGCTTGGATAGTTAGGCAAGAAAATACCCACTTTCTAAAAGTGGTATTTTCAAACACAGAATGTTAAAACCAACTTCACTAAAAGATGTATTTTATCATCCTGAGTTCAGGCATACTAAATTCGTTTTTCTACCATGTTCCCTGGGTCAGTTCTGACTATAAGGTGTAATAGTCAGTCTGCCCATTCTGGCCTATGGGGAGCAGGTAGCCTTGCAATAGTGAAAAACGAAAATGGCTGTAATTCACTATTAGGACATGCCACACACACCAGGGCATGTCCTACCTTATACTTACAATGCACCCTGCCCTAGGGCCTACTTTAGGGGTGACCAACATGCAGTAAAGGGAAGGTTTAGGGACTGGTAAGTGGGTGTACTCACCAAGTCGACATGGCAGCCCTAGGCTGCACACAGGCTCTGCGATGGCAGGCCTGAGACACACTTTACAAGCTGCTTCTGTGGGTGGCACAACCCGTGCTGCAAGCCCACCAGCAGCATTGGATTTACACGCCCTGGGCACACTGAGTGCACTGTACTAGGGACTGACAAGTAAACCAATCATCCAATCATGGAGTCACTAATACATATAGCAATTAACGATAGGGAGCACTTGCACTTTGGCACTGATTAGCAGCGGCAAAGTGCCCATGAACATCTAGTCCAGCAAAACATATCGGCAACAGTGGAGGCATTACGAAAAAATGGAAGGGAGACCCACGCCAAGGATGCCAGGTCTAACACGTGTCCCCTCCAGCTGAAATGTGGGGAGAACTATCCTACCCCTAGGGAGTTCTCATCGCTAAGGCGGAAAAATCTGGACAGTCCATCAGCATTGGCGTGTTCTGTACCAGGGCGGTGTTCCACCGTAAAGTCCATCCCCTGTAGGGAAATGGACCACCTCAACAGCTTTGGATTCTCACCCCTCATCTGCATCAACCATCTGAGGGGCCTGTGGTCTGTCTGAACCCGGAAGTGAGTCCCAAACAGGTATGGTCTCAGCTTCTTCAGTGCCCAGACCACAGCAAATGCCTCACGCTCAATAGCACTCCATCTCTGTTCCCGGGGAAGTAACCTCCTACTGAGGAAGGCTACAGGTTGGTCTAGGCCCTCCTCATTGATCTGTGATAGAACAGCCCCTACACCATGCTCTGAAGCGTCCGTCTGAACAATGAACTCATTGGAGAAGTTGGGTGCCTGGAGCACAGGCGCCGTGCACATGGCAGTCTTCAAGGTGTCAAAAGCTTTTTGACAGGCGTCAGTCCAAATCACTTTCCTGGGCTGCTTCTTGGAAGTCAGCTCTGTCAAGGGGGCAACAATGCTGCCATACCCCTTGACGAATCTCCGGAAATACCCGGTGAGTCCTAGGAAGGCTCTCACCTCTGTCTGGGTCTTGGGGGCTCCCAAGCCAGAATGGTATCAATTTTCGGTTGGAGGGGCGCCACCTGGCCGCTCCCAACCTGGTGTCCCAAGTACACCACAGAACCCTGCCCAATCTGGCACTTACTCGCCTTGATTGTGAGGCCTGCCCTCCGCAGCGCCATCAACACTTCCCAGAGGTGACGCAGATGTTCTTCCCAACTGGAACTGAACACTGCGATGTCATCCAGGTAGGCGGCACTGAAATCCTCCAGTCCAACCAACACCTGGTTGACCAACCTCTGAAAGGTGGCAGGGGCATTCTTCATCCCAAAGGGCATCACCCGGAACTGGTAGTGCCCATCTGGTGTGGAGAATGCTGACCTCTCTTTGCCCCATCAGTCAAGGCGATCTGCCAGTACCCAGACGTTAAGTCAAACGTGCTGAGGTACCGCGCAGCCCCTAACCGATCTATGAGCTCATCAGCTCTGGGGATGGGGTGGGCGTCAGTCCTGGTGACGGAATTGAGTCCCCTGTAGTCCACACAGAACCGGAGTTCTGGTGTGGCACCAGGCGCGGCAGCCTTTGGAACCAAGACCACTGGGCTGGCCCAAGGGCTGTTAGAGGACTCAATTACCCGTAGCGCAAACATCTTGGAGACCTCCTCCTTGATGCAGGCTCTGACCCTGTCAGTCACCCTGTAAGCCTTGTGCTTCACAGGAAGACTGTCCCCAGTGTCCACATCATGGACGCACCACTGAGTGACACTGGGAACCAGGGAGAACAGGTCAGGGAACTGTCCCAACAGTTGGCGACAGTCACCCTGCTGCTCAGGTGTCAGGGAGGTAGAGAGGTTTACTCCCTCCACTGATCCATCTTGCTCTCGGGCTGACAGGAGGTCAGGAAGAGGCTCGGTCTCCTCCTCCATTCCATCATCTGTAGCTAAGAGCATGCCCACTTGGGACCTCTCCAAGTGGGGCTTCAGGCGGTTCACATGCAGGACCCGCAAGGGGTTCCTGGGAGACTGCAAGTCCACCAAATAGGTAACTGGACTCTTGCGCTCCACCACCGTAAAAGGGCCGGTCCACCTGTCCTGGAGCGCACAGGGCTCCGCAGGGGCCATGACCCACACTTTCTGACCAGGCTGAAGCTCTACCAGAGTGGCATTCTGGTCGTACCACCACTTCATCTCCTCCTGGCTGGCTTCCAGATTTGCCTCAGCAAGTTCTCTGAAACGCCTAGTCTGGTTCCGGAAGGCCAGCATGTAACTGTATACATCCTGGGGAGGTTTCCTGGGAGATTGCTCCCAGCCTTCCTTGACCAAACTCAGAGGTCCTCGCACCGGGTGTCCATAGAGGAGCTCAAAGGGACTGAACCCTAGAGACTTCTGTGGCACCTCCCGGTATGCAAACAACAGGCATGGTAAGAGGACGTCCCATTTACGCCTCATGGGTTCTTCCAGACCCATAATCATGCCCTTGAGGGTCCGGTTGAATCTCTCAACCAGCCCATTTCCTTGAGGGTGGTAAGGAGTGGTGAACTTGTAAGTTACACCGCACTCCTGCCACAGGGACTTCATGTACTTGGACACGAAGTTGGTACCTCTGTCAGACACCATCTCTTGAGGGAATCCCACACGTGAGAAAATTCCCATCAGTGCCCGTCCCACCACGGGGGCCGTCACTGTCCTCAGAGGGATGGCTTCAGGGTACCGGGTGGCATGATCCACCAAGACCAGGATAAACCTGTTGCCCATGGCTGTCTTGGGGTCCAGTGGCCCCACAATGTCAATACCCACCCGTTCAAAGGGGGTGCTGACCACAGGGAATGGCTGGAGAGGAGCCTTGTGCTTCCTCCCACTCTTTCCACTTGCCTGGCAAGTCTGGCATGTCCTGCAGTGAGTGGCAGCACTCCTGCGCATCTGGGGCCAATAGAAATGGGTAACAAGCCTGTCAAAGGTCTTGTCCTGCCCCAGATGTCCCGCTAACGGTACATCATGAGCCAACCCCAGTAGGAAGGCTCTGAAGTGCTGGGGTACCACCAGCACACGGGCTGACCCAGGCTCAGCAACCTTAGGCTCTGAATACAGGAGACCATTCTCCCAGTAAACCCAATGTGATCCAGACTGATCACCTGCTGCCTGGTATGTGGCCTGTTGCCTCAGACCCACGAGAGAGGGCATGCGTTCTGCTCCTCGCAGAACTCTTCCCTGGAGGGTCCTCCTTCTTGCTGCCAATGGGTCAGCTCAGGTAGGTCCCCCAGTTCAGCTACCTGTTCCCCTGTAGGCTCCAGGGCATCCCCCTCAGGGTCTCCCTCCTCCTGGACCGTGGGAACTTCGGGGGCCGGTTTCCCGCACCCCCTGCCTCCTCTCTCTCCGGCAGGCACCTGGGCCTCCCTCTCAGGCTCCAGGTCCTCTTGAACACCTTTAGCTGCCATTGACCGGGTGGTCACACATGCCCAATCAGGCAAGCCCAACATTTCTAAATGCGCACTCCGCTCCACCTTAGCCCAAGGTGAGCTCTCCAAATCGTTCCCTAACAAACAGTCAACAGGCATGGCTGGCCTCACAGCTACTTGAAGAGTACCCGAGACCCCCCCCCACTCAAAGGGAACCTGAGCCACCTTGCAGTGACTCTCTGTGTTGTCAGCGGCAACAATGGATAGAATGCATCAGGGATAACCTGCTCTTTAGACACCAGGTGACACTTGACAGCTGTCACACTGGCTCCTGTGTCTCTCAGAGCCTCCACCCTATGGCCATTGATGGTCACCCACTGCCTGTATTTCTTAGTGTTCTCAGGCAGCGGGGTCCTAGGGACCATCTCAGAGTCTCCTAATGAGACAAGGGAAAACACTGTGGGATCCCCCCACCTTGGGCACCCAACTCCTCCCCCAGGGCTACACTAGCCAACTGCCGGGGGACTGCACTGGTGGGTGCTGGTTTTCCATACAAAGGGCAACGAGGATCGTTTGCCTTGTGGCCAGGGGCGCCACACTTGTAACACACCAGTGGTCCCTGGTGAACAGGGGGCCTGTCAGGGCCACTGGCTTCTTCTCAGGGGAGGCTGAGAACCTTTCCCTTGGTTCCCTTGGGGTTTACTTTGGGGCCCTTTATGGAACTCCTTCTGTTTACCCTTGTCCCCCCACTCTTCTGCTGGGGACCCTGCCCACCCTTGGCGGAGTCTCCCACGTGACCCTTGTGGACCCGGGTACTCACCCAGCGGTCCGCCTCCTCAGCAAGCTGCCTAGGGTTAGTCAGCTTACTATCAATCAGGTGCTGGCGTAGCTCAGGAAAACAATTACCGGACAAGTGCTCCCAGGCAATCAAATCAAAGAGCGCCTGAAAATCAGTCGCTTTGCTACCCTTTACCCAACCATCCAAGGCTCTGCAAAAGAAGGCCACATATTCAACCCAGGTACTGCTTTCAATCTTACTACAGTTCCTGAACCTTTGCCTATAAAGCTCAGGGGTCAAACCATACCTAGTCATTAAGGCATCCTTCATGTGGCTGTACGAATTATAGACTTCAGAGGGCAAATCCAACAAGGTATCCCGCCCTTCACTGAGGAACCGTCCCCACAACCCCGCTCCCCAATCCTTCTCAGGGACCCGGTGGGAAGACATGGCTACCTCATAGGCTTTGAACCACTGCCCAATGTCATCATTTTTAAAAATTCCTTAACCACATCTTTTGGAATATACACCCTAGCTTCAACAGGCACAGGCGGTACACTGCCACCAGAGGGAGTAATCTCTAAGCTCTTGGCCTTCAATTCCAACTCCCTCAAAACTTTCTCATGTTCAAACTGCATTTTCTTTTCCTCTAGGGCCAATTTCCTAGTTTGCATTTGGAATTCTAACTGCCCATTCAGCTTGAGCTTGGTCAGCTCCATTTCGTGCATCCTACTCTCTTTCCTGTCCTCCAACTCCTCTGGAGACAGTCCTCTGGCAGAAACACTGCTACCTACTGGGGAAGGTGGTCTTCTAGCCCCTAGACCCAATAGCCCCTCCAGCTGCCCTTCTGCATTCTCAGCCCCCTCCACAGGGGCACTCCTTGATTCGACCCAGGCCCTAAGCGCCTTCTGGAGGTCCTCCTTCCTGGAGAGCCCGGTCATGGACACTTTAAACTTTTTGCAGAATTGCCTGAGCTGCTTAAGGGTGTAGCATTCTAGCCTCTCTTCTTCCCAATCACACTCAACAGAGGCTACTGATGCTGGTTTCTCCATAGTGACTGAACTTGGCATTTGCAAAAATAGGAAATCCCAGAAAAAATGCTATAAAAGTATGTGGTTGCGTTTTGGTCTGCACTCACTAAGTAGTGTTCAACAATCACTGTACATGAGTCACAAATGCAAGTCCAGAATCCTCACCGCTGACCACCAATGTTAGATTTGGGGGTCTCTAGTTGGCAGAGGTATGTACCTTTGTCCAAATAGGGACCCTTGAGTCTAGTCAGGGAAAGTAGGTACACTTCTAAAATAACCCCTGCTCACCCTCTTGGTAGCTTGGCACGAGCAGACAGGCTTAGTTCAGAGGCAGTGTGTAAAGCATTTGTGAACACATACAGTAATCAAGTGACAACACTACAAATGGACACCACACAGGTTATATATTTATAAAAATAGGTATACTTTATATAGATTTATCACAAGACCATAAACGACAAAAATAATCCACAATACTGTTAAGAATACTTAGTTCTGATCAAAAAGGCTTAATTCAAGGTTCTGTGCGAGTCGGTAGCCTCCTCCGGCTACGGCGATGTCGAGAACAAACAGAGTCTAACAAATCCAGCTGACCGCGTCGAGACGGGCCAACACAGCGTAGACAGACTCGGTCACAGTACCTTTTACTTGAAGCGGAAGGCACGGGCGTGCGAGCCGGATGGCTGTTCGTCGCGGTCGCGATGCAAAAATGGAAGCGTTGCAGGACGCGTTGTCCCTCGATGCAGTGCAGGCAGCGGCTCGTTGACGTCGTCGAGACGGAGTCGGTGAGACCAGGGCCGTGCGTTGCAGGGCGAGACGGTGCTTCGATGCGGTGCTGGCAGGTTGCGGTGCGGCGACGGAGCCGGATTCAGGAGCTGGCGTCGATCAGTCCGGACAGCGGTGCGAGTCGGGCGGTGCGTCGCAAAGCGTGCGAGCGGTGCCCAACTCCGGTGCGGTCACAGGACTCGAACTCAGCAGCAGTGACCGTGTCGGTCGGACCAGTTCGATTCGGCGTAGCGAAGCGTTGCAGGACGCGTTGTCCCTCGATGCGGTGCAGGCAGCGGCTCGTTGACGGAGTCGGTGAGACCAGGGTCGTGCGTTGCAGGGCGAGACGGTGCTTCGATGCGGTGCTTACAGGACACCGAGTCGGTCGTGAGAGTCGGTCACAGCTCCCTACCTCTGCAGCCACTGAAACAGAGTTTCCAGCAGCAATTCACAAAGGGGTGAAGTCCAATGGTCCTGGGACTTCGGTCAGGGGGCAAGCTCTCTTCCAAGCCCTTGGAGATCCTTCACAAGTTGATGAAAGTCACAGCAAAGCAAAAGTTCCTTTCTCCTTTCTTTGGCAGTCAGGCAAACCACTGCAGGCCAATCCCCCAAGCAGCACTTCAGGCTTAGGGATAGTCTCTCCTCAGTTTCTTCTTGGTTCCGCTCCTCAGCAAAGGTTTCTTCTTGTTCCCAAAAGTGATCTAATTTTCCTGGGGTCTGGGTGCCCCTCTTATACCCTGATTCTCTTTGTTCTCTGGAGGCAGAGAGGCCTCTGCCTAGTCCAAAACCAGTTCTGGTCAGTTCTGGAGCACTTTGTTTTTCTGACTCCTTCTTTCCTTTCAGAATGTGGGGCAGAGTGCTCAGCCGCCCGGCAGGAGGTGGAGCCAGCATTGTGGAAGGCAGGCACAGCCCTATTCAGACCCAGGTGCAGCTCCTCCCTCCACTCTGGATGCAGATCTTTCTATTCAGCCCTGCGCTGACTCACCCTGTCTCCTGTAGCCACCCCCAGCCCCTGTCACTCAATCTCCAGACAAGGAATACACAACCTAGCAGAGGCAGGCTTGGATAGTTAGGCAAGAAAATACCCACTTTCTAAAAGTGGTATTTTCAAACACAGAATGTTAAAACCAACTTCACTAAAAGATGTATTTTATCATCCTGAGTTCAGGCATACTAAATTCGTTTTTCTACCATGTTCCCTGGGTCAGTTCTGACTATAAGGTGTAATAGTCAGTCTGCCCATTCTGGCCTTTGGGGAGCAGGTAGCCTTGCAATAGTGAAAAACGAAAATGGCTGTAATTCACTATTAGGACATGCCACACACACCAGGGCATGTCCTACCTTATACTTACAATGCACCCTGCCCTAGGGCCTACTTTAGGGGTGACCAACATGCAGTAAAGGGAAGGTTTAGGGACTGGTAAGTGGGTGTACTCACCAAGTCGACATGGCAGCCCTAGGCTGCACACAGGCTCTGCGATGGCAGGCCTGAGACACACTTTACAAGCTGCTTCTGTGGGTGGCACAACCCGTGCTGCAAGCCCACCAGCAGCATTGGATTTACACGCCCTGGGCACACTGAGTGCACTGTACTAGGGACTGACAAGTAAACCAATCATCCAATCATGGAGTCACTAATACATATAGCAATTAACGATAGGGAGCACTTGCACTTTGGCACTGATTAGCAGCGGCAAAGTGCCCATGAGCATCTAGTCCAGCAAAACATATCGGCAACAGTGGAGGCATTACGAAAAAAATGGAAGGGAGACCCACGCCAAGGATGCCACATCTAACAGTGATAAAGAGGTGTTCTGAAATGTTTGATACCCCATTTTTTTAAGAAAATCACTGAACTCACCAGAAGTAAATTGGGGGCCATTATCAGATAAAATTTCCGCAGGACATCCTTCTCTACGAAAGATTTCCTCACAAAAGTTTATTACATTACTTGTCTTAACTTCTCGAACAAAGGTTACCTCTGGCCATTTAGAGAAATAGTCCATTATCACTAATGCATACTTTTCACCCACTCCTAATAGTTCGAAAGGTCCACAAATATCAATGGCCACTCTTTCCCACGCACGCATAGGCCACTTTACAGAGTGTATGGGCGTTTCTTGTACTACATGAGCTTTATCACTGCATGAGCACACTATACATTCTCTTACAAATCTTTCTATGTGTCTGTCCATACCTGGCCACCAAAAATCATCTTTAGCCTTCCTTTTCATGGCTGTCATGCCACCATGACCTTAGTGTAAAAGTTCCATAAGTCTATTCCTCATGCTAGCCGGAACTACTAACTTGTCACTCCTTCTCAAAATCCCTTTAACTACTGATAATTCACTCCAAACCTCTTTATATTGCAACATGTCATTGTGCAATTTCCATCCATAATTATTTGGTACATTTTTAACCATTTTACTTATAAATCCATCATCAGAAATGGCTTGTTTACACTCAGACTGCTCTATGGCTTGACACACGTCTACTAAATTAGCAACAATCCATTCATCCTCATCAGATTTCCCTTCCTCACTTTCCAATTTATCAACAGGCAAACGGGACAAACAATCTGTGTTTACATTCCTTGTTCCAGGAACGTACTTTAAAGTAAAATTGTATTCCTGTAACCGATAAATCCACTTAGCTATTCGCGGTGTGGCTCTACCTGCACCGGTCGTAGAAAATATATCAATGAGGGGTTTATGGTCAGTATGCAGTTCAAAATTGGTGCCCCACACAAAATTGCGAAAATGCTGTACTCCCCACCAGCATGCTAATGCCTCCTTTTCAATTGTAGAGTACGTGCCTTCAGCCCCCTTGAGTGTGCGTGATGCGAAGGCCACCACTCTTTCTTTCCCTTCATGTAATTGCATTAAAACTGCTCCCAAACCATATCCACTGGCATCTGTTACTATTATTCTTTTATCTCTGGGATTGAAAGGTTTTAAAGCGGTAGCTTTTGCAACAGCTACTTTGACTTCATCAAAAGCACTTTGACATTTATCAGTCCACACATACGTTGCATTCCTTTTCATTAATTCACGCAAAGGAAAAACACGATCAGAAAAATTAAAGATGAATCTCGAATAATATTCGGCCGGTCCCAGGAACGATCTTAACTGGTCCTTATCTTGCGGAATAGGAGCCTTCTCTAAATCCACCACAAGTTTGAGTTTAGGTTTGATACCATCTTGAGACAATGTATGACCCAAATAATCTACTTCTGATTTGCAGAATTTGCATTTCTGTAAACTAATGGTTAAGCCAGCTTCTTCTAATCTGCTAAGTACAATTCTTAAAATCTTATCATGCTGTAGCTTGTCCTTACCCCACACTAAAACGTTGTCTTGGAATACTAACACATTGGAGACACCCTTCAAAACTCCTTGCATCACCCTTTGGAAAACTGCTGAAGCAGATGCCAGTCCAAAGGGCATGCGAATGAATTGAAATGCATCTTCTGGAGTTATGAAGGATGTCAAAGGTCTAGATTCAGGTTGTAACAAAACTTGATGGTATGCACTTGATAAGTCTAAGGTGGAGAAAACCTTCCCGTTGTCCACACTGGCACGCATTTCATTTATGTGAGGTAACGGATGGCGGTCCACCCATATGCATTCATTTAAATCCCTCAAGTCCACACACATGCGGATACTGTAATTGGGTTTGTGTGCGATCACAATGGGACTTAACCAATCCAATGCTTCTATCGGTTCTATAATGCCCTCTTCACATAACCTGTTTAATTCATTTTTGAGGAGTTCCCTTAGAGTCAAAGGCACATTCCATACTTTGTGTACTTTAGGAGAGGTCCCATCTTTTAGAATTATGCGATGTCTACATTTTTTTAAGCAACCTAAATCTTTTTAAAAAGATTGGGAAAGCTGGATACCCACTCATTAATACATTGTGGCTCAGTCATCAACACTTGCATAGGATGGTTGGGGTCAAGTACAATATTTAAGGCTTTTTGTTCTCTCCACCCCAACAACGACTTTCCTTTTTCTACAACATATATTTTAGCTGTGGCCTCTCTTTTGTGAAACATAATTTTTGCTACAAAATAGCCAAGTACAGGTAATTTTTGGCCACAATATCCTACAGGATTTACATCAGCTGTTTGTAATTCTTTAGAACCTAAATCCATCCATACTTGCTTATCAATTAAAGTGATAGGTGAGCATGAATCGGCCCACGTAGCTAAATTCTTGTTGTCAATACAAATATTGCATTTAGGTGGCCAATAAATGTTGCAAGGCTTCTCATTAGTATCATCTATTTCATTGATTACTAAAACCTCTATGTCACTTTCACTTCCTGAATTGACAACTGAGTTGTCTCTAATGACATTTACAACTTGTTTGGTACGAGAAGTGTCACTCGCTTTACATACTATAGAAAAGTGACCTATTTTTTTACACTTATACATCTACTTTTTAAAACAGGACAATGAGTAGCATCAGCAGTGTGCCTATTGCTCCCACATCTATAACATGACCTTCTAAAATTCGAAAATTGTTTCTTATCGCTGTTGTTTTTGTTATCTTCCGGATGCCCTCCTTTCTTGTTGCTACTTACATCGCATACCTTAGGTGTATTAGCATCGACAGTAGGCTCTGCTTTTGATAACTCTTTCACATACTATGATGTATTCTCAATGCGCGTGGCAATTTCTAAGGACTTCTCTAAAGTGGGATCCTTTAAATCTAGTAACTTTTCTTGTATTTTTGTATTGTTAGTAGCATTTATCAATTGATCTCTGATTTTCTCATCCCTGAGATCTCTAAATGTACATGTTATAGCTAATCTCCTTAACGCTGCTACATACTGTTCAATCTTTTCCCCTTGTAATTGTTTGCGAGAAAAGAATTTGTGTCTTTCCACAACTATGCTTAATTTCTTACCATAGTTCTCAGTTAACGCTGCAATAGCTAATTCATAAACATCCACACTCTCTTCTGTTGCATCTTCACCAGTACTCCTTACATTAATAACAGGTTTAGGAAGAGTTTTCAAAACTTTCCTTCCTTCTACACCCAAGCTCAGTTTCAAGATTGCTAATTTTCTACTAGCAACATACACATCCCCACCAATAGCTTCTACATACGTTGTGAAAGATTCTAGCCAGTCCTCCCAGTCCATTCAAGTAGGACAAGGTTCTTCCAAAAACACAGGAGGTGGAGAGATTGACTGTGTTGCCATGGTAGACCAATTAATTAAAAGATTTGAATGAGACAGTCAATATAACATGTATAGATAGACAGTGTGCTTATCACTGAAGCTTGCTCCTAGTTGTAGATTTTCTTCTATGAGAGTATACTGTTGTAACAAGTATTATGAGAAGGTGAACCTTGTAAAGAAAAAGAACATCCAGAAGATAAGCAGTATGCTTGTCACGGAATCGGAAATAAAAACTCTGGACAATTAAAAGAGAATAGCGATTGTCATTAAAAACGAAGATATAGTCTCACCAACTATCGAAAGTCTCCGATTGTACAACAGCTGTCGAATAGATACGATGCCTTTCACGAATGACAAACTGCCAAAATGCGGACGAAATTGCAAAATGCCGATAATGAAGAACAAATTCTTTCAAAATGGCGGCACGCACAACGTGACCTCGACAGACGTGGGTCACGCAAAATCAATTCCAGAAGAAACAGGAACACTTTATCCCTCCAAGATGGCGGCACGTACAACGTGACCTCAACGGACGTGGTCACGCACAATCAACGCCAGAAGGAACAGGAACACTCTGAATCGGAGTTCTGTGGTACGAACATCCCTCGATGACGATGACACAAAGAACTCACCGTGGCTTCCTCGCGAAGTGCTGTGATGATTTGAATGGCGCAGGTGCACACAGCGGCTCCACAGGTAACCGCTGAGCAACTGAATTGTAAGTTTCAGTACTTACATACGTTTCCTTAAAAATTTGGAGTTCCGCAATTACAGTGCATACACGCACGCTGCCAGGGGTTTTCAATACTTCAAAGCGGCAAAGTACATGACCATAGCCAGATTAGCCCCAATCAAATATAGATGAAAAAGAATGAAACTGCTCATAAAGATGTCCTCCTCTTCTTCTTCTTCACAGGGTGCATCCCATCCTCGTCGCCATTTTTAAGAAGAGGCAATCGCAGTTATCTTCTTTAAGGAAAGGGCTTTATTGAGTATATAAGCAGTAACCCCCAGCAGCTGGTCCTCCTGAAGCAAGTCCACCACTGCCCCTGGATTCCACAGTCCAGAATCCAGTGACAGAAGCGTGCAGTTGCTAAGATCCGGTTGCCAGGAGAATAGAACTAAACATTACAACTTATCAAGTACATAGAATATAACAGTTTCCTTAATCAAGTCTACCTGTTCCTGAAAGCTGGGAAGATGGTTATTTAAGCACAGTGAATCGTTCATTGATGCCATTTGCAGGAAACAGTTAAATCTGAACCCCCTTCCGTCCCACCCCCCACCCCCATTTTTAAGATCTGAGGTCTGATGCATGAGTCCCCTAGGTACGAAATGATTTGGACAGTTGTGTTGGGCAACACTGTACTAAGCATTACATTCATTATTTTTCCTGAGGCATGTACCTATTTTGCTTCAATCTGGAGTCATAACAATCATAACAGTCATAACAATGTGGACCTCTGTATCATGTCATTTCTGTGTGTGTTTGTTTATTCCTTTGTAATAATGTGACCATTCAAAAGCCCTACATGCCAAAATATGATTTCAGGCTGAAAGGTTATAATTATATCCACAATATTTCAAACATATCTTAGAATGGGAGGCAATGGTCAGTAATTGATCTTTGGACTGATGTGCAGCTGCTTACAAATTTGCTTGGAGATGATTCTGTTTAGGCGTACTATTAGCCATGGGGATTTCTTGACCCAGATGTTCTATGTCTTCACACTAAAACTTGGATATTTTCAACTTCTGTGTCAGCCCCTTCTTCTCCAGCATACTCAAAACCACAAACATATTCCTTTTGTGGCCACAGTAGTTCTTCCTAAACACCAATATAGCATCCTGGAAAGCCACAGCAAATCACTTCCTTAAGTATTTCCCCCAGTAAATGCTGGAATACCGATGCAGCTCTTGCCAGGCAAGACAGCATCCTGCAACATTGAAACATGTCCGATGGTTTTACGAAAGAATTTGCTTGCATTTTCAAGATCCACAATACAAAACACTAGACCTCACAAACATTGATACCATCTTGGGAAGGTTTGGAAAAAAGTGCCTACCTATCTGAATCACCTCATTGAGACTCTGTAGGTCAATGCACAACCTTAATCCCTCTAGAATCATTCTTACTACCACTGGGCAATTTCTTGCAACCACCTAAGTGGTCAAAGTGGAGTTCCATAAACAGAGCCAGGTTTAACTTCTGTGGTCTCTCAGTCACTTTTTCCCTACTCTGGCTTATAAGCAGCAAGCTTGGGACTACTAAGAAGCTTAAAGATGGGTAAGGGATGGTTATTGACACTGTTTGATCCTCACCTAACCCCCGACAACTTCCGATCTGCTGCTGAGGAGCAAGATATGTCAAGGAATGTGCATTTTTCTCCCTGCTTGCTCAGAGGGAGGAAAAAAACACAAAAATCCCTGCTGACTGGCTCTTCACTTGAATGATCTGCCAACGCCATCTGCTGCAGGCTGCAGATCCTCAGTTTTCCAAGCAAAAGGGAATCAGAAACAGGACTTAAGTGCTCATATTTCAAAGTTTCAATGGTCTAGGAGGCTCAGCTAAGACAGATTGGTAAGAGGGACCAGTATGGAAGAGTACAAGGGTGAAATCTTATAGTTTTTATGTGCATTCTTCGATCCCCCACTTCACATGGAGAACCTAACTGGGAGTACATGCCTGCCGAGTATGAGATGACAGAGCCAGAATAGGTATAGGCATTGGCCTATTGATGTAGGTTGCTTGACTGTATTGATCTGGAAATTGGGAACTTCCCCCATTTCTAATGACAAATTGTTTGTTTAAGTGCTGGATTTCGGTCCTTAAAAGAGCCATATCACACCTAATATGCTTGCTAAGCAAAGTTGCATGAAAACTTGTAATTTTTTTCCATAACGTAAGAAATGATACTTTAAAAGAATGTGTCACATGTTGTGATCAGGCTAATTTTTTTACCTACAAAGCTATATCTTTCTTCCCCCTCTCCACTAATGTTGTGGTAAGGTACCTCAACTGTCAGTTATCTATCGTGCCCTAGTGCCCTATGCTATGCCCACACCTCTAAAATGAAAGACCCCTTTCGATAGACAACGATCCGATATGGAAATGCTGAAGTACATACAATCTTATTACAATTATTGGGGCCATATCACCTAAAGTGAGCACTGTCAATGCTAATTTAAGACACAGGCGGTATCACAAAGAATTTTAAACTAGCTATATTTCATGCCATTTGTTGTAAGTTAAAGCACCGCTTAGTGCAAAAATCTTTAACCACTGTTCTATGAAAGCAGGAATAGTAGCGCAGTGACACTAGAATGTTTTGCATATTTGTTGTGAGGCATTTTGTGGTGATGGTGACGTATTCTGTTGTTTTTGTGCTGCTCTATTTTTGTGATGCATTATTGTAATGTGACATTGCTCGTTTTTATTGTGGTTCTGATGTTGCATTCTGGTTTGAGTGTTTTGTGGTATGGTGCTTTTTTAATTGTGTTGCTACTATATATATATATATATATATATATATATTCATTGAAAAAACCATAGGTTTCAGGGACGTTATAGTTAGTTGGACATTTCACTCGTACAAAACCAGAGCAATTCGGCCGTTATAGTTAGTTCAGCTAACTATAACTCGCGCCCCCACAATGCACTGCTGATGACGTCACATATTACATAATTCATGACATGATCAGTGACATCACTTATGACATCACTGATGACATCTCAAATGACCTCACTGATGACATCACTGATGACATCATCCACGTGATAATCTGATGCACCTCCTCACACCCTAATATAACCTTTTATACACCCACTCTAAAATACAGACTACCATTTTCGAAACCATAGACACACCAATACCAGTTACTACATACTCACTCACTGATTCCTAGGTCTACACACACATCCACTCATTCACCCTTACAGTCACTCATACATGCAGTCACTCATCAATACAGCACTATCATATGCACTCCTACACCTAAACAGACAGTCACACACCGCCACTCACCCATACAGTTACTTACACACCTAGTCAGTCATGTAAAGAATCAATCACACTCCCATTTACTCACCTATACACTTATACACACACCACCTCACCTATTCATATAGATACTAACACATACTTACTCTCTTATACAATCACTGACACAAGCACACACTGATCCATACAGCCACTCTCACTATCACTCACTCTCACATATAGTCATTTATATACTCCAACACTCACATATACTGCCTTTCACATATGTAGTTACTCACACATATACCACTGACACATCCATTCACTCACCAACACAGCCATACGCACACTCACTCACCCATACAGCCCTTCACAGACACACTGTTGAACCCATACACCCAGTGAATCACCCACTCACTCATCTATGCACAAAATCACACACCCCCCACCCACCCACACAAACACTCATGCACCCATACAGATACTCAGGCAACCAATCAAGAACCCATATAGACACTCGTGTAGCTACTCACCAACCCATGCATCACCTTACACAAGAACAGACACACTGATACAGACTTTCACACAGTTTACTCACTGACACATGCATTCACTAACACACATTTAATCACTCACTTATACAGTCACGCACCTACTAAATCCTCCATCCAGACACTTATACACCCACTCATTCTTCAATACACCTTGGCATATATATAAAACATATTTAAACTTTATAGAAACACACAGTCACTGGATGATGTAATCAGTGATGTCATCAGTTATGTCATTTGAGATGTCATCAGTGATGCCATCAGTGATGTCACTGACCATGTCATGAATGATGTAATATGTAACGTCATCAGCAGTGCATTGCGGGGGCGTGAGTTATAGTTAGCTGAACTAACTATTACAGCCGAATTTCTCTGGTTTTGTACGAGTGAAATGTCCAACTAACTATAACGTCCCTGAAAGCTATGGTTTTTTCAATGAATTTCAAAGGTTTTTTAAAGGCTAATTTCTAACTATAACGTGCCTGAAACCTATGGTTTTTTCAGTGAATTTCAAAGTTTTTTTAAATGCTAATTTCTAACTATAACGTCCCTGAAACCTATGGTTTTTTCAGTGAATTTCTAAGGTTTTTTAAATGCTAATTTCTAACTATAACATACCAGTCGCGTTTCCAGAGTGGTGGAGAAAGGTGAGCGTGGCCTCTGAACACCTCTTAGCAATCCCACTGTGTGGGATTTACTGGCGGTAACAGGAGGAGTAGTTAGCCCCCAGCGTCAACCTTGGGGGCCACCTACCCCTTTTATTACCACCAGTAAGTCCCACACAGCAGGATTACTAACTTGTTATATCTGTTAGGCCCCGCTCCCTCCCTGCACCACTGTGCAAACGCACCCCCTAGCACGTTGTAAGTTGGGCGGAAATCATGATCCAAAAATATACAATGTGTAAAAAGTCCTGCAATATCTCAGGTGTGGAAAAAACACCATGTTACACCCATTCTTAAACCTCTCCATTGACTACTAGCAGAATCGAGGGTGAAGATGAAAACATTATAGATTTTACACAAGGCTTACCAGGTGAACTGCTTCTAACGTGCATAACATCAGCCTACTCTATCCTCCTCCTCACTGAACCATAGGTCCAGCCACTCCTTTGCAACCTGTCAATTTTAACAGAAGACATGGGAGCAGGGCTCAGTGCCTTGGAAGGGATGGAGCCACCTTTTTGGCTTGCTTTGCTTCCAACACCAAACGCACAGTTAAAGGGCCTCTTTTTTAGGGAAGAGTTAATGCCTTCGAAACTGCAGGACCATCTTGTCCCTCTCTGAGGCAGGTTTGACATAAATCATGTATTCTCTGTCCTAGTAGCAAACCCCAATGGAATATGTCATGTTTAGCCGAATACATAAATATAAGCATTTATTCACTCAACAAAAACAAAAAAATATCTCACAGTCGCTGTGGCACTAAATATAATCTGTCTCATTGGTTACAAAAAATAAAAATCTGGCGCACATGTGCAAGCCTTCCTTTCTTACTCACTACATCTACAACACCCACAGGCAATAAAGACCTGATTGAACTAGCCGTTATTCATGTGACCTTCCTAGCATTAAATGTTTTACTTGCACCAAAGCAAATCAAAATCCTATACAAATTTGACTTCAGGGTCTTTTACTTAGATCAATTTGGACACTTCAATGATTATGAACCAGTGGTACCGGACAGGGACATTAAACTAGGTCTGGGCGGTAAATTCTGTTCCGCTCGCGGAATTTGGGTAATTTCACGCTCCGCGGAGAACGCGGAATTACCAAAAATTCCGCGATCCGCGGCTTCGCGGAATTTTTTGCTTGTTCGCGCTTTCAAAATGCGTGTTCGCGAGATATTTCTCCTGAGCACGCAAACAGCATTCGCGAACAGGAAAAAAGCATCGCGAACGGGCGGATTTTTTACCGTTTCGCGGAGCTTTGCATAGCGCGACTACGCAAATTCCGCCCACCCCTACATTAAACCCTTTTAATGGAAAGGAAAAATATAGAAGAACGGTGCTTCAAGGTATAGCGTGACACAGGGTTGCAACACAAAGAAGATTTTTTCATACAGTGCAAAGTGAATGGCCCCGAGGCGCTTGGGTGAAAACCTGCACTCAAAAGCATTAATGCAAGCTTCTGTGCCCAAAGTCTGCCCAAGAGGAGAGCAGAGTACACATCAAACTCCATCCTCGACATTTCGGTGGGGACTGCTAAGGAGGTGTAGTGGCACCTAAGCGGACATGAGACGAGGGGGTGGTTAGGAGAAAGAAGGAGATTCTGCTGGCAAAAGCACAAAAATAAAAAAAGCATCAACAACTACATTCAATATGAAGAGGGCAGTTCAGGTCCACTGTTCCTACCACTGCCAAAACAACTATGGCTGAAAATAAAACACTGTAAATCGATTATGATTGAAACAACTAAATTTAATCCGCAGGAGCTCTTGATAATGGGGCTAAAATTGTAACTAAAACATCCAGATAATAGTATATGTCATCATCCCTTCACGGTCCTCACTGGTTGCTTACCAGTGGAGTGAGAATCGGTTTTAAGACACTCGCTCTTGCACATGCACCAATCTGTGGATGTTAAACCAACTATTTATTGAAAAAGCTTCACATTAATATTTGAGCCCGAAACTTGCACCCGCAGGGCAAAACGATGTGGATGCCACTTCAAAAAAGAGGAACCAGAGCTGCTGAAAGTTACTCCTTTAACTTCGCTTGTAGACTTGCGATTGTCCACCCGTACTATTCCAGAGAGGTGTAACTTTGCGAGCTTCTGGAAGATGGTGAAGACGTTCTTGGACTTGGCAGCACAAGCTTTTTTTAGCCCTTTACAAAAAAACTATTTTGAAGGCCCTAGATATAGCAAAAGAGTTAATGGAATAGAAAGAGGCGAGGGCATCTTTATCCGTTCCCAAAACGACTTTGGGGCTCACAAAAGCATTTTAGAGCAAGTAACAAAAATTTTATTTTATTTTAAAAGGAGGGGCTTCGGGTAAAACGGTATTATGCAAAGCAACAAGAAAGCGGCTTTCGTCCTCAAATCACCCTTCGGGGTGGAGATAATTGAATCATTTCAAGTCTCAAGCGCGCTTGCAGCTTTCATTAATTATAACGAGGTCTGCGGTGGGGAGGGGTGAGCAATACACCCCGTGCGGCGTCTGGGTGCAGTCGTCTGCAAGGGGCCTCACCAGAGAGGAGCAGCGGTGCTGAGAACCTGAAGAGTCACGTGGGCGGCTCACAAACACTCAAGGGATACAACTGCAGTAGAGAAAGTCCTGTCAAAACCACAAGGCACCCAGTACAAAGCACATTGAAATAGGTGTTTTTCAGGTTTTGAGAATAATTAGAGGTCTGTCCATTTTTGCAGCCCCACCTCCCCTACTGTGAGAACTGACAGGAGAAAAGAACAGATCCTGGGCAGGATCTTGCTACAAGACCACCTCATCGAGTACTGATGGATTCCATTTGCTGAAGCCGTTTGTCTATTTAAAAAACAAAACACAAAAAAGGAATGAGGCGGCATTCAATACCTCTTGTCTGAGTTATCACTTCAACTGCTTGGAAAAGCAAAATGCCTCTGCGTTTGCATTTTAAGATATGAGAACTGCATAGTGACGTAATGACTGTCTGCTAGCTGGCAAGGAAGACGAAGCCTGCCTCCCACGGATGAGATAGATCTGCTGGTCAAAGCGCCTGCTGTAGGCATCATTAACACTTGGGAAGCCAGCAAGCTAGCGCAACATGCCAAGTACCCACTGCTGAAATCTGTGTGCAGCCTGAACATCACAAGTGCGAATCCTGCCCTATCATCCATCTAAAACTCGTAAATTCACAAACTTGCAGCTGGAGTCAACTAACACTTGTCACTTTGTAATAGAATGTTCGATACCCAAAAAAATAGCTCTATAACTATGGCCACAGGTTGTACATCTAGAAAGGTAGACTCGTGCTTCATCCTTCCAGGGCCAGTATCGCTTAAGAGCAATCAGAACAACAATAAATAGCAAGTGCTTGTACATAATGTATTAATGTACAATAACCGCACTTTGGTGGTTTTCACGCACGACATAAAAAAACTTTCCTTTTAGGCCCAATTAAAAATAACACCCTTCCAGCTCCACACTTTACGAGGGGTAGTAGCCACTTGCTGTGTGTGGGTAAATGCTTCAGCGCCACACAGAGTAGAGAGCGCTATATAAATGCTACAATGCATCAATAACTTATTTTTACAGAGTTATTCACATTGCACTCCTGCCGTTTCTGTTCAATGTTGAAGGCAGGTGATTACCATAACAGGACGAAGAGGGGAAAAAAATGCCAAGTAATCAGATTACAAACAATTTTTGGGTGACAAATTCCTTCCGCCTCTTTGTTTCACCGGACCTCCATGACGATATCACTGGACCATAAAACGGGATTGACCGCAAATATATAAAGCGATTAAATGTTTTCTGTGGGTAATGTGATTGTCAGCGCTAAACTCGCTCTCTTGTGTATTGTACACCCATCCCCCACGAGCTTACAGGTTCGGACCTACGTTCAGTCTTCACCTGCACCAATGGAAGGGATCTGGCTTCAATTTAACACATTTCTATAGTGCTAAAGTGAACGCCTGAAAAGACTCCCTAAACAACGAGACCAAAAGACCGTGTGGATATAATTAAACCAAATCACACGCTCCGATCAAAAATAAACTAACCTTAAAACGCGAAAACAGCAGTGACTTTTCTTCTACCGATTCGCCATTGCTGTCACTCCCCACCGGTGTAACCTAAGATAATTCCGACCTTCTCCGTCCTCTCCGGGCCTCATGCGACTAGCACACCTCAGCCAGCCTGAATTCCTAGGAAAGCCCCAGTCTTCGGAGGCCCTCGTGCAGGCGGCGCGAGGGGCGGCTTTTCAAACCGGCGAGAAAACAAAGAAAAACATTGAAACAAACGAAATCAACGAACCCTTCAGGTCGACCTGCCGGCTTCTGAAAAAACCCCAGCTGGCAGGCAGCCTCTCTCGCTGCACCATCTTCCTCCATTAAACAATCCATTGATTTTCACTTGATGCGAGGCACAAAATGGCTGCCAACACTTCCTGGTTTGAAGTGTTGGCAGCCAATTAGAGCCAAGCTCGTGCTCGGGGGGTTAGGCTCTGCCCAGATATCAAAAGTTTTCTTTTTATTAATTTCTCAGGAACTATCAAACGGATTTACACCATTTAACAACAAGCATTGGCAAAGCCAATAGGTCTCGGCAATCCGAGAGCTATTGCCGTTGTCAATGTCTGTAAGCCTCGTTGAATAGGATCACCGCTGGTGTTCAGCATGGATGAAAGTCATGCAAAAAAAGCTGTGCTGTAAAGTATAGAACAACTCCCTATGCATAACTGCTAAGTCACAAACCAGTATGGAGTGAAACAAAGATAGAGTGAGCAACTGGATGGTGACGAATGCCAAACAATGAGCGAATGAGATTGATGAAAAAGAAGCTACATCTGACACTCTGGAAAAATCGGGCATGAAATAGTGAATTTTTGAGGTAAATAAAAAGTAATTCAGCCTGTCACATCTCTTGCAGGCAGAACAGGAAAAATCCATGCGGTAACAGTGCACATCTCATATGCACATACGTTTTGGTACTGTCCATTTATAACAATGCAGTCCCTGCAAGGAACTTCAATACATTCTGTCGTTGAGATATAGTCCAGCAGATAAGACCTGGTACTGTCCAGTACAAAGCACTGCGGTACTGCAGAGAAGGGTTAGTACTTCCTTGGTCAGCAAAGATGGCACATTACTTCCTCATTTATTGAACTATAGTTCTAAAGAAAATAATTTATTTGGTTTAAGACATATCGTTACAGCCCTGCAGAGAGGTCCTTTTGCTGTGTGTTGATAACAAAAAAACCTCAGTTTTTGTGTAAAATGTTGCTTTTCTGCATTGATCCTTCATGCGGTTTGTCAGATTTTACATTTACAATTTTCTTTAACTTTTTAAACTATTTTTGTTTTTTGTGTGGGGGATGGAGAGGTGTGCTTGTTACATTTCTCTAGTAAATAATTTTTTTTTACTGGCAGTTTCCATAACTTTCCCCAGGCCCAGTGTATTTGTAATGTTCACATGTGTCTGTTGCCACCAGATGGCGGTGTAGTCCGCTCTTTACGGGAAATTACTTCTACTGAAAGCATATTGACTGAGTCCGAAAATTTTGGGTAGCTTCATACCTGCTCAACAGCGAGCACTTAGCTGGTAAAGACTGGGAGAGTTCTGGAGTCTCAGCCGGTGAGATGCCTTTTTTTCCAAGTTTGCATAAAAAACTCCATGCCAGCACTGCACATGGCTCAGAAGTGCTGGTTCGCTTCAGTTGATCTATTTGAGATCACACAGAAATAAGTGTAATAAAAGTCAGACAGGTGGGGAAAAGCCGAACGCCAAGGAGGGGGGGGTGTTTGGAGGTTAGAGGAGAAACAGACGGGGCAGAGGGGTGAAAGGGAAAAGCAGCATCACAGATAGGGAAGATGGCCTGTAAAGCATAAGTACTCCTATGGAGTGCTTGAAGACGAATAAAAACAAGACGCGCGGCCAAGAAACGCGCTCTCTGGTGAGGGAGGGGGAGGAGGGGTGAGGGAGGGGGAGGAAAGGCAGATGGCGCCTTGCCAGCGATGCGAGGAATGGATGGCAGCTGTGCTACGTGTGCACGCCATCGTGAACGCAAGCTGGTCGCCAGCCGAAAGCCAGTGGGTTTGCACTTCCAAAACCTGCTTACTAAAACTCTCGGCCAGACCAGCGCAAGCGCTGGTGCAGGCCGAGACCTAAAAAGGACTCTTTCTGAACCAAGGGCTACATTTTTGCCAAATTTGGTGTAATTCCATTCAGCAGTTCGGGCTGTAGCTTTGTCTAAAGTTTCATATGGAAAATAACATGGGGAAAACGAGTTTTGGGACCCCCCTTTTTTCTCGGCCCGCGCTTGGCAAATCACCCCGAAACTTTCAAGACAGGAGCTGACCGGAGCGGGCCACTAGTTTTGAAAATTTCGCGAAGATTCGTCAACCGGCGCCAAAGTTATTGGGAAAACAAAAAACGCTTTTCCTATGGAAACTAGGTCCTAACTATAACTACCGCCAGTAGGTAATATATATATATATATATTCACTGAAAAAACCATAGGTTTCAGGCACGTTATAGTTAGAAATTAGCATTTAAAAAACCTTAGAAATTCACTGAAAAAACCATAGGTTTTAGGGACAGTTATAGTTAGTTGGACATTTCACTCGTACAAAACCATAGAAATTCCCCGTTATAGTTAGTTCAGCTAACTATAACTCATGCCCCACAATGCACTGCTGATGACGTCACATATTACATCACTCATGACATGGTCAGTGACATCACTGATGACATCACTGATGACATCTCAAATGACATCACTGATGACATCATCCAGTGACTGTGTGTTTTCTGTAAAGTTTAAATATGTTTAATATATATAGGGAAAAGCGTATTGAAGAATGAGTGGGTGTATAAGTGTCTGAATGGATGATTTAGTAGGTGCGTGACTGACTCTATAAGTGAGTGATTAAACGTATCTTACTGAATGCATGAGTTAGTGACTAAACTGTGTGAATGTCTGTATCCGTCTGTCTGTTGGTGTGTAAGCGGCTGCATGGGTTTGCGAATAGCTACACGAGTGTCTACATGGGTTATTGATTGGTTGTCTGAGTATCTGTATGGGTGCCTGAGTGTTTGTGTGGGTGGGGTGTGTGTGACTATGTGCATAGATGTGTGAGTGGGTGATTCACTGGGTGCATGGTTTCAAGAGTGCATCTGTGATGGACTGTATGGGTGGGTGAGTGTGTGTATGGGTGTGTTAGTGAGTGAATGTATATCTCAGTGATACATGTGTGAGTAACTACATATGTGAAAGGCAGTATATATGTGTGTTGGAGTATATAAATGGGTATAAGTGAGAGTGTGTGATTGTGAGAGTGGCTGTATGGATGAGTGTGTACTTGTATCAGTGATTGTATAAGAGCGTAAGAATGTGCTAGTATTTGTATGAGTAAGTGAGCTGGTGTGTGTATAACTATATAGGTGACTAAATGGCAGTGTGATTAATTATTTGCATGACTGACTAGGTGTGTGAGTACCTCTATGGATGAGTGACGGTGTGTGAGTGTCTATATAGGTGTATGAGTGCATATGATAGTCCTGTACTGAGTGACCGTAAGTATGAGTGACTGTACGGGTGAGTGAGTGGATGTGTGTGTAGACCTAAGAATCAGTGAGTGTGTATGTAGTTATTGGTGTTGGAGTGTCTATGATTTTGACAATGGCAGTCTGTAATTTAGAGTGGGTGTATCAAAAGTTATATTAGGGTTTGAGAAGATGCATCAAATTATCACATGGATAATGTCATCAGTGATGTCATCAGTGATGTCATTTGAGATGTCATCAGTGATGTCATCAGTGATGTCACTGACCATGTCATGAGTGATGTAATATGTGACGTCATCAGCAGTGCATTGCGGGGGCATGAGTTATAGTTAGCTGAACTAACTATAACGGGGGAATTTCTATGGTTTTGTACGAGTGAAATGTCCAACTAACTATAACTGTCCCTAAAACCTATGGTTTTTCAGTGAATTTCTAAGGTTTTTTAAATGCTAATTTCTAACTATAACGTGCCTGAAACCTATGGTTTTTTCAGTGAATTTCAAAGGTTTTTTAAATGCTATTTTCTAACTATAACGTGCCTGAAACCTATGGTTTTTAAGTGAATTTCAAAGGTTTTTAAATGCTAGTTTCTAACTATGCTTACAGAGGTAGGACATATGAAGAAAGAAGAAAAAATGCACAGAAAGAAGCAAAAGAAATGCAGAAAGAAGCAACAGAAGTCCACAAAGACGAAGAAAAGAGCAGGAAGAAGCAAGACATGTGCAGAAAGAACCAACAGAGGAGCAGAAAGAGGCCTTGTTGCAAAATCATCCTGTGCCCACAACTTTTTCAGACGGGTACTGGTGGTAACTGACTCAGACTAACTAGGCCTAGAGCCAGTGCTATGCTAAAAGACACTTAGAATACAGTGAAAACACCTACATACACTAGGGAACACTATGCGTTGGGGTACCCCTGTGATTAGCATGACCTCCTCTGTAAGGCCCTAGTACATAATAGGGCAGGGGGATTAAAACTTCCTCTCAAAACGCGCCCCGGGGCACGTTTGCACAGTGGTGAAGGGAGGGGGGGCTGAGGTGAAATGTTTGCAAACAAGCCCTGTGGCCGTTTTAAGTTGGGAGATTAAGTCTCGTTGAATCCTGAGGGTCCCTGGGGTCCAACTAGCCCACTAGGTACCTCCAGTAAGTGCCACAGAGCTGCGTTGCACAGAGGTGTAAAAAGGGGCGTGACCTGGACCACCTCTCTGCAACGCAGCCCTGTGGCGTGCACTGGAGGTACCTGGTGGGCTAGTTGGCCCCCAGGGTCCCTCAGGATTCAAGGGAATTAATTCCCTAACTTAAAGCGCGCCACAGGGCATGTTTGCACACATGTCACCTGAGGCCCCGCCCCTCCCTTCACCACTGTGCTAACGCGCCCTGTGGCGCGATTTAAGACTGGGGTATTAGGTCACCTTGAATCCTGAGGATCCCTGGGGCCCAACTAGCCCACCAGGTACTTCCAGTAAGCGCCACAGGCCTGCGTTGAAGAGAGGTGGTCAGAGGCCACGCCCCTTTTTACACCTCTCTGCAATGCAGCTCTGTGGCGCTTACTGGAGGTACCTGGTGGGCTAGTTGGACCCCAGGGACCCTCAGGATTCAAGGGGACTTAATCCCCCAACTTAAAACACGCCACAGGGCATGTTTGCACACATGTCACCTCAGGCCCCGCCCCCTCCCTTCACCACTGTGCAAACGCGCCCCGTGGCACGTTTTAAGTCGGGGGATTAACTCCCCTTGAATCCTGAGGGTCCCTGGGGTGCAACTAGCCCACCAGCTACCTCCAGTAAGCGCCACAGAGCTGCGTTGCAGAGAGGTGTAAAAAGGGGCGTGGCCTGGACCACCTGTCTGCAACGCAGCCCTGTGGCACTGACTGGAGGTACCTGGTGGGCTAGTTGGCCCCCAGGGACTCCCAGTATTGAAGGGGAATTCATTCCCCATTTTAAAACGCGCCACGGGGCACGTTTGCAAAGTGGTAAAGGAAGGGGGCGGGGCCTGCGGCACAATCGGTTTTTGGGGGTTTTTTTCGAAGGGGGGCTGTGTGGCCCCCCTTCCTTTTTCCTTTTTTTGGGCCCTGGGGACCCCATCCCCCAGGGCCTTACCCCTTTTTTTTTTTTTTTAAGTAAACCGGAAGGGGGCCGCGTGGCCCCCCTCCCGTGGCTGATTCCGGCCCCGGGGACCCCATCCCCGGGGCCGGCCCTATCCGTTGGGGACCGTGGGGGGGTCCCCAATCCCCCCACGGTCCCGCCGGCTCCCCGCGTCCTGCGGGAGCCGGCATTGCTTTTCCACTTGGGGCGCTGCTAACATGCAGCGCCCCGTGTGGAAAAGCAATTTGCTTTGAATTTTGGAAGCTTCCAAAATCCAAAGCAAGTTTGCTATGACAGGACGTGAGCCGCGAGGCTCCCGCCCTGTCATAGCAAACAGCAGTGTCCCGGGGGTAGGCACCCTGGGACACTGCAGGAGGTGGCCCTGGGGGTGGTGCTCCCCAGGGCCATCACAAGCTCCAGGAGGGGCCGCGCGGCCCCCTCCCAACATGTTCAAAGCCCCGGGAGGTGGTGGTCCCGGGGCTTCGAGGGTCGAAACGGACCCCACTTTAAATTCTTAGTGCCCCGGGGAGGGGGCAGTCCCCAGGGCGTGTGGGGGGGTCGAGCCCCCCACACAGGTCATTTCATTTTTTTTTTAAAAGCCCTGGGGGTGGCAGTCCCGGGGCTGCGGGAGGGCCGAGTGCCCTCCCGCACCATTTTAAAATCAAAGACCCGGGGGTGGCAGTCCCCGGGGCTTGGGGGGGCCTTAGAGGCCCCCCAACATTATTAATAAACCCCTGCATGCCCCCAGGACTTGGCCCACCCGGGGGCCAAATAACAACGAAGCGCGGGAGCCCGAGCTTCGTTTTTTTTTTTCACGGCGGGATCCGCGCATCCTAAGCGCACCCCGCCGATTTTTATTTTTTTTAAAATGCTTTTTTGGGCCCTGGGGGTCCTTGTGGGACCCCCTGAGCAGGCCTAGGGGGTCAGGGTGTTTATCCCCTGCCCCCTTTTTGCGTTTTTCGCGATTGTTTTTCTGATTTCTTGTGCCTCGGTTCTACCGAGGCACAAGATGGCTGCCAACACTTCCTGGTTTGGAGTGTTGACAGCCAATTAGCATACAGCTCGTGATCGGGAGGGTGCGCGGATCCTCCGCTGTCATAGGCATATATGTGTTTTTACTTTTGATTTTCTCAGCAACTACTGAACGGATTTACACCATTTAACAAAAAGGGTTCTTTCTGAACCAAGAACTACCTCTTTGCCAAATTTGGTGTAATTCCGTTCAGCAGTTCGGCTGTAGCCGTGTCTAAAGTTTCCTATGGAAAATTGCATGGGGAAAACACGTTTTGGGACCCCCCTTTTTTCTTGGTCCCGCTTGCCGAATCACCCCGAAACTTTCAGGATAGGAGCGGACCGGAGCGCCTCACGAGTTTTGAAAATTTCGCGAAGATTCGTCAACCGGCGCCAAAGTTATTTGAAATAGAATGTTGTGAATTTCCTATGGAAAATAGGTCCTAACTATAACTATCTACTGGCGACCGCCAGTAGATAATATATATATATATATATATATATATATATATATATATATATATATATATATATATATATATATATATATATATATATATATATATTTATTTATATCAACAAATTATGCTATGCTTCCAGCCAAATGCGGCACGTCTTTAAAGTTATTGCAATAAGTAACAATTTACTACTGTCTAAGGTGGTAAAATAGCTGTTTTACAGCTCTTCAACTACTTAAGACAAGAGTTAGCCCAAATTGCCAGAAGAAGCGTAAGGTTCTAGTTGAAGGTGAGCCATTGTAATGCATAAGTACAATGTGCCTGCCGCGTGATTTACCTATACTTGTAGCAGCAGGCGCGTGATTGGTATTGAAGACACTCTCACGCTCTGTTGCTTTTCAAGAGCTGTGTATGTTCAAGTCTCACTCGTGTTGTGCGAGCGGTGAGCATGGATATTCCAAACAGTTTATTAATTTACTGTTGAGATTTCTGTCGACCGGTCGCAGTGCGCTGTGGGCTTCATACTTTGGAAAAAACTTGTATTGAATGTCGTCCTGTGGTCCTACCCTTACTACATATTGGCGACAAGCAGACTCACCGTTCTCCGAAGCACACCGGCGTATTTATTTTCTATTTTTCACATTTTGATTTTCTTCATCCCTTTGGATATTTTCGTACAAATTGGTCGGATTGCGCATCTCCTGGATTTCTGTTTGGGCAAGCTCTGGCATATTTTATTTTGGGATTACCAGCTGAGCTTTCTCCATTCGTCTCTGTTAGAATTGGGGGTCTCTAATTGGCAGAGGTGGGTACCTTTGTCCAAGTAGGGACCCTTGCTTCTAGTCAGGGTAAGGGGGATAAATACTTTAGATAACCCCTGCTAATCCCGTTGGTAGCTTGGCACGAGCAGACTGGCTTATCCCGAAGGCACTGTGTAAAGTATTTGTGCATAAAACACACAGTAACACAGTGAAAACACTACAAATGGATACCACACCAGTTTAGAAAAAAAGGCATCTTTATCTAAACCAAACAAGACCAAAATGACAAAAATCCAACATTCAGGTAGTACAATACAACTTTAGAACAGTTATTTAAAAAATAGAACTTGTAGCAAACAAATAGCTCCACCTGGGGCTATTATGACACCATGACAGTCAATATTCCAAAGTACAGCGCCGACCGCGAAGTGAGCGGTGTCGGGCACAGAGTCACACTACCTCCAAACAACAGTACCTTTGAACGAAGTCTTTGGATGGTGCATGGTGTTGTGGAGATGAGGCATCGGTGCCGAGGTCGAGCCCGGCTCCCTGGCTGCCACGGGAGAGGCGTCGTGTCCGCGAGGAGGCAACGTATCAAGTCCAGGACAGGGGAAGTCAGTTGCATCGGCGGTGAGGTGTCAGTTCCAGTTAGGCGATGTGAAGTCAAAGACTTGTGGAGTCACCCTCGGCGGTTATCGGCTCCGTGAATAACAGGATGCTAGCGCTGGCAGTGACGGGGTCGGTGAGAGCGCTGGCGTCGGGAAGGCAGATAACTGCAGGCATTGGCAGGGGTCAGAGCTGCGGTGCAGGTGGGGTGGTGCGTCGTGCACTTCATGAGTGGTGCCCCTGGCCTTGGTGCAAGTCACGGCGGTGGCGCTGACGGTATCAGAGATTGTTTTTCTTGCTTCTTTTAGTTTCTTCCAGCTCACAACAGCAGGAACAACCTCCAGAGGCCCAAAAAACTGGAATAGGCACCTCCTGGCAGGGTAGAACTCCCAGGCAGTGGAGTTCAGGAGAGCTGGTGGTGAAATCTTTGTGTCCCTGAGAATTCAGAACAGGAGGCCAGCACACACAAGCCTTTGGAGATTCTTCTTCAAGTAAGTTCTCAGCAAAGTTCCAGTGTTTGTCCTCTTCCTTGGCAAAAGCAGCAACTGCAGGCCAACCCAACAAAGCACACAGCAAAGGGTTAGTACTCCTCCTTACAGCTCTCCAGCTCTTCTCCTTGGCAAAAGGTTCCTCTTGAGTCCAGAAGTGATCTAATTCTTTGGAGTTTAAGGTTCAGTACTTATACCCCATTTTGTCTTTGTTCTCTTTGTGGCAAGGGTTTCTGAGCCCAGTCCAAACCATTTCTGTCCTCTCTGGTGCAACATCACTACAGGAAGTGGAAACAGCATTGCGCAGAGGAGACACTGCCTATTCAGGTGTGAGTGAAACTACTCATATCACTCTAAATGCAGCCAAGGTCTATTCAGCTCAGCTCTGAGTCACCCAGGAATGGCAGGACACACCTCAACCCCCCATTTGGCTGTCTACAGTGAATGCACATCGCCAGCCCCTGTCACTCCAAAACCAGACAGTCAATACACAAACCAGCAGTGGCACACAGAATGGTTAAATAAGAAAATGCCTACTTTCTAAAAGTGGCATTTTCAAACACACAATTTAAACACCATCCCCTAAAATGATGTGTTATTAAATTCTGAGTTCAGAGAGCCTAAACTCCATTATCTATCTGGTCCCAATGGAAAGTTATACCTGTAAGATGTTACGAAGTAACTCCCATGTTAGCCTAGGGTACAGATAACCTTTCAATAGTGAAAACAAAATTGGCAGTATTTCACTATCAGGACATATAAAGCATACCAGCACATGTCCTACCTTTTACCTACACTGCACCCTGCCCATGGGGATACCTTGGGCCTACCTGAGGGGTGCCTTACATGTATGAAAAGGAAAGTTGCAGGCCTGGAAAGTGGGTGCACTTGGTAGGTCGGCATGGCAGTTTAAAACTGCGCGCAGACACTGCAGTGGTAGGTCTGAGGTACATTTACAGGGCTACTCATGTGGGTGGCACAACCAGTGCTGCAAGCCCACTAGTATCATTTGATTTACAGGCTCTGGCACAATCAGTGCACTTTACTAGGGACTTCCCAGTAAATCAAATATGCCAGTCATGGATAACCAATCATGATAACAATTTACACAGGGAGCACTTGCACTTTGACACTGATCAGCAGTGGCAAAGTGCCCAAAGCATCTAAGCCAGCAAAAATGAAATCCAGCATAGCATCAAAAATACAGGAGGCAGAGGCAAAAAGTCAGGGAAAATCACACCAAGGACATCAAGTCTAACAGTCTCACACTTGCATCCCATGCGCGTGCCCAAGAGTCGCGCACAACTAGAGGGCAACACTGCTTCACAGATTCTAAGCGTTGACATCACCACGCTCTACACTCTACATGACCACCATCTTGAAGTGGTTAAAAATCGTCAATCAGAATTAAACAGTGCATGGCAGATATCGTCGATTCCAGTAAAGTCGTTGTTTACCTCTGGTTCACTTCAGGAGAGAATCTCCGATTTTCTTCAGCTTCCATCATCCAGTGCTATAATCTATCATTTCTAAGGTATTTATAGCATTTTCAGCTTTACATTTGCAATCTGGTGACAAATTTTTACAGCTGTTTGTACCTTTACAAAAGAACCTTTACTTCTTTATTGAACAGTCCATACTATTATTCTGACATACTGAAAATATGGCATTTCACAGCAGATAACCCAGCCACCACCATTCCTTGCTTGCCCAGGAAAACCTACTATTAAATTGTCATATAGGTTAAGGCTATTTGAAAAACATATTATTGCCATTGATGCCGATGGTCATAGCCCACAGACGAAATTTGCGTTATTGTATGGCAGTTTGGGCCTAGCAGCGCAACACATTTTTGACAATTTACCAGCTATTCAAGTACCCGCAGGTCGGTCTGTTGATAATCCTTGGAATGTGTATATTGAGGCTGTTGCACATCTACGTACACAATTTTCAGAAGAGCCCAGCATTATGTTAGAGCGCCATAACTTTTGCTTGCGTAAACAAGCTGATGACGAAAGAGTAGAAGAATGCATTGCTGCTCTCAGGATCCTGGCTTCCACATGTATGTGTAAGCGGTTGAGCCTTTGAGAGTTCTGTTGCATAAAGGAAAAATGTTTATTTGACAGTAAATGTACAGAATGCATTCAATGAGGTTAAACTTCTTCTAGAAAAAGCTCCTGCATTAAGTGCTTTTCAGGAAAGTAAGGGGCATATTAGCAAGAACGGTGTTAAAATTATCGCCGCTTTAGCGGCAGGAAACTGCCGCTAAAGCGGCGATAATGGGCTTGATAATATGCCCTTGAGACTACCAATAGAAGCCCATGTTCTGCTGTGATCCTGGGCTTCTATTGGAATTCTCAAGGGCATATTATCAAGCCCATTATCGCCGCTTTAGCGGCAGTTTCCTGCCGCTAAAACGGCGATAATTTTAACGCCGTTCTTGCTAATATGCCCCTAAGTCTTCTATCATTACGGTGGATGCCAGCCAAAGGAGTTTGTGAGCTGTTTTAAGTCAGAAAGTTTCAGGTAGAGACAACACTGTAGCCTTTGCTTCTAGGTCACTTAAAGAGTATGAAAAACAACAATCCCAAAGCAACAACGGCGGACCTCCTATGCCGCACCTCGTGCCAGTTCCTATGTGTATAATCGCTGTGCAAACAACCCCTACGTCAGCCGTTGAGTGACGCCACTGTGTTCCAGATCAGAAAGTACTACAACAAATGGGGGTGTGCAGCTTAAGCAGTCCAAATAGACCAGTGTAGGTAGAAAAATAACTTCTTTATTCGAAACTTCTTTTAAAATTCATTGAGTAAAACATTCCAGCCAACGCGTTTCATTCCCATATAGGGAACTTCCTCAGGGCAAACAATATGTCACGTATAGCAGTACACTACGAAATGGGTATCAGCAAATAGTTGTCAGAAATAGTTGTTCTAGAATCGATGGCTTTTCACAAGGAGCAGTATACTCCTGTGTGCTCCAGACAATATGTCATGTGTAACAGTACACTACAAAATGGGTATCAGCAAATAATTGTCAGAAATAGTTGTTTTGAAATCGATGGCTTTTCACAAAGGACAGTATACTCCTGTGTACTCCTGCGGCACAATCTGCTGCGTGCTCGTTTGAAACCACGGCTGCAGGCGCCTTTCTTTTTCCAGCAACTGTGACACAGTGTACACTGACCACAAGCCGCTGGTTCACATACTCACAACCGGCTCAAGCAATAATCTCTCAGCACGCCTTACTAGGCTTGTGTCTAAACTCCAGGAGTTTGTATTTGATATCAAGCATCTCCCAAGCAGCAGTAACGTTTGGGCAGATTGTTTATCACGGATGCCAATTCAAGACTCACATGATGATGCCATTCTGGATGATGTTTTGTGCATGGCTTCCATAGATCCTGTTAGTAGGGAGTGTAGTACAGGTCTCAGTGAGTCTGTCTGGTTATCTGCTTCTCGGGATGATGAGATTTTAAACAAGACCAAAGAGTGTGTTATTAAGGTGTGGCCTGAGAAGAGATATTTGGTTGGTGAATTGACATTTTTTGGGCAAGTAGCAGATGACCTATCAGTAGCTAATGGTCTATTGTTAGGAGGAGATTTGTATGTGCCCCAACTAAATTACAGGAAGCCATTATCATACGTGCACACCAAGGTCACCTTGGCACTTCTAAAACTACTATGCATATCAAAAAACATTAATGGAGGCCTGGTATGGAAGCGCAGATCAGGTCGCTAGTTGACAGGTGTCCAGAGTGCTTGTTATCCGATAAACATTGGAAGGGGCGTAAGAGCCCTCAACATCCTGTGTCGAACCCAAATGAGGCATGGGAGAAAGTGGATCTTGACTTTTCTGGGCCCTATTTTTTGTTACCAGACAATATGAAGTATCTAATTCTCGTTGTAGATTACTATTCTAGATGGATGTATTACCCTTTTACCAAGTCACCTGATACAGAGGCAGTGATAATATTTTTGGAACAGGTGTTCAACTTAGAAGGTGCTCCCAGGTGTGTAGTCAACGATAATAGTACTCACTTCACCACGTATGTCCAAGTTTTTCAGTAAGTACGATATCAATCATTTAAAAGTAACCTTGTACTCTCCTTCTTCTAACGGTCTGGTGGAAAGGGGTAACAAAGTTATTAAAGAAGGTTTGCAAACAGCTATTGCTGCTAATTTGGATGTTAAGACTTTTCTGAAACAGAAAATATGGTGTTACAATACAGCGCCACATTGCACTACAGGTGTGACACCGTTTTCTTTACTGAGAGGCTGGAGGGCCCACACCACACTGTTTCTCACCTGGTTGGAGAAACAGGTGGAGACAGCAGAATCCATTGGGGTTACAGATAAGGAAAGTCTTCTGTCCAATGCATTAGTGAACCAAAACAAGATGAAACAACATTTTGATAATAGACACCAGATGTCTTCTTCAGAGATAAATAAAAATAATTGGGTTCTAATTAGGAGTACAGTCAAATTGAAGAAAGGAGAATCAGTTTACTCTGCTCCTGTCAGAGTGGTACAGTTTAGCAAGGGTGCTGCATTACTGGAAGGCAGAGGTTGGTGGAACATCTGCTTTGGGATGCTCCGAATGATTAGAAAAATATTGAGCCTGCTCCCAGAAAAATCAAGGAAGACAGTGGTTCAAGCCTTAGTGGTGTCAAGGCTTGACTACGGGAACTCATTATATCTGGGTTCCCCCAAATATGTTACAGACAGGCTGCAAACAGTACAGAACGCGGCAGCCCGACTGCTCCTTAAGATACCCAAACACCAGTCAGTAAGGGCCTCCCTCAGGGAGCTACACTGGCTGCCGGTCAGTGCCAGGATCAAATTATAGTCCCTCTGTCTGGCCCACAGAGCTATGCACGGGAAAGGTCCCGCGCTGGTACGAGACCTGATCTCCCAGTACTCTCCACGCCGGCATCTCAGGTCAGGATCAAAGTTCTTAATGAACACCTCAAGAATTAAGAGATCCAGATGGGGGGGAAGGTCATTCAAACACCTGGATCCCAAGCTGTGGAACAGTATGGACCCAGAGCTGCGGACGATCAAGAACAAAACAACCTTCAAAAAGAGACTAAAAACATGGCTGTTCCCCTAAAATATCAGCTGAAATTCCCTTATCTTGCTTCATAATCAGCGCTGGGATGCCTAAGGGTAGCCATGCGCTCCATAAATTCCTAAACCTAAACCTAAACAAACGCCAGTTAGTGAAATTGTCTGCTCAGCAAGCCAATACCATTTTGAGTAAACGCAGGCCAGTGTCACAATCGGTTTGGGCATCATGGGTACAGCCTACCTTAGTTTACACTGAGGCAAATAGATGTTCCACAAGCGACAGTGAAGAGTCTGTGTTCTTCTCGAGTTCAGTCATGCCTCGGTCAACACAAGAGGTCAAAGTACCTTCCAGGTTCAGAGATTTTGTAATGTATTGATGACATTTTCTTCCTATTTTGTATTTAGGGTTGTTATATGTAATTTATTGTTGCTTTAAGGGGGAAGGTGATGTAATGCATAAGTACAACGTGCCTGCCGAATGGATTACCTTTTACTTGTAGCAGCAGGCACGTGATTGGTATTGACGACGCTCTCACGCTCTATTGCTTTTCAAGAGCTGTGTATGTTCAAGTATGTATTCAACGTCGTCCTGTGGTCCAACCCTTATTACAGCCATCTCAATCACAAGAACACAAGTGTTTTAAAATACCGGCAGTAATGCAATATTACAAATATCTCAATACCAAGATCAATTTACAACTTTAAATGCAGCCTTTTAAAAGAGCTCACGAATAGGCACCCCCAGGATAGTGTTCCCATTTGACCTACATTCATGGTAATGTTAGTTGTCAAAGTGAAAATAATTAGGCTTAACCTACGCATTGAGTATTACTAAGGGGCTTGTTTGCAAGATATTGGGGTAGGGAAGCACCGCAAGGCTCCTACACCAGTTTAAAAGGGCAGGAATGCACTGTATTTACAATATATGGTGAATTCCTGTCCTTTAAGCCAGCGCTGATGCACAATTAGCAGCCGTGCGCCAACGCAGGAAGTCTTGCACCATGGGGCAAGGGTGTCTGCGTTGTTGGCACAATTGTTTTTGTGCAGGGAGGGACACCTTCCCAATCTAGAAAAGCTCCCTCATGACCTGTCTTACTATATCAAATCTGTAAGTCAATATCAACATGGGCTACCAAAATATGTCAGATCAACAATCAAAATATGAAAAGAAAACATTTCGATTCTATAAAAATTTGTTTAAGTTTTTTTGTTTTATTTCAGTATCAAAAATTCCTTTGCTTTTTCTTTTTTAGATATAAAAATATTATTTGAAACACTTACATACAATTGAACATGATAATTACATGAAATTTTAAATACAAAAACATTTTTAAATTAATAACCCCTGAATGCTAGTACATGAACAAATAATGAAAAATCTTTCATTCATACTACACTACATACATACAACCTCATACCGACTCATACACCATCCAAAAAGTTGCGTGTATCTGGAAAGTGGGAGACAATAGATAGCACAGTCTCTGTGACCAATAAAGTTAGCTGCGAACAGCAAGATCTATACAGCATTGGTCTAGAGGGACACCTTCCTGCACAAAAACAATCACGAGAGACGTTTTTCCTCATTCTATGTGTGCTGCAGAATGCTACACACGTGGAAAGAGGGAAAAAAAGAGGAGAATGTAAACAATTCTCCTCGTTACGCCTGCTCTAGGGAGGCGCAATGTTTTACCCAATGTTGCAAATCTGGGGCAGTGCCAAATACCATGGGTGTTGAGTGGCAACTCCCACAGCAACACCCATGGAACACAACTTTCACACAGAGTAATGCAAGGCAGCGACTTGCGCTGCCTCGCCTAACTCCACATCTACGTAGGGTGGCTCTACGTGGCCTTGTAGATATGGCTAAGCCCTGTGCACTACAGGAACATCACAAAAAGTGACATTACGCAGCGCACAGGGCTTGTGAATAAGCCCCTAAGTGTCTCTAATTGCCCTGGATCTGGGTTGTTAATTCCACACACCCGTAGGTAGGTAATGATACAGGTGGTCCCTTCTACTCTGGGGATGGAGAGAAGGGATACATACACAAAAAAATTCTCAGAGTCATATTCCTTTTTCTATGTGTGCTGAGGAAGCAACAACCAGAAATGAAGATATTTCTCCTTGTTACACCAGTTTCAGGTAGGCCCACTATTTTGGTGCCAACCCAGGTTTTCTGCCTTTAGTAAATCTGGAGTTGCATCAAATTCCATGTGTGGATGCAACAAAATGCCCATGCACACCTCTCCGACACAAAGTAAGTCAAGGAAGTGTTATTCGCTGTGTTGTGTTACATTTTTTTAAAATCTAAGCCAGGCAAAGCCACTCAAATGTGGCTTTTTGTGGCTTTGTAAATCGAGAAATACTTTTTTTTGTTAGGGCTCCGTTAAAAAAGTGATGCAACCCCGATACTAAGGGGCATATGAATCAGCCCCTATCGCAACCACAACGTCACTTTCAGTGACGTTGTGGTGGCGATAGGGGCTGCACCTTATGTACAAGGCAGTGTTAAGCCACTTAACGTGGCTTAATGCTGCCTTGTACATAAGGCCCCCTTTCACGCTATGGTTAGCGTGAAAGGGGTGGGCAGTGGGTATTGCGGTGGGCTTTCCACCAAAACACCCATTCATTTTGACGCTGCCCCTATGTACAAGGGTGGCGTTCATAGGGGGCAGCTCCAAAATTAAGACCAGGTAAATCCTGGTCTTAAGTTGGCGAAACGAGGAGAAATGCATTATTTCTCCTTGTTTTTGCTTTTTCCATGTGTGCTGCCTTGTGCAGCACACATGGAAAAAGCAAAATGCCATGGTTTGTTTATGTGTAGGAAGGTGTCCCTTCCTGTATATAAACAAACCTTTTAAAAACATGCGATTTTGTCACTTTCATGTGTGCTGCATGAAGCAGCACACATGAAAGTGACAGAATAGCATTTTTGGATTGTTTATGTGCAGGAAGGGACATCTTCCTACACATAAACAATCCTCCCCTGCACGCAGACACCCTTGCACTATGGTGTAAGGGTGCCTGCGTTGGCGATAGATTGCTGAACTTAGAGCCATCGCAGGGGGAAACGCAAGGCTGCACCACATTCTTGTAAATATGGTGCAGCCTTGCGTTTCCGAAGTGGCGGAAAGAGGCGTTAAGCCAAGGAGGCTAATGCCGTGCTCTGCCACTTCCTTGTACACATCCCCCTAAATGTTAGTAAATCTGGGCCCAGATGAATATATATGGAGCGGTGATGTTCTGGCTATTCTCAGAATTTCTATGCCCACCCCCCTCGTTAACTCTTGGAACATTGCGTTGGGGGCCTAAAGGAACTGTTCTGAACAAAGGACGTGGTAAGTAAATTGTTCCAGTGTCGATTATTGGCGAGCTCTATCCCTCTTTTTGCTTTTCAGACAAAAAGGACAATGAGTGGATTTCCTAAGAATCCCTCTTTTCACCTCTACCTACATTTGACCATTTTCTTTATGTCAGATAAACCTTTAAACACCAACATGCATTCCTGAAGGACATTTATGATGGTGCATTATATTTCTTTTATCGATGCACACACAAACACTTTTGGAACGTGCCTCATTGGGCATTACTGCACAATGCATAGATCCTGTAGCACGTTGGCAATAGTTACAAGGAGCAACAGAAAGGCTTGCATAGCTGCGAATTGTTCCTTAGGGACTCTGAGAGCTGCATTATCCTTTAATGATAGTTTCCTCTGTGGAAATGAACAGGCATCATTCAGGTCAGTTGCTCTAAAGGGTCCCCTGTGCCCAGCGATCGGATTACTGCTCCTCCAGAACACAAAGGCCGACTTAATTGAATGTCAACTATTCATCTTGTGGCCCCTTGCTGACCATAAAGCGGAAGCTTCTTACTCATCCCTCACTTAAGGACCAGTCAGACTCCATGTATAGCAGTACATTGTAACTCTCGAAAAGCAGCAATTTAAATTGAATTCCTAGACAAGAGAAATGCCAAAATCCATAGAGTATACAATTTTCTTAAAAAGTGTCTCATTACCTATTGAACTGCCCACATAAAAGCCTGAATTCCCCTTGTGTCAGTTGGCAATGTGATTTCCAAATGGTGCATGTGTTTATGGGTAACTGGTGTAGCATCAGAGAGAAACTTGTGCTGACAGCCCTTTCCGTTGGTGAGGGCATTCTTCAAATCCGCTATGACTTTGCTTCTGAAATACAAGCACGCGGATGTATGCACACATTTGCGGGCCGCCCTTTCATAATAGCAATAAGCCGAAAATAATGTGTTTCGTATACTGTGAGGTCACCTTTCACGAGGATGAGTTTTAAAATGGCAACATAAACGTAGGAGTTTCAAAGACTTTTTTGTTGCAACCTTCAAGGTGTTTGGAAAATGCAAAGGTTACAAAGTTGTTCGCTTTATTCCTAGGGGCATATTCACAAGGGGATTACGCCACAGGAATGTCACTTTTAAATACGTTCCTCTGGAGCAATGCCCTGCTCCATATTTACAAAGTGGTGTTGCTGTGGGCGTTCCACTGCAACACCCATTGCTTTTTGATGCTGCCACAGATTTACAAGGATCTGTAAATCTGAGGCAGCGCTAAAATCTAAAGCCATGCAAAAGCAGGTATTAAAAAAGCAATACAAGGAAAAATACTTTTATTTCTCCTCGTTTTTGCTTTTTCTATGTGTGCTGCATTCTGCAGTACACATAGAAAGAGCAAAACGCCATGAATGATTGTTTACGTGCAGGAAATGTGTAGTGAGTGAGACCACTCCAGGTAGGTTGTTCAAGAATATGTTTATTTCAGCTCACAGGTGCTGCGCAGCAGCCGGCTCTCTCCAACGTCCAGTTCCCAACTGTCCCCCTTTCAAGCCAACATTCTCAGTCGAATGCCAGTGGCCAGAACGTCATGGCTGAAGCATTCTAAGCTAAGGAGGGAGAACACTACATTATCCCCCTCCTCCTAAACCATAAAATGAGGAAGAAGAAGAAGAGAAAAAGAAAAAGAAAGGAAAGAGAAAAAGAGCAAAGAATAGTAAAGATTCTAACGATATTTAGCAGGAACAAAACGTTGACGGTAACTTCTGCGTAAACCCTCAAAAGAAGGAAAAGAAGAAGATGAAACATCATTTTGATTACATGGGGGATTTTGATTGATACAACCAGAGACCTTTACAACTCTGGAAACATTCCACCAATTCTTTAGATTAACTCTTACAGCATTTCCACATACTTTGTCGACAGTGAAAGGTTCAGAATATTTAGAGCTCCCTTTTACGATGAACAGGAATCTTTATGCGTACAATGTCACCAACAACAAATGGTCGCGAAACAGATCTTTTCCTGGAGTCAAAATACAGTTTCTGGCGGGATTGGGCTTGGGACACATTGCACCTCACAAACTCATCTACATCACACACAGAGTCCATTTTCACCCATCTGGACATCCATCCTGGACAAACTTTCGAGCAAGGTTTCCTCCCACGTAGTAGTTCGTAAAGGGGACACCTTAGTAGTTGAATGAGGCGTGGTGCGATAGAACCATAACATGGATCTCACAGCATTCTGTACATTGCACCTTCCAGCCAAAGCCCACTGTACACAGTTGTTGAGGACTCTATTCATACGCTCGACCAAACCATTGGTCTGTGGGTGATAAAGCGCACTTTTAGCATGTGAGATACCACCCTGGCGTAAGAACGATTCAAATTCATGGCTAACAAATTGTACCCCATTGTCGCTTACAATTGTGGAGGGAAACCCTTCTCGCAAAAAAGATCTTTCAAGAAATCTATCACATTACTTGAATTGGGATTATTAATAAAACGTATTTCTGGCCATTTTGAATAATAATCTATGGCCACAATTGCAAATCTGGAATTGGCAGGAAGCATATTAAATGGCCCAACTAAATCAATCCCTATCTTTTCCCAAGGCCTATTGGGTAGCTCAATGGGTTGAAGAGGCGGTGTATGAACTTTCAAATTCTTCTCAGAGTTAGAACAAACAACACACTCCCCAACAAACATGTCAACATCCTTGTCCATTTGTGGCCACCAAAAGTGTTCACGTAATCTTCTCTTGGTAAAAGTTTTCCCCAGGTGACCTTCATGTGCGCCCATGATCAACCTAGCTCTTAGTACGTCGGGTGGAATCAATCTATCACCGCGTACAAGAAGACCATCCTCGACAGAAAGTTCCGGAGAGACTTTAACAAACGTTTGCAGAGAAAGATGAGCATTTTTCTCTCTTGGCCAGCCGTTTTTCACACAGTTAATAACTTCACCAAGTAAAACATCTTTGGAGAGAGTATCTCTCCACTCTGTCTCACCAACCGCACACATGTCTTCCAGCAGAAGAGGAGCAACAAAACAATCTTCATCATCATCATCGTCAATCTCGTTATCACAGTCAACGGGGTGCCTAGAAAAATAGTCTGCCCTCACATTCTTGTTTCCAGGAATGTAGGTGACTTCAAAATCATATTGTAACAGTTTAGTTGACAATCGTGCAATACTAGGGGTATGCTCTTTGAGCCTGTCGCCAGAAAGAATAGAAATTAATGGACTGTGGTCCGTACGCAATTTGAAGTGTTTTCCCCAAAAGTACGGACTAAATTTTCTTATGGCCCAACAACACGCTAACAATTCCCTCTCAATAACAGCAAAATTGAATTCCGAACCTCGCAGTACCCTAGAGGCATAACCTAAAGTATTCTCATGTCCATTGATGTTCTGGGTGAGGACGGCACCCAATCCCAAACCGCTGGCATCGACAGTGATGGTGCATGTAATATTTGGGTCAAACGGTTTGAGTATCTTGGGACTAACTAGTTGATGCTTTATCCACTCAAACGCTTCTTTACAGCGATTGTCCCAAAGGAAAACAACACTTTTCTTGAGCATATTGGAAAGGGGTTGGACTCTGGAAGCATAGTCTGGTATAAATCGTGAGTAAAACTCACACAGACCGATAAATGACTTGAGGCCTACCTTGTCCTTGGGAGCAGGACAATCTACTATGGCTTTGACAAGACCAGGTCTCGGTTCAACACCATCTTCTGAAAGAACATGTCCTAAATACTCCACCTTCTGTACTCTGAAAACACATTTCTCTTTTTTAAAACTACACCAGCATCACGCAAAGCCTCCAACACACAAAACATGGTGTCATCATGTGATTCACACGTCTCACCGTGAACTAGTACATCGTCTTGGAAGACAACGACACCTTTAATATTTTTTAGCAGATTAGACATAATCCTCTGGAACACTGCTGCCGCAGAGGCCAGTCCAAAAGGCATGCGGCAGTATTGGAAAGACCCAATGGGGGAAACGAAAGCAGTGAGATGCCTAGACAATGGGTCGAGAACCACCTGGTGATACGCAGACTCCAAATCCAGTTTGCTAAACCACCTCGAACCATTGATCAAGGATAACATGTCTGTAATCTTTGGGAGGGGATGCGAATCAATCCAAATATTTTTATTAAGACTGCGTAAGTCTATGCAAACACGAAGCTCACCTTTTTTCTTTTTAGCAACGACCAATGGAGATAACCAAAGAGACGATTCTATCGGTTCGATGATACCCTTCTTACAAAGCCCATTGAGCTCCTGTTCCAACTGATCCCTGACACTGAATGGAACGTTCCTAAGCCTATGCTTAACAGGTATAGCGTTGTCTTTGACCTTGATAACGTGGGTGAATCCTTTGACCTGTCCAAGCCCATCACCAAAAACCGAAGGAAAACGATCACTCAATATGTCAGTAAAATCATCCGAACGAAGAATAGAAACTTGGTCCCTTGTGCCTGGTCTAAGTACCATCTTGAAAAGTTCCTGATGGAACCATCCAAGGATGTTTAAACCCTTGATAGCTACATAGACTTTGACAAAAATCTTCCGCCCTCTAAATTCTAGTGTGTCCTCAAAATATCCTGCTAATTCGATGGTCCTTCCTTCGTATGAAACAGGAGACCGATCAGGAGGTTGTAAAATGCGAGACCCCCAAACCTCTTTAAACCTTTCTAGAGTTACCATGGTTATTCTCGCACCTGAATCAACAAGCAAGCAAACTTTCTTACTGCCAATGCCAACATCAACATAAGGATCCACACACTCAGTGCATTCGTTTGTTTCATTGTTCATATCTCCGACTACAACAACCATGTCTCTTAAGTCGTCTTGAATGTTGTTCAGATTATCATGTGTAGATTCAGACATAGAGACATTCGCAACTGGTGAAGATGTACCTGGGACCTGTTTGGCATCTTGGTGAAAAGAAAAACCCCGCCTCCCATTCTGACAAACTTTTGCGAAATGACCTAGTCTCCCACATGTTCTACAGATGACATTCTTAGCAGGACAAGGGCGTCCTGATTTAAAATGAGGATAATTGCCACACTTAAAACAAATATTCGTTTGTTTGAAAAACTTATTTTCAGGTGGAGTATAGGTGTTATTTTTAACCCCTTTGACCTTACTACATTTACAGCTTCTTCTTTCATGGTGGTGAATGAAGATTTTTCATCTAGTTCCTTCACCGAAAACTTTGAAAGTTCAATGCTCTTTGCGACACGAATGGTTTCCTCTAGAGTGGGATTACCTAAAGAGAGTAACTTCTGTTGAATACTCTTGTCAGTGCACTTACAAATATACTGGTCTCTTATCAGTTGATCTCTAAACCCCTCAAATTGACATTCTGCACTCAAAATTCGCAGTGCAGAAATGAAATCTTCCACCTTTTCTCCATGTCTCTGTTCTCGCTTAAAGAATTTGTGCCTCTCGACGACAAGACTAGGTTGGATGTCAAAACGTAATTCTAGTTTCTTGACTGTCTCAACAAATTCGTCAATCTCCTCATCATCGGCAGCACGTATTAAAGGGGGTAGATGTTTGAAAATGGATCTCCCTTCGAACCCTAAAACATTAAGCAACAGACACTTTTTCCTCTCTGCCCTGTAGCGTGAACCACCTATGGCACCAATATAGGTTATAAAGGCATCATACCATTTTTTCCATGAAATGGGAGGCTCGCCTGGCGTTTCCAGGAAAGGTGGAGGTGGGGAAACTGACTGCATATTGAATGAAGATTGTAGAATGTACAACCTTGTAGGAATAAATCAAAAACAACAAGAAACAAATAGTTAAGCTAAACACACAATAAGTGGTGTGTGTATCACCGTGAAGTAAACAGATTTCACCTCTAAATGTATCCTGTTTGTTTGTTGTGTGTCTCACTCTGAATATAAATGTTACTGTTCCGTGCCCCACTTGTGCATATCACTCTTAAAGAAAATAGTTCCCTTCCGTACCAATCTCCTTATAGTACAAACTTTTCTCTTACGTAAAGGTGTGCCAAGTTGACCTGTATGCTGAAAGCAATAAAGTTTTTACGACGTACCCTTTTTCTTAAATGGTGTGCGTGTCACCGATCACAAGCACGTTGATTTGGACAATGGGTCTGATCGTGTTGGCAATGGTTGTGATGACCAAACTTGAATTTAGAGTAGTGTGCGTGTCACCGATAACAAGCACGTAGGATCAAAAATGAAGACTCCCCCAAAAAAAAACGGACACGAGAAATGGTGTGCGTGTCACCGATAACAAGCACGTGTAGTATTTGTTCCTTTAACGAGTATAAACAAGCTCGCTAGACAAGCTCGCTGCCAGAGATTGACGTACTCTGACTTTACGCTGCGCTCGCCGTGTTTTCGACTTCATCCGAATAATTCTCCTCCACACACGCTTTCGCGCCAACCACAAGATGGCGTCGACGTAGTGCGTGAATCAAAAGGTCGCGACGTAGACCACAAAGTTGCGTGCAAATTTTTGTGATGGCGTAGCTGACTGAGGCTGAAACGCTCACCTTCAGTACTACGCTATTACGCGCTGTGACGAGGGTTAACTCGATACCCTCTTTCTTCCACTGCCGCTGCCGCTTTGGATTTATCCGCATTTACAGAGCGCAACACAGTACCTCACAGCCTTGATCTCCGGCGCTGGTTTTCCTTTCATCGGCGCAGACAGCGTGATACCAGGATTCTTCCTACGCGCCGGTTAGCTGATGAAGTCTTGTCCTCTCGTGGGTTCGTTGTGCAGACACCTGTTTCCCGTCGTCGCCACGTATTTTGTAGTGAGTGAGACCACTCCAGGTAGGTTGTTCAAGAATATGTTTATTTCAGCTCACAGGTGCTGCGCAGCAGCCGGCTCTCTCCAACGTCCAGTTCCCAACTGTCCCCCTTTCAAGCCAACATTCTCAGTCGAATGCCAGTGGCCAGAACGTCATGGCTGAAGCATTCTAAGCTAAGGAGGGAGAACACTACAAAATGTTCCTTCCTGCAAATAAACAATCATTTAATAATGACGATTTGCTACTTCTATGCACATAAACAATCATTCCCTGCAATGCAGGAACCCTTGCACTATGGTGCATGGGTGTCAGTGTTGGCGCTTTACAACTAATTTTAGCACCAGCGCTAGTGAAAACACAGGGGTGCACCGTATTGTTGTAAATATGGTGCTTCCCTGCATTTTACAAATGGAGCGCGGTGCTGACAAATTTGGCGCAGCTCCACGCTTGACATTTCGTTGAACATATGACCCTTAGTGCATGGAAAATCATGACTTTAAAATAAACTGCGCCTGATTCACAAGGTAAACTTTCACATTTGTGTACGTTTATTCTTTTTCAGCATTCACAAAACTGCATTTTAATAGTTTACGAGTGCAGAGACTCCACGGTCAGGGTGGAGAACTCCATACATAAAAAGATAGGCCTGTTTATCATCGGGAATCAGGCCCTGTGTGTCGCACATAATCCTTTTCTAACACTATTGGAAGGGTTTCTGCTTAAGATGTATTTGGCAGAAAACAATGTTGTATTCCAATTCAGTCGCCCTCATTACAAGCCCCCAGTTTACTTATGATTTGTGCAGTAATTCCTCTTACCACACATATCATAATTATGAGTTTTGTGATAAATATTGCTTCAAGCTTGCCAATATTTATCAGAAAGAAAATGCCTGGTATGTACCTGAACATCTGGATTTTGGTTGACATAAGCACTAAAATCAGCATGTTATTCACCAAAGACTCGTAATTAGGTGGTATTTATCGCACTGATAACCTCCAATCTATCAATCAATCAAGATTTATAAATCGCGGCTAATCATCCAGGCGCTTGCAGGTCCCGGAGGCTTATTCAAACAGTTGCCTGAGGCGGGGTGTGATGGGGGTTAGTCGGGGAAGACCTAGTCTGGCTGCGATGTCCTGTATTGTCTGAAGTCTCTGTAAGAGGTGTGCAGTGATTCCTACATCGAGGGTGTTGCCGTAGTCCAGTCCACTGGTGATGAGGGCCTGTGTCACAGTGCGTCTCGTGTGTAGGGGGTAGCCACTTGAAGATTTTACGTAGCATGTGCAAAGTGGGAAAGCAGGCCAAGGAGATGGCATTGATCTATGATTTCATGGCGAGATTGTTGTCAGTGATGATTCTGAGGTTTCTGGCGTGGTCGGAGGGAGTGGGTGCGGGTCCTAGGTCTGATGGCCACCAGGAGTCGTTCCTTTGTTGCTGCTGCTGCCAATTATGAGTACTTCCATCTCCTCTGTGTTCAGCTGAGCAGAATTTGGATTTTATGAGGTGTAATAATATTACACCACTTACGGGCCGCTTGTACTGGGGGCCTAAGTCTTTTTAGTGAAAAAGCTCTGCAAAATGTAAGCTCAGAGAGAAGCAAATTTCATTGTGCACAGAAATGCTTCGCAAAATGTAAACACAAAGAAAGAACCTGAATGCATTTTCTGGACTGTCTGGGTTTGATTGGAATGAAAAACATCTGGCTATGTGATGAAAATGATCTTGCAATGTGGAAAGGAAATGTGCTTGGGAGAAAGCAAAAGTAAAACATAGAACTATGGGCCATATGTGCAAACAATTTTGCTGTGGGAAACCGTCACATATGTACAAATGTCTAATTCTGTTTGGGTAACTTGTTACAAAATCGCTATTTGGAAGGGGCGTGTTCAGGGCATCCCTTCCAAAATCCCGAATTGCAGTGCTATGTATGAATGCTTTGTGACTGAATTATGGTTGCAAAGCATTCATTTTTTACCGGCTTCTAAAAGGAAGTGGTAACCATTTGCAAATGGGAAGGGGTCGGCAAAAGACCTCTTCCCTGTGAGAATGTAAAAAAAATATTTTTTTTAAGAGCAGACAAGGCAAAGTGAAACTTCAAAGTTTAATTTTTTCTTTTCAAATGCATCCAATTTTCCTTTAAGTTTGATTTTTTAAGCCCCCAGCTGGCCTCCATCCCTGTGATGGCTATTATTCCTAATGGGTCACAAATTGCAACCTACCTTATTAATATTCATGAGGTAGGTCGATTTGGGAACCAATTAGGAATCACTATTTTAAAATCTTTTTCTTGTACATTAGGAATTGCGATTTCCTAATTGTGAATTGGAGATAATCGCAATTAGGAAATCAGTATTCCTAATGTCTGTACATCTGGCACTAAGAATTTACAATCCAGCTGTAACCAGAAATAAGACTTACCATACCCAAGCAAGGAAATGCTTTTATGCGGAAATACACTAAGACATATATATCCATTAAGAATTGGGTAGAAAACCGACATGAGTTTATTACACAATGCAAGCAGCCCTGATCTGAGTTGTGCCTTGCTCTAAACTGAAACATAACTTCTCAATCGGTCATAAAAGTGGGACTTGACTTAGCAAGTAATACAGGAGGGCTGCTGATGCTCCACACCCTACCATGAGTGTGTGCATTAGACCTTACATCCATTCGGTTTGACAATGTGAGGTAGGGGGTGGATGGAGGGTGAAGACTGCTTGCATGGGTAGTATGAGTGGAGCGAGGATGAATGCTGTTGAGTATGAGGATGACTAGGCGTGAAATGTGAGCTTGAAGATGAGGATGTGTGTGAGTGGTGGGTGAGATGATTGAGTGGAAGGGAGAGTACTAGTCTAAGGTTTAGGACGAGTATCAGCATTTATTCAGGTTTTTCTTGAGGTACTCGGACTATCAGACTTTCTGAAGACCCATATCTGAGACAAGGAGTAACAGCTGTTTTGGAGTTTATGGGTCTTGGGTGCCCTTGCCCTAGATGGTGGGCCTGTATATGAGATTTGATGCATCAATATTTTATTCATGTACTGGCCAGATATTTGTGATCTGACAAGTGAATTTGTTTGGTGTCTGTGGTGCATGCATTTGCTCTCTTTGTGTTCTCCATATACAACAGCTGACCTCCACTGGAGCTTGGTATATGGAGCTACTCACACCAACAGTAGCCACAAGACAGCGCTTTTTCAGTTATGCTTCATATTCTCAGATTTCTTCATCTCTTCTGGTTACGTTTTTTAAAGATTCTAAAGTTGCACTCTGCCCTCTTACTTGCCCTGTTTTTCTCATACAGAACTGACAACACTGGTACAGGGAATTATGGGAACGGGGTGCACAGTTCAGGTAGAATCACATTCAGGTGAGGTAGAGAAACATTCAGAGCCTATGGATGAGTAAAGTACTGTAGCTGAGTTAGACAACAGAGCTTTTTCCAAAATAAGGCAATTCTCATAATATCTTATCACATATAAGCAACCGCTGCTCTTAGAATTCTCCTAGGGAATTCTGGGTTTTTTAAGACTCTGTCAGGATGTGGTAAACTCCCTCTGCCTTATCCTGGAGGATAGGGGTATCCAAAGATATTGGAGTAGACGCCTCACTCACTTATCGTGACATGCTTCATCATTGGCGCCTATCCACACCCAGGTAAGATGATACTACCTGGGTGGACTCAACCATAGATGGAATGGGAGTTCTTAGATAAAGCAATACTGGATAAGCAGGGATTCAGATGAGTGATATTTAAAAATACCTCTAGGTATACCCAAACGCTATGTTTTATTCTGAGGGTACCTGGGGTATGAATAGAAACGTGAATTAGTTGGGTTATACTGAATATAATTGTTCAGTTGTACCCCTTTTGCTGTTCCAACATGTTTTAGCCCTTGCTGGGAGCCCACGTGGGTCTGGGGCCTTCGTCAGGGCTAATATACTGTTCTATTGTCCCTGCTTCTGTATTGTGCACTCATTCCATGCACTCATGTGAGGCCTAATGCACTCACCTGTCTTCTTTCTGTCTTCAGTAGATTTTCCACTGGTCTCTTTTTTCAATTGGCATGCGGATCAGGCGGGAGGTGCTGTTTTTTAGTCACACATTCGTCAAAGATGCAGCTCCGTGGGATTACCTACAGAAACCCACTCCGTCCGCCGCCGTATAAAACAATTCTCATAACATGGCAGATCCAGAATCAGCCGAAAAACAACTCCAGAGAAAACTACACATCCTTTCCAACATGAGCACAATCATCCTCCACCAACACATAGGAGAAAATATAATCCAGAACATGTTTCATGCTAGCAGGTGAGACCCCAAATAATGGGCTGCACTTACACAGCTGACTCTTATTAGGTGCGGGTCAGAAGGCCACATTCCCATTGCTATGCACCCAGACGAGACAATCAAAATATTTATAAACTCCACATGGATAACACAACTCATTGGCCCAGGGGATGTCCATGGCCATTCTCCCATGGAGCCCTGACCAGTGGCAAAAGCTAAACAGTAGGCATGCTCTGCGGCAAAGAACTAAGGGCCTCATTTATTAGGATTTTCCGTAGGGCAGTGCCGCAGGCCTTCTTGCCCTATGGCAAAAGAAAAGGGCAGGGATGTGCTGTATCTATCAGAGACGGCGCATTCCTGTCCTTTTCCCCTGCGCCGGAGCACAATGGACTGTATTGCGCCAGTGGAGGCACCTTTGCACCGTGGTGCAAGGGTGCCTGCGAAACCTTCCTGCACAAAAACAATCACAAGAGGCTTATTCCACTTTCTATGTGTGCTGCAGAATGCAGCACACATAGAAAAAGTAAAAACTAGGAGAAAAAAATATATTTCTCCTCGTTGTGCCTCGCTTACGCCTTCCCTGGAGAGGCGTAAGTTTTTGGCACTGTCTCAGATTTATGATTTTTCGTAAATCCGGGGCAGTATCAAAAGCCATGGATGTTGTTGGGAACACCCCCAGCAACACCCATTGCATGCCCCTTTAACGCAGAAAACTGCGTTAAAGGGGAAGATATTTATGAGGCAGCATTAAGCCAAAAAAAGTGGCTTAGTGTTGCCTCATAAAAATGGAGCAGGCTCCTGTGCCACGGAACGTCACAAAAAGTGACATTCCGGCGGTGCAAGGGGCCTCATAAATAAAGCCCTAAGAGATCAACTATTGTGTGATCGCACCATGCAAACACATTACATTATACAACAAATTGTATCTTCTTCTCACAGAAAGAACCATTTTTAATCTCCACTATTATCTACTCACCATACTGGGCTTTATCTCTTCAGAACTAATATTGCATAGCCCTGAACTTTTCAATCAATTCAAATAGTGGCACCTGAGTCCAGGAGCATCGCGAGAGTGCCAGGATCCTCAAGCTGATATCTCATCAAGCCTACAAAAGTCTCCTACTCCAAAAGTAATTAGCCCATTGCTATTGTCACTTTTAACTACTCAGTACTCTGGACTTCAGACCTATCACTACCTAATCCAGAAGGCAGACGGCATATATGAAAGTAAATATTCCAATGATACTAATCCCTCAAATTATACACATCTCTCAGAACTCCGTCTCCATCATCATACTATGGGGTATGACAAAGTGCTCTAAGCGATAAATAAAAGTGGAGGCTGGATATTTACATTAATGCCAACTACTGTTAATTAATCAGGGTCATATTTCAATCCATCATTTCTTTTGTCACATGCCAATATTAGAGCTGTGAAAGGTAACGAAGGCCACATTTTTGACATACTAGGCATAAATAAAAATAAATGAATAACAACTGCCAGAGCCAAGTTTTTTCAGAGGTCTGTTTATGCCACAGCAATGCCCATGAATAAAACATAATATTTATAATTATTTATGTATTTTTGTTTTTAACATCTAGACAACAATGCCACCTTGATGGGCATTTCGAACACTTTTAAACAAAAAGATTATGCAGGTCGAGGGAGACAATGGGCATGATTCAGGTCTGTCCGACATCGGTCAGGAGACGTAACCGACCGACCTGCTGTCGTCGGTTACGGCCCTGCAAGTACGATGCGACCGAACCCTGTTCGGTCGCACTCGTATACTTCACAATGGGAGCATGCATTCCGAGCGGAATGCATGCTTGCATTGTGAAAGCAGGGGTGCAGTTCATCCCTGCACCCTGTGGCCGACACCCCAAGGTGCCTGCCACCGGGTGCAGGGATCAACAGAGGGGCACCATAGGTGCCCCCAGGCCGCCATTCGGCGGCCTCGCACCCATGGGGGCCCTACTGGGGGCCGCCAAAGACAGTTTCCGACTGCCTTTTCGTGCCGGAAAGACCGGCACGAAAAGGCAGTGAAAGACTGCCATCGTACTCCCTCGGTCGTGAAGAGGCGGCCGGGGGAGTACTGAAGGATTTCCGGACGGCGGACGGGCTCTCCGAGCCCAGCGGAATGGCTCGGTTGGAAAGGAATCCGGCCGGCACGTTCCGATTCGGTCGGAAGGGCTCCGGCCATTGTTCGGTGCCCTTCCAGCCGAAATCGGAATCGGCCCCTAAGTTGTAAACTTGCATGTGTGGATGTCTCCCCGTAGACAAGATAGGAGATGTGGAGATCGAGAGATCCACTCAGGTTTGTGAATTGCATTTTGTAGTAAGCAAGTAGCACTAGTCTACCACTACTTTACATACTACAAAATACCGTTTTGAATTGGAACCTGATGAACATGGCCCTTCTTAGGTGATTTCCCTAAAACCTTTTGAGTTTTCCTCCTGGTTTTTGCTGTCTCTCTTTTCGTGGCCTTAGGACTCTGTGCACTTTCCCACTGTAATGCAGTGTGAAAGTATGTGGGCCCTTCCTACACACAATAGGAAGGGGTGCTAACTGGATTGGTTTAGGTGTTACACCTGTGAATGCCCTGTAAAAAAATCCACCATATACCCAGGACCGGTACTGCACTGGCTAGTAGTGGGATGCAGCACTGATTGTGTGACCCACCAGATTAGCCTTTTAAACATGTATCAGGCCTGCCACTGTAGGCCTGTGGGTGCTGAGTTGCGCTTGTGCTCAGTTTGGCAATTCTCAAACATTAGCCAACCCTGAGTGGGCCTTTCACTAACACTAGAGCACCCCTAGGGTAAGCCCTGAGGGGTGGAGCAAGTAGTAGGTGAAAGGCAGGGCAGGTACACATGGGTGTTCCATGACCAGGTAGTGAAGAACCCCCATGTGGGTTTTCCCTACCTAGGTGGTCAGCTCTTCCCATGGGACGCCGCCGGGGTGTTGCTGATTATCTGGTTGTGGCCTTAGGGCTCTGGGCACTTTCCCGCTGTAAATGCAGTATGAAAGTGTGCACGCCATTCTACATGTTAGGAGGTGGTGCTTACCTGATGTTTTGTAAACATGTCACAAGTCTGCCATTGCAGGCCTGTATGTGTGCACTCTCACGCATGATGTTTTTAAAATGTGCCTCAAGCCTGCCATTGCAGGCCTGGGTGTGTGCCCTTTCACCAATGATGTTTCTAAACATTTGCCAAGTCTGTCATTATAGGCCAGGTTGTGCACACTTGCACTTATGGTGTTTTCAAACATGTGCCCAGCCGGCCATTTCAAGCCTCAGTGTGCGCAAGTGCACTTATGCTCAGGTTGGCCTTTCTAAACCACTAGCCAATCCTTAGTGGACCTTTCTCTGTCACTGGAGCATCCCTGAGGTAAGTACTGAGGGGTGAAGCATTTGGTAGGTGAAAGACAGGGCAGGTACATATGTGTGCACTCTGCCCAGGTACTGAAGAATATCCATGTGTGTTTTCACCACCTATGAGGTCTGCTCTTCCCATAGGCGAACATGGGGAAATAGTTGAAATTACTTCAGGCTGCAATAGTGGGTTGCAGTGGAGCAGCCTCATAATGTTTCCTATCATTGTATTCAGAAGGGCAAACCTTTTCCTGTGGTAAAGGTGGTTTTGTCATTAATAGCTTAGAAATGCCACTTCTAGAAAGTGAACATTTCTCTGCTCTAAAACTCGTTGTGTGCCTGTTACTTTCACTTCACCCCACACTGGAGGCTGAGGGAGCACATCTGTGCATTTTCCAGCAACAGCTATAAACACTGGGCATGCAACTGGAATGACAGATCGCTACCTTTTGAGGGCCTGGCTGGATAGAATGGAGGGAGAGGTTTTGACACTTGGCATCTGGGCGCCAGATCATGGCCCGCTAAAGATTAAGATATGCATTCCATGGCCTCATGGCAGACAGGACTGAAATTTAGGGGAGACATCTGTGGTTCCAAGGGGAACCCTCTGAACCACCCCCAACAAAGCACCCTACAGTATAACTACTGGTGTCATACTTCAGCAGGGCAAAGATACACTTGTGTGGACATGGACCGGAGATCCTAAAATTGAGTGGTGTACACTGCCAGGGGAATTTGTTGTGCACAAGGAGGTTTACTGCCAATGGAAGGGACCTTGCACCTGAATAGTGGCTGGCCTGGGTTGACTTCCTGCTGCTGTGTGGCACCCTGAAGTGTGCTCTCCATGGGCTTGTTGACTTGCACCCTGTTCTCTGATGGAGGTCTCAGAGACATCAAAGCCCTCCTGCGAGGGACCCACACCATCATACTTGTGACACCTGGTCCCCTCTTAAGTGCCCACATCATCTGCTGGATCCCAACTGGTAGTGTGGCGTGAGCGTGGAACTAAGAATTGTGCCTGGAGACAGATTGACTTGTGTGAAGCCTCAGCAGTACTGCCCACATCTAAGGAGTGGGGCCCCTGCATCGTGGGGACCTCAACACACATAGCTTCTTTCTTGTTGGTGGTGAGCACACAAAGCACACCAGGCATAGTGCCTCATTTCCAGGTAAGTACAGTATTTGCAACTCTTCATTGTGTGTGACTAGAACTGTCTGGTGCAACTTGGAGCAATGCACATCAGATGTCGTGCCTCATTTACAGGTAGGTACTGAGTTTGTGACTCTTCATTGTGTGTGACCGGAATTGTCTGGTGCGACTTGTATCAGCGCGCACCAGACATTGTGCCCGGATTGCCTGGGTGCGGCTCTGAATGACTTGTGTCTGTCGGGGTGCCTCCTTCTTCTGAGAGGCTCCCCTGCTTCATTCCCCATTCACCCATTGTTCCTTTTGGGTCCTCTATGCGGTAGACCAACTTCCTCTGCCCACCTGGCCCCAGATGGCATCGTGTGCCAGGTAGTGTTGCCAGGATCTGGCCAGGGTCATGAGAGTGATTGACTGGGCTGAAGGAATGCTTCTAAGAGCGATCAGAAGCAGGTCTAGAGACTGACTGATCCCCCTGTGCTTCACAGAACTAGACTGGTGCAGGAAGACACATAAACCCTTTTGAATGACCAACTATTGCGCTCAGCCCGCATCCTGTAGGTAAACTTCCCAAGTGGTGGTCAAACTCCTATTTGTCGACTGCCTCCAAATTAGTCCTGCTACCTACCCTTACCTTCTTCCCTGGGACCCTGACGAAGTATGACCCCGGCTGTGAGTGGCTCAGTGGTGGCTACTGCCAATTGAAATCGGTAGAGTGGCGCTTGCAGGGGCAGGGGAGAAGAGGGGTTGAAAAATAATAAAAATCACTTACCTGCTGCTCCGCTCCACTCCAGTTGCTGGCAGCCTCGTTGCTCCTGCTCCTCTCCTCCCAAAAGTGGATGGGCCTGATGGCACAAGCTCCCCACCCAATCCTGACGCTGCTCTCATGCTATACCTAGCATGAGAATATCACCAGGATTGGTCTGAGTGGCCTGGTTTGCCGCTCAGACAGGGCCTGAGAGCCTGCAGCATTTCTCCAACCCGGCTGTGGAACACAGCCGAGTTGGAGAAACATAAGTGCGCATGTCTGTTTGGCCTAAGACGGCCGGCCAAACAGACATGCACACTTATAAGTAAGCCTGGGCGGAGTTCGCGGAGTTCCACTACGCGAAACTCCACGAAGTGCAGAAAAACCTCTGCCGTGCTACGCGGAGCTCCGCGAGCAGCGGAGTACGTTAGATAAATGCCGTTCGCGGTGATTTTCAGTGCCAGGTGCTCGTCCGCACTGTGCAATAATCGCGAACGGCACCATGCACAACGCAAGTGGGCGCTGCTTCCTTTCTGCCGCTCGAGTAGATTTTTACTCGAGCGGCAGCTTTCTCAACGCAAACGGACGGTTTCTCAACGCGAGCATACGCGACCACTCGCAATGAGAAATTTGACTGCCTTCGTTTAGAAATCTCGCCAGGATGTTGATTTTCCACACTCGCGCTCGCCAACTTGATGCTGATGATGACGAACGAGGAAAAATCTCGCCCGGAGGTTGATTCTCCAACCCACGCTCGCCAACTTGACGCTGACGAACGCAAGCGAGGGAAAAAACTCTGCTCCGCGAAGCAGAGTTTTTCATAACTCCGCGAGCTCCGCGTAATGCGGAGTGTGGAAAACTCACCGCCCAGACTTACTTATAAGTGCACAGTACTCCTCCCTGCCATGGCATGGCCCCGCCCCTCCCTCTCCATCTGCATTGGACGTAAGCAGCTCAGACAGAGATAAATAAAATGATCATAACAATGTTTTATTATTGTTTTATTTATCATCTGCTGGCAGTGGGGTGACGCTCCTCCGTCATTACGGAGGAGCCTCCACTGGAGTGGCCTAGTTTCCCGGGTAAAGTAGGATCTTTCACAAGTGTGCATATTACCGATGGCATTTTAACAAAGTTGGGCCTAGTAATGCTAGTAATATTTCCCAGTGTGATATAGGCCCAGGAAATCATGATGTTCATGTTGTGTTAATTAATTTGTGTGTTGATACAAACTTTATTTACATACACCATGTGTGAAGTCTCTTTTGTGACTCTCAGTATATTTATTGTATGTGAGTGCTGTGCCAATGCTTTACGCATTGCCTCTGTAATAAACCTGACTGCTCAGTGGCAAGCTACCCAAGGGTGAGTGCAGGTTTCACAATGAGTATAATCACCCACCCCTGACGGGAGTGGTAGGTTCTCTCTGGCTAGGGTCTCACCTCAGCCCCCAGAAAGTGCCAGTTCCAACTGTACTTTAGTGGATGGGCCCGATGAGTAGAAGTTAAGATTATATTTATAAGGGCTTAGATGCAATAGGGTAAATTACAGTCTGTATGCCCATTATTTTGAAAGACCAGGGCAAACAAGGAGAGAAGTGGACCACCCATCCAGCAATACTTGGTAGCTGCATCTTTTTATGGTATGGTACATGATTTTTGGTAACTCTTCCTTCAACCGTTCCTCTGTAGCTTGGCACCTTATGTTCTCCTGGGCAGAATTATATCCTTTGTTTTTTTAAACAATGGGGTTTCTCCAGCATTGCATGTCACCCTTCCTCTCAGTATGTATGGGTAATATTGCTTCTTCAATGAGGGGTTTCCCTTCAGTTGTGTTTCTTAAGGAATTGTTCAGAATACATTCTTTACGATTTATAAAACATAACATATTACAGTTGTTATTAAAAAAATATATAATGGAGACATCAAATGTCAACTGCACCATCTCGCTGTATGTTATTCTTCCATGGTTTGGTGACAAGTTTACTTCATGTTGACTTCTTACGTTTAAAATTTGATTGAAAAGTCTAATTTATACAATAGTTTTTATTTTACTATAATGTAATTGCGATCAACTCATCATTTTCTCCAATAAAGAACTGAAGATCAATATGGGAATTCCTCATTCACCTTTTTGTACTTCAATTTTGAAATGCTACCACATTGAATTCCAAAATGCAAAAATGCAAAATAAAATAGAGTGGCAAGGTGGGGTATGTGGAAACGTTTTTGGGGAAATTTTAAAATGCAAAAACCAGGAGCCTCATTTACAAAGATTTGGCATAGGGCAGTGCCGCAATTCTTTTTGCTATGCTGCCCTATGTCAAAGGAACTAGGCCTTATCTAACCCTCCTTTCCTCCAGGGCTAGTCGCCACTCTTCCAGTTCCAGTCTTTTCTCCTCCAAGGAGAGTTTATCAAGCTGGTCATGGACGTTTCCTAACACCCTACCAGTGGAGGGGTACCTAGAGGGATGTCTGTCACTTTCCACTGGTGAAGGGGGTCTGAGAAGTTGTGTGATTCAGGATCATCAGAGACTTCTCATGAACTTGGGCTGTGACCAACTCCTCATCCTCTTCTGCTGTGTGACTTACAGAGGAGCGGTCATCCCTATCTAGGTGTTCTACCTCATAGTCTCCAAGGGCCTGTTCCAGGTCCTCTCCCTTAGAGGTTGCTCTAAAACTAATGCCTCTAAACTTGCATAATGCTCTCAGATCATTGATCTTCAGGCTAGAGAGAATGGGCTGCTCGAGGCTCAGGACATGCTCCATTATGCACTAGTGTTTTATAATGTTATGGGCTCTTATTAAAAATCCTAAGAACTTTACAAAACCTTTTCCGTAACTTTGCTCAAACACTTTTAACTTTTAATGTGTTTGTAACCGGGATGTAATACAGGGCTGTAACACATTGCAATTAAACATTATTTTATAAAAATCTAAAAAAAAACCTTACAAAATACTTCTGATACTAAACTCAATTGAGGATTTCTCATGCACAATTGAACTATGGCCAGTGGTGCTGCAAAACACAGGTTCAGTATCCACACCGCTGGGCACCAATGTTGCAAAGTGGAATATTATGTGGTATGGCTGGGGGGCCTTAAAATGCAATAAATATTCTCACAATACACAGAAATGGTCGTTAGATTTAATATAGCAAAACCAAAGGGGATGATGGATGGAGTGTTGAACATTGCAAGCACTCACCCCCAGTCAACTGATCTGGGTTTAATCCATCATCATTCGTTAGCTCACTCCGCCACCCCAGTTCAGACATGGCCATATGCAAATCAGTCTGACCCTGTGCCTCATGGGAACAGTCCAGCCCGAACTGCCAAGCCATGTCTTCCCTGGACCGGAAACAAGCATCCTGGGACCGGTTTCTGGCTCACGTATGCCCAGACGTGGGCCCCTTGCTCACTTTGCCACTGGATTCAAGCTAGCCTGGCTGATGAGGGCTGTTAGCCCGAAACCGGTCCCAGGATGCTTGTTGCCGGTCCAGGGAAGACATGGCTTGGCAGTTCGAGCTGGACTGTTCCCATGAGGCACAGGGTCAAGACTGATTTGCATATAGCTGTGTCTGAACTGGGGTGGCGAAGTGAGCTTAAGAACGATGATGGATTCAACCCAGATCTGTGACTGGGGGTGAGTGTCTGAAAAGTTTCAGCGCTCCGTCCATCATCTCCTTTTGTTGTTTGCTTCGTTAGATTTAATAACAATAATCCTTAGCTGAGTCTTGGTAGGGTGGCAAAGAGCAGGCAGGCATTACTGGAGGAACATGTGTTAAGCATTTTACAGTACCATTATGGTGCATAAGTAATTGAGATGACTCAAAAGAAATCCAAAACCAATTTATAAAAATAAACTGTATTTTTATATAAATATAGACACCAAAACAAACTTTGTATCATACATACAACCAGAGTTGTGGATTTTTAATGCGCTCAAAAATAGATGGAGTAAATTTGCCAAACTGGTCCTGTTGAAATGAATGGGGTAAACACAGGTGACACTTGGTCACTAGCAGGGTAAGTTCAAACGAACCCTCATGTGGCTAAGGTCATGCGGGTCCCTGGATCAAGTTCCAACAGCCACATTACCTTACCCACATAGTCTGGGTACAGAGATGACTTGGCTGTCCTTGGTACTGAACGGGATCCGTGGGAGCGGTCAAACTTGCAGCACTTGACAAAACCACACTCGGAGATGGAGTTCCACTCTACCCATGGGAAGTAGAGGCCTTTAGGTTCCTAGGACCCAGGTTCAACAGCTGGATTTCTTCTACCTTGCTCAGCTGCTTTGGGTGCTGAGGAAGCTGGCAGCTGTCAATTACCAGAGCTGGTCACGCCAAATATGCTTTTTCACAGACTTGATGACTCCAAATTCAGGATGCAGGAACACAGCAGTAGGGTGTGTGCGTGTGAGGTGCTCTTGGGCTGGAGATGTCGTTCAAGTGGTTGATCACCTGACTGGAGATCAAGAAGCCTTGGCTGTGGCAAATGTAAACCATGGTTACTTCGGTGGCTGGAGGTCGACAGGAATGGAGTAGCAGCTTGAAACTTGGTGAAAGATTGGCTAACTCTCCGGGCTTGCAGGATACTACTTCTCTTTGGGCTCACTCTTGACAGGCCCAGAGGTCGCAATTCTTATCATGCAGCATGTTGATTTTCCTGCAGCTTGCAGGGGACTGGTCCCACCAGTCCAGGGGAATCTGCTTCGGTTTCTGGTGTCCACTGGAGTCCCTCTTGCTTGGAGTAATGAGCCTTGGCCAAGGGCACACATTGACATATGATTCCAGTCTATGGTCTCTTCAAGTCACTTAAGCGTCCTCTCTTCGCACTGCAACAGAGTCCAAAGCCTGTTGTCTGTGACGGTGTCTTCTTTGTGTCTCTTGTTGGATTTAAAGACAGAACTGAGGTCCTGGTGTCAGGGGAGCCCCTTAAATCCTAGTTTAGGGGGCATTAAGGGGGTGAGGGACAGTGGTCAGTGGGCTACTGGTCCCTGCGGCTAACCCACTCCTGATGTGAAACAATCCTGGGGGTGTACGTCACCTTTCTACCCAGAGTCCTCTAATTTAGGGTCTTCCAACATGACAGAACCCTTCCTTGGCTGCACAGACCTCCTAGCCCACCCTTTAAGGTGTGGCTAGTCTTTTGAAGGTATACGCCTCCGGAATAACTAATTGCCCTACCTGTTGGGCTGGACAGGGCGGAAAGGGCTTTGTCCTCGAGTGGGGGGGGCAAGTAATCACACATAAAGGGCAGTGAAAGCCTTTGAGGCTCACTGCCTTGATAACTTTAAACACTAGCCATCCTAGGAGGAAGGAGGTGTGACCTCCTTCCTGCCCAGGCCTTTGTCTCCATCATGGGGAAGTGCTAGCACATTCCACCAGGAAGGCAGACTCTTGCCTTGGCACTGGAGCACTAAACTTTAGGTGGGCACCAACTCAGGGTGGCACCTATGCACATGCCACCTCACCCTCGACACGAGAATAGTCTTGGGGATTAGAAAGCATGGTGTCATTCCATAATGGAGCTGGCTATCTTGAGTTTTCTCAGGAGCCAGCCAAGGTTACTCTGTGGACTGCTGTTCACTTGCAGTAAAACCTTTCTTTACAAGGTTACTGTAGTGATATATGGGCATAAACATATATAGCCACATCTTTAATATAATGCACTCTACCTCCTGGGCTTAGGAGGACAACCTTAAGAGTGACTTACTTTCATTAAGGCAGTGGTGTGGTGTGGCTCTGCAGCACATGGTGTGTGCAAAGTCACTCTCGAGCAGACAGGCTGCTCATGCAGGACAGCAATGCAAGGTCTGCTTACTTACTTTTACTTGAGTCACACAGAGTGGCACAACCAGTGCTGCAGCCCTAGTGACCCTTTTACCACCTTTGCCCTGGGTCCCACTGGTACCATATACCAGGGACTTATAAGGGGTAAAGTACCTTGCCAATTAGGTGCACCAATTCACCTCACTTTTACGTGAAAGAGCACGGGCACTGGGGCCTGGTTAGCAGGTCACAGTGCACTATGAGAGTCAAAAACCCGCATCTAGCAGTCTAAAATGAGGGCAAAAAGTGGGGGGGCATCTGCAAAGAAGCCCAGTTTGCTACAGCAGGGACTTGCGCCATGTTGCCTTATACCATATCTATGAGGCCATGAAAAGTCACGCAAAGTGGCTTTGTGTGTCCTTGTAGCTATGGGTCTGCACTCTGCGCTGGAAGAGCATCATAAAAAGTGACACACCGGTGGCACAAGGGGCTTGTCAATAAGCCCCTAGGTTTTGATACATAAGACACAGTTTTCTATTCCATATACTCACCAAGAAAACCTATGCACTGAGAATTTATAGAGAGACATTTTATGGGGAATTATGGAGATAAAAGTGAGAGGGAGCTGCAGAATACTTATTTTTAAAAAAAATAAGTATGGGGTCAGAATTTGTTTCATAGGAGCCCCCCGCCTGCACTGTCAAATTCTGAGGTTGCAAGCCTGCATGGTTTTGACTTTATTTCATGCGTCTTTCTTACACTAACATAGTGTTCAGTTTTTTTTTTAATTTCACTACTGCAAGTTTCTTTCGTCCCTGCATTCTACCTTTGTCCATGTTTTTTTTTCACTTCCTCTAACTTTTTCACTTTTCTTCCATTTTCTTTCTTTCTTCATGTCAAGGTCTTGAAATGAATCATAAGCCCTATCCCTAAAAATGAGTGGCACCACTACCACAAATTATGCATTTGACTTGAGAGGAACTATAGCCCTCCCCCCCCCCCCCAAACACATACCTACGAACAGACATGTGAGGGAGCTGAAAAAGAAAGTTGACAGTAACTTGATAGCCAGATTAGATAAGGTAAGTATTAAAGTAAATAAACATAGAAACAGGTAAGAGATGACACTTAGAGTATATTTACCGAGTTTTTAAACCACATTTGCATCACAAAAGTGATGTAAATTGACACAAAATCTTTTTTTACCTATTTACTTTCCAAGGCTAAACCTGTTTAGTGCTGGGAAATCACTTCAAAGTAAGGCAAAGCAGCGCATAGCACTGCTTTGCATTACAAAGCGCCAAGGGGGTGTTCCATGGGTGGTGCATGGGAATTCCCATGCAACTACCCAAGGTTTTTGACGCCAAACTCTATTTATTTAAAAAAGTAGACAGGGGGCTGATTTATGGGTGTTTTCTGTGCAGGGAATCACAGCAAGTCACTTTTCTGCACTGCCCTGCGTCAATGGGAAAGGGCAGGAATGCGCCGTATTTATGAAATATGCTGCATTCCTGTCCTTTCAGCCACCACCGGCACATAACTTGGTGCATAGCACCAACGTAGGCACCCTTGCACCATGGTGCAAGGGTGTCTGCATTGTTGGCAGGATTTTTTTGGTGCAGGAAGGGTCACATTCCTCCACAAAAACAGTGCATGGAGGCGTTTTTTAAAAGAGGAACTAATGAGGAGAAATAAGCATATTTCTTTTTGTTATGCCTGCCCTGGGGAGGCCTACAGTTTTGCCGCATTCCCAGGTTTACAGATCTTTGTAAATTTGGTAATGCATCAAAACCCATGGGTGTTGCGTGGAAACACCCAACGCAATGCCTATGGAACGCCTCCCTGGTGCAGTATAAGGCAATGCAAAGACTTGCGCTGCGTTGCCTTACACCGTATCTACGAGGCCATGAAAAGCCACGCAAAGTAGCTTTGCATGGCCTCCTAAATATGGGTTTGCACTCTGCACCGCAAAAGTGACATAAAAAGTGACGTACCAGAGGCACAAGGGACTTTTTAAATAAGCCCCAGGTTTTGCGGCAAAAAACTGTCCCCATTTCAAATAGGCCCTATGAAGGAGAAATGCTTTCATTTCCGACTTTGTATGTGTGCTGCACTGTACAGCACACATACAAAGTGGAAAAATGTTTAAAGTTAGCCTAAGCATAGTATTTTCTACTGGAAGGGCATCCTTCCAGTACAAAACTTAGACACCCTTGCACTATGGTGTAAAAGTGTGCCCGTGGTGCACAGCAGCACATTTCTGCCCCGGCTCTAGGGAGAGGGCAGGAGAGTGCCATATTTCTGTAAATAATGCACTCTCCTGCTCTCTCCTTCTCACTTAGCACAGCATTTGCGTCTGTTTCACTGCGCTGCATGACAATCTAGTAAATTTGAGCCCAAGGCTCTTGTATGCCATAGGCATACAGAATATCAAGAAAAAATTTCTGTACAAAAATAATTGAGGGAAGAAACATACACTGAGCAATAATAAGCTTGACTAAACATATTGGTGAAAGATGAGCACAAAGGTGAGATGAAGGATTCGGAGCCTGGAGAAGAACTATTTTAATGTGAGAAGTAGTTATGAGAACAGCCATGGACACGGTCAAAGGAAGCTTAAGAAGAGACGGAACACTATTTTAAAATAAATCATATTTATCGTTCAGATTAATGTCAAAACTAGTCCTCCCCACTATCGTTTTTTACTCCTCGAAGTGACATTCAAATTGTGTAACATCAGGTCCGTTGCAGTGCTTTCCGCTGCACCTCTGCCTTCAGAAAATGCCAAAAAGGCTTCAAACCTGTCTTATGCTGGCATGGGTATAGGACGACTTTCGCATCTGCTTGCAACGTATAGTGTCAATTTAAACTGCTCCAACACCCAATCTAGCTACCTTAGAAAGTATTTAAAAGCTGCCATGTTGCAACAAAAATGCTATTAAAAAATGTGACACGATTAACAGAGACAACTTAAGGGGCATATTTATCATGGTGTTGTGTCACCCTTGCGCTACCCAAGGGGGAGCAAGGGCGATGCAACACTAAAGTCAGATTTATCAAGCCAAGCAAGGACAACCTTGCCTGACCCTGCATTGCTTGATAAATCTGCCCCAAGGAGGCATTCCATGAGTGAAGTGTTGGTGTTCCCAAGCATCCACATATGGATTTTGGAGAATTTCCAGATTTACCATTAGTGGGAGACCTGGGAACGCATCAAAATGGTACGTGTCACCAGGGGAGGTGTAACGAGGAGAAATATATTTATTTCTTCTTGGGCCAGATTTACTCATCTATAATATAACGCAGTGTAGCAAGGCAACTTGCTGTGCTGCATTGCGTCAAAGGGAGAGAGCAGAAATGTGCCATATCTACTAAGATGTGGCACACTTCTGCTCTCTCATAGCGTTGGCGCACTTCAGGCAGTCTAGCGCCAACGCAGGCACCCTTGCATCATGGTGCAAGGGTGCTTGCATTACAAGGAGAATAAATATTTTTTGTGCAGGAAGGCATACCTTCCTGCACAAAAATAATATTTTGAGGCATTTTCCTCTTTCTATGTGTGCTGCAGATTAGAGCACACATAGAAAGAGGAAATAACAAGGAGAAAAAAGATGTTTCTCTCGTTCAGCCATCCTCTGGGAGGCTTAGCGTTTTTACACAATCCCAGGTTTACAAACCTTTGTAAAACTTGGATTGCATGAAATCTTTGGGTGAATGCATGGGAATGCCCATGTTCCACCCATGCAACGCCTCCCAGAATGAAATGAAATGTAATGCAATGCAGCACAGGCCACTGCATTGTGTTACATTTTTTGCACAAAGTCACGCAAGGCCTTGCATGACTTTCTTAATATCTACTAGCATTTTGTGTCATGGATGCGCCACAAAAGTGGTGCAACCATGATGCCCCATGTTAGTAATTCTTGCCCCTCTTTTTTTCCTCTAAGTGTGCTGCAGCAGACATAGAAAGAGGAAAATCCCTCTCAGGATTGTTTTTGTCCAGGAAGGTGTCCCTTCCTATACAAAAACAATCCTGCTTACAACGCAGGCACCCTTGCACCAGGTTGCAAGTGTGCCAGCGTTGACGCTAGGCAGCCAAAAGTGTGCCAGTGCAAGGAAAGGACAGGAATGCACCGTATGATGTTAAATACGGCATATTCCTGCCCTTTCCCTTTCACACAGTGCAGCAAGGTGGCTTGCTTCATTGCGCTGCGTGAAAGTATGATAAATATGCCCGAAAATGACTAATCTCAGTAGCGCAAAAATGTGCGCAGAAGCACACTCCCACTGGACACGTTGGGATCAGAAATAGTCACATGGAAAAGAGACCATGGCATGATGCAGTGTTAATAAGGAGATGGGACCGAGTGTCAGAACACAAAAAACAGGTTGAGGTAAGAATTTCCTAGAGATCTAGAATTGTTGCCATTCTCGATGGTGGACTAGAAAACCCCTTATAAAAAGATAAAGACAAGTGGCAATCAATAGATGAAATGGGTTTGGTAGAGAAAAAAAAACTATATTTTGCTTCACCTGACATTTTCATCATGCGGTATGCATGATGGAACACTTTTCAAATTGGATTACAATGTAATTTAGATTTGTAATAGTCTGGCTCAATGGTGCATGGCTGTCACAGTGAGAAGATATATGAGAATGACATAGTAATGTGTTTTGCATAGTAAGTTGTTGCCATAAATCTTAGGATTGATTTGGATGCAATTCATCTGAGAAGAAGAAGGGGTGCTGTAGGTATAGAAAACATACCGTTCCAACAAGAGGTTTGCCTTATACCCGGTGATGCAAACTTCAGCTTGTACATAACACAGCGATCTTTGTGGCCCATCATGACTTTTCGCGTGCAACAACATCTTTTCTTTATCATCTTTGTAGAAAGCGCATGTGCAGAGTCACCATAAACTATCCACACACGCTAGGCTATACTAGGTATGCATTCCAGTTTGTGGGGTACAAATATGCTCTGTCAGAGGAGAGCTCACTTTAGTTTTTCGCAGATAGTGCTGCAAATGTTAGCTCCAATGTGCACATACTCTGCATTCAGCACAGTTCCCCTGAGCATTGCTACTTCCTTATAACTAGGCAAAGTGAAGTGTACGCTTCCACACCAGCACATTTTAAGGATTTTGGGGCCCAGGGCCAAACGTATTTTTGGGGTCCCAGTTCAGAACAGCTTTGCATTTATGACCTAATTTTAGCTCTTTCAGGCCCTCTATGGCCAGGTCCATGACACACTGACAGGCATAATGATCCAAATTCTAAATATGTTTCCATCTACTACTCAGGGATAGTGAAGCGTGTTTTCAATACTGTAATACAGCAGCAGCTCAATAATATTATTGCAAATAATCTCTGTGACCCTCTCCCATTTCCAATATGTGAAGTACTGTTTCCGATCTAAAATAAACTTTTTATGGATGTTGCATGACGTTGAAAAACATAAACACATTTCTCTGCAAAATGTCTGTAACAAACTCCCACACATTGCCCATATTAAAAAGAAATGAAAGGAAAACAGTATTTAAAATCATCTATGTTTAGGAATCATTCCAGACCATCAGGGCAGAGCTGTCTGCAGAACAGAGCTGGTTCTATCAGAGGGCCCCCTGACAGGCTGGGGCCCTGGGCCAGAGCCCAATTTGCCCATGCCTTAAAACGTCTCTGCTTCCACACGAAGTCCAACACCGTTTTACACTGTGAATAATATTGGATTACATCTCTTACTTAAAACTATCACTAACATGATCATTACTGTGGTGTTTGCCTGAGCCTGGCATTCTCTATTCCAATTTCAGTTTGTGCTTGAAATGCATTCAGATTACGATGTGCCAAGTATGTAACTTTGATTTGCCACACACTTTTAAGTGCCACAACCTTGACATGCCATACGGAGGCATGTCCTCTTTAGTTTTCCACAAGCTGGGTGGATTAAGAAATGTGGAGTTTTTTGTGTATGGGTGTCCACAAACTATTCATCCATTAGTCCTAATGCACCTTTCCTATCCATGTCATTCTTATGTGCCTTTTGATTGAAAACATGATGGTATAATGAACTTATTGTTCTTCCGGAGTATCATTGCCCATTGTCCTTAGCTCTAAAATGGTTATTTCTATTTCCAGTCCAAGATTTTTTGATTTAGAATCATGACATGCATTTTTACTAATTATAACTATACCAATGCCAGGCTGTTCATAGAAAGCATCGGCAGTATGTTGCACGCCATATTTTCTCGCCACACAGAGGGTCGTGTACACTACATTGTGTACAGAGTTCTGCATTAGACTCGCCACGCACTAGGTGGAGTGCATGAACCACAATGCCTACTTGTATAGCCATCTGCAGAGTCTACCTGAACATTTCTGTGTCACCCCACCTTTTAAAGAGTATCACTGTAGACCTCCGTTTCCCTCCCTAACCCCTGCTACCAATGATGCCCCTCAGTCTGTGCTGGCAAACATAGAAAAGTCACTGTTTTACTATTAGTTTCCAAATAGGCGTTTAAAGGTGTATTTTTACAAGTAAATGTGTGAGAGCTTCAAGGAACACATGAATGGGCTATCATGTCATTTTCAAAGCTTAAGCTGCACAAGTCTTTTAATGAGTGGCAATATTGATTATAAGTAGGCCTGGGTGGAGTTCGCGGAGTTCCTCTATGCAGAACTACAAGAAGCGACCAAAAAGCTCCACCATGCTACGCGGAGTTCCGCAAGCGGCGGAGTGTGTTATGTCACGCCGTTTGCACTGATTTTTAGCGCCAGGTGTTTGTCCCGCATTGTAATATCAGCACAAATGGCACCACGTGCAGCTCAAGAGGGTGTTGCTTCTTTCTGCTGCTCGAGTAGATGTTCTACTCGAGCAGAAGCTTCCTCAACACGAAGAATAGGTTTCTCAACGAGAGAGGTAGCAGCCATCCGCGAGTGCCCGCATTGAGACACCTCGCTGGTAGGTGGTCTGGAGTAAGATTTTCCTCGCCAACCTAATGCTAGTGAGCGAGGATAAAACTCCGCTCCATGGAGTTTTTTGGGACTCCGTGTGCTACATGGAGTGCTGGGTGGGAAACGCTCCGCAAACTCTGCAAGCGGAGCAGAATTTCACGCCCAGGCCTAATAATAAGGTGTGTTAGGAAGATTTGCAATGTTTTCAATGAATCCATGTACTTCTTTTGTATGAATGTTGCACAACGTATGTGTTTCATGTTGTTAAACCGTTGGTAAATTGTCGAAAATTAAGTATTCCAGTCTAGAGATAGCATTATTCTTAATAACGCTATTACCAGGTGAAGTGTGCAAGTGTGGCCGACCTACCGCAGTCAGAAAGTTTAGCCTAATTCTTCCACCATATGCAATGGAACTTGCTTCACATTGATAGCGAGCCCGCTACTGAATATTTCAGTAACATTTTGGATGAAACGTATTTATTCACCATCCTGGGGCATTCAAACGTTTTAGAAACTCTAGAAACCTAAAGCTGTCAGCGTGACATAAAATGAAACATTAGTGGAATACTGAGCAGGATAAAAGGGTTAGCAGTGGGGCAGGATCGAAGGTTGGCAGGTATGGAGAAGGAGGGGGCTAAAAAATAAATTGAAAAAGGAATCAAAGGGTCCATGGTCTGGATTACCTGTAAGTAGTTCACATCCGTGGTATGCTGTGATCTGATGCCAAGGCAGATCAGAATCCTATCAGATGATGACTTAAGTCAGGTGAACCACAGGAGCGCTTGTGTGGGTGTGTTAAGCCAGCTGAACCACAGCAGCACAGGAGCGCTTGTGTGGGTGTGCGTGTGTGTTTTAATCCAGGTGAACCATAGTAGTGCTTTTGTGTGTGTGCGTGTTAAGCCAGATCAACCACAGTAGTGCTTGTGTGTGTATGTGAGACTGAGTGAGTGTGTGTGTGTGTGTGCGTGTGTGTGTGTGTGTGCGTGCGTGCGTGTGTGCGTGTGTGTGTGTGTGGTGGGATGAGGTCTTACATAGGCGATAAATAAAAAACTCCTTAACCAGACCACACCAAACACATACTGCTGTTTTATTCGAATTGCAGGTGCCTGCAGCCTGCAGCACAGAAAAATAGTATTTATTGCTATTCCATTGTTAATGGGCATTTATTTGGTGCTCATATGAAAAGATCATTGCACTAACTGTGGAATTTGTGCAGCATGAGCATTAAACGATGACAATCATTTACGGAAAAGAATGTGGAAATTGTTTAGTTAGTGACTTCTGAATATCTGCCATAAAAAGCTTGGGTATGTGGCTGGAATCATCTTTAACGCTTGACTCTCAGGCTGGAACACTAGCGGCCTCCTGTTATGGAATTTTGAAGATGTTACATAGGATTCTCCACCTTCTTCCTTCCATTTCAAAAAGGTTGGGGATCAAGGCGCTTATGTTGTCCCATCTGGACTATGGTAATTCATTGTATCTGGGCGCACCCCAGGCCACATTAAAGAAACTTCAGGCGGCCCAAAACTCTGTGGCACGGACTCTGGGCAACATATCGAGACATCAATCTGCCCGCCAGGCCATACGTCATCCGCACTGGCTCCCATAGCAGAGAGGATCAAATTTAAGTCACTGTGCATTGCCCTTAGGGCCTTATGTGATAAAGGGCCTTTGATTTCCCGCCCCCCTGTTATCCTTTCACAGACCCTTGAGATCGCTGCACTCTTGTAATGCCTTTTTTGCAAAGATCCACGTCATCAAGAGAGTGAAATATTGATGGCGCTCATCTTCTTATAACGCAGCCAAACTATGGAATCACCCCTCCCTCTCTCATTGCTCCCTTGAAAGGGAACTCCCCTTTTGGAAGGCACTAAAGACATGCCTTTTCCAAAATTACCCGCTGTAACTCCCTTAATATTCAACATTGTATGGTTCGCTCACAGCGCTGGGATGCCCCTGGGTAACAACGCACTATATAATCTCCTACAGAATAGAATAGACTAGAATAGAATAGAACATCAAATTGTAAAATGAAATTCCTGGTTACCTATCTATAGATTTAATATTTGAATTCTTTCAAATCGGTATACACCCAGGCAAAGCCCAGTCAGTCATATCTTCTTAATAATCAGATATTTGGAGTGAATCCAAACCAAACTGCAAACACAAATAGTCTTGCATTGCTTCATTTCTAGTGGCAATATATTTTATTGTTGTCCATAAAATGTGTCGGAATGTGGGGCGTAACTGTTTATTTGAATCGGCAAATACTTTTAGTAAACTATTTTCCCTGAAAGAAATACACAAGGAATATTTTCTCAGAGAGCCGGAACACCTATTTTGAAGTGTATTATTCTGCTTGAGTTGGAAACTTAAGCATGCATCATATTCAACACAAAATCCACTTTGACATTTGTTGACGTGTGTAATTTTGCGCAAGCTCTAATCCTGATCTGTGTTTTACCAGTTGTCGTCGTTATCTCACGGTCTATGCTTTTTGCACTGATGTCGTAATGGATGGAGGTTACCGTTATTCCGTTGCCATGGCAATACAATGTGCTCATTTAGCGTAAACAGAATAAATAGTTAGATTTGCAAGGCTACTACTAATGCCCTGCAGCAATTATAACATTTCCCCAATGAGATGTACTCATTGAATGTGCGACAAGAGACTGTTTTTGTAAGTGGAGGCTGGCCAATGTAAGTGTTGTAAACAAGGTGCAATTAAAACATAGGCAATTCAAGTTAACATTCGGATTTCGTTGTTCGTTTTCGCTATTTTTACGGCAAAAACAAAGAAAATGTCTAATAATGGAAAACTGGTAAAACTGACATCACGTTAAATGATGCGCACAAATTTGTTTCACAAGCAAGGGATATGCTACTGGTGCTCATTAGCACAAGCTCGAAATTACAGATGATGCTCACTGTGGGGGCCTTGCACACACAACCACAATGTACTCTGGATATCGGTTGTATGTCAGAGTATCAAGGCCGTAAATATCGACCTGCGAAATTATTGAGCGAATTATATAGAGTGTCACTGTATTGTCAAGGCAAATACATAAAGGTGGGTATAGAGTTAGTATTCTTAGCTCCTCATCTTTGTACCATTAATTGCAGAAATACAGTTATGCAAACCACTAGGCCTTTAGTCTCAATATTTATGTCACCAGAGTGCATTGATGTCATTATTGGACCATATTACACAGCTACCCATTATCTATCTATCTATCTATCTATCTATCTATCTATCTATCTATCTATCTATCTATCTATCTATCCTACTTACTGGGGGTCGTCAGTAGGCAGTTACAGTCAGTACCATGTTTCCATAGGTAATGCATTTTTTTGACTTGCCTATATTTTGGTGCCGTTTCATGAATCTTCACAAAATATTCCTAAAAAAGTGCCCCCCTGGTTCTAGTTGTGCTTGGAGAGTTTTGGGATGATTTGTCAAACGGGGGCTGAGAAAAAGGGGGGGGGGGGTCAAAAAAGTGAGTTTCCAATTTTGATTCTCTTAGAGATTTTAGACACAACCACAGCCAAAACCGCTGGATGGAATTTTACCAAAATTGGCAGAAAGGTAGCGCTTGGTCCCGAAAACGGGCTTTTTGTTATTTGGTGTAAATCCCACAGATCTCATGGGGGGATCTGATTGGCTGCCAACACTTCATCCAGGAAGTGTTGGTAGCCATCTTGGGACCAATATACATGATAGCACTCCATTGAAATGCACTGTAGTGAATGGCAGCTTTTGAGGGTCACAAAAAGGAGAAAGTAAAAAGGTTGATAACAGATTTTAGGTACAACATAAATGATTTGCTGATGGTAGCATACTAATTTTAGGAATTGTGGTGTGTTCTAAGGTGATTTTACCCTGTGAAAAACCCTTCTGCTGGAATTTCATCAATCATGTTTGAGAGAAAACTGTTTTTTCATCGTTTTCTCATAGAGGTAATGGGAGGTACCCCAAAAGCTAAAATGAGAGCATATTTTCGGTAAATTCACACTACCTCTCTCAGCCATATGACAATTAAGCCTGACATTCTCAGTAAATCGTGCACTGCACTTCCCTTGTGTTCTACTGCAGCCTCCCAGAGTGTTCTAAAGAACAACTAGAGCACTGACAGTCTTACATATGTCAAACGTATGGGACACCTGAAGCCATTTTGATTGCATCAAACTGGTATATCTTAAGACATTTAATTTAGAAAGGAAAAAAATGAGGGGTTCAGTTTGTCATAGATAATATGGTTAGCGCTGTAGCAAGAAAAATTAGTTCCAAACAAAGATGAGTGAGTGAGGAACAACGAAGTTCATCCTTCTCCCCTAGGCACTTATGACAAACAAAAGAAGGAGCTAAATAAAATTTCAAGCGACCAGCATCCCGTTAGTCAATGAGCTGTCTCCCCAGAAGAAAAGATAAATTAGGACACATTTTAAGTGAGTTCTCTAATATCTTCTTCTTCTATTTCATTAAATCATTCTGACGTGCAGACTGAAAAACGCACTTTCAACACCAGCAGCAGACTATCAAATAACTTTCTGGTAATCAGCAGCTTTACTCCAGTGTTCTAGTAAGCAACTAGAGTGCTAACATTCTGAATTTATGCCAAAAGTGAGGTACATCTGAACGCCATCTTGATGGAATCGAAGTGGAAAACTGAAAGCATTTTCTATTGAGGATACTGAGTTAAATGAGAAAATTAGGGAGCTTTATAACAAATAAGTCTCCCAAGAGGGTCACCAGAAAAAAATGAGCCGAAATATAGCACAAATATCGCCCAAATGTAGTCCAAGTAAAACCCATTGACAGAAGTGTGCAAAACACTACACTCTTTAGTTTTTTGCAGTTTCATATAGTGCTGACTTGACCCGAAGATATTGGAGTGCTTTAAATGAGCATCAGCTACCTTACACAAATTTAGGCATGGGGGAGATTAAGTGATTTGCTTAGAATCCCATGGCGGACGCGCTCTGTCGTGCTGTACTTCCGGTGGGGGCGCAGGGTGGCGCTGTGGTCTGGAGCCGGGTTTCCTGCAGTGAGAGAGGCTAGAGCCGGAGCTGAACTGCCTAGCGCAGGCCTTAGTCCCGCCGTACGCACCAGTGTCCCGCCGTCCAGTCAAGGCTTGTAAAATCACTGGAAAATAAGGTAACCGCCACAGGTGGTCACAACAATCAGTTCTCAAACAAAAAAAAAGTAGCTGCTGCTTCAATTCGTAAACCTAGCACCCTCCAATTAAAGTTCATTACAAGGAACCAGGCTAAAAAGACCCAATAGTTAACCCTATACTGATCTCTACTACTGATTAGCACCATTCTACGTGCATCAATGATTTGTTCTGCAGAATGCCATCTGGAATTCCCTGCGGTGGCAACATGCTGTTCATTTTTTATTTGCTTAGAGGTTTTCATACCACTTCGCAGTTATCCAACTTTCTGGTCTTGACGGACTGTGAACATTTACGTACCTTAGAACAACTTTGCTCCAGTTCTCATAATATGGCTACCTCACTTTAGAAGGGACTTTTCTCCAAGTGTATATTTTATTATATAAATGTTATACTTTTTGCCTGGGATAGGAGCAACGAAGCATAAATTGTTCAATTGCTGTTTCTTGATTACTGTAATGGCCTTACATTTCAAACAATAGGCCATCAGTGGTTGCCTTCACTGAGCTCCATCTTAATTACAATAGCACTCTGAATAGGATGTCTTTTTTAAACTTCTACTGTATGCTAGGTGTTGGAGATCATGTTCTGCCTATTTGCTCATGGGTCTTATCACTTTTTAATTTCAATCTGCACTTGCACGGTGATCGTTATCCTTTTAAAAGGTTGTAAGACGCAGGTCATAGTTCTTGTTTTTTTCTTATTTTATACTTGTAAGGTTAGTCTAGATAACCCATATAAGAGAGAGACCCTGTATTGAGTAAGAGTATTTGTACAAGGATTGTACTTTTAGGTTGATTACTCTCTGCTCTCAGACAATTATGGCTAATGCGACTAGTAATTCGAATTTTATATAAAGTTTTAACCATGCAGCCATGTATAATTTTAAGTATAACTATTTATTGTTGTTTTGTTATGTATTGTATGCTGCGTTTAAGATCCTGGAGATCAAATAAAGCTTACTCCCCCCCACAGGATGTCGAGCTGACACCAAAACTTGAACCTGGTTCCCCAGTTGCAAAGTCTGCAGCTGTGGCCATAAAGACACATCCTCTCCCTTAAGTGTAACATATAATCATGTGCTCAACTGGATAAAAAAAATAAAGATAGCAAATTATTTTAAAGTGCTTTGTCGCTATTTGAGAACTCAGAAAACATGTACTCATTTTAGATGTTTAGAGCACTAACCATAATTTCGAAGGGAATAAGATCCTCTCATGGAGAAGGGTGAAGAGGCAACAAGTTGACCAAACTGGGTATACAGGAGGGGCAGTGGCAGCACAACAGACTATGGAGGGCAGGTGAAACAGGGGCAACAAACCAGTCATGCAGGACAGGCAAGAGAGGCTGTGTCAATATAAAAGACCATTGAGGGCAAAAGGAAGCGCTAGTGGCAGTACAACCATACATGCCAACAGACCCAATTCAGGCAGGAGACCCCCAACTGTTTTAAACCCAAAAGGGCTTTATTTTATCTGTCCCCGGCCTAAAATCTCCTCTTTTTGCAATGTAAGTCAGTAGGGAAAACCAATTCCCCAGGAATTTTTACAAAATGTCCCTCTTACTAAGTTCAACATGTTGACAAGTAAGGTACATTGGATTACGGAGGGCAGGAGGAATCGGGTAGGGACATGGACTCAGATAAGAGAGTGCAGGAGGTTGATAGGCAGTGGCACCAAACTGACCCTACAGGGCAGGCATTAGGGGGTGCAGCAGCAAAACACCCCACACAGGGGAAGCGGGACGGCAGTGCAGCACAATGGACCATGGAAAGCAATAGGGAGGGGACAGGGCCATGCACATGGTGTATTGTGTTTCTTGCATAGCCCATTGTAGTTTTCCCTATGTTAGCCTAACTATACACATTGTAGGTCTTATTTTCCTTTGCGCACATTACTATATAAACAAGCTTGCTTTTGTACCACATTTTACTTTAACACAGAACCTGCATATGTTTTTGAGTTCTGTTCTTTTCCTGGGATTTAGTCTGAGCACCACCGACAAGGGCAAACAACAATGTCCCTTGTTATTCTTTCTGGCCAAGCACTAGCACCTAGACATACCACAAGAATGGAGCTGTTGTTTATGTGCACACATGTCCTATCATATTGATGAGTACATGAGCCACAGACACACATGGAACAAGAATTCTGAAACAAGAGCACTGTCTCCACTGAGATTTAGAGCCTCCATCTGTATATGCTAAGGTACAGGGTCTGCAGATAATCCCAAAGATCTTTCACATAACCATTTTGCTTTAGTAGTAGGAGAGTGGGGTTAGGTCACTCTGTCCTATAAAATGACAGCGCTTTTCATAGTATATGGATTTTTAACCATGCTAACAGTATTTTTATTATGCATCTGTTTTCTAATTGTGGCATGTATACTGCATTTCAGAGCACGATAGTTTGAATAAATATTCTACACTTTCTTCGTGTCTCCTTGTTATCTCATTGTGGACAAGAACAAGTGAGAGAGCGAAAGGGTGTGTCCTGTTACTGCGATTACTGAGAGGATCGAGAGTGTTGTTTTCTGGGGGTGCCAATTCACTTATTCCTCTGGTAAGGTTAGCAGGGCAAGTGAAGCACTATAGCTAGTCAAACTCAGACTCATGGACACTGAGGTGGTATGGTTACTCAGTCCCTACATACTGATGTTCTATGGTTCCCAACATAGTTCTGTTCCAGAGCAGAATCTCTGCAACATGGCGCCACCAACGTTTGGTCTGGTACTTGCTTGTGGAAAACTCGAGTAGTGCTTGTGCTTGTCCACAATACCTAGCAACTTTTCCCGTGGACATCCCTGGTTTTAGGGGTTTTTCCTCCACAGTTATTAGGCAGTACCTATTTCTGATGGTTTTTCAAGTTTGAATATTGAAATGGTTTTATGCACTGTTTGTGCTATGGTTTACATCGTTTTCTGGTTGACTACGGCTCAACCTGTAAATAATAATGTTAATTGCCGCCCAACAGTCACTCAACATTTGCTTCAACATGGAGTCCCTAATGCGGGAGCTCCTGTAATTTTTGTAGTTGAGGCCAACGCTGCATTTCACTTTGAAGTTTTTTATTCATGAATCACCGGCTGTGGATGCTAATGACAATACCTTTCATAACTATACAGTGCCTCAGGCACCTGCTGCATGTTGTCCCTATGCACTTCTTGAAATTCCACTTACGGTTTGGGAACTCGAAACTTGGTTTAATGGCACCCTTCCACATATCCTTGGGACTGTTCGAATGGGCCCCTTAAGTAATGATGGGGCCACATAGCTGACATTAGCGGGCTATAACCTGTATCCAGATTTAAATGCACTCAATTTAGTTCTGACACATGCTTTATATACTGTTCTAGTTTGCCTATATAGCCAGTCTATTGCCTGTTTCGCCCTCTGGAGGGGGCCCGTCACGCAAAGCCTGAGGACCGACACCGGGACCTGGGGAGTGCAGAACCACACTCCCCAGCAGCGACCGTGGCCCCCAGTGCAGCCGCCATCGTCATCGCCGCACCAGGAGGCGCATACATAATCACCCCGGGGCTCCCGCAGCGCGGGAAGCCCGTCTATTGCCTGTTTCGCCCTCTGGAGGGGGCCCATCCCGCAAAGCCTGAGGACCGACACCGGGACCTGGGGAGTGTAGAACCACACTTCCCAGCAGCAACCGCGGCACCCAGTGCAGCCGCCATCGTCATCGCCATGCCAGGAGGCGCATACATAATCGCCCCGGGGCTCCCGCAGCGCGGGAAGCCCGTCTATTGCCTGTTTTGTCCTCTGGAGGGGGCCCGTCCCACAAAGCCTGAGGACCGACACCGAGACCTGGGTAGTGCAGAACTGCACTCCCCAGCAGCGACTGCGGCACCCAGTGCAGCCGCCATCATCATCGCTGCACCAGGAGGCGCATACATAATCGCCCCGGGGCTCCCGCAGTTCGGGCCGTGCGCGGGCGGGCCCGTCTGCGCCCATCTGCGCCCGTCTGTGCCCGTCATCGACAGACATCGGCAGGGCAGGGCCACCCCCCTTACCAGCCACAAAGAGACCTGTATCATCTTCAGCGGCTCGCCCAACTAGGGTAAGAACTGATTCCATCTATTTGCCTCCATTTGCACTAAGGGATATTGGTGAACTGCAAAGTATTGCATCTACTAATCATCACAGTGGGCGAGTTAAGAATTTCAACTGGGGACTTTTAGAATGGACCCAAGACGATCTGCATAAATCTCTTCGGAAGCAATCGCCTCAAGCTGACTGAATACCGATTTTTACTGTTTTATGAAGTTCAAACTTTGAACGGCATACTTTTTAATTGAATATTTTTACTTTGTATTTTAATCCTTGGGAAAGGAAGGGACGCTGTGAATGATATATTTGTCAATACATACCAGCTGAATAACTATATCGTTTGACAATTATTACATTAGATTGGTGGATAGGGCAGAAGCGTGGCAGATTCTCCCATTACTAGACCGCTACTAAACCCTAAAATCCTGCCGGCAAGTTTGAGCGGCTTGCGGACGGGAAAATGGGAAAAAGGAAGGCAATAGAACCTGTAATGGGTAGGAAAGAAATGGCTAAAACTTGTAAAACGGCCTCTTCTGCAGCCGATAATTGTACTTTGACAGCCATAGACGAGCTCATTGAGGAAGTCGAAACTATGCTTGCACATGGGGGAAAAATCATACCAAACAATCAGAAGAAAATCTCAAGATACTTCAGAAAGCAAAACAAGGTAGCCTCTACTAAACAAATTCCAAAACGAAAAAGCCCTGCAGTAATTGTGCACCCTGCACCGGAGTCTCACTTAATTACGCAACATAGCTCTCCTCAAAAAGATCCCTCAAGACGAGCCACTTCTATCTTAGAAGAGTCTAGCATTCCAACTAGGGATCTTATAAATTTAGAATGCTCAAATAGATATGCAATACTAGGAGATGACCAAATTGAGGACCAAGTAGAGGAGCTCGAGAGTACACTGGGGGTTATGGTAGGGTCCAGAGATATAGGGACCCAAACAAATCTGGAGGTCTCTAGTGAAGCACTGAGGGATCTTTGTCAAAAGCAGGACTCTACACAAAAGGAGATAGAAGGGCTTAAGAGAATGATTTTGGACTTGTTAAAAAGCCTGCCCCTAGCTTATAAAGAAAATAATTCCTTGTCAAAACCCCTCTTGCATTCCGGTGTTAAACTGGACCAGACTCATAAAGCTAATGAGGGTTCAATTCATCAACATGGCGCACTTACTTAAAATACACCAAAGGACCCAATATATCAGAATAAACATCTAACTAGGACATCTCCTGATTCACAAAAATTAAATATTCACAGGACTCACCAGAATGGTTTAATCTGGCCACTTAATCCCATGAATAAAGAAAGGCGCACGGCACCAGCACAGGCACCACAAAACATAAGTAGGCCAACTCCATCTAGCTGTTATGAGACAGGTCCAAATTTACCTATGGGCCATAAAAGAGAGAACCATTACCATTTACATAATACACAGTCAGCTAACCAAAAAATGACTACACTCAAAGCCAATATGTACAATGTTTTTCTGACAAATGTCCCAAAATTAAACCAGGGAGGCAGAGAAAATGAGGACTCCCTTAAAAACAAAACGATCCATTGGATCAGACTTAAGCGCCAATGTCTTTCTGTAATAAAATCAGATATTATAAGAGCAGAAAGGCTACAACAGAATGAGGGGAGCTTGGATGATATTAAGTTAACATTCCATTCAAGGTATATTGCAGAAAGCCTAATTGATATGAACCTCCGGTCATACAATCTTTTTGATTCGCAGATTAACATCAGGTTAAATACCTCTGATCTAACTATTAGATATGACCAACATCAAACGAAGACAATGAATCTCGATCCTGCTGCCACATCGTTTAGTACTGAGTATGACACTCCTGATTCAACCAGTAGTACCATCCCACATCAAATAACCCAGAGGCCAGTGAATCCAGACTCCATAGCTCCAATAACAAGCACTGAGCGAAACATCACAGAGGTTGCTGTTAGTGTTACTTGCACCAATTCCCAACAATCAATGCAGGAATCATCGAACCTGGACTCTATAGACTGACTGGCTAGGGAAGACAGAATGAACAGGATAGCAAAGAGAGATCCCCCTGAACGAGATACGAATCCTGCTAATTCCAACCTTTTTATTAACTCACAAAAAAACCCTGATCTTAGCCTCCATTCTATCCGCCGAGATATAGAAGACAACTGTCTCTCACTGAACGAAACGCTGATTACATACAGAAACCCGACCACTAAACAGCTAAAAATTATTTCTTGGAATATAGCTGGACTAAAACAAAAAGTTAAGGAACCAGATTGGCAGAAATATATTGAGGGCTTTGACCTCTGTCTCCTACAGGAGACATGGGCCAGGGAATCGGAGCACAAATTAGGGTATAGAACCTTTAGCGCAGATGCAGTACAATCAAAAAAGGGAAGAGCATCGGGGGACTAATAATATGGGTAAAAATCAGCCTAAATGTTATTATAGAACCTATACACACAGGCTCATTGGATGTTTTGGGCCTGAAACTTAGGTTTTCTAATAACACACAACTGTATCTTTTAATATCTACTTAAGACCCAGGGAATGCTCGAAAGAAGCCCCTCTGTTAGAACAATTTAAGGAGGTCTTAGGATCACCGGATCCCAAAGATGTTATTGTCATAGGTGGTGACTTTAATTGTTGTTACGAACCTTTGGTGGGCCTCGAAGTAGTGTCTGAAGAGGAAGACCAACTTAGAGGCATTCCCCTCCTCCAGCTAAAAAACACAGTAAGGTGTACCACCTCCGCTATTCAAATGTTTCATTTTACTATCGAAAAAGGCCTCAGAGCATGCAATGGTCGTTTTCCTTCAGACCTTGCTTGCGAAAATACTTTTATAAGAGGAAACTCAAGGTCGAGAATAGACTATATTCTCCTTAATGCATCACACTGGGCATACGCGCAAGACTTTAAGGTCGACAAGAGATCAGAGAGCGATCATCTCCCGCTGTGCCTAGATTTAAAAGGGGAATACTTCTCATTCCATGAAACATTAGAACTGGACCCAGGAGTTGAAATAATACAACCTAGGGTTACTAACAACAGAAGAACAGTTAAATGGCCCACTGTGTTAGACCAAGTTGTACCCCGAACTAGTATTTATAACACCTTCAGTGCCTTGGTAGGACCCTACTTGGTGCAAGATCATGAAATCACCAAGATAACCGATATTCATCAAAAACTTGTAAAGGAAATTCAAACAAATCTAACCAAGCCATCGATAAAAAAGAAAAGTCTAAAAAAAGGGGCCCAGGCATCTAACCCTTGGTATGACAAGGAATGTAGATTAGCCAAAACTAGGCTCATTAGCGCCCTCAAAAATAAAAACGCAACTGAGATTAGAGTAGAAAGAACTAAATACAAGAAAACACAAAAGCTAGCCCAAAGACAGTGGGAAGATAGTATCTGGGAGAAGCTTATAATTGCAGCGAAAAACGGGGACCAAGCCATGTTTTGGAAACTGATGACCCATGGATCTAGATATGATATGACGGTTTCTGACCATTACTTAGATCCCACCACATGGCAGAGGCACTTTACAAACCTTTATAACATCGCTGCTGACTCTGATTTAACTAGCCATCCTTCAACTAACCCTTGGGAGCCCTTGTCTATTGATCAAATGACACCATTGCAGTTTAGCATGAAGGAAACTGCCCTTGCAGTAGCAGCCATCAAATTAGCAAAGGCGCCAGTCCCCGACAGAATCCCGGGGAACTTATTTAAACATTGCCAGGAAGTATGGGTTCCGTATATAAACGAACTTACTAACGCAATAGCTAGGGGGCAGCCGGTCCCACCATCCTGGAAAGGAGCGGAGATAGTCCCCATCCATAAAAAGGTTAGTAGGGAAGATCCGGCAAACTACAGGCCTATAAGCCTGATAGATGTTTTGCAGAAGGTCTTTGCCAAACAAATTTTAACTAGGCTCACGGACTGGTTGGCAGAAGGAAATGTTCTCTCACCACGTCAGGCTGGCTTTAGAGAAAAAATTAGCACATTAGATCAAGTTTTTAGATTGATGATCATATGCTGGAAATATACAAGATTGAGATCTAGCCACCTATATGTCGCCTTTATTGACCTAAAGGCGGCATTTGATTCTATTCCAAGAGCTCAGTTGTGGGAATCCTTACATCGACTGGGTGTACCTGATAAGATTTTAACCAAAATTATTAGGTTACACGAAGATAACTACGCCAAAGTGCGATGGGGCAAAGGAGGTGAGCTAACTGAAGAGATCCCAGTCAAGAGGGGAGTGGGTCAGGGCTGTGTCCTGGCGCCGACTCTCTTCCTCTTGTACGTAAATGATCTGGTCAAACACCTTCAAAGCTGTATGCATGACTCACCAAAACTGGGAGGTAATCACATCTGCGCCCTAACATTTGCGGACGAAACCATCTTACTGTCCCAAACCCCTAGCGGCCTACAGAATCTGCTTCATAGCCTTAATGAATATTGTAAGGTGAAAGGACTCGAGGTGAATCCTACAAAAATGAAATACATGACTATAAGGCCCCATAGAAGTTTCAAGAACAAATTATACTTGAATGGGACAGAGCTAGAACGTGTATCCAATTTCACATATCTGGGGGTCACTTTGGACTCTAAACTTTCCTGGGCCCCACAGATAGAGAAGTCAAAGGCTATTTTAACACAAAACTCTATCCCCATTGTAAAAAAACAATTTGCAACATCTACCAAAGCCATTTCTCCTGCTCTGGAAGTATACAAGGCCAGAGCCCAAACTGCAGCTCTATATGGTGCAGAGATCTGGGGAATTGGCACTCTTAAATCCTTAATTACTGCTGAAAACAAAATTCTGAGAATGTTTGTTGCCCTTCCCCAACATACACCACTGACACCCTTGACTTACGATCTGGGTATTAAACGCATCAAGCCCCTAGCAATTTGGAGAACTTTGGCGTTTTGGATCAGAATTTGGTCAACACAAGAGCTAGTAGTGTATAGAGAGTCACTTATTGAACTCCTAGCTCTTGAGACCCAAGTTTCTTTCCCTTGGCTGATTCATATTAGATCATGGTTTTCAGACCTAGGATTGAAAAGATACTGGGTGAACCCATGCTTGCTGACTGCTGATTCAAAGCGCAAAATTAAACTCCTATTCTGCCAGTTTGTTGAGAATATGGTAATTTCTTCCAGGTCTCATGGCAGACTAACTGCACAATTCCTTCAATTCAAAACGACACCCCACTTCGAGAAGTTTTTAGATGAGATTGAACCATTATTGGCAAAGTGCTTATACCTAAAATTCAGATATGGTATATTACAACTAAATAGTTTTGTTGCCAAATGGTCAATGTCAAAACACAAGGAGGGGGAGTCTCAGTGTACCTTATGCAGAATGGGGGTTGATGAAGACATTGCACATGTTTTGTTTTTTGCCCGGCTTACAAACCAGCAAGAAGTAAATGGATAAAACCAATAGCCAGGTGTCTCAGTGTAAGGAGAATGAACGACATGTTGAGAATATTAAAAACCGATAACTCTCGTTTAATAGTTTTTGCCCTCAGCCGATTCCTACTGGCTGTTAATTTTATAAGGGGAAAGGGAGGGAAAAATTATAATTTTTCAGTTGGTTGCCTAAACTATGCACCGAGCAAGAGGTAACGTTGTTGACTCTGGCAAGAACAATCTTGATTAAGATTATAGAGGTATACATATTTTAATCAATAACAAACGTTACTGAAATAGCTTCGCTTCTGTGTAAAACTTGAAGTATTTTTTCTCACCTGTTCCGTATTGTATGGGCTCATATATTTTAGTAATGACCCGATGATTTTAACAAATGACAGCTCTTTCCCAATATATGAATTTTACAGAATTTTTTCTTGTAATTTAATATTTTCCCTGTTTCTCTACTATCTTGGATATAAATTCACCCTAGCCAATGGTCGAGTTCAATGGTAGAGTATAAGATTTTGCTCCATCAAACATGTATTGTATTTGCACCTTGAGGAACCTGATATTAATATAGAACAAGCAATATTTTAATTTGATTACATTGCACATGCACTTTATAAACGGGTTACCCCCAGATTGTTAAGACCAAATGATGGAATTTATCTAGACTTAAAATGAATTGTAAAAACCGTATGTATATAGACCTGATGAAGTGAATAGTGGAGGAATGTTTTTTTTTATATTTTCTTTTCTATGTATTGCATTTTTACTGTTCTTTTACTTTCATGGCCATTTAGGCCGAAATAAAGTATTTTGATGATGACTTCTTACACAATTCATTTCCAATAACTTATTAGCTGTCCTGGCCAGAATTGGCCTGCTGGCGCAGACACAGCAGCCTTCTGGGCCCATAATAAGCCCTGTTGTTGTTAATTCAGTTAATGCCCAGAAAGTAGATTGGCTTGAAGTGGTGTTTCCCCTTATGCGACCACAAGACAAGCATAGAATTCTAACCATGTGCTTACCCAATGGTCTGCTTCCCACTATGGATGACTGCAACACCTGAGGGACTATTTTCGCCACAGTTTACATACTTTGTCATGGCACTCCCTTGATGGTCATTTATCCTCAAACAGATATAGAATAAGAATGGGGGAGGTCCTGCCCTAAAATTGGGGATGAAACTTATAGGAAATGTTCCTGTTGTCTCCGAAATTATTCTTTCTAATGTTAAAGGTCAAGCAGCATCTTTGACCATATGCAAACAACTTGCCACGGTGGTGGTTGCCGACTGTGAACGTGAGTTTCCTCTCATTAAAACTAATGTGTAACCATCTTTAGGATGCAATAGTTTGGGGACCAGACCTGCAGTTCCTCCTTTAGGCACACCTGGTTCCGACATGGATGACAGGCCAGCTCGTGAGTTTCCTAAGAAACCATAGGACAAATCTAAACAACAACAACAAAAACAAGACAACGCGGGGGTTCTCGGACCCCTGAATCATCTGAAAGACAATATGATTTTTGTGATTGCACTAAAATGAAAACTCCTGATAGATATCAGATTCCTGATCCGCGTTCTCATTGTTCCTTTATGGAATTGTCTGATCAACAGTACAATAGAGGAGGATGATCTGATCACAGACAAGAGGAGTATGTGCAACCAAAACGGAAGACACAATGCTCATCTGACATGAAGATAAAGAAAGAGGATATACCTCCTCTTTATAAAGCCTCTTTTCAGAAAAAAAAGTTGTGGCATTGACAGCTAAATATGCCACAGACGGTGAGAATCCTGCTCCTGAACAGGGGTTGGGTGGTGACTCTCCTCAACAGCGCAACAGAGGTCGCCATAGTATGCCGGAGTCTCCACAAACGTCTGGTGGAGAAAGAAACTGAAACATTTATTACAGTTGAAACCACGGACACCCACGCAGCTCCACCAGACAGACTATATCACTTGAATATTCAAATTGAAGATGACTTTAAACCCACCATTAAAGCAATCATTTGAGACAAATTAACTACATCATATGACATTCTCTTGGAGGAGGTCAACTGGCCCCCACCTTTTTTTCTTGCATGCCCTCAGGGTGAGGATATCATTCTCCCATCTTTTTCACACCATGTCCCTGACGCCGTCGAACAAGCTTATGCGTCTGAATGAGCCATTGCCTTGGCCGATGCACTTTATCGTAACCATACAGGTTGGAATAGGGATTCTCCTTACCACGTTTTCGCTATACGGTCCACCCCTCAGGTACAACCGCAGTATCCGATCAATTGGGATGCTAAAGCACCCATTGAGGACATTCTTTCCCATCTGGAGTACCAGGGAGTTATTGAACCCTGTGTGTCTCAAATGAATAACGCTCTTTTTCCTGTTCTGAAATCAGATCATTTACACCATATTGTCTTAGATTAGAGACATTTGAATAGTCACACATGCACCTTTGCTGTACAAAACACGCAAAGTACAGCACTCAATAATAATGTAGCCTGCAAAAAGTATAAAACTACCATGGATATTTCTAATGGTTTTATCAGTCACAATTTTGCTCTAGAGATCTGTGACTGGTCCTCGTTTAGCGCTCTTGGCTTTGAGAGGCACTACACCCATCTTCCAATGGGCTACAAGAACAGCCCGGAAGTCTTTGCAGCACATATTATGTCAATTCTTCATGAAGTCAACCCAGGCGTTCTGTCCTACGTGCATGATATCTACTTATAAGTCGATGAATTGAACACTCATTTAGTGAGAGTTGATCACATTCTTTTGCGATTTGCCAACCTGGGTTTCCAATTTAACTTTAAAAAATCTTACCTTGCTTTCTCAGTGTTCTTTTCTTGGGATATGAGCTTACAAATGAGGGAAAAAGTCTTGCCCCTCAGTTTCTGCAAAAGTGTGCTCAATTACAACTTCAGGTACACTTAAAAAATTGCTGTCACTGCTGGGATTTTAAAATTCTGGCAGGACTTACATACCTGACTATGCAAAACACATTACAATTCTTTATGCCTTGATAGGCCCAGTTTTTTCTGCTTCCTGTTGGCCATCAGAACAGACTGCCACACTCAGATCTTTACAGTCTGACTTACTTGAAACACACTGCTTACATACACATGTGTTAATACTATGAACTTAGTCATCCGAGTCTTGCCGGATGCAATTGAATTTGCTTACGTCGCCTTTAATAAAGGTGAAATAGTACCCATTGCTTATAAATCGCATTTGTACTCACCTGCAGAAATGCGTTTTGCTTACAATGAAAAAATTCTAACTGCTGTGCAGATGGCAATCCTGAAAGAGCGGCCACCTGCTCAGGGTAAATGCATTATTGTCATTTCTCCTGTACCTGCCTTGGAGGCTGTTGGGAAAGCCAGCGTTCCTAATTCTAAAGCCCTCCACCCTCGTTGGATACAGTGGGCAACGTCCTTATCTGCCATCAATGTCAACTTTGTCTTTGACCCTTCTTTGCAAACACAAAAATGTTTGGAATACAAACATGTTTATCCTTTGCCTTCATCTGTTCTGCCTCTTGACCAATTTAAATCCATAATTTACACTGATGGTTCTGCTCAGCCTGCTACGGGTTCTAAACAACAATATTCTACAGCATGCACCATAGTTCTTGGTACTATTTCCGATGGTTTTTCTCTCCCTCATTTTACTCGCACACGTTCTTTTGGGGACTGTACTGCGCAGTTGGCTGAATTGAAGGCTTTGCTTCTTGCACTTGAGAATGCGGTTCCTTAATTACCCACACTTATAGTGTGTGAATCATATTACTGAGTACAATCTTTTAATGATAATCTACTTCTTTGGAAACACAATGATTACAGAGATTTCAAGGGCAGCACAATCAAGCACAAGTTGCTTTGGGTTAAAGTGGAAGACTTTAAAGATAAATTGCCACAAACTCATGTTATACATACATTGAGTCATCAACGTGTGGGAGCACACACTGTAGGGAATTCTTTGGTGATGAAGCTGCCAAATCTGCAGTAGCTACAGCTAATAAAGCAGCTATAACTCGCTCTAAGTCTTGTATCGATAATGATATTTTGGTTGCCGTGAGTGCTTTTAAAAACATCACCCCCATAAAGAAGGGATTCCCTTCTAAATATTCCTGTCATTTAAATGACCAGAATGTTCCTTTTGTAGCTATTCCTGGCACTAGAGATCGCATGATCCCCAACGCGGACCTCAGACATGATTTAATAGTAGTCATACATGAAGGCATAGCTTCTGCATGTGCCGGTGTGGCTGCCATCATTTCCCTCTTACAGCAAAGATATTGGTGACAGGGTTTATATCAACAAACCAGAAAATATGTTTTATGCGGTGACATTTATCAACAAATTAAGTGTTCTACCTTGTCTTGTTCACCTCAGACACAACTGTACATTTCCAGCCAGTCTTTTGGCTGCATTTATTTAGATCACTGCGGTCCTCTTGTTTCTGATAATGTGTTCAACTTTATTTTGGTTGCAGTTGATTCTTGCTATAGATTCCTCTGGGTTTAGCCACAGTGCTTGGCTGATGCTCCAACTGTTGTTAAAGATTTGCAAGTCTTTATCAGGGCATATACCTGCTGCGCATTCCATTCGGACCAAGGTCCGGCTTTCACCTCTAAGGTGCACCATGATTTTTCTTCTCAATATATACCCAATGGTAATTCTGTTGTGGAGAGAATTACCAGTGACCTAAAGCAGTCCTTAACAGCTAGGGTACTAGGCACAGGGTGGGTTGGTTGAACCATCTATATGGAGTTCAATGAGCATTAAATAATCTCCCTAAAAATTCTCTGGGTGGGCGGACCCTGTACAAAGTGCTTTTTTGCATCAAGATGTATGTTCCAGACCTTGATGGTCCAGACATTGTGGTGGCTGCCGCAACCTTTGACGTGGATGACCATTGTGCTGTCTTACAGGACCTACAAGAATTCTGTGACACTAACTCAAGCAAACATTCACCTGCATCTCATCCTTCTGCTTCTAAAGTTGCTCTTCCAGTTTCCGTCTGGCTTCCAAAAATTGTAGATCTCATTTGAGAGAAGTTGACACTCAAGAAGAAATTTGGCCCAAAGTACCGTTCTCCAGTTCCAGTCCTTGGCCATCAAGGTACATGAACTGTGATTTTGCCATCACTTCCTGGTTCTAAAAACAAGCACTTTGTCTCCATTGAACATGTTAAACTACACCATGTGGCCAATACTTAGGAGTATGCCACAGGATAGCCATTTTTTTTTGCAGGACTTTTCTCTGCAACCTGTGAGCACCATTGATGCTGCTACCACCCGGCTGAGGAAGGGGGAGGCGGAGTCCTCCATCGACAATTTTCCTGCCACACTACTTGCTTCCAATATCATGTCTTCTACAACAGATGCCATTTACAATGATCCACCATTGGCGAGTCCATCAGAGTTGGTCTTTCCTAGTCCTACTGCCGAGTCCCATCCTCCTGTATTTCAGCTGAGTACATCCAGGTACTATATGGATCAAGATAATTTTTCTTCTGACAGTTCTTCTGCTGTGTACATGCCTCCAGCACTGGTTTGTGTTTTTATTTCCTGGTTAAAACGCACTCATCTAGCCCCTCCTTGGATGTATGTCTGGATCATAATTTCCTTGGTTTTCTTCTTCATGTGTATTGGATTCGTGACTGTTTCCTTCCTATTGATCAATGGCCATTACCACCCGGAACATTCTGCTACAGAACTGGTTGATGGGGCGATGACCTCCCATTCTTCATCAAATAATATGAAAAGAGACTTGTCCCTCATTAACATTTCAGCTGTTCCAGTGACTGATGGAATTGTTTGGGATAAAGTTCCTTTTGATGTATAGGGTCCGATGGAGATCCTGCATATACCATATGTGTTCAAAGTGTCTATGGGTGACATAATAGTACCGGAGTTACGTAAAGATGATTGGGATGTTGACACAGTAAATTCTATGCTTTCTGAAAAAAATATTACATTGTTTTTGAATCAGAAGATCTATACCTTAATTCCGCTAACTATGCTGACATGTTCTGCTTTCATCATTATGGACACTATTTCCTACATAGAACTGGTAGACAGCGTCCCCATTTTAATTATACACAACGGAAACATTGCCCAGCCAAAAAGCAAAAGGATAAGAAAACCTATTTCATGGACATGACGTGTCAGATTACACTATTATTATTTTAAATTAAGTCCAGCACCACCAAAGAAATATATGCTTGCTCAAACTAAGCTTATATATACCAATATGTTTGTCAATCAGTTGGCCCTAAAAGGTTATGATTACTGGAAAGACACTATTGATTCAAAATTGGTTTGGGGTACGAAGTCCTGGCAGGTTGAAGGCACGGAAACTTTATTTTGAGCCTGTTTAATTCCCACACAAATGATTTTCTTGAAAGAAACAATCCAGCAGACTACTTGTTTATGATTGGCAAAATTTAAAGAAATGAATGCCCAGACCATTTCCTCTGTTGCCCGTTTTGAAGATTGGCAGAATTTTACAAATTACGTAGAAGAACACTTAAATAGCATGTTGCAGAATGGTACATTTGATTTAATTCTTCATTTTCGAGTCCGGTCGGGTGGTTATTATGACCAGTAGACATCAATGGTTCTCATGCTCGTTTTCTCAATCTCACACCTGGATTTAAATCAAACAGACCTGATCCCTGATATTTACAGTCAACCCTTTCTGGTACTATTACGGCTTATTCCGTAAGGAAGTTATGTCAACACTGTCTGTAGAAAAGCAACATCTTTCTCTCTTGTATGAGGACATGACTTTTTCAGATTTTCTTTTAGGTCCCAAATTCCCATGTTCTAAAAAATTTATATATGAAACCTATAATGACATTTGGAAATTATCCATATTGGAAGCTGCTGCACAAATAAGACAAATTGAACAAGAAAGTTTGGATAAAGTGCTTGCTGTTGTTGACAGCAGTATTAATATGTTGTCATCTCGTATTTATACCTTGAACAATGTCGTATCATCTGTTACTGATATTGTGCAAAGTGGCATGTTAATGCTGTATCATGGGCAAAGTCAGCTTAGATTTATTATGCAATTTAGCAGGACACTTCAAACACTTAAAAATGGTCGCGTTTCATGGCATTACTTGAATTGTACTGCTTTGTTTACACACTTTAATTTAACACGTAAGCAACAATTAATGGCCATGAAAGACACGACCTACACAATGTTACATTTAGAAAAACTAGAACAAACCCCATTCATTATAGCTGAAATGCCTTCAGCGGTGTGGTTAATACACTGAGTTATTTTGCTATCTATTTTGACATTTCAATTCACAGCTTGCATGAAACATTTTCCTTTGGGTAGATACGAAACACCTAGGTAGTAGTTACATACATGAAGGATAGTCTCTCCCCTTTGTCTATCGTTGTGAAAGTGGTAACAAGGATGTTTTTTTATCACTGGTGAAGAGTGTGAATCTACTGTCAGACATTCAATTGTTTGTAAACACGTAAAAATTCACAGCGCATGCAACACTTCAGCGCCCAATTTGGCTTGTTCTTTAAAACGAATTCCAGCTCCAGCAATTCTCCCCTTCATTACCGTACTCTCTAACTGGAGTTATCTAATACTTAGTGATCAAGCTTGTTGCGCAATGCGGGCTGGAGTCCCGTATATTGTGTCCGTTTCCCAGTTAGTCACTTGTTGCAACAATGTTCTGTTGCCCCCTCCACATGGGATAGCAGATAGCTCACTGTGGCCTTCCATTCCAACTTTTAAGGTGGACCTTTACAAGCTGAGCAGACTCAAAGCATTATTGTTTCCAAAAGAAAAAACTCTTACATCTGCTCGCAAGACATTTATTAAATGCAGGTGGCTAGAATGTCTAGTGAAATACAGTCATTGTTAAACACTAAGGGGCTTATTGACAAGCCTCTTGCGCCACTTTTGCGTCATTTTTAACATTGGACAAGTGACGTACGGGTGGCGCAAGGGGCTTGTAAATCTGCCCCTAACTTTCCCCTGCATTTCAGTGAATTGGTGCATTAAATCTTTAATGCCTCTAGTACTGCCAGCCTTGCTCATTATTTTAAGGTTGTAGGCTCTGACCCCGTTAGTTCTTTTCAGACCAACGCTGTAGTACTCCCGGCTTTTATTCACTCCATTTTCTCTATTGTATTCAGGGGAGTCCCGTGGCTGTTATTCCTCATTTGCCGCATTCTCGTCCTGTTCCTGCTTCTCTGCAATGGATGGTCCGTTTGTGGACACCCTGGAACTGGCATTGCACCAGCATTACCGTGAGCGAATAAATCATATTTTTGGAAAGCTTCTACAACCGGAACTGGATCGCGATTGGTCTTTGACATTCTGGCCTGCCTGGTTTACCTGTGTGCAACCTGTGTTCTACTACATCTGGTGTCCCTTTGAATGGGCACTGGATATTTGCCTAGTTTCGCAGACACCCGCTTCCTTAGACTTTGGTCTGCTAATGAGTCCCTTAGCGACCCATTTTCAGAACTGTCGCTTGGGCTTGCGACTTCTGCACAATGCGAGGTTTGAGCCTTTAACATACGAGGAGATCTGTGCATTGGCACATGAATCAGAAGAAACAGGCTCAGTTAACATGGATGCAGGTTGCCTGGTAATTGTCTCGACATCGGCTGAGACTAAAGAGCATGTTTGTACTTTGGAGCTCATGATTTGGGCTGTTGACCAATCGTTCTGTGCAGAGTTGTATTCCTTGATGGATTCTTTGGCCTATGAAATGGCGAGTAACATTATGGGTTCCTGCGAAACGCCTTAATTTGAAATTTTTTCTGAATTGCCATTTTTCTTCTACATTTCAGTTTCTTTTACCTTTTATTTGTTTATATTTTTATAACAAATTGCTTTGAATTTGTTCACCTATTGATTACACTAGTAATACTTATTATCTTTCTAGTGCTATTCTCCTGACCAAAGGGAGGGTGTCATGTGTTTCCTGCATTGCCCATTGTTGTTTTCTCTATTTTAGCCTAACTGTACACATTGTAGGCCTTATTTTCCTTTGCACACGTTACTATATAAACAAGCTTGCTTTTGTGCCACATTGTACTTTCCCACAGAACCTGCATATGTTTTCCAGTTCTGTTCTTTTCCTGGGATTTAGTCTGAGCATCACGACAAGGTCAAACAACAATGTCCCTTGTTATTCTTTATGACCAGGCACTAGCACCTAGGCATGACACAAGAATGCAGCTGTTGTTTATGCGTGCACATGTCCTATCATATTGAACAGTATATGAGCCACAGACACACACATTTAGCAAGAGTTCTGACACAAGAGCACTGCGTCTGCTGAGATGTAGAGCATCCATCTGTGTATACTAAGGTACGGGGTCTGCCGGTAATCCCAGAGATTCTTCATATAATAATTTACCTTTAGTAGCAGGAGAGTTGGGTTATGTCACTCTGTCCTATAAAATGACAGTGCTTTTAATGGTATATGGATTAATAACCATGCTAACAGTATTTTTATTATACATCAGTTTTCTAATTGTGGCACATATACTGCATTTCAGAGCATGATAGTTTGAATAAATATTCGAAACTTTCGTCGTGTCTCCTGGTTATCTCATTGTGGACAAGAACAAGTTAGAGAGTGAAAGGGTGTGTCCTGTTACCACGATTTCTGAGAGGATCGAGAGGGTTGTGTTCTGGAGGTGCCAATTCACTTGTTTCTCTGGTAAGGTTAGGAGGGCAAGTGAGGCACTATAGCTAGTCGGACTCAGACTCACAAACACTGAGATAGTATGGTGACTGTTGGACTTGGCCCTTTTTGCAGGGTCATCCCGGAACTTTTTGCCTTCCTCCTGTATTTTCTCTGACCTGTTTTTGTTAGTTTTATGACTCTGGGCACTTTACCACTGCTGATCAGTGCTAAAGTGCATATGCTCTCTGTTATAAATTGATGTATGGATTAGTGACTCCATGATTGGCTTATTTGATTTACTGTCAGACCCTAGTACAGTGCACCGCGTGTGCCCAGTGCCTGTAAATCAAATGCTGCTGGTGGGCTTGCAGCACTGGTTGTGCCACCCACCGGAGCAGCTTGGAAAGCGTGTCTCTGGCCTGCCATTGCAGAGCCTGTGTGCAGTCTGGTACTGCCATGTCGACTTGGTACGTGCACCCACTTACCAGTCCCTAAACCTTACCTTTTCTACATATTAGTCACCCCTAAGGTAGGCCTGCGGGCAGGGTGCATTCTATGTAAGAGGTAGGACATGCCCTGATGTGGGTGGCATGTCCTGATAGTGAATTACAGCCAATTTCGTTTTTCACTATTGCAAGGCTACCTGTCCCCATAGGCCAGAATGGGCAGCTTGATTATAACATCTTATAATCCTATCTGACCCAGGGAACATGGTAGAAAAACGAATTTAGTATGCCTGAACTCAGAATGATAAAATACATCTTTTAGTGAAGTTGGTTTTAACATTCTGTGTTTGAAAATACCACTTTTAGAAAGTGGGTATTTTCTTGCCTAACCATCCAGCCTGCCTCTGCTAGCTTGTGTATTGTATGTCTGGGTTTGTGAGTGACATGGGCTGGGGGACTCCAGGAGACAGGGTGAGTCAGCACAGGGCTGAATAGACCTAACTGCATGTAGAGTGGTGGGAGGAGTAGCACCTGGGCCTGAATAGGCCTGTGCCTGCCTTCCACAATGCTGGCTCCACCTCCTGTGGTGCGTCTGATGTCCCTGGCCCACATTGAAAAAGGAAGAAGGTGTGCACTGGCAGAATGCACCCAGAACTGGTTTGGACTAGGTACAGGACCCTCTGCCTTCAGAGGACAAAGGATTTGCTAGTATAAATATTGGGACCCAGACCCCAAGACTTTAGATCACTTCTGGGAAACAAGAAGAACCTTTGCTGAGGAGCGGAACCAGAGAAACTGAAGGAGGAGACTATCCCTATGCTGTGTGCTGTTTGAGGGATTAGCCTGCAGTGGTTGCCTGATTGCCAAAGAAAGGAGAAAGAAACTTTGTGCCTACTTTCATCATCTTGCAGAAAATCTCCAAGGGCTTGAAGATTGAACTTGCCTCCTGCTGAAGTCTCAGGGATACAAGACTTCACCAACCAGCTCCCCTGAATTCCCTTGCTGGGAATTTGAAGTGCCTACTGTTGTGTTGGGCCTTCTGAGAGACTGCGTGTCGCTGGGAGCCAGAAGCGCGACTCATGAAGAAGAAGCATGTCGCTGCCGGAGCAGTTGACGTCGCATCGCCGAGAAAGCGTGCCGCCGCTGCCGCCATCGCATCACCGAAGCACCTCGCATCACCGGAGAAGAGTGTCGCCGTCGCATCAGATGCCGTCGCATTATCGGAGAAGCGTGTCGCAGGGCCTGTCGTGGCTCAGAAGATTCACCAAGTCGCCGCACGGCCGTCGGGCGTGCACGCATCGCCCTCTTCGTTGTCGCATCAAGAAGAAGACGCCATTTTGTTTCATTGCACCGGGTCATCATCGCATCGTGGCGCTGCGGGTCGCATCGCCACAGAAGCGCAGTAAGAAACCGACGCATCACCTCCCCTCACAGTGAAGAACCGATGCATCACCTCCTCTCCGGTAAGGAACCGATGCATCACCGTCCCCTACGCAGCAGTAGGGAACCGACGCATCACCTCCCCCGGAGCAATGAACCGACGCATCTCTGTTCTTGCGTGTAAGGAACCGACGCATCACCTTCCCTGCAACTCTTTTGTTTATATCGCGTTACGCATCCAAAGGTACATTGAACGTAGAGTGTCGCATTTATCATCTTTATTGAACTGAACTATTTTCTACCATTGACAGTCATATTTTTCATAGTGTATTGTGGATTTTTGTCATTTTGGGTCTTGTGTTAAGTCTATATAAAAATACTTATTTTTATAATACAACCTGTGTGGTGTCCATCTGTAGTGTTGTCACTGTATTACTGTATGTGTTCACAAATGCTTTACACACTGCCTCTGAGATAAGCCTGCCTGCTCGTGCCAAGCTACCAAGGGGGTGAGCAGGGGTTATTTTAGTAGTGTATCCCCCTTACCCTGACTAGAAGCAAGGGTCCCTATTTGGACAAAGGTACCTACCTCTGCCAACTAGAGACCCCCAGTTCTAACATTGGTGGTCAGCGGTGGGGATTCTGGACTTGCATTTGTGACTCATATACAGTAATTGGTGTACACTACTAGTGAGTGCAGACCAAACGCAACCACATACATTTCTGGTAGATTGTTTTTCCTGGGATTTCTATTTTTTGCTAAGAACTGCCAAGTTTAGTCACCATGAGCAAAACAGCATCCTTCGCATCTGTGGATTTAGATTTTGAGGAAGAAAAGCTGGAAAGTTACACTGTAAAACAGCTGAAATACTTCTGCAGGAGATTGAAAGTTGCTATGACCAGTCTCTCCAAGAAGGATGAGATCCAAAAGGCGCTGAGGGCCTGGGTGGAAGCAAGGAGTACCCCTGAGCATGTGGAAGAGCATGAGGAGGGGGCTGAGGATGCAGAAGAGCAGCTAGATGGGCTATTGGGTCCAGGGGGGAGGAAAGCACCTTCCCCCGCAGGCAGCAGTATTTCTTCCAAGGGCCTGTCCCCAGGAGAGCAGGAGGACAGGGAGAGAAGTAGGATGCATGAAATTGAGCTGACCAAGCTTAAGATGGGTGGGCAGTTGGAATTGGAAATTAAGAAATTGGCCCTAGAGGAAGAGAGAATGAGATTAAAGCATGAGTTAAGAATGAGGGAGCTTGATTTGGAGTTCGAGAGGCTTATGGCCATAAGTGTCTCAGCCCAGCAACAAGAAATCTGTGTAGCTCAGAAAGTGAGCTTGGCTGAGTTGGAGGTGGAATCCAGCTCAGATGGTGGCAGCCAAATTTTATTATTGAGTGCTGAGGGAGTAGTGCACACTCCCAGAGATGTGGTGCCTGACTTGGAGGGGGTTGATTTACACCAGGAGGTTCAAGGATATGAGGTAGCTCCAGTGGTGCGCAGTGTCCCTGAGGTGGATTGGGGAACTGGCACAGGGTTTCATGGTCCTAGTGGTGGGAGGGACACTCTACTGACTCTAGATGAGAGGTGCAGGGTGGGGGGTTCCCCCATGCTTGTAGTCCTGGTGTGTGAGTGTGAAGACCGCCCAGAAGAGTGTGGGTTGAGTGACAGAGATAGTCAAATACTGTCTTGCCAATCTCTGGAGAGTGGTGGAGGGTACGTGTGCAAGGCACTGGATGGTGAGGTGAAGGATAGTTTGGTGGGGATATATGACTCAAATTGTGGAGAGCATGTTGTAAGTCCCTGTTTTCCAGAACTATGCCAACACCTGGTGGAGTGTGAGTTCTCTGACCCCAGGGAGCTCACAATGGAGGCAGACCTTTTGGTGGATTCCAGAGGGTCTGAAGAGGCATTGGGGAGTGACCCTAAGAGGAGTGGCTCAGGGGTCTTCCAACACAGGGTGGTGGGAGAGGTTCAGTGTAGCCCAGCTAGGTCCCGTGGTAGTGGGAGGGGTGTAGGGGCTCACGTCCTGTCTCTGTGGAGAAGGAGTGAGTGTGGGACTGCGTGTCCCAAGGTGCCCAAACCCCAGTCTCAGGGCCTGGAGGGTTCTTTAAGGGAACACCAGGTTGGGGGACTAGGCTGTACTGGTAGGCCATTTGAGGGGGATCCCCTAGTGTCTGGTGAACTGGGAGTGCCTGTAAGCAGGCCTCCATCAGTTCTGGTGTCTGGCAGTGCTACTCCTAAGTGGAGGGGGCAGAAGTCCAGATTGAGGGGTGAGATGGGAAAAGAGTCCCCAGTGGAAGAACCAGTGGGTCAGGGGCCAGCCAGAAGGGCTGAGTCTCCAATGAGTGACCATCGTGACACCACTTCTGTCCTGGGGGATCTTCACGCACTGTCAGATGGACAGGGGTCGGGAGATCTGCGCCAGGCAGACTTTCACACAACACATGAGTTGTGTGTCACCCTCGGGGGGGCATGTGTGCTCCCCAGGAAGTCCTGGTGTGCCAGGCAGATGCTCAGCCACAGGGTTTAGCCCCTGGGTTGGGGAGCCAGGTTCAGGCTGTCCCTGAGCTGGAGGGAGGGACAACTGTAAGCAGTGTCCTGACCAATGGAGCTTCTAGGGGTACCACTCCAGTTGGGAGGGTGCAGAACTCTGGAAGGGGGTGCAGAGGGAGGGAGTCCTCGCCTCTGACCCAGGTGCAACCTGAGGGTTTAGATCCCAGGTTGGTAGATCAGTTGCAGGGTAGCACCCCTGAACTGATGGTCGAATTGTGCGGGACACCTGCCACAGGTGCCCTGACAATTCTGGAAGGGGTACCCCTCCAGGTGGGAGGGTACAGAGCCCCAAGGAGGAGGAGGACCGGGTGTGGGAAAGCCCACCCCAGTCCCCTGCCCGGCCACCGGGTACAGGCCCGGGGTTGGTGGGTCAGTATCAGGATGTCATACCTGACCTGACAGGAGGGAGAGTGGACCAAGGGTGCCAGGCACCTGGGGCTACCGCCCCCCGCTCTCTGACACCACAGAGGTAGGAGAATCATGAAAGGCCTGGGGCCTGGCTCTCATCACTGACAGCTGTCAGTGGTCACTGTGGCTTGCTGTCCTGGTGGACAGACTTGCCCCTGGGAGGGGTACAGAAGTCAACACCCCGGGGTGGACTGAGCCACACCTCTGTGTTGGCCATGAGCTTACTGTCTGTCTGTTGGGACACACCTCTGAGCAAGCGAAGGTTAGGTGCTGCACAGATGGTGTCCACAGGTGAGGAGAAGGGTTCCACATGGGTTAGCTTGGTGGGCCCTGAGAGTATGGACAGAGGGATCCAGATAGGTTCAGATTGGCGTAGAACTGGAACATGCCCCTGCTGTTGCGGGCCAGGGTCCAGGTTCTATCTCCCAAATCAGGGAAGCCCATCAAGGTAGTGATTGGTCTACCCTGTGTTTTGGCTGGAAGGGGGTTGTGTTGGACTTGGCCCTTTTTGCAGGGTCATCCCTGAACTTTTTGCCTTCCTCCTGTATTTTCTCTGACCAGTTTTTGTTGATTTTATGACTCTGGGCACTTTACCACTGCTGATCAGTGCTAAAGTGCATATGCTCTCTGTTATAAATTGATGTATGGATTAGTGACTCCATGATTGGCTTATTTGATTTACTGTCAGACCCTAGTACAGTGCACCGCGTGTGCCCAGGGCCTGTAAATCAAATGCTGCTGGTGGGCTTGCAGCACTGGTTGTGCCACCCACCGGAGCAGCTTGGAAAGCGTGTCTCAGGTCTGCCATTGCAGAGCCTGTGTGCAGTATGGTACTGCCATGTCGACTTGGTAAGTGCACCCACTTACCAGTCCCTAAACCTTCCCTTTTCTATATATAAGTCACCCCTAAGGTAGGCCTGTGGGCAGGGTGCATTCTATGTAAGAGGTAGGACATGCCCTGATGTGGGTGGCATGTCCTGATAGTGAATTACAACCAATTTCGTTTTTCACTATTGCAAGGCTACCTGTCCCCGTAGGCCAGAATGGGCAGTTTGATTATAACATCTTATAATCCTAACTGACCCAGGGAACATGGTAGAAAAACGAATTTATTATGCCTGAACTCAGAATGATAAAATACATCTTTTAGTGAAGTTGGGTTTAACATTCTGTGTTTGAAAATACCACTTTTAGAAAGTGGGTATTTTCTTGCCTAACCATCCAGCCTGCCTCTGCTAGCTTGTGTATTGTATGTCTGGGTTTGTGAGTGACAGGGGCTGGGGGACTCCAGGAGACAGGGTGAGTCAGCACAGGGCTGAATAGACCTATCTGAATGTAGAGTGGTGGGAGGAGTAGCACCTGGGCCTGAATAGGGCTGTGCCTGCCTTCCACAATGCTGGCTCCACCTCCTGTGGTGCGTCTGATGTCCCTGGCCCACATTGAAAAAGGAAGAAGGTGTGCACTGGCAGAATGCACCCAGAACTTGTTTGGACTAGGTACAGGACCCTCTGCCTTCAGAGGACAAAGGATTTGCTAGTATAAATATTGGGACCCAGACCCCAAGACTTTAGATCACTTCTGGGAAACAAGAAGAACCTTTGCTGAGTAGAGGAACCAGAGAAACTGAAGGAGGAGACTATCCCTATGCTGTGTGCTGTTTGAGGGATTGGCCTGCAGTGGTTGCCTGATTGCCAAAGAAAGGAGAAAGGAACTTTGTGCCTACTTTCATCATCTTGCAGAAAATCTCCAAGGGCTTGAAGATTGAGCTTGCCTCCTGCTGAAGTCTCAGGGATACAATACTTCACCAACCAGCTCCCATGAATTCCCTTGCTGGGAATTTGAAGTGCCTACTGTTGTGTTGGGCCTTCTGAGAGACTGCGTGTCGCTGGGAGCCAGAAGCGCGACTCACGAAGAAGAAGCGTGTCGCCACCGCAGCAGTTGTCGTCGCATCGCCGAGAAAGCGTGCCGCCGCTGTCGCCATCGCATCACCGAAGTGCCTCGCATCACCGGAGAAGAGTGTCGCCGTCGCATCAGACGCCATCGCATCATCGGAGAAGCGTGTCGCAGGGCCTGTCGCGGCTCAGAAGATTCACTGAGTCGCCGCACGGCCGTCGGGCGTGCATGCATCGCCCTCTTCGTTGTCGCATAAAAAAGAAGATGCCATTTTGTTTCATTGCACCGGTTCGTCATCGCATCGAGGCGCTGCGGGTCGCATCGCCACAGAAGCGCAGTAAGAAATCGACGCATCACCTCCCCTCGCAGTGAAGAACCGACGCATCACCTCCTCTCCGGTAAGGAACCGACGCATCACCGTCCCCTACGCAGCAGTAGGGAACCGACACATCACCTCCCCCGGAGCAAAGAACCGACGCATCTCCGTTCTTGCGTGTAAGGAACCGACGCATCACCTTCCCTGCAGCTCTTTTGTTTGTATCGCGTTACGCATCCAAAGGTACATTGAACGTAGAGTGTCGCATTTATCATCTTTATTGAACTGAACTATTTTCTGCCATTGACAGTCATATTTTTCATAGTGTATTGTGGATTTTTGTCATTTTGGGTCTTGTGTTAAGTCTAAATAAAAATACTTATTTTTATAATACAACCTGTGTGGTGTCCATCTGTAGTGTTGTCACTGTATTACTGTATGTGTTCACAAATGCTTTACACACTGCCTCTGAGATAAGCCTGCCTGCTCGTGCCAAGCTACCAAGGGGTGAGCAGCGGTTATTTTAGTAGTGTATCCCCCTTACCCTGACTAGAAGCAAGGGTCCCTATTTGGACAAAGGTACCTACCTCTGCCAACTAGAGACCCCCAGTTCTAACAGTGACTCAGTCCCTACATACCGATGTTCTATAGTTCCCAGCATAGTGCTGTTCCAGAGCAGAATCCCTGCAACAATGGACAAGAGAGGGCAGAGGGGAAAGAGGCAAGGGCAGCAAGCTGACAATACCAGACAGCCTGGAGAGACATTTGAAGCATAACGGACAATGAAAGGCAGGAGCGAGGGGGCAGGAGCATGACAATGGACCGGATCAGGTAGGAGGGAGGGAATAGGGGCCTGAACATGGAAAACAGAGGTCAGGGGGTAAAGGAAGCAAGCTGACAATGGAGGGCAGGCGGGATGGGTACCGGAAGCACAACACACCATGGAGGGCAACAGTGAGACTATAATAGAATACACAAAGTCAACAAAGGGAAAGTGGTAGGGGGTCAGGGGAAGCAACTTGATCACCCAGGGCAGGTGGAAGGGACTCTGGCAGCAGAGAAGACCATGCATGTCAAAGGGAGTGTGAGTAGCAGCACAACAGCCATGGTGGGCAAGAGGGATGGGGCAGGGGCATGCACAAAGGACCATGGAAGACAGAAGGGAGGGGTAGGGGCTGGACACAGACAAAAGATGGTAGGGGAAGAGGCTTCACAAGAGACCACGCAGGGCAGGCAGAAGGAACAGTTGCAGCACAACAGAGCATGGATGGCAGAACGGAGTGGCAGCAAAATCAACTTTGGAATACAGGAGGGAGGTAATAGGGGCATAAAACTTGGGCAGGCAGGGTGGAGGTGGCAGGGACAGGCGGCAGCCATCTGACCATGCTGGCAGGTGGGAAGGGCAGTGGCAGCTCACCAGAACACTCAAGAGTAGATAAGAGGGTCAGTGGCAGGTCCATGGAGCATGGTGGGCAAAAGGGAGAGAGCAGGTGCATGCACACAGACATCAGAGAGCAAGGGGAAGGAGAGTAGGGGCAGCAAGCTAACCACACAGGCTAAGCATGAGGGCAATGAGGGGGCATAGACTTAGGCAACAAAGGGCAGCAGTTGTGGACAGGGACATCAATCTAAATGGAAGTCAGTAGCAGCATATTGGACCATGCAGGGCAGGAGGGAGGGGGCTGGTGCATGGACTCGGACAACATAGGGTAGGGAGGAGATAGATGGAGCAGCAAGCTAATTGTTCATGGCAGGTGGGAAGGGCACTGGCAGAACAATGGCCACACAGTGCTGTAATGAGGGTGCAGGGGCATGGACTTGGACGATGGATGACAAGAAGGAGGGGGCAGGGCCAGCACAATGACAGGCCTGGCCCTGCATCCAACCTCCCCACCATGCATTGTGATGGGCATCTTACTTGACGTAAAAAGAAAACCCTATATAATTCACTGAAAAAAAAACAAAGGTTACCGGGACATTCTAGTTAGGAAATAGAATTAAGAAAATGTCAGAAATTCACTGCAAAAACAAAGGTTACAGGGACGTTATAGTAAGCTCAGATGTCACTCATACAAAACATGTAAAATTTAGCAACTATAGTTACCTGAGCTAACTATAACTTACCCCCTGCAATGCTCTGCTTATGACCTCACACATCACATCACTCATGACATGGGGGGGCGTGGCCTGGAGCCGATGTGAGAAGACGTGAGCTGCAGAGCTCCGGCCATTATTCCCCCGATAAACAAATATCCTGAGCCCAGGGCGCATCCACTTTGTGGCCCTTGAACGGCGGATTGACCCGGGAGAGTGCCGCTCCAGCTACCGCTGCTCTGCAAGCCAATTTGAGGTGACAGATCGACAAAACCTGAGCTGGCAGTGAGAGGCCCGGTGAGGAGCAAGATGGCGGCTGGAGAAGGGCGGATCACTTAACCCTCGGCGGAGCGGCGGCAGTATATGCAGACAGGGGCTGGAAGAACTTAGCTGCGCCCGATAATGGAGGAACAAAGAGCAGAGACACCGTGCCCAGCAAGGTGGAAGCGGAGGAGTTGGTGGAGCTACTGATCGCATCGTGGGGAGGCAAAGCTGGAAAAAGCGGACGAGGCCGAGTGACAGTGCGGCCCGGAATGGCGACGGCGTTGAGGTGAGAGAGGAGATCCCCGGGCAAGGGCTGCGGGGATCCTCATTGAGGAGCTGCTGGCTCTACTGTCTCCGCCACAGCCCGGTAAGGAGCGGCCCGCGCGGGGAGGGCAGAACCCACCTAGATGGGACAGCGTCAAAGGATAGCAGGGCAGATATCACCAGGCTGACCAGGCTGAGATCGCACCGGAGAACGGCAGCATGCTCGGGGGATGGAGGGAGGCCCCCCCTGCATCACCATATTAATGGGGAGCACGTCCGTGTGGGAAATTGACTGAGGAGTGGCCGAATCTCTGGAGGAGTATGTGAAGCAGGACAGCGCTAAAGAGCAATAAATAGGCGGAGACGGCCTGGGCCTAGTTAGGCCTACAGTCCAGCACTTCCAACCAAGGGACACAGGAAGGTGATGGGTGCTGTTCTAGGGGAGTGGAGGCACTGGGGGGGGGGGCCCTAATCCCTCCAGCTACACAGACAGCCCAGACATCTGCATTGGCCCACTATTCAGCAGAGGATAGTATTGCCAAGGTGAAAGCAAACCACCTACAGGGCCATTTGCAATCCCTGAGAGATAGGGACTCTAATCAGCTGAGGGGAGACCCTTTTGCGCTGGTGCTTCCCGGACAACACAGACAGAGAACTTCACCCCGGTGATTAGTGGGAGTACGAGTACATCTACTTAACACAATAGACTTTGTGGGCTAGATCCCTGGAGCGCACGACCTGGCCAAACCAGCAATTAATCTGTGAAGGTGATCGGTACAGTATTTAAAGTGCGGTCTGGGAGGGGGCCCCTCATCCAGGTAGAGTGCGCGCCCAGTCTCTACTGGCGGATTGCACGGAGAAAACCCTCCAGCGACACGCAAGTGGAAGCCCACTGGGAGAGATGGGGAAACCGTCGAAGAGGAGAGGTGTTAGCGCCCTCAGCACAGGGGGCCCAGGAAACCGAACAGATGAGGAAGAGGAATGTGTGGAATCGGGGAAGGAGACGGTCGCCATGACCCCCACCCTGGTGGATATTATGAAAGCTATCACGGCATCCTGGGAAGCCCTAGAGGCGAAAATCGATTTGATAGGGACTGATTTAAGTCTACTAAAGGACAACCACCGCAAGCTCAAAGAACGGGTGATAGCTTCCGAAAAGGAACTCTCTGATCTTCCTGAAAAGGTAGGGATGCTCCAAAAATCGCTTAGCACGGTCGAGGCTCGAGTTAAAGTGCTTGAAGCGCGAGCAGAAGACAGTGAAGGTAGAGCGCGCAGAAATAATATAAGGATAATAGGAATGCCGGAAAAAACAGAGGGCACAGATATGGTGGGCTTCCTTGAAGATTGGATCAAAACAGAAGTAGCCCCAGAGGGGCTCTCCCCCTTCTACGCGCTAGAACGTGCCCACAGGGTTCCAGCCAGACCGCCCGACCAGGGGCCCCTCCCTGGCCCATAGTGGCGAGACTACTTCATTTTCGGGATCATGACCATGTACTCTTTAAGGCTCATCAAAAACAAGAATTGCAGGTGGCCAACAGTAAAATCATGATCTTTCCAGATTTTACAAGAGACGTACAGCGTCAGAGGGCCTCATTCTTAGATGTTAAAAAGAAACTAAGGCAACTTCAGATTCCCTACGCAATGTTGTTTCCGGCTTGGCTGCGAGTGGCAGACCAAGCGGGGGCGCAGTTATTTACCACCCCACAGGAAACATGGGAATGGCTGGAAAGTCGACAAGGTCATAATGGAGGGGCCACATCACCGGAACGCTCGCAACAGCATACAGCGAAGAATACGACCACGGCACGTGCTCCATCCTCTAGAGAAGCCAGAACTGAGAGGCGCAAGGCGCTGCAGGTGGCGGCGGAACTTACCAGGGGGGACTCCAGCCCTGGTTCGAGCAAGACTGGACAAGATGCAGATAAATCAGATGGATCGGTAGCTGCTAGTACTAACGAAAATTCAGATGAGGACTTGCCACAGGCCACACCTCAAACAGCAGATGACATTGCCTGAATAGGACAGATCGGATGGACGAAGTAGATGCTTAACAATACTGCTGATGGGCCTGAAATTAACTGGGAGGGGAGGATGGGTCAGGACTCTTAAAAGCCGATTTCTTACAATTCTCATTGAGACCTGGGGATGATAGTATACTAGCAAGAGTTTGGTGGAGCTCCGAGACTTGCAGAGTACGCTTCACAGCCCCAACACCAGAAGAGGACATTGTTTTGGAGATTACTCCGAGTTTGGATGGGAACTCGTTTGGTTGCACCTGTCCTGGGGAGGGGGAGTTGGGGGTTTCTTATTGATCTATTTAGGGATTGGGTTTTTTTTGGGGCCAGGCGTGTCATAGTTAGAGAGACCACAGGAGAGATGTTACACCTAGCACAATGGCACCCCCCATAGATCTTACATGTATTTCTTGGAATGTACGGGGGATGCATACATTGTCGAGATGACATAGGATACATGCTTACCTAGTCAGGAGGGAAGTACAGATTGCGTTGCTCCAAGAAACTCACGTTATGGCAAAGGAGGGAGCTGCACTCCAGCGCAGATGGAGAGGTCAAGTGTTTTATACTAATTATTCGGTTTTCGCATGGGGGGTCCTGATTTGGATAAGAGCGGGAGTGCCCTTTCAATGTACGAACCAACTGATTGACCCAGAGGGCTTGTACATTATAGTCTCAGGTAAATTGGATGGCAGGGACATAGCCCTGGGCAGCCTCTACGGGCCCAATACGGAGCAGTCCACATTCCTGGCCCAGCTCTCCAGAACACTGGCCACCGTAATGACGGGCCCGGTAATTTTAGGAGGGGATTTTACCTGTGTTACTGATGTTGGATTGGACCGATCACACCCGCCACTCCCGGATGCTCCCACACATAAAATAGCGGAAGCTCGCCTTAACTGGCAACTGAAGTGGGGGTTAGTGAACTCCTGAAGAGCTCAGCATCCTGGTGACAGGGACTATTCCTTCTTTTCTGCCTTACATGAACTCCATATCAGACTTGACTCTATACTATGCTCCCCAGACATTCACGAAAATGTGCAAACTAGCGAATACCTCACTAGAACAATTTCAGATCATAACCCAATATTTCTGGGGATAACATGGTCCCGCAGGCGATCTAAAATCCCGACTTGGCGCTTGAAACCAGAAGCATTAGAGGATCAGGTTTTCAGAACAACAGTGGGTACTGCTATTGGGCAATATTTTGAAGAAAATTCCAATACAGCGTCATCCAAATTAATTGAGTGGGATGCATTTAAGTCGGTTATCAAGGGGCGGTGTATCTCTGAGTCAGTGGGGGTGCGCAGGACTTTACTACAAGACACGATGTTAGCAGAGCAGAGACTTCGAGAATTGGAGAGGGAATGGCCAGAAAGGAGAGACAAACAAGAGGAACTACTGGCGGCTAGGGAGGCGGTGGCTGAACAAGTTGAACGGCTTTGCTGTTTTGACTATAAAAACTATATAGATAGGGCCCATTCTGAAAGAGACAAATCTGGAGCCCTGCTGGCCTGGCTGGCCAATTCGGCTAGGAGGGGGTCGGTGATACTAGAACTAAAGGGGCGAGGAGAAGAAACATTTTACCGCCAGCAGGACATTAATAATAGATTCTTTGAATTCTATGACAATTTATATTAGAGCAAGCAGTCCCCAACGCCCGAAGAATTGGCTAACTTTGTGAATACCGTGGAACTCCCGGTGGTGTCGGAAGAAATAGCAAAGGGTCTGGGGGGTGACATAGAGTTAAATGAGGTGAGGGGGGCCATAAAGAATATGGCCAGAAATAAGAGACCAGGTTCAGATGGACTACCGGTGGAGTTCTACTAGACCTATGCTGACTTACTTGCTCCTAAGCTGGTAGAACTGTACAATCAGGCGTTGCAGGAGGGGCACCTTCCATGCACAACGAGAGAGGTGGTAATTATTCCATTACTGAAACCGGGGAAACCAGCATGGGACACGGCAGCCTACCAGCCATTGTCTATGCTAAATCTAGACTATACAATTCTGAGCCGGATACTAGCGACCCGACTTCTCCCTCATATGTCAACATTAATTCACCAGGACCAAGCGGGCTTCATTCCCACCAGAAACACTGCATTAAACATTAGACGTCTCCTTCGGATCCTAGAGGTGAGATCCAACTGCGAGGATGAAGAGACCATTTGGATTAGGCCCAGCATTCATTAAGTGGACGGCTCTGTTATATGCGCAGTCTACTGCCCGGGTTAAGACGGGTAGACTGATCTCTGGAAGTTGTAGAATAGAGAGGGGTACGCAACAGGGGTGCCCTACTGTTTGCTTTAGCCATGGAGCCGCTGGCAGCCAGAGCTCGTACGGGTCAATATTTTTAGGGGGTAGAGGAAGCCGGCCAGATTCATCATATCGCACTATATGCAGATGATCTGCTATTGTTTCTGGCGGATGCGAGAGGAGCACTTAGAGGGGCAAAAGAACTTCTGCACAATCTGGGGCAGGTAGCGGGCCTAAAAGTGAACTGGGCAAAGTTGTCTCTCTTTCCAATCAGAGCGGATATGGTTGGCCCACTAGAAACGGAGGGGGTGCAGTGGCAATCCCACTGCTTGACGTACCTGGGCACCCAAATCTATCACTCTCCCGATGACTTATTGGAAGGGAATGTGGGGAGGGCCCTAAGGGGAGTTAAGAACAGCTTTGACTTTTGGGGGATTCTCCCTCTATCGATGGCGAGTAGAGTTGCCCTCCTAAAGATGGTGACGCTCCCAAGGCTACTGTATTATTATGGAGTGCTGCCAGTTTGGATCCCAACCCAAATGTTCAACCAAATAAAATCACTGGTGACGACGTTCATATGGGGGCCTGGCAGACGGAGGGGAGCACTCAATACACTTATGAGGCCGAGAGCAGAGGGAGGGTTAGCAGCACCTGATTTTGAAAATTATTATATAGCTGCACAATTGCAATGGCTCACGAAATGGGTGGCGGACAAACTTAGGGGGCCAAAAGAGAGGAGGGGAGAGACCCCACGCTTGCGACTTCTGTCGAGAATAATTTTGAGACTTCCTTGCCGAGACAAAGACCTCCCTACAGACCTAAGGACAGCTCGTAAATGCTGGAATAGGAGCCTGAGACGGGCCAAGATTAGGCATCCCTATGCACCGTAAATCCCATTAATTATGTGTGAAGCACTCCCCCATAGAGGTGACTGGCGTAGGTTAGGAGCTTGGGCGGACCTAGGAATATCTACGATAGGAGACCTTTACGAGGAGGGCACCTTGATCCCATTCAATGATCTCAGGGAACGTTACGATATACCGGGAGGAGACTTTCTGTTGCACACAGCACTTACAGCAGCTATGAGGAAACACTGGAGGGAGGGACTCACTGAGCCAGAGACCTCGACGGGATGCCAATATATGGTCTCTGCGGCGGGCACCTTTAAGGCGGTCACATGTCTATACAGGTGACTTACATATACAACGCTCCCTCCCCTGACTAAGATCCATAGAGAGTGGGAAGCAGATCTGGACAAGCCCATAGCGGACAAAGATTGGGGGACACTGGTGGAACGAGCATGGAAAAGCACTAGAAATGCAAGGTTTCAATTGGTAAACTTTAACGTGCTACACAGGGCCTATCTTACGCCGGATAAGCTCAATAAATATTTCAACATGCAAACAGCAGCATGTCCACGCTGCCATAAAATATGGGCTGAATTCTTGCATATGTTCTGGAGCTGTCCGAGCATAGGGGCCTTCTGGAAGGAGGTAACTAAGATATTGGCAGAAGTGACTGAGAAAGAAATAGAGAATACTCCTGATTACTGTCTGCTACATTGGTTCCCCCATACCGCTAAGAACAAAATAACAAGTAAGTTCCAGGACCTTGGGCTAGCACTGGCTATAAGAGACATCACTAGTCACTGGAAATCGAGAGATGGCCCTAGCTTGTTTAGGTGGAAAAAAGAGTTCATTAAATGGGCTGAGTGTGAAAGTTCTGTTCGATTGCAAATAGCTAGATGGACAGGAAGGGAGAAATCGCTGGAGGCAGCTAGAGCATGGACAGCGTTACTAGACTTGTTAAAGAACCCTGGAAATATGGGAGGGAGTGACCAGGAGGGAGAGATCCACGGTGAAGTTGTCTGATTCTCCTGTGCCAGACCTAATACGCGCAATGACCCCATGATATATAAACCCCCAATGGGTGGGGAGAAGACTACTGAGTTTATTCCAGTGACTCACAAAGTAGGAATGAAATGCCCTTCAATCAACTAGGCAGATAGGTGACTAATGTGACACGCCTGGGTGGGAGGGTAAGGTGGGGGGCTAAGTTGGGGTAAGTTCAGGTAATTATATAGGAATTGTAAGGTTTACAGTGCGCAACGGCACACAGTTTACTGATATTATGTAAGATATGAATGACCTAGTAGCGGGTATTTTGAAACATGATGTGGATATATAAAACTAGAGGGATTACCTTTGTGAGGTCCCGTTTTATAAACTGCACTAGGAAATAGACAACTGAGGCTGTACTCGCACTGCTATATTATTGTATTGATTGTCTTAAAATTCAATAAAATTTGTTTACACAAAAAATTACATCACTCATGACATGGTCAGTGACATCACTCATGACAACACTGATGACATCACTGTTCATATCCAGTGATTGTTTTCTAAAAGTTTATGAGTTTTAAACATATATACTCGGGTACTTCTAAAGTTAAATTACTATACTTTGTGTACTACTAATGAGTGATACTATTTCTAACATATATTAAGTGAGTGGCTCTGTGATAGTGTCTCCGTGTGTGAGTGGATGTCTGAGTGGCTGCATAGGTGTGTGAGTGGCTGTAGGGGTAAATAAGTGGATGTGTGAGCAACTGCAGGGTGTGGGAGTGGCTGTGTGACTGGCTTTATTGGTGAATCAGTTGGTGTGTGAGTGGCTGTATGGGTGAGTTAGTGGCTGTGTAAGTGGCTGTATGGGTGAGTGATTGTGCATGTGAGTGGCTCTAGGGATAAGTGAGTGAGTGTGTGAGTGTCTGTATTTGTGAGTGAGTGGGTGTATGAGCAGCTGTTTGGCTCAGTGACTGGGTGTGTTTATGGCTGTATGGGTCTGTGAGTGAGTGTGTGACTGTATGTATGGGTGAGTGATTGGGTGTATGAGTGGCTCTATGAATAAGTGAGTGGATGTGTGAGTGTCTGTATTAGTGAGTGAGTGTGCATATGAGTGGCTGTTTGGGTCAGTGACTCAGTGTGTGAGTGGCGGTATGGGTCTGTGAGTGGGTATGTGAGTGTCTGTATAGGTATATGAGTGAGTGTGTGATTCGTTTTGAAGGTATATGAATGGGTGTGTGAGTGGATTTGTGAGTGGGTGACTGGGTGTGTGAGTGGCTGTATAGGTCTGTGAGTAGTTATGTGAGTAACTGTGTGGGTGTGTGAGTGGTTTTATGCAAGCCTGTGTGGGTGTGTGAGTGGGTTTGCGAGTGACTGTATGGGTGTGTGAATGGGTATGTGTGTGGCTGTATGGATCTCTGAATGGGTGTGTGAGTGGTTATATGGGTAAGTGAGTGGGGTTGTAAGTGACTGCATAGGTGTGTGAGTGGATGTGTGTGTGCTTTTGTGGATGATTCAGGGATGTCATCAGTGATGTTACTGACCATGTCATGAGTTATGTAATATGTGAGGTCATAAGAAGTGCATTGCAGGGATGTAAGTTATAGTTAGCTCAGGTAACTATAACTGCTGAATTTCTATGGTTTTGTGCATGTAAATTCTGAGCCTAACTATAACGTTGCTGTAACCTTGGTTTTTGAGTGAATTTCTATTTTTTTACTTATTTTATGCCCTAACTATAAGGTCCCTGTAACCTTGTTTTTTCTGTGAGTTTCTATGGTTTATGTGTTATTTTCTAACTATAATGTTCCTGTCACCTTTATTTTTTTTTTTATTCATTTATTTATAAAGTTTTGTAGAGCGTGAACGTGACCCTTACGGGTATCAGAGCGCTTTACAATTTTGGATAAGAGGGATACAGTATTGGGAAGCAAAACATTTGTTACATAATTATGCAAGCCGCGTGCAAGACTCCTGTAGGTATCAGAACGCATCACATAAGGGTAGGGCGGATACAGTAATGGGTGAGGAACATTCGAACGCATGTATGTACAATGCATGCTAACAATGTTATTCCCAGGTATATAACCAAGTAAAAAGTCAATCAAGACAACCAAATAGAGGGCAGTAATGAAGTCTAGGAGGCAAGGCCTATTAGGCCTTTATTTTTTTGTGAATATCAATGGTTTATTAACATTTTCTTCCCTAACTGTAACCTGTAACCTTTGCGAGTGGGTGTGTGAGTGGCTGTATGGGTCCGTGAGTGGGTGTGTGAGTGGCTGTATGAGTCTGTGAGTAGGTGTGTGAATGGCTGTACAGGTCTGTGAGTGGTTTTGTGGGTGTGTGAGTGGATGCATGGGTCGGTGAGTGGTTGTGTGAGTGGCTGTATGGGCCTGTGAGTGGGTATGTGATTGGCTGTATGGGCCTGTTATTGAGAGTGTGACTGTTTTTGTGGGTGTGTGAGTGGCTGTTTGGGTCAGTAAGTGGGTGTGTGAGAGGCTGTATGGGTCTGTGAGGGGGTGTGTGAGTGGCTGTATGGATGTATGAGCAGGTGTGTGATTAGTTTTGAAAGTGTGTGAGTAGGTTTGTGAATCAGTGAGTAGGTATGTGAGTGACTGTATGGGTCTGTGAGTAGTTTAGTGCAAGCCTCTATGGGTCTTTGAGTGGGTGGGTGAGTGGTTTTGTGGATGTGTTAGTGCATGTGAAAGTGACTGTATAGGTGTGTGAGTGGGTGAGTGTGCGTGGTTGTGTGGGTCTGTGAGTGTATATGAGAGTGGCTGAATGGATATGTGAATTGGTGTCTGAGTGTCTGTGTGGGTGTGTCAGTAGCTACGTGAGTGACTGAGTCAGAACGGAACCTCACCTGCCCCTTTATCCAACAAGTGTCCACAGTTTTCTACAAACTGTCTACCCGACTGGAGTACTTTGTATTGGCCAATTAGTAAGTGCTACTTGTTTGGGTAAATGTCTAATGCATAATCTATACTACAGCTGGATAATGGACCACAAGAAAATGTCTCCAGTGACCTTGTGTGCATGTAATTTTGGAAATTAGATTGTTCCTCGAGGTCTTGATCCACTGATCTGTGATTACATGAATTGTTGCTAGAGAAGAGGACGAGACTTCAAAGAGGAAATCCCCACCAAACAAGGGTACTTCCTGTTTACTTTTCAAATTAAGTGCTTCTTTGTTTGGTGGAGATGTCCTTGGATTCCACTGCATCAAGAACGCGTCACCAAAATCGTAAGGAAATGCGTTTGGGGGTCTTTTTGTAAGCTGTCCATCAACGTGGGAAAAGGCCGGGAGACCTTTAAATACTACTAAGGAAACAGAGGCGAGGCCAAATGGGGAGAGCTTGCAGTTGATTTTGGGCATTTGCATACTCAGGGTAATAAAAGGGAGAACCGTGGACTCTGCTCTCACCAGGAGACGACAAGAAGGAAACCACTCATCAGAGTTACTACAGATCAGATTGCTTTCCCAAAGATCAATGATGCATTCACCTCGATTAAGGATTTCAAATAGGTTTTCAATGTAGAATACAAGAGGAAACAATGGGTGAGGTGAGCTGCATAGCCCCCCTTCTGTGGCTGACTTCAGCCCCAGGGACCCCTTCTGGCAGGGCCCAGCCTCTTGATGCTGGGTGCCCTGGAGCCCACCCAGGACACCCTGTGTGCAGTGTTGGGGATCGTAGGGGAGCCTTAATGCCCACACTTTCTCTGCCAGCTCCCCGTCTCCAGTGGGAGTTGGCATTGCTCCAGCACAAGGCAGCAGCCAAAAATGCTGCTTCCTGCATGTGGGAGCAATACTTTCACCTGCTTTCCTGCCCGCTTGATAGTGGGAAGGAAAACAGATGAAAAGTCCACTCCCAGTGAGCGGGAGCAGTTTTTCTGCTCCCGCCAACTGGGAGCAGATTTACTGTTTGCTTTCATCTAGGCAGAAGCTGTCAGAGCTCCTACCAAGCGAGAGCATAGAGTTATGTCCTGGGGGTGGGCACCCCAGGACATAGGAAGCCAGCCCTGGGAGGTGGTGGTCCCAAGGGACATTAATGGCTCCAGTAGGGTGGGGCTGTGTGATCCCCCTCCTTTGTTATCGCAGGGCCTGCCTCAGGGAGTTAGTGGTCCCCTTTAAACTGTATTTGTTGCCCTGGGGAGGTGGTGGTCCCTGGGACCCTTAGGACAATGGAGGGGGGTCTGCAAGGCGCCCTTCAAATATAAATAAAGCCCCAGGGAGGTCGTGGTCCCCAGGGCTCTTACAAGCCTCAGGAGGGGCCCCTCTTCCCCCTACAATAGACACTGGAATCTGCCTGCCTCTGGGAGGTGGTGGTCCCCGGGGCCAGGATTGGCCATGGGTAGGGAGGTCGTGTGCACTCCCTTTACCACAAAATCACAAAATATGCCCCCGGGACCTGGCCGACCCAAAGGCTCAGCTAGAAAAGAATGCGGGAGACAGTGCTTGGGTTTTTTCTTTCAATTTTGCAGCAAATGGGCAGATCCACCTGCGATTTCACTTCAAAATAGAAAAAATATGCTTTTTGGCTCTGGCAGTGTCCCTTTGGGACCCCCCCACCAGGCCTAGACGGTCAGGGTATTCCTACCCTGCCCCATTTTCTTTATTTTAAACTTTTTTTAGGGGCCTCGATTGAGTCAGAGTCCCAAAATGGCTGCCAGCACTTTCTGGTTGAACTGCTGGCAGCCAATTAGATCACTGCATGGAATCCCTCAGATCTGGGGCGGGTTCGCTTCCCTAGAGTAAGAAGTACACTGTGCATAGAGTCCAGAGAATTCCCAAATGTTACACAGAGGTAAAAGCAGATAATTCTAATCCTCTTTTTGAGGTAGTGTGGGTGCGCAGTTAGGCTTATCAAAGGGTAATGCTAAGCATTTGTTGAACTCACAGTGGCAATAAATGAGACCACACTGAAGAATAAATAAGAGACCAATTTGTAAAAAATAAAGTCGATTTGTATGTATTTTTAAATCCAAGAGCAAAGTTCTAAGGTTTCAGAATTACGGTTTTTCAAAGTTTGGAAAATATATCACTTTTGTGCGTAATTACGCACAATAGGAATCAGTGGGGAAAAAGAGGATAAATACATATAAAATCAGGCATTGCTTTCACAAAGTTCACCTTCTTGTTTTAGGTCGATGTCGGAACCAGGTTCAAAGTTCCAGCAGGAGAAATTCGGGAGCGTCCCGGATCGGGTAGGAGCAAAGTGCTGAAGGTTTGGAAACTGGTATGCAAAGATGAAGGGGGCCACTTGAAGATGCACTGCACAGGTGGATTTACAGGTAAGTCCGGTGGGTTTCCTTGGAGGAGGAGGTTGTAAGGGCTTGGGGACCATGGGAGTAGGGCTGGTTGGTCAGTGCTGGGGCCGGTGGGGCTGGGTGCAGAGTGAGTAGCTCAGCTGGGCATCATACATCTTGAGGTACTCACGGTCAGGAGCAGGCAACTTGGAGAGGTGATATCAGGACAGCTGGCAACTCAGGGAGTGGGTTTCGGGTGTCTTGATGTCCCTCGACAGGTGCTTGCTTCTGGTGCTTTGGTAGTCTGGATTGGAAGATTCTTTTTGGTTTTTCCCATTGTGGGTCCTGTACCCCGGGTATTGGTACGCCGCAGCTCTGGTAGGTCTTGATACCTTCAAACTTGGTAGAGAGGTAGATCTGATACTTCTCAGCTGTTGTACCTCTTCTTGCTTTGGTTCTAGGCTGAGGTCATCGGAGAGCAGCAAGTTGACAAACCGTACTTCATCTGACTGGTGCCTTCAGTGTGCAGGGGAGTGATACCTTCACTCCAAGGAAGCTTCTCTGCAATTTCTCGAAAGCCAGACATGATCTGGGTTTCTTGGAGTCCTTTCAGGTTTCTGGATGACACAGCAGCAGCGATTGTCGAGTTCTTCTTGCAGCTGGGAGGGCTTGCCCCCTTTTCTTTCTGCAGCAGGGCTTCAGTTTTCATGCAGTGGGTCTTATTTGGTCCTGGTCTTCTTTGGTCAGATGAATCTGAGGTTCAGGCCCTTGGGCGCTACCTAAATACTGAATTTAGGGGCATTACAAGGGGAAACAGGTAGTAGCCAATGGGCTACTTCCCTTTAGGGTGTCTACACCCTCTAGAGACCTCTTCCTTTGGGAAGAAGCAATACCCTAGCCCTGACGGAGGTTTTCTCACCATCTCATGATGGTGGAATTTCAGGAGAGGGATCCACTTGTCTGCCCCTCCGTGGGGGTGGTGCAGAATGAGGGGGGACCCTCCTCCTCATCTAACTAGTTTTCCCACCTTTCCTCCTGCCAAAAGTGGAGCAGGAAAGGGAGCTTGGCCTCCTCCACTATCTGGCAGTTCCTGGGTTGGATTTCAAAGGCAGATATTACCTTTGAAGCTTTCTGCCCGGGAAGGCCATTCTGTCTTGGAGGAGTTGGAAAACACCCCCGCCCAGAGCAGGCATTGTTTCTTTTCTCTGAGAGCACTGGCTCTCACCCCATGAGGTCAGAAACATGTCTGGTGGTGGCAGGCTGGTGAAAGTCGGCCAGAGCCCCCACTTGTGTTTGGTTTGGTTTAAAAGGGTCTCCTGTGTGAATTTATTAATACATCCAACCCTGGGATCTATGACGATTTATTAAGACAAGATGTTTGGTACCAAAATCTTAGAAATCAGTGAAGCCATCATGCAGCTAGGAAAATCGTGTTGATAAGTATCGAGACCATGTACTCTTTATGGCTTCCCTGTTCACTTACAACATCACAAAATGAACTGGACATTATATGTGCATATCATCTCATACTGATATGTCCACACATAGGATATAGTGTACCTTGCCATATGCTAAAGACCTGCAGTAAGGGTGACTTAACCCATATCTTATGCATTGTATGGTTGTCATGGAAGACAGGGCTGTGTGCAATGTCGACTCATCAGATCTTCCTGGACCAAGACACGGAGACTGCAATGGCAGAGTGTATAGCCTTAGTGAGGTGGCCATGTGGTGGGTCAACCAGTGCTGCAGCCCCAGAGGGCACTCTTCAGTACTCATGCCCTAGATACCAGGGGTACCACTTTCTAGGGACTTAAAGGGACTGCTTAAGTGGTGCCGATTGTGGTATAGATTTGGGTAAATAATACTGATACTGGGAACCTGGTTAGCAGGGACCCAGTACACCTCAGTCAAAGTCGCATTGAAAGCCAGGCAAAAAGTGGGAGGATACTGCAACAACCATCCAATTTCTCATGCAAGCCCCCCCAACCCACAGGCCAGGAGACTCAGCCAAACCTGGGAGAGTCTTTCTAGTCTGTCATAGGCGAGAACGTTTAGGGGAACTGGTTGGAGGGTTGCAGGGCCTACTCTGCCTTACATACTTCTGTCCAGGACGGTCCCTGTGTGGAACAGGCCTACCTCAACAGTTTCAGGACCTAACATACAATTCCCCTTTTCTAGCTCTTTATTATCTTTACCCATTATTTTTAGTTTGGGGTCAGAGGTGTCCAGCTCTGCAAATTCTAGCTCAGCCAGGACAACACCCAGCTTGCCCAAAGAGAAGAGGTCACCCATAACTTGAGCAACCCCACCATGACCAACAGAGTCAGGGGGCCTAACTTGCTATTTGGCAGGGTGTCAGACCACCATGCCAAGGGCAGTACAGCTCTGAAGGCTAACACCCAGCAGAGGCAACTAGAAGCTGTCAATGCGCAGAACCACACCTTTAGCTCTTCACTGATATGTGAAGGTGCTAACTTACAGGCTTCAGTGGGTTCAGGTTATCTGTCTGCCGTTGTAGAGAGGGGGGTCACTACATCTTGTAGTGAACATCCTTTTTCAACCTCTTCTCTGCCTGCCATGAGGAGCCACCACCTCAAACTGAACAGCTGCCTGAGGGGTCAGGACTTTTTGTTGAGCAGGTAGGGCTTCACCAGTGCCAACTTTGGAGTCCTCCCCTATGGTGTAGAATATCCTTGGTTCACTGGAACTGTGTCTAACAGTTGCCCACCTTTCCTACACTTCTTCTTTTTCTTTTGGGGCTTACTTATACTAGCTTCATGTTTAGACCCCCAGAATTCTTGGGTGAGGGCTTGCACTGGGCCAGGACCTCACTTTGGCTCAGACCAATCTCTGGGTTGTCATTTGAAAGGAGACAGTCAAGGGGGAGGTCTTTACTGACTACCACCCTTCTCAAGCTAAGGGACTCAGCTATTTGTATGGGCACTATAGCCACAGGCCTATCAGTGATCTCCCCTTGGATGACCCTTACTCTCTTTGTCTTACCTGGGATATACTGGTTTGGGAGTACCAACCTGTCATTCACCACAGTGTGACTGGCACAGGTATTCCTCGGGGCAGTGGCTGGGATCCCATTCACCAGGAGGTGGTGGAAGTGTCTACTTCCCTCTGGGATCTTCAACTCACCTTTTCGGCCCATTTCCCAATTGAAGGCTTAGAGGACTTCCTCATCTGAGATGTTACCCTCCAAAGCTAGACTAGCAACCCCTGGGGATGTACTAGTGGGTTGTTTTAGGACAAGAGGGGTCTCTGGCTAGGTGCACTGTCTTGTTCCAGTTAAGGCACCAAGCCTTCTGGGGGTCCCAGTTTTTACCCTGGTGCCCATTTTTAGTTTGTGAGGTGTATCTGGGCCCACCTTCCTGGACAGGGTTTTGGGGGCCTACAGGCGACTCCTTACTTTTGTCTTTTTCAGAGTGTCATATTGTCTCTTCTGGAGGGGGTCTTTTTGGCCTCATTCTTTTGGTCACCCCCACCATATCTAGTTTTGGACACTCTGGTTCTAAACCAATGATCATCCTCCTTCCCAAACTCTTGAGGAGAGACTGGCCCAGGTCTACTAGGCATTGATGCAACTTTTCCTGTAAACAGTTACTTGAAAGATACTCTTTCATAATTAAATTGTAAACCCCTTCAAAGTGATTCACTTTGTTACCTGTTAACCAACCACCAAGTGTTTTCACTGAAAAGTCAATACATTCCACCCAGGACTGACTCTTGGTTTTTCGAGTCTCCCTGGATCTTATTCTATACTTTTCAGTGGTGAGTCCAAAGCCATAAATCAGGGTACCCTTCATGAGGTCATAATACTCAGCATCTTTTTCAGGCAATGTCAGGAGTCTATCCCTGCATTATACTGAGAATAGTATCCACAAGAAAGGAGCCCAATCTTTTCTGGCTACTTTTCTATCTAAACAGGCCCTCTTAAATGCATTGAACCATTTCATTTGGTGATGTCACCACCATCTGAATATTTAGGGACAATCCCTTTAGGGAGTTTCGAGTCATAAAAACATTCACACTCCCTATGTATTTGTATGCTACCATCACAGATAGGACTTAGGCCCATCTCTTTTCTTTGCCTTTCAATTCCAGGGAGCTGAGCTTGTAAGTTCAGTCTCTTGATCAATATTTTTAGCACAAGATCCTCATCTAAGTGAGCCTCAGCTGTATCTGAGGGGATTGACTCCTGTCCATCCTCAGTATTATCTTCATTGACATTCTCATCATCCTCAGACTGGGCTACCAGCTCTGGGTGATCTTTCTCAAGCTGAGCTATCAGTTTTTGAAGATATTCCTTTTTTGGACTTTTCTCTGCTTTGATACCATAGCCTTTACAGAGGGCCCTCCACCTAGCATGGCTCAGGTCTGTGTAAGGGGTCGTGTTGAGTTCATGACCCTGGTTACTGGTTTCAGGACTTACTTTACTAAAATTAATAGATTTCGGACCCACATCCAAAATTCTAGCAGGAGAAATTCTGGAGCACCCCGGATCGGGCAGGAGCAGAGTGCTGAAGGTCTTGGAAACTGGTATGCAAAGACGAAGGGGGCCACTTGAAGATGCACTGCAGAAGTGGATTTACAGGTAAGTCCGGTGGGTCTCCTTGGAGGGAAGAAGTTGCAAGGGCCTGAGGACCACAGGAACAGGGCTGGTTGGTCAGTGCTGGGGCAGGTGGGGCTGGGTGCAGAGTGACCAGGTCATCAGCGCGTTGTGCACCTTGAGGACCTCACGGTCAGGAGCAGCCAACTTGGAGAGGAAATCTCGGGAAAGCTGGGCCACTCAAGAAGTGTGTCACAGGTGTCTTGACATCCCTCGATGGGCACTTGCTTCTGGTGCTTTGGGAGTCCGGCCGGGACTTTTCTTCTTAGAATTTACCATTGGGTGTCTGGTACCTCGGCTATTGGTACTCCGATGCCTCCAAGCTTGGTGAAGAGGCAGATCTGACACTCAGGAGCTGTTGTACCTCTTTTTGCTTTGGTGCTGAGTCGAGGTCATCGTGAAGCAGCAGTTTTAGAATCAGACTCAGTCAAAGATAAAAAAAAACTTACAAATAAAGTCTATAATTCTGATAGGCCTATAATTGGTAGGACAACGGGCATCACCCTTCTTGAGCACATGGATTATTTCTGCCACCTCCAGGCATCTGGGATCTCCCCCCCGCTGTAATGCATTCAATAACTTTTTAGCTCCTGCTTGGCTATCTCACATTCTAACGTAAACTGCCCACGACCCCGCGGATGATTTGTTGGCCTGTAGCGATTTTCTTTGTAAAAGATACCCTGCAATGTGTTACAAAAATATTCATGTATATTCAAGATCGGTGTATCTTCATCATGGGTATTCTCATACTTAGACAAATAGTGCATAAACCATATGTAAATCTCAGCATGAAGATTTTGATTAGCCACTACACTAGGCCATGAAACTCTTCTGAATCTGTTCGCCACAATGGGTTTAGGAACCACATTGGAACAGGTTGATAGTAATCTTGTAAAGTCATCCCCAATTAGAGTGACAATCAAAGGGTGTGGTCACTGTCGGACCACGGTACAACCACCATATCATGGAGCTGTGACCATAGTTTAACATCTAGTAGTACATAGTCAATAACGCTGGATAAACTTCCCCTCTTGAATATAACTGCTCTAGCTGGGTCGGAGCAAGTCCTCCCATTACAAGCTCTCAAGGTCTGTCCCACCACTATGGATGCAATTTGTAAGGCAACATTTGAAAGTCAGCAAAGTCGTTTTCCAACGAGGCCTGGATTTCCCCCTAGCTCATCCTCCTTCTCTGTTACCATGCTTATGAGAGGTGAGGGCTCAAAAGAGTGTTAAAATCACCAGCTACAGTTATTTTGGCTTTCAGTTGGTACATATCAATCACATCATCCAATTTACAGTAAACTGGTGAATCACTGTTAGCGTTCATGGTCCTAGCGTAAACATTCAGTATCACCAGGGTCAAACCTGATGGAATTTTTAGCTGCAAACCCATTAAATCAGGGAAAGTTATGTTCAACAGTTCATGGGAACATACACAATAGGTCTTAATCAGAATCAACAATCCACCAATTGCCCGCCCAAAATTTCTAGGAGGGGCTGCTTCCACATTGTAGGTGACAAACTGATTAACAAAAACCTTATCCATCACCCAGGTCTCCTGAAATAAACAAACATCATACCGCCCTATAAATGACAGCAATTTTTGCTCATTGAGTTTAGCCCTAACCCCTGCAAAATTCTAGGACATCAGTCAAAAACCTTCTTTAAAGGCATGACTCATTGGGAGCATGTCTCTATCACCCTCTAACATCACAGAAGATTCATTTACAAAGCAAAAATCTGGCAAATGTACAGCCGTGGAACTATGTTAAGATCTTTTTTCAGTACTATTAGTTATAGCTTCAATATTAACCGGGGAAATGCTTAACTAAATTTGGACCCCTGTCAATTTTGTCTTCCTGTCCTAGTCAATCAATCGAGTTCAAACAAGAAGAATCTTCTGTGACTAGGTGAATAGATCCTTGCTCATTCGAAGGGATGCTGGGAGCAGACTGAGACTTAGACCGGTTATTACCGTAGGTTACCAAGAGTGGCAGAAATTTCTTTAACTTGATCCCAGAGTCTGTCAAATGGCCAGTGCGTAGTAAAATGTTTATAAGACCTTCAGCCAGGGAATTGTTTTTCAGCTCCACTTCAATAAAGTCAGTAGATGAAGATTCATCACTATATCTCTTAACAAATTCAATTTCAGATCTGATAATAGAAAACAGCCCCTTTGTGTTCTGAACCAATATGGGACCTTGTTCATTAGTAAATTAGTATCCTCAAAAGTATCACTCCTCATTTTAGGTATCAAAGTCAGGTATACTGTTCTTCTTTGCTTGGCTTGTGTGCTATCTGGTTGATACCACGAAGAAAGTCCAAAAACAGCATACTGAAAGTTCTGATGTGACCTGGGACTGTAAGCCAGGATTAGAGGATACCTAGAGGAGTTAGTGAGCCCAGAGAGAGTAGCATCGAATGGGGAATAACCACCTCCCTCTTGGAAACTCCTTGCATGCAATTATTTGGCTTATAATTTACCAAGGTTTTGACGTCCCTGCTAGATGGCTCAGGATCAAAGGAATGATCCCGGAGCAATTTCGGGGAGGTTGTAGATTTTGTGATTTTTGGAGTAGCAGATTCAGCCACCCAAATGGGGGTTTTAGGAACTAAGCCCCTCTTCCGCACAGGTTCAGAGCTCATGTGGCAGGTACAGCAGCAAGTGCTAGCACTCATATTCACCTTTCCAAGGTGGTCGATAAGCCCTGACACTAATTCCTTTAAATCATCGAGTTGGCGATGGAGGGCAAAAATACTCTCAGCACCCACTGTCTCTAAGTGGCTAATGCCTGCTGTAGTGCCAGAGCTTACTAAGGTAGCTGTGGTGTCTGTATTAGCAGTATAGGACCTAGCTGTAGTTTGTTCCTGTGTCATGGTTACATAAAGGTTGAAATGGGTACTATGTGTTACCTTGTCCATTAACGCTGAATATCTATTTGAGCAGGACTCATTAGAGACAATAGTGATCTCCGTGGACAGCGGAGGTTTAAATGTTGAACGAAATGTGGTGCAAGAGCGATGCAAGTCCAAAATGCAAATCGCGGTGTTGCATTACTCTGCCCTGGGAAGGCATTCCATGGGGGTTGTGTGGGTGTTCACATGCAACTACCATGGTTTTCGATGCATTCCCATAATTACCAAAAGTAGTAGACCTGGGAATGCGCCAAAAAGATAATCCTTCTCAGAGTAGGTGTAAGGTGGAGAAATATCTTTATTTCTTATTTTTAATTCCTCTTTCTATGTGTGCTGCATTCTACAGCACACATAGAAAGAAGAATATGCCTCTCAGTATTGTTTTTGGGCAGGAAGGTGTGCCCTACTGTACAAAAACATTCCTGCGTGCAACATAGGCACTCTTGAACAATAGTGAAAGGGTGCCTGCATTGGCTCTAAGCAGCCAAAACGGCACCAGCACAGGGACAAAGGCAAGAATGCCCCATATTCTTTTAAATACAGTGCATTCCTGCACTTTCTCTGTCAAGCAGTGCAGCGCAGCACTGTGACCTGCTGCACTGCATGACTTTTTTATAAATATGCCCCTTGGTGTATTGCAGTTATAGAAAGACTTAATAAGTTACTTACCTTGATTTGTTAATTGTTACTTTTAAAATGTACAATATAAATAAATATGCAAATAAAATATGAATATAGCATGTTTCAACGCATGCTATTACATCGCGTTCCTTTACAACGCGGTCGTTAGGGGGCGCGCTGGACTTAGGAATAGTATAATTTACTATTTCAACTCCAGCCTGCGCAACAGTAGGGAAGGTGTTGGAATAGTAAATTATACTATTCCTTAGGTTAGAGCGCTCCCTACAGCAAGTCGATCTAATGACTTGCGATGTAAAGGCATCGCGTTCTAACAACGTGGTCGTTGTAACGACCGCGTTGTAAAGGAACGCGATGTAATGACAGCGTTGTAAACGCTGTTTCCCATAAAATATATTTATAAACTTGTAAAAATTAATATTACTTAATTGAACTTATAGGTGAAATTGTAGTATAATTTATATTTTTTTTTTTAAACGGTGAAATTCACTAAAGAACCAAAAGGTTACATGGACATTAAAGCTAGGAAATGGCATTAAAAAACCTTAGTAATCCACTGGAAAAAAAAAAGTTTACAGGGACATTGTAGTTAGACTCAGATTTTACACAGAAATTCAGCAGTTAATACCTGAGCTAATTATAACTTATGCCCCTGCAAAGCACTGCTTATGACCTGATATATTACATCACTCATGACATGGTCAGTGACATCACTGATGACATCACTGATCTCAAATGACATCTCAAAAAGTTCAACCACCTCAGCTCCTTCCTGCAAATATTCGGGGTGATCTGTCAAGCGGGAGGTGAGAAAAAAGGGGGGTCCCAAAATGTAAAATCCCCATGCATTTTCCATAGACTTCTTTAAGACAGGTTGCAGCAAAAACTGTTGAACGGAGTTACACCAACTTCAGCAGGGAGCTAGAGCTTGGTCTGCAGATTATGCTTTTTGTGATTTGGTGTAAATCCGTTCAGTAGTTTTCGAGAAATTAAGGGTAAAAAAACTGCATATTTTGGGAGTTGGGCTCGCAAGAGTCCTGCGAGCCTCACACAAGAGCGCAAAATAAAAGCTGAGGCCCTGTGATTGGTTGAAAGGCCTGTTTTTTCTATAAGCTTTCACCCCCTCATGGGACCTAGAGCTTCCCACGAGTCCTGCAAGAGTGAGCACTCTGATTGACTTGCTGTTGGAATTTCAGAAATGAAATGGCCACCAATGCTGTTTAGTATGAAAAATTGGAGGTGCTGTGGTAATGAAGTAAAAGAAAAACAATATAACGAGGCAGCAGAAAGGTATGCTGTACCCCTAAATTTAGAGACAAGGTGTCTAAAGGAGAACTACTGTGAAGAAAGTAAATGAATATTGCTTTTAACTAATTTTTATGATCTGGTGGGACTCTCACTGTATTGTAAATAGTAAAAAGGAGTAGATGAGTTCTCAATACACTCTACTAGTAGGAATGCATATTGTGGTCCTTGTTTTTAAGAGGAAGTGTGTAAGGGATAAGTACTGTGATGATTAGAATGTTATTTCTTATAAAAAATGTGATCTCACAAGACTCGTGGGGGATTATTAAAAGTAGGCAGGAGTAGGTGATATTTGAATACACTCTGGTATGCTAATTTGTTACTGTAGGAGGGAGCCTTACCGGAGATGGTGTTTATCAGAGTCTACTATTTATGCCCAATGGTTTGGGAAGAGTTGTGAGTAGAGTTAAAGCTCTTTCCACATACATCCTCCTATGCACACTCATCATCTGAGAGAGAGGTCTGACAGGAGAGGTCTGTTGCTCTACATACACCCTACTACGTACACCTGTTATCCGAGAGAAAGGTCTGAAAGGAGAGGCCAGTCCATCCACATATAGTACAACACACACCCATCATTACAGAGAGAAGTCTTAGCAGAGGCCAGTGACTCCACATACTACTGTACACAGTTGTTGCTCTGTGAGAGGTGTCAATGAAAGCCCAATCTCTCCTATGACCCCACAATACACTCCTGCCATACACTGAAAGGTGTCACTAGAGAGGCTTCTTTCTTCCCACACCCTACTAGTGGGGACTATAAGGTGTATGTATTGTAATGAAGCATAGTGTAAGATCCACACTCAAAGCATTTTATGATTGCGCAAGACTCTCTCTGGATCATAAATAAAAAATAATAAAACAAGTAGGGGGTTTGAGAAAATCTTTATCATGATAGAGGTTTCAGTGCAGATGCTTATGTTTTTGTACAGTATTATACACACACTCTAGGATACAGAGCTGTTATTCATGAAATATAGGTTAAAAGTTTGGGCTTGCGAGCATCTCATAAGAGTTGGACAAATGCAGGGGTGGAGGCAGGTGTTTGAGTGCTCCCGTTCTCGCAAGCCTCTCATGGGAGTCAGTATATAAAAAAGGGAGTTATAACATGAAATAATCACGCAACTTTGCATTAGGGTGGCTCTGACAAGACTGAGAACCGGACGCATTCCTTGATGTTATTAGGCATATCCTGTTCCTTTCTGCAGTGAAGTGCAATCCATCTTGCCTATAGACACCTGGCATATCAAACTGGATGCTGTTATGATAGATAGAGCCCATGCCATGGTCACGGCGAAATGCAGAAATAGTTTTTTTAACATGCTTCCCAGACTTGTCAATATTTAGGCCAACAACGTCTTTGGACCACTGCCATTTTTCCTTTGACATATACTAGAATATACATAGGCTGAGTGAGGAAAGAGAGACATAAATAGTGAAAAAACCTCCTGCATTTGGATTTCAAGTGCACCCCTGTGATTGTGCCTAGGGCATTGCCACCACAGTGCACTATCATCAGGTCTGGGTGCTCACAATCCAAAATGCTCTCAAACATTGGCAACAGTGGATACTACTTCATACCACTATGGCCAATCCAAGTGATGTTCAAGTTTGGAAGTCCATGATTCTTGTTCATGATTTAACAGCCTATTCTCTAGCTCAGTGGATGAAGCTGTGTCCCAAAATCCAGAGGCGAACCATGGTACAGTATGGAGATGTCAGTCACAAGAGGAGTGCTCAGCAGAATGAGTAAGCTTGAGAAAGAATATGGACTTTCAAAAGAAGAGAAAAAATGGAAGGGAGTCAAAAATATAAATGTAATTGGTAGATTTTTGGCAGGTTGAAAAGTAGGTTAGGTTGTGACCAACTGCTGTTTGTATGTTGCACAGTTATTTGTTAAACAGGAGGAGGTTTTCTATTGGGTGATTTACAAATTGTGTTATGATCCCAAGAGTCTCATGAGAGTCAATAACAAGCTTCTGCAGTCTCTGGAGAGGAGCCTATTATGATGGGCTTTTCTGGCTCTCGCAAGAGTCTTGCAAGAGATTTTGTGAAAGAATAAAGGGAAACACTACAAACAAAATAGATCATTAAACTATAGGATAGCTCTGAAAAGAACTGTGACCTCTTACCTTGGTGTTCATGGCAGGCCTTGCAGAGACGATATGGACCCAAGTGCTTCTCCCCAACTGTACTTACCATTTAAATACCAGTCACAACTACGTGATTAGATGAGAAATAGGGAAGTGGAACTTGATGGTTGGTGCTGTCAGTCTAATTTTCAAGTTGTTGCACTGTAGTTGACATGAGAAATAAGAACAAAGAGGTTAGGATTCACGTCCTCTGGAAACCCTTCTCAACTAACCTGTACCTAAGGACCTCTAAAAACGGAGCAAGTCAACCTGCTATTATGTTGCACCTGGATATGAATTTAGGGGATGAGGATTAAACAGGTTCTTCTATTAGGATGGACACTGGTTCCTCTCTGTGGAGTACTGAGAAGCTCCTGATTCACCTCCTATAAGAAATGTAATGTTATTAAACTCTCCCTTCACAGCAATCTCCCCTAAACATTGTTTCCAAAAACATTCGCAATACATTTCCACAAAAGATATGTGGTATACCGGCAAGAGATCCGGTTTCCTTTTCAAGAGTTATAATGTTGCTTCATATTAAACTCTTTTTATGCGTTCTTTTGGTAGCTCCCAGAGTATTGTTCTTTTAAAGATTTAAGAATGGTTACATTCAGGTAAAAATGTATGTTAACATCTTTTGATGCTCTTGTTACAGGTACCTGTGTAGATGCGGCAATGATGCTGGCAGGGAACAGATCGTTGTTGGAAGGAACATTCCATGCAGTCGGAGCCTGGAAGAAGCAGGCAGGGAACAGTCTCCAACTTATGTAAGTGGTTCTCGTAGCACTGGTGATGGAACCTGCATTCAGGCGATATCTTCTCTGGGGCATGGAGCAGGCCAAAGGAGAAGCGGGCAGGGAACAGCCTTCTCCTTCGGAAGTCTGGAGGCAAGGCCTTCTGTCTTCAGCATGGTTTAAACACTAAACCATGACCAAGATGGCTACCGAGATTTGCCAATGTTCTCACGAGATCTCTGAAAAACCTGCACGTGCACAGCACCTCGCTGAAACATTGCACAATGCTCAGGCGGCTGAGATCTTTGGGCACAGATTTGGGCACAGCTCTGTAAAAACTCCAATTAGCAGCATACAAACCTCGGGGCTGAGATAATTTGACACTCAGATATTTTGAACTCAGTAAAAGACATGCACAGGCTCTGGGGGCTGAGATATTCATGCATATTAAAGGTCATGCACAGGCTTGGGGGGGCTGAGATATCTGTGAACATATGAGCACAATAAAGTCATTCGCAGGAAAACTACGTGTCTAAAGGGGGTGACTTACAAGGGAGCCAGGGTGGGGGAAAATGGGGCGTGACTCTGACACCATTTTTCAACTATAAAAGTATTTTAGTTTTTTGTAACATTTTAATTTTTTTTTGCATTTTAAAACTTTTTAAATAGGGTAGGACAAAAACATACAACTTGAAGTGTGAAACAAACAACAACATCTCATTAAAAACAAAAATGAGAAACGTTTGAAATAAAATGTTAAGAAAACAAAAAACTACTGCCTAGAGGGCATTTGTGATCTTGAACAAGCTTCTCCTGGGCAGACCTGCTTGTCTGTGATGAATTAATGATATGCTTACAATATAGTGCTTTATTCGGGTAAGCAGGGTTATTGTCTGCTACTACACTTACTACCTGCACAGGCAGAGTATCTCCCAGAGCAAATGTAGCCCCTGAAGCTCTGCAGCACGAGCCAATCCTGCCAGAGCAAGCCTTTATGAATGCATATTTCTGCTCCCTCGGCTGAACTCCTTCTTGCAAAGTTTACAAATGACGTACTTTGCAGAAACATTTTTGTCACCTTGCCGCATTTCAACAAACCAAGGACTCCTTGGGAGGCTGAGGTGGCTGAGCTGGTACAGCTGCCCCTGGCTGCTTATCAGAATCTGATGAAGATATATCTTTGTGTTGGTAAGGAAACAGGAAAGTAGATCAAGCTAGATATGTCTACCCTCACCAAAATCCAATAGGGAAATAAAGCAAAAAGGATAGAATCTTCTTTTTTAAATAAAAGGCTACCTCGAGCATCTCACAACATCATAAATATATTATTACTTTATATATTTCATGGAACAATTCATAATACATTTTTCCAAGCTAATCAACATTTCTAATATCTAAATTTGTTTAGAAATACAAGAAAACACTGTTATAAACCTAATTAAATATGCATGATATCACAGGTAGATCCCAAGAGCCGAACAGGAAGTACACCCCACTCAAACTCCATGCAGGGGATTGTGTGTTCGACTCCCGCAGGTGTCTCGAGAAAGTCACCACCCTTTGAAAAGAATAAATAAATTAATTTTACATCCATGTTTTAATGACTCTCTTATTACAGATTAGCATTAAATAATAACTGAACACATGAAAAAAACTCTAAATGGTAGATTAAACCAAAATATAAAACTCTAGTGAGTAAGCACACACTTAAAACATAGATTAATATAATGAAAGTTAATACCTTACAATATTCAAAAACTATTTATTCTATTTCAGAATTATAGTTACAACTTTAATGTAAAATGGCAACGCAAAGTATGCTACTACAATATTAATGAACTTGCTGAGGAAATGTCTCAATATGAGAGTCAGAGGAGCTGAGGAGATAGACAATCTCAACACAAATGTTGTATTACTCTGTTTTATACTCCAACATAATTTTTTAGCAACATTTTGCAAACTGTGCACCATTTCCTATTGTTACAATGTGAAAGCAATTCCCTTTCAGAATAATGTCCGCACACAGGACATATTATTCAGTCATTCTACTATACATACACCTAAAAAAAAGAAAATTACAAAAAAAATAAAGATATTTACTGGAAAAAAACAAAGGTTGCTATAGTTAGGTGTGCTAAAAAGATCTGTATTTGTTTTTTAAAAACCCTTAGAAATTCACTGTAACAAACAAAAGTTAAAGTAACATTATAGTTAGCTAATTTCTCAGAGAAACCATTAACGTTTTGAACTAAAAAAAACACAGAAATACAGCAGTTAAAGTAAGCAGTGCTAATTATAACTTGCACCCCACCATACACTGCTTATGACCTCACATATGACATCACTCATGACATGTTCTATGTCATCATTTACAACATCACTGATGGCATCTCAAATGAGATCATTGATGACATCATTGATGACATCATTGATGACATCTCTGGTGACATCCAATGAGTGTGCAAATTTATTCTACAGTTTACGTAGTGGTGGGTAACTACCATTCTCCTTCTCTAAGCAATTTTGTACTGCTTGGTCCATCTAAAGGATGTAAGTGTTTACTAAATGCATTTGCTACTAATGCACTGTAGCTATGTACAGGTATTGACGTTGTTATAAATGTTTGCATTCAAGAGTTACTCTGTGTGCAACTGACAGTTGACTTGTATTCATTATGCTCCACACAACTTTTTGGTTGTGCAGGAGAAAAGATTCTACGCAGCAGAAGCTAACATTTGTAAGGAGCCTTGAGTTATCAGAGAGAATCTTGTCACTTGATAATTTATACTTAATATAGAAGACTGTGTGCACTAGGTACTAAGATATGTACGTGCCCTAGTTTTGCTAGAAAAGATGAGCTATTTGTAAAGTTTTCACCACATTATGAAGGGTGCATGTAGTATGTTCTTCAGCACTTTCAGATTGTGGTAATTTTTAGAGAATAGTGATTTATGACAACTGTTGCATTGAGTGTACACTGTTCTCAGTAGATTAGTTTGAATACTCTGTGGTGTAAATATCATGAGAGTTTCCGTGTTTGCAAACAGTGTAGTATAGAATAAACTCTCTCCATATAGTAAATACTGTTTACAGTATCTCCTTTTCTGCTGTTATCAACTTTATTTCTTAATATAGGTTTAGTATATAGTATAGTAATACAGGTATAACACAGATTAAAGCTGTATGTAGAAGGCTGCTTTTTTTGTTTTAACCAGCAGTCAGTATTTTGATTTTCTGTCAACAATTGTATAGAGATTGAAGATTGTAGTGGATGAGGATTTCTCATATACGTGTGGTCAATTCTTAATGTGAGTTATTCTAACTGTCAGGTGTATGCTATAGGCGTAATGTTGCGTGTAATACTTGGCCTGTAATGCCATAGTAATTGATAAAGCAATATGCAGGGCAACAAAGTCTGGATGATGTAATCAGTGATGTCATTTGCGATGTCATTTGGGATGTCATCAGTGATGTCATAAAAATGTCGTAGAAAATTTCATGTGTGGTGTCATATGTGAGGTGATAAGCAGTGTATGGCAGGGGTGCAAGTTATAGTTAGTGCTCCTAACTATAACTGGTGAATTTCTATGTTTTTTAGTTCTCAGCGTTAATGTTCACTGGCAAATCCACCTAACTATAACGTTACTTTTAACCTTTGTCTTTTTCAGTAGATTTCTAAGGTTTAAAAAAACAGACCCTTTTATCACTCCTAAATATAAAGTTACATTAACCTTTGGTTATTTGCGTGACTTTGAAGCGTTTTAAAAAAAAACTAAAAGTATATCTTGTAAATACAAAGAAACTAACTACTTCAACAATGTTTGGACTGACAATGTTCATCTTCTTATTTTTGTAACTCACATATTGAGAAATGTTCCCAGCATTGTTTTCATAATCTTTGAATCTATTTTTACATAAAGTTCATATTTATATTTCAAAAAGAGCTACTGCTGATTATACAAAGGTTCTTGGAATAAAATCTCGAAATTCCAGAGTTGATGCGCAAAGGTTCATCATTTTATTAGTTTTGAGAAAAGGTAATCAAGATAGCGTATGAATTGAACAGCTGAAACGTCTTTCGCCCATCTGGCTACCCTGCCAAGGGCTTTCTCGAGGCTGATCAGTATAGCATTATTACGTCATAATACATAGTGCAAAAGCATTTAAATACAAGAAGTGGAAAAGCCACAGGAGGTGCAAAAAGGGGTAAATGGGAAATTGCCCAAAGTAAGGAGTAAAACATGTAGGAGGAGAGAAGAACTTGAAGAGAGAGAAAGGGGAGAGGGAAATGAAGAATACGGAAAAAAGTATACAGTATAAGCATTGGGTTAAATATAGTGCATACATCACAAAATAACATCTGTAATATCAACGATATTCTTCAATACAAAGTATATATGATAACAAGCGCATAACCATATAACAAAGTAATGGCAAAAAAAGCGCTGTGATGAACTAACATGCAGGCACCCTTTGCTCTTAGCTGATATTAATTTGGAAGATTAGCATGATAAGGTCATCAGCATAGTTTATCTGTACAACTTAAAGGGTTGCAGATTTCAGGGGTTAAAACTAAAAATACTCAAAAAACAAGCATCTGTATTAGGTAAACTCCATTGTGCAAGAAGCATCAACCATATTAATAATAGTACTCTAGTAGTCTGTATTCATTATGTTTAGGCATACGTATATGGTCACGCTATCAATCATTGCTAACTATCATTAATCCCATGTGGTGGGTAGGTGGCAATCGGGTAAATCGGTATTCAACTGTGTAATAAGATCATTGCAAAAATGCATTACAAGAAACACAATGTGTTTACACAATGCTGCCTACACGTGCTAAGGTGTGCAAAACTTTTTTTTATTTAAGGTGTGGGGTGATACTGTAATTTACGTTTATCACCCAACACAACGTACCTGGAAGAATATAAAATAGAACATCGTAATTCATGGTCAGAAAATCTGTTATTGGATGATACAGCACTCGGTATAGTGTACTCATGCAGTGTCACATATACCTTCTGTGGTGGTATATGTAATACAATCGCTCTTGCATCACACAAGGGTTATTTTTTTGGTCTGTGTATGCATCATTCATCAAACTGTAAGGTACAGTGTCACTCCGCAACGTAAATGTTTTTTTATGCACACCTTAGTGTGTGTGCATATAAACTTCTAGGGCCTCTTTTCCTTGGCGTAGTCACTGTTGGTATTGAAGAAAACCTTTTAAATCAAATCCAATAGGCTGAAACATGTAGACCTAAATATTAATTTTATCTCCTTCACATCCACGTTTGTTTTTAATCCTGCCCCAGGTACCCATTATTAAATTTCTGCTGGCTAGGAGGGTATCCTTGAGACAGTTTTAACTCACTTCTTTCACAAATTGATACACAAAAAAGAAAAAACCCGGTCCGCTGTAATCAGGTGTTGAGGCACACCTAGGATGCACTCGACACCCTAGGTGGGAACCCGATGAAGAAGCATGCCACCAACTAGGTTGGTGGGTGTGGGTTATTTTAAAAACCTAATGTTTTTTTTTTCTCATGGATGATGCTGGATGCAGTTTGAATTTCTCTAGCTCATCTTTGTTGTTTATTATTATTGTTTAGGGGAGAAGGACGATCACGTTTTCCTCGCTCTCTGTATTTGTTTAAATATATGTGTATATATTTATATGTACATATGTGTGTATGCATATATATATATATATATATATATATATATATATATATATATATATATATATATATATATTATCTACTGGCGGTCGCCAGTAGATAGTTATAGTTAGGACCTATTTTCCATAGGAAATTCACAGCATTCTATTTCCAATAACTTTGGCGCCGGTTGACGAATCTTCACGAAATTTTCAAAACTTATGGCCCGCTCCGGTCCGCTCCTATCCTGAAAGTTTCGGGGTGATTCGGCAAGTGGTGGCCGAGAAAAACGGGGGGTCCCAAAACGTGTTTTCCCCATGCAATTTTCCATAGGAAACTTTAGACACGGCTACAGCCCGAACTGCTGAACGGAATTACACCAAATTTGGCAAAGAGGTAGTTCTTGGTTCAGAAAGAACCCTTTTTGTTAAATGGTGTAAATCCGTTCAGTAGTTGCTGAGAAAATCAAAAGTAAAATCACATATATATCTGGGTGGAGCCTAACCACACATGTCATCGTGAGATCTGATTGGCTGTCAGCACTTCATCCTGGAATTGCTGGCAGCCATCTTGGGACCAATATAAATGATAGTACCCCATTGAAATGCATTGTAGTGAATCAAAGATTTTGAGGGTTACCAAAAGGAGAACTATAAAGGGTGATAACAGACTTTAGTTACATTAGAATTCATTTGTTGATGGTACCATACTAATTTCAGGAATTGTGGTGTGTTCTAAGGTGATTTTACCCTGTGAAAAACCTTCTGCTGGGATATCATGAATCATGTTTGAGAGAAAACTATTTTCACATGCTTGTCCCATAGAGTTTTGGAAGGTGCTCCAGAAGCTAAAATGAGAGCATATTTTCTGTAAATTCACATTATCTTTCTCAGTCATGCGAGAATGAAGTCTGACATTCTCAGTAAAACATGTACATCCAACAAGGGCAGAGACTGTCAGTTGATTCCTTTGTGTTCTACTGCAGCTTCCCAGAGTGTTCTAAAGAACAACTAGAGTGCTAACAGCCTTACTTATGACAAAAGTATGGCACACCTGAAGCCATCTTGCTGGTAACACTTAGAACATTTAATTTAAAAAGGAACAAAATGATTGGGTTCATTTTGTCATAGAAATTATGGGTAGTGCTGTAGAAAGAAAAATTAGGACATGTTTCAAGTGAGATCTCAAATATCTTCCTGTTATATTTCAACAGGAGCAGCCTGCCAGTTGATGCCTTTGTGTTCTACTGCAGCTTCCCAGAGTGTTCTAAAGAACAACTAGAGCGCTAACAGCCTTACTTATGACAAAAGTATGGCACACCTGAAGCCATCTTGATTGGAATAAACTGTTAATACTTAAAACAGGGGTTCTTTTTTAAATAGGAATTATGGTTAGTGCTGCAGAAAGAAAAATGAGGGCATGTTTTAAGTGAGATCTCAAATCCTCTTCTATTTCATTAGAAAATTCTGACATGCAGACTGAAACAATCACTTTCAATACCAGCAGCAGACTTCCAGTTAACTCCCTGGTGAGCAGTAGCTTTACTACTGTGATCTAATGAGCAACTAGAGTGCTAACATTCTGAATTTATGGCAAATGTGAGACACATCTGAATGCCTTCTTGATGGAATCAAAGTAAAAAACTGAAAGCATTTCCTACTGAGGAGACTGCAGTAAATGAGGAAATTAGGAAACTTCATAACAAAGAAGTCTTCCAAGATGGCCACCAGAGAAAAAAGAGCCCAAATGTAGCACAAATATTACCCAGATGTAGCTCACATATAGCCCAATGACAAAAGTGTGCAAAACACTTTTTATTTTTAGTTTTTTGGCAGTTTTATGTAGTGCAGACTGGTCAGGTATTGGAGCATTGCATCTTAAAACATGACCCCCTACACTACAAAAACACCACTGCACTACCCTAAACCCTAAAACACTACCCCCAGCACGACCCCCTACACTACACAAGCACCACTGCACTATACTAAACCCTAAAACACTACCCCCAGCATGACCCCCTACACTACACAAACACCACTGCACTACCCTAAACCCTAAAACACTACCCCCAGCACGACCCCCTACACTACCCAAACACCACTGCACTAACCTAAATCCTAAAACACTACCCCCAGCACGACCCCCTACACTACCCAAACACCACTGCACTACCCTAAAACATGACCCCCTACACTACACAAACACCACTGCACTACCCTAAACCCTAAAGCACTACCCCCAGCATGACCCCCTACACTACACAAGCACCACTGCACTACCCTAAACCCTAAAACACTACCCCCAGCATGACCCCCTACACTACACAAACACCATTGCACTACCCTAAACCCTAAAACACTACGCCCCGCACGATCGCCTATACTACCCAAACACCACTGCACTAACCTAAATCCTAAAACAATAGCCCCAGCACGACCGCCTACACTACCCAAACACCACTGCAGTACCCTAAAACATGACCCCCTACACTACACAAACACCACTGCACTACCCTAAACCCTAAAACACTACCCCCAGCACGACCCCCTACACTACACAAGCACCACTGCACTACCCTAAACCCTAAAACACTACCCCCAGCATGACCCCCTACACTGCCCAAACACCACTGCACTGCCCTAAACCTTGAAACACCAGCCCCTGCATGACCCCCTACACTGTATGAACACCACTGCACTGCCCTAAACCCTGAAACACCACCCCCAGCATGACCCCCTACACTGCCCGAACACCACTGCACTGCCTAAACCCTGAAACACCACCCCTTCACGACTCCCTACACTGCCCGAAGACCACTGCACTGCCCTAAACCCTGAAACACCACCCCCAGCACGACCCCCTACACTGCCCAAACACCACTGCACTGCCCTAAACCCTGAAACACTACCCCCAGCAAGACCCCCTACACTGCCCGAACACCACTCCACTGCCCTAAACCCTGAAACATCACCCCCAGCAAGACCCCCTACACTGCCCGAACACCACTGCCCTAAACCCTGAAACACCACCCCAGCACGACCCCCTACACTGCCCAAACACCACTGCACTGCCCTAAACCCTGAAACACCAGCCCCAGCACGACCCCCTACACTGCCCGAACACCACTGCTCTGCCCAAAACCCTGAAACACCAGCCCCAGCACGACCCCCTTCCCTGCCCGAACACCACTGCACTGCCCTAAACCCTGAAACACCAGCCCCAGCACGACCCCCTACACTGCCCGAACACCACTGCACTACCCTAAACCCAGAAACACCACCCCCAGCACGACCCCCTACACTGCCCGAGCACCACTGCACTACCCTGAAACACCAGCCCCAGCACGACCCCCTACACTGCCCGAACACCACTGCACTGCCCTAAACCCTGAAACACCAGCCCCAGCACGACCACCTACACTGCCCGAACACCACTGCACTGCCCTAAACCCTGAAACACCAGCCCCAGCATGACCCCCTACACTGCCCAAACACCACTGTACTGCCCTAAACTGTGAAACACCAGCCCCAGCACAACCCCCTACACTGCCCAAACACCACGGCACTGCCCTAAACCCTGAAACACCACCCCGTGCACGACCCCCTACACTGCCCGAACACCACTGCACTGCCCTAAACCGTGAAACACCACCCCCAGCACAACACCCTACACTGCCCGAACACCACTGCACTGCCCAAAACCCTGAAACACCACCCCCTGCACGACCCCCTACACTGCCCGAACACTACTGCACTGCCCTAATCCCTAAAACATCATCCCCAGCACGACCCCCTACACTGCACAAACACCACTGCACTGCCCTAAACCCTGAAACACTACCCCCAGCAAGACCCCCTACACTGCCCGAACACCACTGCACTCCCCTAAACCCTGAAACATCACCCCCAGCAAGACCCCCTACACTGCCCGAACACCACTGCCCTAAACCCTGAAACACCACCCCAGCAAGACCCCCTACACTGCCCGAACACCACTGCACTGCCCTAAACCCTGAAACACCAGCCCCAGCACGACCCCCTACGTTGCCCGAACACCACTGCACTGCCCTAAACCCTGAAACACCACCCCCTGCACGACCCACTACACTGCCCGAACACCACTGCACTGCCCTAAACCCTGAAACACCACCCCCAGCATGACCCCCTACACTGCACGAACACCACTGCACTGCCCTAAACACTGAAACACTACCCCCAGCAAGACCCCCTACACTGCCCGAACACTGCCCTAAACCCTGAAACATCACCCCCAGCAAGACCCCCTACAATGCCCGAACACCACTGCCCTAAACCCTGAAACACCACCCCCAGCAAGACCCCCTACACTGCCCGAACACCACTGCCCTAAACCCTGAAACACCACCCCCAGCACGACCCCCTACACTGCCCGAACACCACTGCACTGCCCTAAACCCTGAAACACCAGCCCCAGCAAGACCCCCTACACTCCCCGAACACCACTGCACTGCCCTAAACTCTGAAACACCACCCCCAGCAAGACCCCCTACACTGCCCGAACACCACTGCACTGCCCTAAACGCTGAAACACCAGCCCCAGCAAGACCACCTACACTGCGCGAACACCACTGCACTGCCCTAAACCCTGAAACACCACCCCCAGCAAGACGCCCTACACTGCCCGAACACCACTGCACTAAACCCTGAAACACCACCCCCAGCAAGACCACCTACACTGCCCGAACACCACTGCAATGCCATAAACCCTGAAACACCACCCCCAGAATGACACCCTACACTGCTCGAACACCACTGCACTGCCCTAAACCCTGAAACACCACCCCCAGCACGACCCCTACACTGCCCGAACACCACTGCACTGCCCTAAACCCTGAAACACCACGCCCCTGCATGACCCCCTACACTGCCCAAAAACCACTGCACTGCCCTAAACCCTAAAACACTACCCCCAGTATGACCCCCTACACTGCCCGAACACCACTGCACTGCCCTAAACCCTGACTCATCACCGCCCTGAACGACCCCCTACACTGCCCGAACACCACTGTACTGCCCTAAACCCTGAAACACCACCCCCAGCACGACCCCCTACACTGCCCGAACACCACTGCACTGCCCTAAACCCTGAAACACCATCCCCAGCACGACCCCCTACACTGCCCGAACACCACTGCTCTGCCCTAAACCCTGAAACACCAGCCCCTGCACGACCCCCTACACTGCCCGAACACCACTGCACTGCCCTAAACCCTGAAACACCACCCCCAGCACGACCCCCTACACTGCCTGAACACCACTGCCCTAAACCCTGAAACACCAGCCCCAGCAAGACCCCCTACACTGCCCGAACACCACTGCACTGCCCTAAACCCTGAAACACCACCTCCAGCACAACCCCCTACACTGCCTGAACGCCATTGCTCTGCCCTAAACCCTGAAACACTGCCCCCAGCAAGACCCCTACACTGCCCGAACACCACTGCACTGCCCTAAACCCTGAAACATCACCCCCAGCAAGACCCCTACACTGCACGAACACCACTGCCCTAAACCCCGAAACACCACCCCCAGCACGACCCCCTACACTGCCTGAACACCACTGCACTGCCCTAAACCCTGAAACACCACCTCCAGCACAACCCCCTACACTGCCTGAACACCATTGCTCTGCCCCAAACCCTGAAACACTGCTCCCAGCAAAACCCCCTACACTGCCCGAACACCACTGCACTGCCCTAAACCCTGAAACATCACACCCAGCAAGACCCCCAACACTGCCCGAACACCACTGCACTACCCTAAACCCAGAAACACCACCCCAGCACAACCCCATACACTGCCCGAGCACCACTGCACTGCCCTAAACCCTGAAACACCAGCCCCAGCACGACCCCCTACACTGCCTGAACACTACTGCACTGCCCTAAACCATGAAACACCATCCCCAGCACGACCCCCTACACTGCACGAACACCACTGCACTGCCCTAAACCCTGAAAAACTTCCCCCAGCAAGACCCCCTACACTGCCCGAACACCACTGCACTGCCCTAAACCCTGAAACATCACCCCCAGCAAGACCCCCTACACTGCCCGAACACCACTGCCCTAAACCCTGAAACACCACCCCCAGCAATACCCCCTACACTGCCCGAACACCACTGCACTGCCCTAAACCCTGAAACACCAGCCCCAGCACGACCCCCTACACTGCCCGAACACCACTGCACTGCCCTAAACCCTGAAACACCACCCCGTGCACGACCCCCTACACTGCCCAAACACCACTGCACTGCCCTAAACCCTGAAACACCACCCCCAGCAAGACCCCCTATATTGCCCGAACACCACTTCACTGCTCTAAACCCTGAAACACCACCCCCTGCACGACCCCCTACACTGCCCGAACACTACTGCACTGCCCCAAACCCTGAAACACCACCCCCAGCACGACCCCCTACACTGCCCGAACACCACTGCCCTAAACCCTGAAACACCACCCCCAGCAAGACCCCCTACACTGCCCGAACACCACTGCATTGCCCTAAACCCTAAAACACTCCCCCAGCACGACCCCCTACACTACCCGAACACCACTGCACTGCCCTAAACCCTAAAACACTCCCCCCAGCATGACCCCCTACACTACCCAAACACCACTGCACTGCCCTGAACCCTGAAACACCAGCCCCAGAACGACCCCCTACACTGCCCGAACACCACTGCACTACCCTAAACCCTGAAACACCAGCCCCAGCAAGACCCCCTACACTGCCCGAACACCACTGCACTGCCCTAAACCTTGAAACACCAGCCCCAGCAAGACCCCCTACACTGCCCGAACACCACTGCACTGCCCTAAACCCTGAAACACCACCCCCAGCAAGACCCCTTACACCGCCCGAACACCACTGCACTGCCCTAAACGCTGAAACACCAGCCCCAGCAAGACCCCCTCCACTGCGCGACCACCATTGCACTGCCCTAAACCCTGAAACACCACCCCCAGCAAGACGCCCTACACTGCCCGAACACCACTGCACTAAACCCTGAAACACCACCCCCAGCAAGACCACCTACACTGCCCGAACACCACTGCACTGCCATAAATCCTGAAACACCACCCCCAGCACGACACCCTACACTGCTCGAACACCACTGTACTGCCCTAAACCCTGAAACACCACCCCCAGCATGACCCCTACACTGTCCGAACACCACTGCACTGCCCTAAACCCTGAAACACCACCCCCCTGCATGACCCCCTAAACTGCCCGAACACCACTGCACTGCCCTAAACCCTTAAACACTACCCCCAGCATGACCCCCTACACTGCCTGAACACCACTGCACTGCCCTAAACCCTGACTCACCACCCCCCTGCACGACCCCCTACACTGCCCGAACACCACTGCACTGCCCTAAACCCTGAAACACCACCCCCAGCATGACCCCCTACACTGCCCGAACACCACTGCACTGCCCTAAACCCTGAAACACCACCCCCAGCACGACCCCCTACACTGCCCGAACACCACTGCTCTGCCCTAAACCCTGAAACACCAGCCCCTGCACGACCCCCTACACTGCCCGAACACCACTGCACTGCCCTAAACCCTGAAATACCACCCCCAGCACGACCCCTTACACTGCCTGAACACCACTGCCCTAAACCCTGAAACACCACCCCCAGCAAGACCCCCTACACTGCCCGAACACCACTGCACTGCCCTAAACCCTGAAATATCACCCCCAGCAAGACCCCCTACACTGCCCGAACACCACTGCCCTAAACCCCGAAACACCACCCCCAGCACGACCCCCTACACTGCCAGAACACCACTGCACTACCCTAAACCCAGAAACACCACCCCCAGCACAACCCCCTACACTGCCCGAGCACCACTGTACTGCCCTAAACCCTGAAACACCAGCCCCAGCACGACCCCCTACACTGCCTGAACACTACTGCACTCCCCTAAACCATGAAACACCATCCCCAGCACGACCCCCTACACTGCACGAACACCACTGCACTGCCCTAAACCCTGAAAAACTTCCCTCAGCAAGACCCCCTACACTGCCCGAACACCACTGCACTGCCCTAAACCCTGAAACATCACCCCCAGCAAGACCCCCTACACAGTCCGAACACCACTGCCCTAAACCCTGAAACACCACCCCCAGCAAGTCCCCCTACACTGCCCGAACACCACTGCACTGCCCTAAACCCTGAAACACCAGCCCCAGCACAACCCCCTACACTGCCCGAACACCACTGCACTGCCCTAAACCCTGAAACACCACCCCGTGCACGACCCCCTACACTGCCCAAACACCACTGCACTGCCCTAAACCCTGAAACACCACCCCCAGCAAGACCCCCTATATTGCCCGAACACCACTGCACTGCTCTAAACCCTGAAACACCACCCCCTGTACGACCCCCTACACTGCCTGAACACTACTGCACTGCCCCAAACCCTGAAACACCACCCCCAGCACGACCCCTACACTGCCCGAACACCACTGCCCTAAACCCTGAAACACCACCCCCAGCAAGACCCCCTACACTGCCCGAACACCACTGCACTGCCCTAAACCCTGACACATCACCCCCAGCAAGACCCCCTACACTGCCCGAACACCACTGCACTGCCCTAAACCCTGAAACACCACCCCCAGCAAGACCCCCTACACTGCCCGAACACCACTGCACTGCCCTAAACCCTGAAACACCAGCCCCAGCACGACCCCCTACACTGCCCGAACACCACTGCACTGCCCTAAACCGTGAAACACAACCCCCAGCCGGACCCCTACACTACCCGAACACCACTGCACTACCCTAAACCCTAAAATACTCCCCCAGCATGACCCCCTACACTACCCGAACACAACTGCACTGCCCTAAACCCTCAAACACTCCCCCAGCACAACCCCCTACACTACCCGAACACCACTGCACTGCCCTAAACCCTAAAACACTCCCCCAGCACGACCCCCTACACTACCCGAACACCACTGCACTGCCCTAAACCCTAAAACACTCCCCCAGCATGACCCCCTACACTACCCAAACACCACTGCACTGCCCTAAACCCTGAAACACTACCCCCGCATGACCCCCTACACTACCCGAACACCACTGCCCTAAACCCTGAAACACCACCCCCAGCAAGACCCCCTACACTGCCCGAACACCACTGCACTGCCCTAAACCCTGAAACACCACCCCCAGCACGACCCCCTACACTGTCCGAACACCACTGCACTACCCTAAACCCTAAAACACGACCTCCTACACTACACAAACACCACTGCACTACCCTAAACCCTAAAACACTACCCCCAGTACGACCCCCTACACTACACAAACACCACTGCACTACCCTAAACCCTAAAACACTACCCCCTACACTACACAAACACCATTGCACTACCCTAAACCCTAAAAAACTACCCCCAGCACGACCCCCTACACTACCCAAACACCACTGCACTACCCTAAACTCTAAAACAATACCCCCAGCAGTACCCCCTACACTACCCAAACACCACTGCACTACCCTAAACCCTAAAACACTACCCCCAGCAGTACCCCCTACACTACCCAAACACCATTGCACTACCATAAACCCTAAAACACTACCCCCAGCAGTACCCCCTACACTAACCAAACACCACTGCACTACCCTAAACCCTAAAACACTACCCCAGCACGACCCCCTACACTACACACACACCACTGCACTACCCTAAACCATAAAACACTACCCCCAGCACAACCCCCTACACTACCCAACCACCACTGCACTACCCTAAACCCTAAATCTACCCCCAGCATGACCCCATACACTACACAAACACCACTGTGCTACCCTAAACCCTAAAACACTACCCCCAGCACGACCCCCTTCACTACCTAAACACAACTGCACAATTTGTTAGAGGCGTTGCAACGCAGGCCTGTGGTGCTTACTGGAAGTACCTGGTGGGCTAGTTGGGCCCCAGGGACCCTCAGGATTCAAGGTGACCTAATCCCCCAACTTAAAACGCGCCACGGGGCGCGTTTCACAGTGGTGAAGGGAGGGGCGGGGCCTCAGGTGACATGTGCGCAAACACGCCCTGTGGTGCGTTTTAAATTGGGGAATTAATTCCCTTGAATCCTGAGGGACCCTGGGGCCAACTAGCCCACGAGGTACCTTCAGTAAGCACAACAGAGTTGCGTTGCAGAGAGGTGAAAAAGGTGCGTGGCCTCGGAACGCCTCTCTGCAACTCAGCTCTGTGGTCCTAACTGTAGGTACCTGGGGGCTAGTTGGGCCCCAGGGACCCTCAGGATTCAAGGGGACTTAATCCCGCAACTTAAAACGCGCCACGGGGCGCGTTTGCACACATGTCACCTCAGGCCCCCTCCCTTCACCACTGTGCAAACGCGCCCTGTAGCGCGTTTTAAGAGGTAGTTTTAATCCCCCTGCCCTATTATGTACTAGGGACTTACAGAGGAGGTCATGCTAATCACAGGGGTTCCCCAACGCATAGTGTTCCCTAGTGTATGTAGGTGTTTTCACTGTATTCTAAGTGTCTTTTAGCATAGCACTGACTCTGGTTAGTCAGAGTCAGTTACCACCAGTACCCGTCTGAAAAAGTTGTGGGCACAGGATGATTTTGCAACAAGGCCTCTTTCTGCTCCTCCGTTGGTTCTTTCTGCACATCTTTTGCTTCTTCCTGCACTTTTCTTTGTCTTTGTGGACTTCTGTTGCTTCTTTCTGCATTTCTTTTGCTTCTTTCCGTGCGTTTTTTCTTCTTTCTTCACATGTCCTACCTTTGTAGGCATAGTTAGAAACTAGCATTTAAAAAACCTTTGAAATTCACTTAAAAAATCATAGGTTTCAGGCACGTTATAGTTAGAAATTAGCATTTAAAAAACATTTGAAATTCACTGAAAAAACCATAGGTTTCAGACATGTTATAGTTAGAAATTAGCATTTAAAACACCTTTGAAATTCACTGAAAAAACTATAGGTTTTAGGGACAGTTATAGTTAGTTGGACATTTCACTCGTACAAAACCATAGAAATTCCCCGTTATAGTTAGTTCAGCTAACTATAACTCGCGCCCCGCAATGCACTGCTGATGACGTCACATATTACATCACTCATGACATGGTCAGTGACATCACTGATGACATCACTGATGACATCTCAAATGACATCACTGATGACATCACTGATGACATCATCCATGTGATAATTTCATGCATCTTCTCACACCCTAATATAACTTTTGATACACCCACTCTAAATTACAGACTGCCATTCTCAAAACCATACACACTCCAATACCAATGACTACATACCCACTCACTGATTCTTAGATCTACACACACACATCTACTCACTCACCCGTACAGTCACTCAGTACAGGACTATCATATGCACTCATACACCTATATAAACACTCACACACCGCCACTCATCCATAGAGGTACTCACACACCTAGTCAGTCATGCAAAAATTAATCACACACCCATTTACTCACCTATACAGTTATACACACACCAGCTCACTTACTCATACAAATACTAGCACATTCTTACGCTTTTATACAATAATTGATACAAGCACACACGCATCCATACAGCCACTCTCACAATCACACACTCTCACTTATAGCCATTTAAATACTCTAACACACATATATACTGCCTTTTACATATGTAGTTACTCGCACATGTACCACTGAGATATACATTCACTCACTAACACACCCATACACACACTCACCCACCCAAGCAGTCCATCACAGATGCACTCTTGAAATCATGCACCCAGTGAATCACCCACTCACACATCTATGTACAGAGTCACACACACCCCACCCACACAAACACTCAGGCAGCCATACCGATACTCAGAGAACCAATCAATAACCCATATAGACACTCATGTAGCTATTCACAAATCCATGCATCCACTTACACACCAACAAACAGACGGATTCAGACATTCACACAGTTTAGTCACTAACCCATGCATTCAGTAAGATACGTTTAATCACTCACTTGTAGAGTCAGTCACGCACGTACTAAATCATCCATTCAGACACTTATACACCCACTCATTCTTCAATACGCCTTTCCCTATATATATTAAACATATTTAAACTTTACAGAAACACACAGTCACTGGATGATGTCATCAGTGATGTCATCAGTGATGTCATTTGAGATGTCATCAGTGATGTCATCAGTGATGTCACTGACCATGTCATGAGTGATGTAATATGTGACGTCATCAGCAGTGCATTGCGGGGCACGAGTTATAGTTAGCTGAACTAACTATAACGGGGAATTTCTATGGTTTTATACGAGGGAAATGTCCAACTAACTTTAACTGTCCCTAAAACCTATGGTTTTTTCAGTGAATTTCAAAGGTGTTTTAAATGCTAATTTCTAACTATAACATGTCTGAAACCTATGGTTTTTTCAGTGAATATATATATATTACCTACTGGCGGTCGCCAGTAGGTAGTTATAGTTAGGACCTCGTTTCTATTCAAAAAGCGTTTTTTGTTTTACCAATAACTTTGGCGTCATTTTACGAATCTTCGGGAAATTTTCAAAACTAATGGCCCGCTCCGGTCAGCTCCTGTCTTTAAAGTTTCGGGGTGATTTGTCAAGCGGGGGCTGAGAAAAAAGGGGGGACCCAAAACACATTTTCTCCATGTTAATTTCCATAGGAACTTTAGACACGGCTACAGCCCGAACTACTGAACGGAATTGCACCAAATTTGGCAAAAAGGTAGGTCTTTGTCCAGAAAGCGACCTGTTTTTAAATGGTGTAAATCCGTTCAGTAGTTCCTGAGAAATTAAAAAAAGAAAACTTTCGATATCTGAGCACAGAGGAGGAGTCGCTACTCCGCCCGAGCACGAGCTTCACTCTGATTGGCTACCAACACTCCAAACCAGGAAGTGTTGGAAGCCATCTTGTGACTCTGTAACCTAGTCACAAGAAAAGAGTAAAACAAAAGGTGAAAAACAAGAAAAGGGGGCAGGGTACAAACACCCTGACCCCCTAGGCCTGCTCATGGGGTCCCACAAGGACCCCCAGGAGCAATAAAAGCATGTTTTAAAAAAAAATAATCAGAATTCGCGCTGGGTGCGCGAATCCGGACGCGCTTCTTTTTATATAAGCCCCCAAGTGGGCCAGGTACCGGGGGCAATGCGTAATTAATTAGCGGGGGCCCACGAGGGCCCCCACAGCCCCCGGGGCTTATTTAATTCTATGCATGGGGTGCATGGCCCCCCCGCAGCCCCGGGGATGCCACCTCCCCGGGGCTTTAAAAATAAATGCGTGGGGGGTCCCAACCCCCCCACACTGCCCCGGGGACCGCCACCTCCACGGGGCTTATTTAATTGTACGCGGGAGGGCACGCAGCCCCAATAAAAGCCCAGGGGACCGCCACCTCCCCGGGGCTCTGTTTAAAAAATAAAAAAAAGATGTGTGGGGGGGCAAGAGCCCCCCCACTTGCCCCGGGGACCACCACCTCCCCGGGGCTTTGAAATGCTGGGAGGGGGGCTGCGTGGCCCCCCTCCTGGAGCCATTGATGGCCCTGGGGACCGCCAGCCCCCAGGGCTGGCTCCTGCAATGTCCCGGGGTGCCCACCACCGGGACATTGCTGTTTGCTATGGCAGGGCAGGAGCACGGCTCCCGCCCTGTCATAGCAAACTCCTGCTTTGGTTTTTGGAAGCGAGAGCAGAAAACCTGCTCTTGCTTCCAAAAACCAAAGCAGATTGCTTTTGCACAAGGGGAGCTTGTCAGCAGCTCCCCTTGTGCAAAAGCAATGCCAGCTCCCGCAGGAGGCGGGGAGCCGGCAGGACCCTGGGGGCATTGTGGCTCCTCCCACGGTCCCCAACGGAGAGGCCAGGCCCCGGGGGATGGGTTCCCCGGGCCAAAAATGGCCCGGGAGGGGGGCCACTCAGCCACCTCCCATAAAAATAAAATAAAATTAAGGAATTGGGGATGCCCCGGGGATGGGGTCCCCGGGGCCAAAAATGGGCCGGGAGGGGGGCCACACGGCCCCCCTCTCTATAAAAAATAAAATAAAGAATTGGACATGCCCCGGGGGATGGGGTCCCCGGGACCAAAAGTGGCCCAGGGAAGGGGGGCCACACGGCCCCCCTCCCCTTTAAATTACATATTTATTTTTTTTTAAATATGGAAGGCCGGCCCCAGGGGTTAAGGTCCCTGGGGCCATAATTGGCCTCTGGAGGGGAGCCATAATTGGCCTCTGGAGGGGGGCCATAATTGGCCTCTGGAGGGGGGCCACTCGGCCCCCGTCTAAAAAAAACAACAAGGCTGGCCAGGCCCCGGGGGATGGGGTCCCCGGGGCCATAATTGGCCTCTGGAAGGGGGCCACGTGGCCCCCTCCCCAAAATAAAAAAAAACAAAAACAAAAAGGCTGCCAGGCCCTGGGGGATGGGGTCCCTGGGTCCAAAAGTGGCCCAGGGAAGGGGGGCCATACGGCCCCCCTCCCTTAAAATAGGAAATTTAATAAAAAGAAAAAACAAACTGGCAACTCGCCGGAGGCCCCGCCCCTCTCTGAATGACTCTGCAAACACACCCCCTGGCGCGTTCTAAGTTGGGGGATTAAGTCCCCTTGAATACTGATGGTCCCTGGGGGCCAACTAGCCCACCAGGTACCTCCAGTAAGCGCCACACAGCTGGATTGCAGAGAGGTGGCACGAGGCTACACCCCTTTTTATGCCACTCTGCAAATGCAGCTCCTGGCGCACTGCTGGTGGGGCGATGAGGTCCTCTTGTGTCCTGAGGACCTTAGGACACAAGTGGACTTCATACCCCGAGCAGCAGTGTGCCAGGAGCTGCGTTTGCAGAGTGGTGTAAAAAGGGGGTGTGGCCTCGGACCACCTCTCTGCAAACCAGCTATGAGGCACTTACTGGAGGTACCTGGTGGGCTAGTTGGCCCCCAGGGACCCTCAGTATTCATGGGAACTTAATTTCCCAATTTACAACATGCCAGGAGGCGCGTTTGCAGAGTGGTGGGGAAAGGGGCGTGGCCATTGTACACCTCTCAGCAATCCCACTGTGTGGGGCTTACTGGAGATAAGAGGTAGGCTAGTTGGCCCCTAAAGGACCCCCAGCAGCAAAGGGGACTTCAATCCCCATCCAAGAGCGTGCCAGGGAGCGCGTTTGCAGAGTGGTGGGCAAAGGGGGCATGGCCTGCTATGAGAACTTAGCAATCCTGCTGTGTGAGACTTATTGGAGGTAATAGGAGGGGTAGTTGGCCCCCAAGGTTGTCCTTGGGGGTCAACTACCCCTCTTGTTACCACCAGTAAGTCCCACACAGTGGGATTGCTAAGACGTCTTCGGAGGACATGCCCCCCTTTCTCCACCACTCTGCAAACCCGCCTCCTGGCAGACATTTGAAATGTCATCAGTGATGTCACTGACCATATCATGAATGATGTAATATGTGATGTCATCAGCAGTGCATTGTGGGGGCGCGAGTTATAGTTAGCTGAACTAACTATAACAGCCGAATTTCTCTGGTTTTGTACAAGTGAAATGTCCAACTAACTATAACGTCCCTGAAACCTGTAATTTTTTTCAGTGAATTTCTAAGGTTTTTTAAATGCTAATTTCTAACTATAACGTCCCTGAAACCTATGGTTTTTTCAGTGAATATATATATATATATATATTATCTACTGGCGGTCGCCAGTAGATAGTTATAGTTACAACCTATTATCCATAGGAAATCCGCAACATTCTATTTGAAATAACTCTCTTGCCGGTTGACGTATCTTCGCAAAATTTTCAAACTTTGTGGGGCGCTCCGGTCCGCTCCTACCCTGAAAGTCTCGGGGGGATTTGTCAAGCGGGGGCCGAGAAAAAAGGGGGGTCCCAAAACACGTTTTCCCCATGCAATTTTCCATAGGAAACTTTAGACACGGCTACAGCCCGAACTGCTGAATGGAATTACATCAAATTTGGCAAAGAGGTAGTTCTTGGTTCAGAAAGAACCCTTTTTGTTAAATGGTGTAAATCCGTTCAGTAGTTGCTGAGAAAATCAAAAGTAAAAAGATAGATATATCTATGGCCGAGTAGGGTCCGCGTACCCTCAGCGCACCCTGCGCGCACCGTCCCGATCACGAGCTGCATGTTAATTGGCTGTCAGCTGGCTGTCAACATTCCGATTCAGGAAATGTTGGCAGCCATTTTGTCCCTCGGTAGAACCGAGGGACAGAAACAAGTGCACAAAGCGCACAAAGGGGGCAGGGTAGAAACACCCTGACCCCCTAGGTTTGCTCAGGGGGTCCCACAAGGACCCCCTGGGCAAAAAAAAAAAATCGAAGCGCGGTCTCCCGCGCTTCGATTGCATTTTGCCCCCGGGTGGCCCAAGTCCCGGGGGCATGGTGGGGGTGGGTATATTGTTTGTATGGGGGGCCTCAAAGGGCCCCCCAAGCCCCGGGGACCGCCACCCCCCAGGGCTTTATAAAAAAAATGGTGCGGGAGGGCTCTCCTGCCCTCCCGCAGCCCCGGGGACCGCCACCCCCGGGGCTTCTTTTTTTTAAATAAATAAGGTGTGGGGGGGCTCTAGCCCCCCCACACGCCCCGGGGACCACCACCTCCCCAGAGCACTTACAAAATAAATGTGGGGGTCCATTACGGACCCCCAGAGCCCCGGGGACCACCACCTCCACGGGGCTGTGCAATTTAAGGGAGGGGGCCGCGCGGCCCCCTCCTGGAGCCCTTGATGGCCCTGGGGACCGCCACCCCCAGGGCCGGCTCCTGCAGTGTCCCGGGGTGCCTACCTCCGGGACACTGTAGTTTGCTATGGCAGGACGGGAGCCTCGCGGCTCCCGTCCTGCCATAGCAAACTGCTTTGGCTATTGGAAGAGAGAGCAGGGAAACCTGCTCTCTCTTCCAATATCCAAAGCACATTGCTTTTCCACATGGGGAGCTGCATCTTAGCAGCTCCCCATGTGGTAAGCAATGCCGGCTCCCAAGGGACGCGGGGAGCCGGCGGGACTGTGGGGGATTGGGGACCCCCCACAGTCCCCAACGGAGAGGGCCAGCCCCGGGGATGGGGTCCCCGGGGCAAGTAGTGGCCCGGGAGGGGGCCACGCGGCCCCCTCCCCAAAAAATTAAATTAAAAAAAAAAAAAAACGGAAAGGCCGGCCCCGGGGGATGGGGTCCCCGGGGCCTTAAATGGCCTGAGGAGGGGGGCCACGCAGCCCCCCTCCAAAGAAAAATAAATAAATCGAGGCCATGCCCCGGGGGATGGGGTCCCCGGGGCCAATACAGGCCCAGGGAAGGGGGGCCACGCGGCCCCCTTCCCGTTTTTTTTTTTTAATTTAATTAAAAAAAAGGGGTAAGGCCCTGGGGGATGGGGTCCCCAGGGCCCAAAAACAGGAAAAAGGAAGGGGGGCCACACAGCCCCCCTTCATGGGAAAAAAAACGATCGGGCCCGCAGGCCCCGCCCCTTCCTTCACCACTCTGCAAACGCGCCCCTGGCGCGTTTGCAGATGAGGAACGAATTCCCCTTGAATACTGGGGGTCCCTGGGGCCAACTAGCCCACCAGGAACCTCCAGTATGCGCCAGGGGCTGCGTTGCAGAGAGGTGTACAGAGGCCACGCCCCTTTTACACCTCTCTGCAACGCAGCTCTGTGGCGCTTTTTGGATATACCTGTTGGGCTAGTTGGCCCCCAGGGACCCTCAGGATTCAAGGGGAGTTAATCCCCAGACTTAAAACGCTCCACGGGCGCGTTTGCACAGTGGTGAAGGGAGGGGCGGGGCTTCAGGTGACATCTGTGCAAACGCGCCCGTGGCGCGTTTTAAGTTGGGGATTAAATCCCTTCAATCCTGAGGGTCCCTGGGGGCCAACTAGCCCAACAGGTACATCCAGAAAGCGCACAGAGCTGCGTTGCAGAGAGGTGTAAAAGGGGTGTGGCCTCTCTACACGTCTCTGCAACGCAGCCCCTGGCGCATATTGGAGGTTCCTGGTGGGCTAGTTGGCCCCTAGGGACCCTCAGGATTCAAGGGGGCTTAATCCCCCAACTTAAAACGCGCCACGGGGCGCGTTTGCACAGATGTCACCTCAGGCCCCGCCCACTCCCTTCACCATTGTGCAAATATTCTTCTAAAATCATCCGAAATACGAATTCCGATTTACTCACCTGTTATAAGGAGAGACCTCAGTGCTGTATCTTTCAGTCCAGTACTGGTCCTGAAAAGTAATTTTAACCGTACTTACCAGTAACTTGAATTTCCTTCCATAGGATATCATTGCCTGCTTTTTGCTGAAAAAGTTTCTAAGTGTTGATTTTTGAAACCTACAAATATTCCTCTAAAATCAGCCGAAATACGAATTCCGATTTACTCACCTGTTATAAGGAGAGACCTCAGTGCTGTATCTTTCAGCCCAGTACTGGTCCTGAAAAGTAATTTTAACCGTACTTACCAGTAACTTGAATTTCCTTCCATAGGCTAACATTGACTGGTTTCACTTGGAAATTCTTCTAAGTGTGGAGTTTTGGAACTTTAAATTATTCTTCTAAAATCAGCCGAAATACGAATTCCGATTTACTCACCTGTTATCAGGAGAGAACCCAGTGCTGCATCTTTTAGCCCAGCACTGACCCTGAAAAGTAATTTTCACCGTACTTACCAGTAACTTATCTTTTCTTCCATAGGAATCCATTGTCTGGTTTTCAGCAGAAAAGTTTCAAAGTGTCGATTTTCACAAACTACAAATATTCCTTAAAAATCGCCTGTATGACTTAAACGCATTTTTTCAACTGTTTACAGGAGATGCACCAGTGCTGGATCCAGGATCCAACACTGAGTAAGAAAAAGTAACAATAACAGTTTTTACCTGCTAAGTGAATTTCCTTCCATAGGATAACATTGGTGATTCTATGAGGAAAAGTTTGTGTCAACTTTTAAAATACAATAATATTCCTTAAAAATCACGACTGTAACCAAAACGCTTTTACTCAACTGTTTACAGGAGATGTCCCAGGACTGAATCTAGGATCCAGTCCTGTGGTTAGAAAAGTAATCCATAAAGTAACTAATTGCATTTAACTAGAAATTCACATTGAGCTGAATGTTGCATTGTGTTTGAAAATGTGTTGCCCATTGCAACAACTGTAACTACTGTACTTAAAAGTCTATTGCCTATGTGCTAAGTATTTAAACTAAAGTAATTCATTCTGAGAAAGTATTTTTTGTAATGTAATGTATAATGTAATTACAATGTAATTTAAAAAATAAAATATGTAAAAGAAATTGTTTCTAAAAATGTAGTAAATCAGTATGAAAAAAATTAATATAAAAATTAATACATTTAAAAAATGTCATTTAAAAAACCTTTGAAATTCTCTGAAAAAACCGTAGGTTTCAGGCACGTTATAGTTACAAATTAGCATTTAAAAAACCTTTGAAATTCACTGAAAAAAACATAGGTTTCAGACACGTTATAGTTAGAAATTAGCATTTAAAAAACCTTTGAAATTCACTGAAAAAACCATAGGTTTTAGGGACAGTTATAGTTACAAATTAGCATTTAAAAAACCTTTGAAATTCACTGAAAAAACCATAGGTTTCAGATATGTTATAGTTACAAATTAGCATTTAAAAAACCTTTGAAATTCACTGAAAAAACCATAGGTTTTAGGGACAGTTATAGTTAGTTGGACATTTCACTCGTACAAAACCCGTGAAATTCCCCTGTTATAGTTAGTTCAGCTAACTATAACTCGCGCCCCCGCAATGCACTGCTGATGACGTCACATATTACATCACTCATGACATGGTCAGTGACATCACTGATGACATCACTGATGACATCTCAAATGACATCACTGATGACATCTTCCACGTGATAATCTGATGCAGCTCCTCACACCCTAATATAACCTTTGATACACCCAATCTAAATTACAGACTGCCATTCGCAAAACTATAGACACTCCAACACCAATAACTACATACCCACTCACTGATTCTTAGGTCTACACACACACATCCACTCACTCACCCGTACAGTCACTCATACTTATGGTCACTCAGTACAGGACTATCATATGCACTCTTACTCCTATATAGACACTCAAACACCGCCACTCATCCATAGAGGTACTCACACACCTAGTCAGTCATGCAAATAATTAAACACACTGCCATTTACTCACCTATACAGTTATACACACACCAGCTCACTTAATCATACAAATACTAGCACATTGTTACGCTCTTATACAATCACTGATACAAGCACACACTCATCCATACAGCCACTATCACAATCACTCACTCTCGCTTATAGCTATTTATATACTCCAACACACATATATACTGGCTTTCACATATGTAGTTACTCACACATGTACCACTGGGACATACATTCACTCACTAACACACTCTTACACACACATACCCACCCATACAGTCTATCACAGATGCACTCTTGAAACCATCCACCCAGTGAATCACCCACTCACACATCTATGCACAGAGTCGCACACACCCCACCCACACAAACACTCAGGAACCCATACAGATAGACAACCAATCAATAACTCATATAGACACTCATGTAGCTATTCACAAACCCATGCAGCCACTTACACAGCAACAGACAGACGGATACAGACATTCACCCACTTTAGTCACTAACCCATGCATTCAGTAAGATACGTTAAATCACTCACTTATAGAGTCAGTCACGCACCTACTAAATCATCCATACAGACACTTACACACCCACTCATTCTTCAATACGTCTTTTCCTATATATATTAAAAATATTTAAACTTTACAGAAACACACAGTCACTGGATGATGTCATCAGTGATGTCATTTGAGATGTCATCAGTGATGTCATCAGTGATGTCACTGACCATGTCATGAGTGATGTAATATGTGACGTCATCAGCAGTGCATTGCGGGGGCGCGAGTTATAGTTAGCTGAACTAACTATAACGGGGGAATTTCACGGGTTTTGTACGAGTGAAATGTCCAACTAACTATAACTGTCCCTAAAACCTATGGTTTTTTCAGTGAATTTATATATATATATATATATATATATATATATATATATATATATTCACTTCAAAAACCACAGGTTTCAGGGACGTTCTACTTAGTAAATAACATTTAAAAAACCTTAGAAATTCACTGAAAAAACCAGAGGTTTTAGGGACGTTATAGTGATAAATTAGCATTTTAAAAACCTTAGAAATTCACTGGAAAAAACCACAGGTTTCAGGGATGTTATAGTTAGGCTGACATTTCACTCGTACAAAACCAGAGAAATTCAGCCGTTATAGTTAGCTGAGCTAACTATAACTTGCGCCCCCGCAATGCACTGCTGATGACGTCACATATTACATCACTCATGATATGGTCAGTGACATCACTGATGACATCACTGATGACATCTCAAATGACATCACTGATGACATCATCCAGTGACTGTGTGTTTCTGTAAAGTTTAAATATGTTTTATATATATATACGCCAAGGTGTATTGAAGAATGAGTGGGTGTATGAGTGTCTGAATGGATGACTTAGTGGGTACGTGACTGACTGTATAAGTGAGTGATTAAACGTGTCTTAGTGAATGCATGGGTGAATGACTAATCTGTGTGAATGTCTGTATCAGTCTGTCAGTTGGTGTGTAAGTGGCTGCATGGGTTGGTGAGTAGCTACATGAGTGTCTATATGGGTTAATGATTGGTTGTCTGATTAACTGTATGGGTGCCTGAGTGTGTGTGTGGGTGGGTGGGGGTCAGTGTGTGACTCCTTGCACTGATGTGTGAGTGGATGATTCAGTGGGTGTATGGGTTCATGAGTGCGTCTGTGAGGGGCTGTATTGGAGAGTGAGTGTGCATATGGCTGTGTTGGTGAGTGAATGGATGTCTCAGTGGTATATATGTGAGTAACTACATATGTGAAAGGCAGTATATGTGAGTGTTGGAGTATATAAGTGACTATATGTGAGAGTGAGTGATTGTGAGAGTGGCTGTATTGTTGAGTATGTGCTTGTGTCAGTGATTGTATAAGAGAGTAAGTATGTGTTAGTATCTGTATGAATAAGTGAGGTGGTGTGTGTATAACTGTATAGGTGAGTAAATGGCAGTGTGATTCAGTCTTTGGGTGACTGACTAGGTGTGTGAGTATCTCTGTGGATGAATGGTGGTATGTGAGTATCTGTATGGGTGTATGAGTGGTGCATATATCAGTGGCTGTATTGATGAGTGACTGCGTGTATGAGTGACTGTATGGTTGAGTGAGTGGATGTGTGTAGACCTATGAATCAGTAAGTGGGTATGTACTAACTGGTATTGGTGTGTCTATGGTTTCGTGTATGATAGTCTGTGTTTTAGAGTGGGTGTATGAAAGGTTATATTAGGGTGTGAGGAGGTGCATCATATATTAAGTGGATGATGTCATCAGTGATGTCATTTGAGATGTCATCAGTGATGTCACTGACCATGTCATCAGTGATGTAATATGTGACGTCATGAGCAGTGCATTGCGGGGGCGCGAGTTATAGTTAGCTCAGCTAACTATAACGGCTGAATTTCTCTGGTTTTGTACGAGTGAAATGTCAGCCTAACTATAACGTCCCTGAAACCTGTGGTTTTTTCAGTGAATTTCTAAGGTTTTTAAAATGCTAATTCATAACTATAACGTCCTAAAACCTCTGGTTTTTTCAGTGAATTTCTAAGGTTTTTTAAATGTTATTTACTAACTAGAACGTCCCTGAAACCTGTGGTTTTTGCAGTGAATTTTTAAGGTTTTTTTAAATGCTAATTTCTAACTATGCCTACATAGGTAGAACATGTACAGAAAGAGGAAGAAAGGGGCAGAAAGAAGCAAGAGAAGTGCAGAAAGAGGGAAGAGAGGTACAGAAAGAGGAAGAAAGCTGCAGAAAGAAGCAAGAAAAATGTAGAAAGAGGCAACAGAAGTCCTCAAAGAGGAAGAAAGGTGGAGAAAAAAGCAAGAGAAGTCCAGAAAGAAGCAACAGAGGTGCAGAAAAAGGCCTACTTTGACTGTACCTTTCCACAGACTCATACAAAGTAGCCTAATCACTAATCCTTCTCCCAAGATGTCTTAAACCTCACTTATCTCTTCAAGGTTCACTATTCATCGACTGCTCAGAATGTTAGGCCTGCCAAATGTAAAACAGCAATCCTAACCATATCACTGTTGTAAGTCTCACCAATCATGTTACATAAAAATAAACATACAAATACTTGAATACCTGTGTTTCAAACAGCATACTCTGTAAATTTGTGTACAAAAAGGTGTATGCATTTCTTTCTGCTCACAATACAGGGTACATGGGTATTCAATAGTATATTTGAGGGGCTCTATAACACCTATATACATAAGACATGTCTGCCTGTGCAACCGAACGACAGAGCAGAACTGAGAAGATTTGACCACCTATAGGAGAAGTTACCCGCTTTTTAAGCTACCATCTTCAGATGCATAACACATGTAAGAATACATGTACAAGTAGACTTATACCTCAGTCCTGAGAGCACGCAGACCTTTAAACTTGAGAGCTTGCACTTCCCATTTGAGTACAGAAAGAGGTGAAGAAGCAAGAAATGTGCAGAAAGACGCAAGAGAAGTGCACAAAGAGGCAACAGAAGTGCAGAAAGAACTAAGAGAGGTGCAGAAAGAAGCTAGAGAGGTGCAGAAAGAGGAAGAAAGGTATAGAAAGAGACAAGAGAGTTGCAGAAAGAGGAAGAAAGGTGCAGAAAGAAGCAAGAGAAGCACAGAAAGAGGCAATAGTAGTGCATAAAGAGGAAGAAAGATGCAGAAACAAGCAAGAGAAAAGCAGAAAGAAGCAACAGAGGTGCAGAATGAGGCAAGGGAAGTGCAGAAAGAGGCAAGAGAGTTGCAGAAACAGGCAAAAGAGGTGCAGAAAGAAGTCAGAGCAGTGCAGAAAGAACCAACAGAGGTGCAGAAGGAGGCAAGAGGGTGCAGAAGGAGGCAAAAGGGGTGCAGACATTTGCAAAAGAGGTCCAGAAAGAAGCATGAGCAGTGCAGAAAGAACCAACAGAGGTGCACAAACAGACAAGAGGGGTGCAGAAAGAGGCAAGAAAAGTACAGAAAGAAGCAACAGAGGTGCAAAAGGAGGCAAGAGAACTGCAGAAAGAGGCAAGAGAGTTGCAGAAACAGGCAAGAGAGGGGCAGAAAGAGGGAACAGGGGTGCAGAAAGAGGCAAGAGGAGTGCAGAAAGAAGCAAGAGAGGTGCAGAAAGAAGCAAGAGAAGGGCAGAAAGAAACAACAGAGGTACAGAAAGAGGCAACAGGGGTGCAGAAAGAAGAAAAAGAAGTCCAGAAAAAAGCAACAGAGGTGCAGAAAGAGGGAAGAGGGGTGGAGAAAGAGGCAAGAGAAGTGCAGAAAGAGGCAACAGGGGTGCAGAAAGAAGAAAAAGAAGTCCAGAAAAAAGCAACAGAGATGCAGAAAGGGGGAGGAGGGGTGGAGAAAGAGGCAAGAGGGGTGAAGAAAGAAACAAAAGAAGTGCAGAAAGAAGGAACAGGGGTGCAGAACGAGAGAAAAGGGGTGGAGAAAGAGAGAAGAGGGGTGCAGAAAGAGGCAAGAGGGGTGCAGAAAGAGGCAAAAGGGGTGCAGAAAGAAGCAAGAGAGGTGCAGAAAGAAACAAAAGAAGTGCAGAAAGAAGGAACAGAGGTGCAGAAAGAGTCAAGAGGGGTGCAGAAAGAGGGAAGGGGTTCAGAAAGAGGCACGAGGGGTGCACAAAGAAGCAACAGAGGTGCAGAAAGAGGGAAGAGGGGTGCAGAAAGAGGCAAGAGAAGTGTAGAAAGAAGCAACCGAGAGGCAAGAGGGAAGCAGAAAGAAGCAAGAGAGGTGCAGAAAGAGGGAAGAATGGTGCAGAAAGAGGCACAAGGGGTGCAGAAAGAAGAAAGAGAAGTGCAGAAAGAAGCAACAGAGGTGCAGAAAGAGGGAAGAGGGGTGGAGAAAGAGGCAACAGACATGCAGAAAGGGGGAAGAGGGGTGAAGAAAGAGGCAAGAGGGGTGCAGAAAGAAGCAAGAGAGGTGCAGAAAGAAACAAAAGAAGTGCAGAAAGAAGGAACAGAGGTGCAGAAAGAGGCAGGAGGGGTGCAGAAAAAGAAAGAAAGGTGCAGAAAGAAGAAACAGAAATGCAGTAAAAGGCAAGAGAGGTGCAGAAAGAAGCAAGAGTGGTTTGCACACCATTAGTACCAATTTAACACCCACATTTAGCAATAAGTAACAGGTGACCATTCTAGGTTTGCAAAGGGCCTTCCACCATGCTGTAACACTTGTCGCTACAATTTTGGTAACTTTTGAGCTAGAAACAAGGTTTGTTTTGTTCAAATCTGCAGATTATGCAGTAGATGATGGATTATGTGGCAAATGCGGAAAATGTATAATTGTGCAAATGTCGGTGCAGTCAAACAGTCACATAATTCCAATGGCCCTGCTCATACATCTGACTAGGTCCAGAAGTGCTCCTCAGTGGTTCCTTCTTTTTTGTCTCATTGAGTGTATAGTTTAGCTTCTATGGAAATGAGGAAGACTAAACCTGAGGTTACCACTCCACAACACAGACTACCATACCACATAATTACTCTCCATAACACATAATCCCACTCTACATAACTCCTATACACTAAATACCGCATACTTTCTATCCACATAATTTCACTGCACAACATACCACATAATTCCACTACACACAACCTACATCCACTCCACTCCAAAAAACATTAGTAAAAAACTTTACATTTACAAAGCCAATAGCTCTAACTCTTGCAAATACGAGACCTATTACATTACAAATGCTTCTTTAACTGGTAGTCGCATTTGCAAAGTGGTGGAGAAAGGGGGCTGGGCCTCCAACCAGCCCTCAGGAATTCCGCTGGTTAGGACTTACAGGAGGTACCAGGAGGGCTTCTTGGCCCCCAAAGTCCCTCAGGAGTAAAGTGGACTTCAACCCCCAACCCATAGTGTGCCAGGAGGCGCGTTTGCAGAGTGGTGGAGAAAGGGGGGGCGTGGCCTCCGAAGACCTCTTAGCAATCCCACTGTGTGGGACTTACTGGAGGTAACAGGAGGGGTAGTTGGCCCCCAAGGACAACCTATTACCTCCAGTAAGTCCCACACAGCAGCATTGGTAAGTTCTCATAGCAGGCCACACCCCCTTAGACCACCAGTCAGTAAACTTTTGCTCTTCGATGGGGATTAAAGTCCCCTTCGCTGCTGGGGGTCCTTAGGGGCCAACTAGCCTACCTGATACCTCCAGTAAGCCCCAGATAGTGGGATTGCTGAGAGGTGGACACAGGCCACGCCCCCTTTCTCCACCACTCTGCAAATGCACCTCCTGGTGCGCTCTTGGTTGGGGGATGACATCCCCTTGCCTCCTGAGGGTCCCTGGGGACCAACTAGCCCTCCTGTTATCTCTAGTAAGCCCACCACAGCTGGATTGCTGAGAGTGGTCCGAAGCCACGCCCCCTTTTTACACCACTCTGCAAACGCGCCTCCTGGCATTATATATAACGTCCCTGAAACCTGTGGTTTTTTCAGTGAATATCTAAGGTTTTTTAAATGCTAATTTCTAACTATAATGTCCCTGAAACCTGTGGTTTTTTCAGTGAATTTTATATATATGTATTCAATCTCCTCTCACTCTTACAAGGAAGGAATCAGCACTCAGGTTGTATTTTGGAAGCATTTAATCTGCAAAGGACGCGATCCACGAGTTTTGGCTTGTCCGAACCTTGATAACGATACAAGACGTCATTGTAGCTTCCTTATTTAAATGTACAAAAGCCTCCAGTTGCCAACATTAACAAAGGACTACATATTACATTAATCCAAAAAGATGGCGCCCATATTGGTCTGGGCAACATGTGAAAATTCAAGAATTGATACAATAAAGAAAAGAAAACAAGTGTTAATATGCACACAATGTCATTTCTGCATATCTTGCCCCGTGAACGTCGTACCTGTATGTTCGTCAACGTGACTTGTTCATAATAAACATACTTACGATTGCAAACATCAACATAAACAATGGACTACACATTACTTTAAAGTGAAAGGCTAGCGGCCATATTGATCTGGGCACGTTGCGTATTATAATGGTTCTTACACGAAAGAAAAGAAAAAAAGGGGGTGTTAATATACACACATTATCCCTAAATAAAGTTCTAGCGATTATAGTTCCATTCCATTCACAGCTCATTTGAGATGTCATGAGTGATGTCACTGACCATGTCATGAATGATGTAATGTCTGAGGTCATAAGCAGTGCATTGCGGGGCGTAAGTTACAGTTAGCTCAGGTAACTATAACTGCTGAATTTCACTGGTTTTGTACGAGTGAAATCTGAGTCTAACTATAACGTTCCTGTAATCTTTGTTTTTTTCAGCGAATTTCTAGTTTTTTTTTAACGTTAAGTAAGATGCCAATAGATGGTGGGGGGTTGGAAGCAGGGCCTGGCCTGGCATTGTGCTGCCCCCACCCAAGCTTGCTGCTCTTGCCTCCCCATCTCCTTGCCATCCATTGTCCAAGTCCATGCCCCTGCTCCCTCATTACAGCCCTGTGTGGCCGTTGTTCTGTCACTGGCCTTCCCGCCTTCTCTGAACAGTTAGCTTGCTGCCCCATCCACTTCTTCCCTATCCTCTGTTATCTGAATCCTTGCACTAGCCTCCTCCCTCCTGCCATGCATGGTCTGATGTTCTGCCACTGCCCTCCATTTAGCATGATGTCCCAGTCCACTCCTCCTGCCCTCCATTGCCCAATTCTATGCCCCATCATTGACCTCCTGCTTAGCCTCTGTGCTTAGCTTGCTGCCCCTACTCTCCTTCCCCCTGCCCTCTGATGTCTGTGTGCATGCCCCTGCTCCATCCTTTTTGCCCACCATGTTCCATGGACCTGCCCCTCCTATCTACTCTGAGTGTTCTGTTGAGCTGCCACTCCCCTCACACCTGCCTAGCATTATCAGATGACTGTAACCTGTCCCTGCGACCTCCACCCTGCCTGTCCACGTTCCATGCCCCTATCCCCTTCCTCCTGTCCTCCATGGTCCATTTTGCTGCCACACCCTTCTGCCCTCCCTGTTCTGTTGTACTGCAACTGCTCCTCCTGCCTGCCCAGCATGGTCTGTTGTGAGGCCCCTTCCCCTGAACTCTCTTGTCTGTGCCCAGCTCCTACCCCTCCCTTCTATCCTCCATGGTCCTTTGTGCATGCCCCGCCCCCTCCTTCTTGCCCATCGTGGCCATTGTGCTGCCACTAACCCTCCCGCTAGCCATGCATGGCCTTCTGTGCTGCCACTGCCCCTCCCACCTTCCCTGTGTGGTCAGCTAGCTGCCCCTGACCCCCTCCCACCTTCCCTCCATGGTCTGTCTGTATGCCATTATAGTCTCATTATAGTCTCACTGTTGCTCTCCATGGTGTGTTGTGCTTCTAGTGCCCATCCTGCCTGACCTCCATGGTCAGCTTGCTGCTCCTGCCCTGCACCCTTGCCCCCTGCCCTCTGTTTTCAATGTGCAGACCCCTATTCCCTCCCGGCTTGTCTGTTCCATTGTAATGTCCCTGATCCCTCCCTCCTGCCCTTTATGGTCCGTTATGCTGCAGCTTTCTCTCCTGTCTGTCCATTATGGTCAGCTTGCTGCCATTGCCTCTTTCCCCTCTGTTCTCTGTTGTCCATGTGCATGGTCCTGTCCCCTCCCTATTGCTTCACATGGATTGTTGTGCTGCACTGCCGTCCCGCATGCCCTGTGTGGTGTATTGTGCTGCTGCAAACCCTGATGCCTGCCCTGTAAGGTCAGTTTGGTGCACCTGTCCATATCCCTACTGTCCTCTGTTATCTGAGTCCATGTCCCTACCCCAATTCCTCCTGCCTTCCATGATCCAATGTACCAAACTTGCTAACATTTGAACTTGGTAAGAGGGAGATTTTGAAAAAACAAGGGAATTGATTTTCCCCATTGACTTACATTGAAAAAGAGGAGATTGTAGACACAAGACAGATAAAATAAAGCCCATTTGGGCTCAAAAACATTGGGCATTTCCTGGCTGAATCGGGTCTGTTGGCATGTATTGTTGTACTACTACTGACTCTTCCTTCTGCCCACAATGGTCTATTATATTGCCACAGCCTCTCTTGCCTGTCTTGCATTGTTGGTTTATTGCCCCTGCCCCCCTTTCCACTGCCCTCCATAGTCTGTTGTGCTGCCACTGCCCTTCCTGCCTGCCCAGTGTGGTCAAATTGTTGCCTCTGCACCCTCCTACCTGCCTTCAATTTTCCGAGTCCGTGCCCCTGACCTCTGCCTTGCAACAGTATCCTAATGAACAACTAGATTGCTAACATTCTATATTTATTACAAAAGTGTGGCACGCCTGACGTCATCTTGATGTAATCAAAACTGTAATACCTAAAGCATTTCCTTTAGAAATTATAGAAATGAGAGGGTCTTATTTGCATCAAAATTATGGTTAGTGCTCTAAAAAACTAAAATGAGGACATGTTTTCTGAGTTCTCAAATAGCGACAAAGCACTTTTAAATTATTGGTTATCTTTATGTTTTTTTTATCCAGTTGACCACTTGATTAAATGTTGCACTTAGGGGAGAGGATGTGGTGTTACTTCCAGAGCTGCAGACTTTGCAACTGGGGAACCAGGTTGGAGTTTCTGCTTCAGCTCGACATTCTGTGATTCTGGTCAAATCACTTAATCTCCCCATGTGTGATGTAACCAATGCTCATGTAAAGCACTCCAATACCTGACCAGTCTGCACTATGCAAAACTGCAAAAAAACAAAACATAAAAAGTGTTTTCCACACTTCTGTCCTTGGGCTATACATGGGCTACATCTGGGTGATATTTGTGCTACATTTGGGCACTTTTGTCTCTGGTGGGCATCTTGGGAGATTTATTTGTTATGAAGTTTCCTAATTTCCTCATTTACTGCAGTCTCCTCAGTAGGAAATGCTTTCAGTTTTTTACTTTGATTCCATCAAGAAGGCATTCAGATGTGTCACACATTTGCCATAAATTCAGAATGTTAGCACTCTAGTTGCTCATTAGATCACTGTAGTAAAGCTACTGCTCACCAGGGAAGTCTGCTGCTGGTATTGAAAGTGCATGTTTCAGTCTGCCTGTCAGAATTTTTTTATGAAATAGAAGAGGATTTGAGAAGTCACTCAAAATGTGCCCTCATTTTTCTTTTTGCAGCACTAATCATAATTTCTATGGCAAAATGAACCCCCTCATTTTGTTCCTTTTTAAATTAAATGTTTTAAGTGTTACCAGTTTATTCCAATCAAGATGGCTTCAGGTGTGCCATACTTTTGTCATAAGTAACACTGTTAGCGCTCTAGTTGTTCTTTAGAACACTCTGGGACATTCTGTCATTGGGCTATACGTGGGCTGCATCTGGGTGATATTTGTGCTACATTTGGGCTCTTTTGTCTCTGGTGGCCATCTTGGGAGACTTATTTGTTATGAAGTTTCCTAATTTCCTCATTTACTGCAGTCTCCTCAGTAGGAAATGCTTTCAGTTTTTTACTTTGATTCTATCAAGAAGGCATTTAGATGTGTCACACATTTGCCATAAATTCAGAATGTTAGCACTCTAGTTGCTCATTAGATCACTGTAGTAAAGCTACTGCTCACCAGGGAAGTCTGCTGCTGGTATTAAAAGTGCATGTTTCAGTCTGCATGTCAGAACTTTTTAATAAAATAGAAGAGGATTTGAGAAGTCACTCAAAATGTGCCCAAATTATTCTTTCTGCAGCACTAATCATAATTTCTATGGCAAAATGAACCCCCTCATTTTGTTCCTTTTTAAATTAAATGTTTTAAGTGTTACCACTTTATTCCAATCAAGATGGCTTCAGGTGTGCCATACATTTGTCATAAGTAAGACTGTTAGCGCTCTAGTTGTTCTTTAGAACACTCTGGGAAGCTGCAGTAGAACACAAAGGAATCAACTGACAGTCTCTGCCCTTGCTGGATGTACATGTTTTACTGAGAATGTCAGACTTCATTCTCACATGACTGAGAAAGATAATGTGAATTTACAGAAAATATGCTCTCATTTTAGCTTCTAGATCACCTTCCAAACCTCTATGGGTAAAGCATGAGAAAATAGTTTTCTCTCAAACATGATTCATGATATCCCAGCAGAAGGCTTTTTCACAGGGTAAAATCACCTTAGAACACACCACAATTCCTAAAATTAGTATGGTACCATCAACAAATGATTTATAATGTAACTAAAGTCTGTTATCACCCTTTATACGTTCTCCTTTTGGTGACCCTCAAAACCTTGCATTCACTACAATACATTTTAATGGGGTGATATCATATATATTGGTCCCAAGATGGCTGCCAACACTTCTTGGATGAAGTGCTGACAGCCAATCAGATCTCACGATGAGATGTGTTGTTAGGCTCCGCCCAGATATATAAATTTATTTTTCCTTTAATATATAAAAAACTACTGAACGGATTTACACCATTTAAAAAAAACGGCGCTTTCTGAACCAAGAGCTACCTTTTTGCCAACATTGGTGTAATTCTGTTCAGCAGTTCGGGCTGTAGCCGTGTCTAAAGTTCCTATGGAAATTAACATGTAGAAAGCGTGTTTTGGGACCCCCCTTTTTTCTCGGCCCCCGCTTCACGAATCACCCCGAAACTTTCAAGACAGGAGCTGACCTGAGTGAACCATTAGTTTTGGAAATTTCGCAAAGACTCGTCAAACGGCGCCAAAGATATTGGGAAAAGAAAAAATGCTTTTTGAATAGAAACAAGGTCCTAACTATAACTACCTACTGGCGACCGCCAGTAGGTAATATATATATATATATATATATATATATATATATTCACTGAAAAAACCATAGGTTTCAGGCACGTTATAGTTAGAAATTGTCATTGAAAAAACCTTAGAAATTCACTGAAAAAACCATAGGTTTCAGGGACATTATAGTTAGAAATTAGCATTTAAAAACCTTTGAAATTCACTGAAAAAAACATAGGTTTCAGGGACGTTATAGTTAGCTGGACATTTCACTCGTACAAAACCATAGAAATTCCACTGTTATAGTTAGTTCAGCTAACTATAACTCGCGCTCCCGCAATGCACTGCTGATGACATCACATATTACATCATTCATGACATGGTCAGTGACATCACTGATGACATCTCAAATGACATCACTGATGACATCACTGATGACATCATCCATGTGACAATCTGATGCACCTTCTCACAACCTAATATAACCTTTGATACACCCACTCCAAAAAACAGAATACCATTTTTGAAACCATAGACACACCAATACCACTTACTACATATCTAATCACTGGTTCTTAGGTCTACACACATCCACTCATTCACCCATACAATCACTCATACATGCAGTCACTCATCAATACAACACTATCATATGCACTCATACACCTACACAGACACTCACACACCAGCACTCATCCAGAGTTACTCACACACCTAGTCAGTCATGCAAATAATCAATCACACTTCCATTTACTGACCTATACAGTTATACATACAACACATCACTTATTCAAACAGAAAGAAACGCATAATTACTCTCTTATACAATCACTGATACAAGTACACACTCATCCATACAGCCACTCTCACAATCACTAACTCTCACGTATAGTCATTTATATACTCCAACTCTCACATACACTGTCTTTTACATATGTAGTTAGTTGGACATGTACCACAGACATCCATTCACTCACTAACACACCCATACACACACTTACCCACGCATACAGCTGTTTCCACATGCACTCTTGAACCCATACACCCAGTGAATCAACCACTCAAACATGTATGCACAGAGTCACACACCTCCCACGCACCCACACACACACACTCAGGCACCCATACAAATACTCTGGCAACCAATTAATAACCCATATAGACATTCATGTAGCTACTGAAGAACCCATGCAGCAGCTTATACAACTGCAAACAGACTTATATAGACATTCACACAGTTTAGTCACTAACCCATGCATTCAGTAAGACACATGTAATAACTCGGTTAAACAGTCAGTCACACACCTACTAAATCCTCCATCCAGACACTTATACACCCACTCATTCTTCAATACACCTTGGTATATATATAATACATATTTAAACTTTAAAGAAAAACACATTCACTGGATGATGTAATCAGTGATGTCATCAGTGATGTCATTTGAGATGTCATCAGTGATGTCATCAGTGATGTCACTGACCATGTCATGAATGATGTAATATGTGATGTCAGCAGTGCATTGCGGGGGCGCGAGTTATAGTTAGCTGAACTAACTATAACAGTGGAATTTCTATGGTTTTGTACGAGTGAAATGTCCAGGTAACTACAACGTCCCTGAAACCTATGGTTTTTTCTGTGAATTTCAAAGGTTTTTTAAATGCTAATTTCTAACTATAACGTCCCTGAAACCTATGGTTTTCTCAGTGAATATATATATATATATATATATATTCACTGAAAAAACCATAGGTTTTAGGGACAGTTATAGTTACTTGGACATTGCACTCGTACAAAACCCGTGAAATTCCCCCGTTATAGTTAGTTCAGCTAACTATAACTCGCGCCCCCGCAATGCACTGCTGATGACGTCACATATTACATCACTCATGACATGGTCAGTGACATCACTGATGACATCACTGATGACATCTCAAATGACATCACTGATGACATCATCCAGTGACTGTGTGTTTCTGTAAAGTTTAAATATTTTTAATATATATAGGAAAAGACGTATTGAAGAATGAGTGGGTGTGTAAGTGTCTGTATGGATGATTTAGTAGGTGCGTGACTGACTCTATAAGTGAGTGATTTAACGTATCTTACTGAATGCATGGGTTAGTGACTAAAGTGGGTGAATGTCTGTATCCGTCTGTCTGTTGCTGTGTAAGTGGCTGCATGGGTTTGTGAATAGCTACATGAGTGTCTATATGAGTTATTGATTGGTTGTCTGAGTATCTGTATGGGTGCCTGAGTGTTTGTGTGGGTGGGGTGTGTGCGACTCTGTGCATAGATGTGTGAGTGGGTGATTCACTGGGTGGATGGTTTCAAGAGTGCATCTGTGATAGACTGTATGGGTGGGTAAGTGTGTGTAAGAGTGTGTTAGTGAGTGAATGTATGTCCCAGTGGTACATGTGTGAGTAACTACATATGTGAAAGCCAGTATATATGTGTGTTGGAGTATATAAATAGCTATAAGCTGAGAGTGAGTGATTGTGATAGTGGCTGTATGGATGAGTGTGTGCTTGTATCAGTGATTGTATAAGACCGTAACAATGTGCTAGTATTTGTATGATTAAGTGAGCTGGTGTGTGTATAACTGTATAGGTGAGTAAACGGCAGTGTGTTTAATTATTTGCATGACTGACTAGGTGTGTGAGTACCTCTATGGATGAGTGGTGGTGTTTGAGTGTCTATATAGGAGTAAGAGTGCATATGATAGTCCTGTACTGAGTGACCATAAGTATGAGTGACTGTACGGGTGAGTGAGTGGATGTGTGTGTGTAGACCTAAGAATCAGTGAGTGGGTATGTAGTTATTGGTGTTGGAGTGTCTATAGTTTTGCGAATGGCAGTCTGTAATTTAGATTGGGTGTATCAAAGGTTATATTAGGGTGTGAGGAGCTGCATCAGATTATCACGTGGATGATGTCATCAGTGATGTCATTTGAGATGTCATCAGTGATGTCATCAGTGATGTCACTGACCATGTCATGAGTGATGTAATATGTGACGTCATCAGCAGTGCATTGTGGGGCGCGAGTTATAGTTAGCTGAACTAACTATAACGGGGGAATTTCACGGGTTTTGTACGAGTGAAATGTCCATCTAACTATAACTGTCCCTAAAACCTATGGTTTTTTCAGTGAATTTCAAAGGTTTTTTAAATGCTAATTTGTAACTATAACATATCTGAAACCTATGGTTTTTTCAGTGAATTTCAAAGGTTTTTTAAATGCTAGTTTGAAACTATAACTGTCCCTAAAACCTATGGTTTTTTCAGTGAATTTCAAAGGTTTTTTAAATGCTAATTTCTAACTATAACGTGTCTGAAACCTATGTTTTTTTCAGTGAATTTCAAAGGTTTTTTAAATGCTAATTTGTAACTATAACGTGCCTGAAACCTACGGTTTTTTCAGAGAATTTCAAAGGTTTTTTAAATGACATTTTTTAAATGTATTAATTTTTATATTAATTTTTTTCATACTGATTTACTACATTTTTAGAAACAATTTCTTTTACATATTTTATTTTTTAAATTACATTGTAATTACATTATACATTACATTACAAAAAATACTTTCTCAGAATGAATTACTTTAGTTTAAATACTTAGCACATAGGCAATAGACTTTTAAGTACAGTAGTTACAGTTGTTGCAATGGGCAACACATTTTCAAACACAATGCAACATTCAGCTCAATGTGAATTTCTAGTTAAATGCAATTAGTTACTTTATGGATTACTTTTCTAACCACAGGACTGGATCCTAGATTCAGTCCTGGTACATCTCCTGTAAACAGTTGAGTAAAAGCGTTTTGGTTACAGTCGTGATTTTTAAGGAATATTATTGTATTTTAAAAGTTGACACTTAGAAACTTTTCCTCATAGAATCACCAATGTTATCCTATGGAAGGAAATTCACTTAGCAGGTAAAAACTGTTATCGTTACTTTTTCTTACTCAGTGTTGGATCCTGGATCCAGCACTGGTGCATCTCCTGTAAACAGTTGAAAAAATGCGTTTAAGTCATACAGGCGATTTTTAAGGAATATTTGTAGTTTGTGAAAATCGACACTTTGAAACTTTTCTGCTGAAAACCAGACAATGGATTCCTATGGAAGAAAAGATAAGTTACTGGTAAGTACGGTTAAAATTACTTTTCAGGGTCAGTGCTGGGCTAAAAGATGCAGCACTGGGTTATCTCCTGATAACAGGTGAGTAAATCGGAATTCGTATTTCGGCTGATTTTAGAAGAATAATTTAAAGTTCCAAAACTCCACACTTAGAAGAATTTCCAAGTGAAACCAGTCAAATCGGCTGATTTTAGAGGAATATTTGTAGGTTTCAAAAATCAACACTTAGAAACTTTTTCAGCAAAAAGCAGGCAATGATATCCTATGGAAGGAAATTCAAGTTACTGGTAAGTACGGTTAAAATTACTTTTCAGGACCAGTACTGGACTGAAAGATACAGCACTGAGGTCTCTCCTTATAACAGGTGAGTAAATCGGAATTCGTATTTCGGATGATTTTAGAAGAATATTTGCACAATGGTGAAGGGAGGGGCGGGGCCTGAGGTGACATCTGTGCAACGCGCCCCGTGGCGCGTTTTAAGTTGGGGGATTAAGTCCCCTTGAATCCTGAGGGTCCCTAGGGGCCAACTAGCCCACCAGGAACCTCCAATATGCGCCAGGGGGCTGCGTTGCAGAGACGTGTAGAGAGGCCACACCCCTTTTTACACCTCTCTGCAACGCAGCTCTGTGGCGCTTTCTGGATGTACCTGTTGGGCTAGTTGGCCCCCAGGGACCCTCAGGATTGAAGGGGATTTAATCCCCCAACTTAAAACGCGCCACGGGGCGCGTTTGCACAGATGTCACCTGAAGCCCCGCCCTCCCTTCACCACTGTGCAAACGCGCCCCGTGGCGCGTTTTAAGTCGGGGGATTAACTCCCCTTGAATCCTGAGGGTCCCTGGGGGCCAACTAGCCCAACAGGTATATCCAAAAGCGCCACAGAGCTGCGTTGCAGAGAGGTGTAAAAAGGGGCGTGGCCTCTGTACACCTCTCTGCAACGCAGCTCCCTGGCGCATACTGGAGGTTCCTGGTGGGCTAGTTGGCCCCCAGGGACCCCCAGTATTCAAGGGGATTCGTTCCCCTCTGCAAACGCGCCAGGGGGCGCGTTTGCAGAGTGGTGAAGGAAGGGGGCGGGGCCTGCGGGCCCGATCGTTTTTTTTTGTTTTTTTTTGTCCCCTGAAGGGGGGCTGTGTGGCCCCCCTACCTTTTTCCTGTTTTTGGGCCCTGGGGACCCCATCCCCCAGGGCCTTACCCCTTTTTTTAAATTAAATGAAAAAAAAAAAAACGGGAAGGGGGCCGCGTGGCCCCCCTTCCCTGGGCCTGTATTGGCGCCGGGGACCCCATCCCCCGGGGCATGGACTTGATTTTTTTTTTTTCTTTGGAGGGGGGCTGCGTGGCCCCCCTCCTCAGGCCATTTAAGGCCCCGGGGACCCCATCCCCCGGGGCTGGCCTTTCCGTTTATTAAAAACATTTTTTTTTATTTTTTGGGGAGGGGGGCCGCGTGGCCCCCCTCCCGGGCCACTACTTGCCCCGGGAACCCCATCCCCCGGGGCTGGCCCTCTCCGTTGGGGACTGTGGGGGTCCCCAATCCCCCACAGTCCCGCCGGCTCCCCGCGTCCCTTGGGAGCCGGCATTGCTTTCCACATGGGGAGCTGCTAAGATGCAGCTCCCCATGTGGAAAGCAATGTGCTTTGGATATTGGAAGAGAGAGCAGGTTTCCCTGCTCTCTCTTCCAATATCCAAAGCAGTTTGCTATGGCAGGACGGGAGCCGCGAGGCTCCCGTCCTGCCATAGCAAACTACAGTGTCCCGGGGGTAGGCACCCCGGGACACTGCAGGAGCCGGCCCTGGGGGTGGCGGTCCCCAGGGCCATCAAGGGCTCCAGGAGGGGGCCGCGCGGCCCCCTCCCTTAAATTGCACAGCCCCGGGGAGGTGGTGGTCCCCGGGGCTCTGGGGGTCCGTAATGGCCCCCACATTTATTTTGTAAGTGCCCCGGGGAGGTGGTGGTCCCCGGGCGTGTGGGGGCTGGAGCCCCCCACACCTTATTTATTTAAAAAAAAGAAGCCCCGGGGGGTGGCGGTCCCCGGGGCTGCGGGAGGGCAGGAGAGCCCTCCCGCACCATTTTTTTTATAAAGCCCCGGGGGGTGGCGGTCCCCGGGGCTTGGGGGGCCCTTTGAGGCCCCCCATACAAACAATATACCCACCCCCACCATGCCCCCGGGACTTGGGCCACCCGGGGGCAAAATGCAATCGAAGCGCGGGAGACCGCGCTTCGATTTTTTTTTTTTCGGCAGGATTCGCGCACCCTGAGCGTATCCTGCCGATTTTTTTAAAAAATGTTTTGGTTTTTTTTGCCCAGGGGGTCCTTGTGGGACCCCCTGAGCAAACCTAGGGGGTCAGGGTGTTTCTACCCTGCCCCCTTTGTGCACTTTGCGCACTTGTTTCTGTCCCTCGGTTCTACCGAGGGACAAAATGGCTGCCAACATTTCCTGAATCGGAATGTTGACAGCCAGCTGACAGCCAATTAACATGCAGCTCGTGATCGGGACGGTGCGTGCAGGGTGCGCTGAGGGTACGCGGACCCTACTCGGCCATAGATATATCTATCTTTTTACTTTTGATTTTCTCAGCAACTACTGAACGGATTTACACCATTTAACAAAAAGGGTTCTTTCTGAACCAAGAACTACCTCTTTGCCAAATTTGGTGTAATTCCGTTCAGCAGTTCGGGCTGTAGCCGTGTCTAAAGTTTCCTATGGAAAATTGCATGGGGAAAACGCGTTTTGGGACCCCCCTTTTTTCTCGGCCCCCGCTTGACAAATCCCCCCGAGACTTTCAGGGTAGGAGCGGACCGGAGCGCCCCACAAAGTTTGAAAATTTTGCGAAGATACGTCAACCGGCAAGAGAGTTATTTCAAATAGAATGTCGCGGATTTCCTATGGCTAATAGGTTGTAACTATAACTATCTACTGGCGACCGCCAGTAGATAATATATATATATATATATGAACACCACATCCGACTCCTTCAAACTCAAAACCGGACACCGACACGGGGGGATTTTTGGCAATAGAGTTATTTATTCCAAGATCTTGCTGCAGCGCGTTTCGGCAAAAACTGCCTTGATCACACAGTGATCACTCCATGTTTTGTGTGCAATAAATTAAAAACAACAGGGTGACCTGGTCACATGACCGGAAGCTTTGCAATGGATATGAAAAACAGACTTTCATGTAGGTATATCGACAAAGTTACTTTCACTTGTCTTTTTGTACATTTATAACGATTCACTAAATAGGTTTATCGATACATTAATAATAAATTCCTAAAACAGTATAACAATTAAAAATGTCATTGCTATCTATTTACACAATTAGGTCTTAAAGTGCGCGTGCGTCAGTATACTCCCTTTCATAATTTCAATATAATTTTTCATATATACATACAATTTGATAGGCTAGTGCCTGAGTTCCAATGTTAAAAAACCTTACATCGAAAACACTTCACGGTAGAATTATACACATCATTCTATCTAGTAGTCCAACATCGACTCCTACAGATACAAAATAAAATAATTACATCACGCTTTCATTAAAATCCATGAAGTTCTGATCATTCTACTAATAGTATTGAAACCAGTTTAGATAAAAAAGGGGAGACATCCAATAACCCAAACATTTCCTACCCAACACAGTGACTAGTGGGAGACATTGTCAGAATTGTAGTGTTCCAAGCCTTTGACCCTCATGATAAAGTAAAGTGCCAGTGTCGATTTTTTATTGATTTGCAGCCTCCGTTTTACCTCCTAAAGGCATTTTCGATTTTCTCACAATCCGAAATTTCCGGAATCTAAGGGGAGAGTTGAAATGTAATAGTTACTAGTGCCTGAAGCGTGGTTTAAAGTTTTTGGTCTAGAATTGTTATTACCAGTCTCTCAGTGCCAAAATACGCAATAAAGTGCTAGTGCAATACAGTACCAAGATAGCAATCACATGTCAACCAGTATTCCAGTGCTTAGTACAAGTGCATCACCTACTCTGTTATACTGGTATTCATGAACAGTGCAACTAATATTCCATAATAAAGTGCAAGTGCAACACAGTACTTGAGATATATTCTAAAAGACCAATTTTTTCCACAGTTGGAACTTCAGAGAACTTTTTTACTTTTTCTACTCCCCCAACAAGCCGCAACATTCTCTTCTAATATCAAAGCAAATATCTTCACTCTAGGCTCCATGGGGTTCAATTGGTAACTTGTTATAGTAAGGCTAAATTATACCCATATTCAAAATATTCCTCCCATCTATGTCACTTTTCCCTACTTTCATGTCCGTCTTAACCCAACATGGTCTTGTCACTCTGTTTTAAAATGGTTAAAATCTGAATCTGGATAACTGATTTAACATAAATGAACATACAAATCTTCCTCAACATTTAATCCGTGCGGCGTCTTTGTATTAAATAGCATAATGTACTTAGACTCCAGTTGGCGTAGTTTTCCCTCTCTATCACCTCCTCTTCTCAGTTTGGGGACTTGATCAATTGCAAAATAGGACAAGTCATTTAGATTACCTTTATGCACTTCATTAAGGTGACGCGCTACCACATAGTTTTTATCATTGTTTTTGACAGCCCGTAAATGTTGTAAAATGCGAATATGCACCATGTGAATGGTGCTGCCCACATACATTTTAAGGCATGTGCACTGCAAGATGTAGACAACATATTCGCTCCTACAATTCAGGAAACACCTGATTTTCCATGGGCTGTACATTAGTGGTGACATCACCTGTTTTTCATTACATCCAATTTTGCAAGCCTTGCATTTAAAACTTCTATGAAAGCCTGGGACACTTTTCAACCAACTGTCTACTTATCTGACTTCAGGGCTATTGACTACCAGATCACTTCTCATCGATTTTGCTTTATTAAAAGTGATCATGGGTTTTCGTGCTACAATTTCATTTAGAACCGGGTCTCTTTGGATTAAGTGCCAGTGCCTACACAGACTGTCTCTCACTCTAGACTGGTAGGCACTGTAACCCGTTATCATCCTTATCTGATTCCCTGTATTCAACTTTTTCACCTTGACCTTCTCAGCATCAGGTTTCAACAGCGTGTGTCTCTCTATTGTGGTGACTTTCATCCTGGCTTGGTCTAAGATGACAGGGTTGTACCCTCTCTGAATGAATCTCTCAGTCAGAGAGTTCTGCGCTTCCGTTAGTGCCAGAGCCTCACTGCAATTGCGTTTCATCCTCAGATGCTCAGCATAAGGAATACTCATTTTGAGCCTCTGAGGATGAAAGCTCCCAGCATGGAGGATCGTATTTCCTGCTGTTGGCTTTCTGAATGTTCTGGTATGGATCACCCCCCGCTCAACATATACCTCCAGGTCCAAAAACGACACTGCTGTCTTACTGATGTTATCTGTAAATTTCAGGTTAAGATTATTAGCATTAATGTCTTGTGTAAATCTCTTCCCTGACTCCCAAGACCCATCCCAGATCACAAACAAATCATCGATAAACCGGATCCAGGTTATGATGTTGGTGTCCCATTCTTTGGCATGTTTGACCCTAAGCACCTGCTCCTCCCACCAGCCCATATGCAAATTAGCATAGCTGGGGGCGAAGCAGGTGCCCATCGCTGTTCCTTGTAACTGCTTGTATGTCTCACCCCCAAACATGAAGTAATTATTCATTAGACATAGCCTGCACATTTCTATAAGCATCCCTGAGTGTTGGTAGTAGTTAATGGGGCGTGTGTTCAGATAATGCCGAATTGCACGAAGATCATCATCATGTGCTATACTCGTATACAAGCTAGTCACATCCGAATGTCATCAGGTGGTAAGTTTCCTTCCAGCTCACATTCGAAATTTTGTTCAAAAAATCCCTGGTGTCCTGAATGTAAGCAGGGAGTGCTCTGACAAATGCCTGCAAGAAAGAATCAAGGTATCTAGAAGTGGGTTCAAACAGGCTCCCTATTGCAGATATTATGGGCCTGCCTGGAGGGGTTTCCCTGTCTTTATGTATTTTCGGGATTAGGTAGAGGATGGGGGTAACCGGGTGCTCTACCTTCATAAATAGATACTCAGATTGTGTTAACATCCCCATCCCTCTCCAACGGGCAAGATCCTTCAAGAATTTAAGTTTCACCTCCACTAGATTACTTTGGGGTACTTTGGAATAACAATGGTGGTCCCTTAGTTGCATTTTGGCCTCTGCATTATATGTATATATATATCCATACATATGTTTTTTCACAATCCCGCTATTCTTTTACTTCAGGTCTTTTTAGGGAATCATAGACAGCACTCAGGAACCAGTTTTTAAAAGGGGTTTATTTCATCACCAGTGCAACAAGGGGACAGTCTATGCAATTCGGCGATTGTCTTCCACAGGACCACAGAGTGCTGGTGTCCAGCTAGCCTTTTTAACAGTTTTTGTGACCATAGTCCATCAATTATGTTTACTCTTTAGGTTAGAACTAGACCACACATTATATTTCTCCTCTCAAGCAGTTGATCCTTAACAATTAGGATAAAGTTTAGGTAAAGTACATTATTTTAACATATAGCTTGAATACATTTTTTGCAATTTATGCAGAAACATGGCATCTCAATTCATTATCACAGTAAAGTACTAAAGTTGATGAAATTATTTGTATATAGTGCAAATTTTCGTTAGCAATTCAAAGATGGAGGAGCCTCTCCTATCCATGTAAATACAAGGATAAATACAGAAGAATAGAGAGGAACTGGAAAGGGGGAAACAGGAGGAGAAGAGAGGGAGAGAAAATGTTCAGTTTTTAATGAGATATGGAACGGGGAGATAGTTGACATAGAAATACAAGTTGCAATTCAAGTAGATTCCTATAAACCACAAATGCAATGTTATTGTTAAAGTGCTAACTAAGCAATCTCTGTAAGGTGCATGTGTGATAGCAGTTCATTTGTGCAAATTGCAATTTATAAAATGATATCGTAAAAACTGAGATACTTAGTAATACTCTATTTGATTCTAAATTAGCAGCAATGAGTTCTAATTCAAAGTGTCAGTGCTTGACTAGCTTTTGCCAGCATCATTTTATAAAGTGTGCAAATATACCATTTAAGAAGTAGTAAGGTATAGACTGTATTTACCAGTTAATAAAGTGCTAATGCTTAAGTAATCATCAGCAATCAATTCATAAATTGCATCTTCTATCTCACATTTACCTCACAGTTATTATAATGGAATAAACTTTCTTGAAGGTGTAAATACATTAAAAAAAACAGGAATTAAGATTCAATGTTTGAACTGCTATTGCTTATCCTACAGGTGTACATGTAATTCTGCGTCCAAGTTATGTCCCATTGGTATTTCAGTTACCATCAAAATTCTCAATCTTGATTCCATTTTTCTCAATAGTAGGTCTCTATCACCTCCTCTCTAATTATTCTTTATATGTTTGATTCCAAAATATTGAAGACTCTTAGTCTCCCCTTGTTGTTCCTCCCAAAAGTGTTTTGTAATTGGGGATGAATAGTCTCTGTTTCTAATGGCCCGTAGATGTTGCAAAATTACTAATTTGATTGTTAAGAGAACTTTCCACATACTGTTTTTTGCAAGGGCACTTTAAGACTTAAATTACAAAGTCTGTGTTACAGGTAATATGTTCTGTTATCTTTTAATTTTTCCCATTTTGCAATTTGTATTCCTTTTGATTGATTCCATGTTCACAGGCTTTGCATTTGGCACATTTCCAGAAGCCTGGCTGGTTAAGCCAGCTCGCTTTATTTCCTGTTCCAGTGGAGAAATTACTTTTAGTTAATATGTCTCCAAACGAGGCAGTCTTTCTGTAAGTTATGTTTGGATGATCCATCAGATTCTCAGTCAGGGATTTATCAGATCATAGAACCTTCCAATGTCTTTGGATTATTTGTTTTATCCCCTTGTTTTGCTTGTTATAATCCATAATTAATCGAGCTTTCTCTTCTCCACTCTCTACCATAACTTTCTTTGGTACCAATAACTCACTCCTTGTTTTCCATGATGCTTGTTTCATAGCTTCTTCTATTACTGCCAATGGAGATCCACTCACAAGGAATCTATTTTTCATTTTGATTATTTTGTCTTTGAAGTCCTTGTCCTCTGAGCAATTTCTTCTGGCTCTTAGCATTTCTCCACAGGGGATGCTCCATCTTAGTTTTTCAGGATGTCCATTATTTCCATGTAAGATACTGTTGCATGATGTTTTCTTCCTATGTATTTCTGTGCAAATATGCATGTCTCTTATAAGGACCTCTATATCTAGAAATGTGATTTGTTCCGATCCTATAGTGTGAGTAAAAGCCAGTTTTAAATAATTTTCATTTAAAGATGAAATGAATAACTCAAATTCTCCGCTCTCACCGTCCCATAAAATAAAGAGGTAATCAATAAAGTGTGTCCATAATTTGACATTTTCCAGTTTTGTTGAATTGCTCTCAGTCCAAATGATTTCTGTTTACCAGTAACCCATGAGGAGGTTCGCATAAGTTGGAGCTAATGAAGTCCCCATTGCGGTACCTTGTTGTTGTAGGTAGTGGCTGCCATTGAACATGAAAACATTGTGTGTGAGTCAAAAGTGTAACATCTCAATCAGTAAAGTTGAATGTTCAAGGTGATTGATTGATCTATCACGTAAAAAGTATTGAACTGCTTTTATTCCATCCTTGTGTCTAATGGAAGTATATAGTGAAACAACATCAATTGTGGCCATCAAGTATGAAGACTTCCAAGGTATGTTTTGAATTTTATTTAAAAAGTCCATTGAATCTCTTAGGTAAGAAGGAAGAGCTGTCACATATGGTGCTAAGAAGAGATCAATATATCTTGAGGTGTTTTCCAAAAGTGAATTTATGGAGCTGACTATAGGACGTCCTGGTGGATTGGTCAAGCTTTTATGTATTTTTGGAAGGAAATAAATGGTGGGAGTTGTAGGGTGTATTGTTTTAAAATATTTGTATTCATCATTATCGATCAGTTCTTGTTGATTCCATGCCTTTAATTTTTCATGGACTTCAATGGTGATTTTTTTGTAGAGGATCTATCTTCAATTTAGTGTAATGATGTCTATTCCTTAGCTGCTTTTCAGCCTCCATTTGATACTTCTCCTGGTCCTGTATTACAATATTGCCGTCCTTGTCCGATGGCTTTTTTATAATTCCAGTATCTTCCTTTAGCTCTTTTAATGCTGATCCTTCTTTAAAGGTGATATTTCCTCTGCCCTGTGTTGAATTTCTTTGGGCTAATCTATTCAAGTCTTCAATTACAAGTTCTTGGAACAGATCTTTCTTGTTTCCTGGTGGTAGCTGAGGACAGAATTTAGAATGTGATTTTTGTCCACTAGCTCCTCCTTCCCCGGTATTGATTCATAGTTCTGAGCACAGTTGTATGTCCGTCATTTAACTTGTTTGAATTGTAGATATTCCAAAAGCTGATTCTTCTTCTAAGTATGTCAATGTACTTAAGCATGGTAAGTCCTTGCATGCAAGGAGAGAGGGTTTCTTTGCTGTTTGTGGTTGTATTTTCAGGGAGGGTGTGTTTGAAAGTATTTTTTAAACTTCATTTTTTGTGAAAATGTATATGTCAATTCTCAGGTTGGCTAAATCCATTTCAGAGTCTGGGCAGAAGGAGAGTCTTTGTTGAGGATTTTTATTTGATCCTTACTTAGAATTTTCCTAGATAAATTAACAACAAGAATATCTTGATTTAATATTTTTTTGAATTTTGCTTTCTCTTTTCTTTTTTTTTTTTTTTCCCATCTTCCTCTTCATGTTTTTGATTTTCCTCTCCCTGCGTACTCCGACAGTTTTCCCTCTCTCCTTCCTCTCTGTTGCATGTTCATGCGGACAAGTCGGAGCTCCCCGGAAAAATCCAAATTTCCTTGATTGGGGTCCTCATCCGCTGAGCTAATCTGAGAACTGTCTACTGAGGCCACTGAAGGTCCCTTTGACTCTGTTGCTTTATACATCAGAGCTCTACTCCTTAATCCATCATACTTGTGTGCAAAGGTATACATTCGTCTATTCTGATAATCAGTTCGATCTCGGTTGAATTTTCTTGCTTTCCTTTTTTTATGTCAGCTTCATGCGTCTCTATTCTTTTTTCCATTTGTTCCAATGCCTTTGTGATTTCGTCATTAATAGGATGTTTTTCCAATTCCTTTTCCAATTCTTTAATTTTTTTCAGTTAATACTTCCAATTTTGTTTCCGCATGGATAATTAAAGTACACATTAATTAAAATGAACATTCATTTTTACCTTCTTGCCAGGTTTTAATAAGATTGTCATCCAAATCATTTAGAGTGGGTAATAGTAAGAATATTAAGCCTCTTGGTATTCTTTTATATTCTATGTATTTACATAGTGATGTCATCTCCCACCACTTGTTCAATTCACTAGTACGTGCTCCTGCGAGTACCCTAATGATTATATTTGTGGTTCTATTTTTGTCCTCAGTTTTCTTTTCAAATGTATGAGACACTGTTGCATATTCATCATTTGAGAGCTCACTCGCTCTCTGAGACCTTTGTTTCCTCCTTTCTGCCATTCTCTGCAAAACTCAATTCGCCAATGTTGCCCTTCTCTTTTCTCTCGATACAGCCCCGTAACTCGTTCAAGTCTTTTGTGAACAAAATGTTTCCGAGCTATGCCTCATATAATTTATTATTATGTTGCCTTTAAAAATCCTCAGATTAACTTTATCCAGTTTTCTGGCTTGTGTTTCTTGAACTGGCTTTTAGATCCCAGCTATCGGGCTCGCTCACGGTTGCAATACAGTTACCGCAGGCTGGAGGCGGGATCTGCCTTCCCCCCTACGCTTCCTCTGAAGAATTCAGGACTCAGGCTGCAACCTCAGCTCCCCTGGTCGTGCCCTGTACCACACTCCCCAGCTTACCACAGATAACTGACCTCGTTGTCTCCTTGTTTTCGAGCAGAGACATTGGCATCGAGATCGGCAGAGGTGTCGGAGGAATTCACCAAGTTTCTGGTAAGGTTTCGCTGCATTACAAACTCTGTTTCACCTGCACGCTCGGGTGCACGCCTCTTGCAGCGCAGCTGCAGCATAAAACTTGTTTTTTCCCAATGCCGCTATTCTTTCCCTCCAGGTCTTTTTAGGGAATCACAGACAGCACTCCGGGAACCAGTTTTTAAAAGGGGTTTATTTCATCACCAGTGCAACAAGGGGACAGTCTACACGTTTCAGCGATTGCCTTCCACAGGACCATAGAGTCCTGGTGTCTAGCTAGTCCTTTTACCAGTGTTTGTGACCATAGTCCATCAACTATGTTTACTCTTTAGGTCCTAACTAGACCACACATTATATTTCTCCTATCAAGAAGTTGATTCTTAACATTTAGGATAAAGTTTATGTAAAGTACATTAATTTAACATATAGCTTGAATACATGTTTTGCAATTTATGCAGACACATGGCATCTCAATTATCATATATATATATATATATATATATATATATATATATATATATATATATATTGACTGAAAAAAACTAAGGTTACAGAGACGTTATAGTTAGGCTCACATTTCACTCGTACAAAACCAGTGAAATTCAGCAGTTATAGTTACCAGAGCTATCTATAACTTACACCCTCACAATGCATAGCTTAGAACCTCACATATTACATTACTCAGGTTCTTTAAATTCTATTTCCTAACTATAACGTGCCTGAAACCTTTGTTTTTTTCTTGGCATGGGCATAAAATTCCAGTCACGGAGTTTGCGAAATTCGGAACCTCTGTGTTCCGCAGAGAATGCAGAGTTACCAATAGACTCCACACTCCGCAACAAAGCAGATCTTTTTTTTTCCATTGGCGAATTCGTCACGTCATTTCATGTGCACAGGGAGAGTGAGAAGACTTGACAGGTACTCGCCAGCAGCTGGGCAATCATCAGCAGCCAAGGGGAGTTCATCCCCAAACAAGAGGTGCGCCAGGAGGCCCCTTTGCAGAGTACTTGAGAAAGGAGGTGGGGCCTCCGATGACGTCTCAGCAATCTGGCTATGGGGGACTTACTTGTCACAATAATGGGGGTTCTTGGTCCCCAACGACCCTCATCAGCCAAGGGGAGTTCATCCCCAACCAATAGTACTCAAGGAGGCCCTGTGCAGAGTTTTTGAGAAAGGGGATGGTGTTTCGGAAGCCATCTCAGCAATCCAACTGTGGGGGACTTGCTTATCGCAACAATAGGGGTTCTGGCCCCCAACAACACTAAGCAGCCAAGGAGACTTTATCCCCCAACCAGTAGTACACCAGGAGGCCCCTGTGCAGAGTGGTTGAGAAAGAAGACGGACCCTCGGACAGCAAGTCAGCAAACCAGCTATGGGGGACTTACTTGTGACAACACTATGGATTCTCCACCCCCAATGGCCCTAAGCAGCAAAGGGGAGTTCATCATCCAACCAGTAGTATGCCAGGAGGCCCTTGTGCGGAGTGGTTGAGAAAGGGGGCAGGGCCTACAACCATGTCTCGTCAATCCGGCTATGGGGGACTTGTCACAACAATAGGGGTTCTTGGCCCCAATGACCCTCATCAGTCAAGGGAAGCTCATCCTGAACCAGTAGTGCATTGGGAGGGAATTGGGGGAATTACCTGTTCCAACAATAGGGCTTCTTGGTCCCCAATGACCCTCAGCAGCCAAAGGGACTTCATTCCCCAACCAGTAGTGCACCCTTTGCAGAGTGGTTGAGAAAGGGGGCGGGGCCTCCGATGAGTTCTCAGCAATCCCTCTTTGGGGGAATTACTAGTGGCAACAATAGGGTTTCTTGGCTCCCAACGACCCTCAGCAGCCAAGTGGACTTAATTCTCCAACCGGTAGTACGCCAGGATGCCCCATTGCAAAGTGGTTGAGAAAGGTGGTGGGGCCTCCAATGAGGTCTCATCAATTCCGCTGTGGAGGACTTACTTGTGACAACAATAGGGGTTCTTGGCCCATCAACGACCCTCAGCAGCCAAGGGGTCTTCATCCCCCAACCAATAGTGCACCAGGAGGCTCCTTTGCAGAGTGGTTGAGAAAGGGAGAGGGGCCTCTTATAAACTGTATCAGGATTCATTTTTCCACAGGTGACGTGGATCGCAGTGAGCACTGCGGAGAATTCGCCGATTCCCACGTGTTGAGAAAAAAACTTTATTGGGCAATTTATTGACATTTATGAGTCCCTTTTGGACTCCTCTAACACATTCAGAGGGTCAGGGTAACTGTACCCTGACTCCTTTATTCACTTTGCACAGAAATTTTCAGCCCTGGTGACCCTTTCCCAGCAAACAAAATGGCGGCTGCAACTAATCTGTGAAGGTGCGGCCAGCCATTCAAGACTTTGCTTTGGCGCATGGATCCACGGATCCTCTGCAGGGGGATCCGCATACCTATATATGTAAATTTATTTTTCAAGTAATATTTCTAAAACTACTGAATGGATTTACATCAAATCACAAAAAGCGTGATCTGTGAAACAAAATCTACCTTTCTGCCAAATTTAGTAAATTCTGTCCAGCAGTTTGGGCTGTGGTGGTGTTCAAAACTCCTATGGGAATTAACATGGGGAAAATGCATTTTGGGACCCCCCTTTTTTCTAAGCCCCCCACTTCATGGATCAACCAGACAGCTAGAGTGTCAACATTTTTTGACATTTTCGTGAAGATTCGGCAACCCGCGCCAAAGATGTAGGCAACTGAAAAATGGCTTTTTAATAGAAATTAGGTCCTAACTATAACTACCTACTGGCGACAAAGGCATAGATTATAGTTAACTCAAGTAACAATAACTGCGGAATTTCATTGGTTTTGTACAAGTGAAATGTGAGCCTAACTATAATGTCTCTGTAACCTTTGATTTTTTCAGTGAATTGCTAAGGTTTTTTAATGTTTTTTCCTAACTATAACGCCCTGTAACCTTTGTTTTGTTCAGTGAATTTCTAAGGTTTTTTAATTTTTATTTCCTAACTATGGCAGGCCAGGTTATATATATTAAGCCGTGGCACAGGGAGCTTAGTTTTGCTGCAGTCTATCACTCACCTAGTCCACATTGCCTGTTTTATTGACATGAATAGTTTAATTTGTGCATCCTCTCTAACATGAACATACACACTTAGACGCCACCTCTGTGAATGCCAGATCATTTTAAAAGTAAAAGAAAACACCAGTGCAGAACCACATTCACATGGCATTGGATGGAGTAGCTTTTAACAAGACATGTCAAGGGAAATGAAAAAAACACCGAAGCAAACAACAAATGGTATTGGCTAATTACTTGTTTGTGTTGGTTAAATGCATGTATTTTTCTTTAGACAAGGGAATGTCATTCTCATTCTGAGTCTTGAATGTCTAGGTATGATGTGCAATGGGCATAAAGGGCCAAGCTTCAGTGCAGACAGACCCGTTAAACAAATATGGTTGGGTGAGTGCCCAGTGTGCCTGTCCACACCTCTGTGGGAGGCCTCACCTTCCACATCAGGGCTGGCACATGCCAGGTTAAAGCGCCTTCACTGCTCCCTAGGTGGGTGGTGAGGTTTTTGTACAGCGCTGGTATTACTGGCACCTGTTGCATGAAGCCATGGCCCCTTGGAAATTACATTAACCAGCTGCATGTAGTTTCTTTTGAGTCCAGTGTTTTTTTTACTTACATTAAAAAAAATAAAGTACTGAACTATCATTACACAACAGTTCCAAGGAGCAGATGGATATAACAAATGTCTTCTTTGCTGTTTTTGTTAAGTTTATTGCATTTTAAGAAATTCCTACCAATTATATAAAAATGAATTTTGTTTATAATGCGAACATTTGTACTTAAGACAAGTATATTAAAACTATGGACTGTTCAACACCCAACTACCAATGACAGGTGTGGTCTGCCAATGGACAAAAATATGGGTGAACTAATAGCTGAAAGATAGATTAAGTGGCATTGCGTGCATGCCTACGTTCAGGGGTAGAGTACACGGTGTTGAAGGGTCTGTGCCGGTGACTCTGCCTTTCATTTATTCGAGGTCGAAAAACTGGGTTTAGTAAATGCAAGTCTTGTTATTTAATATAAAATTACATCCACATTGGTAGCAAATGTTTAAATAAAAATGTTGTGTTTACCTGCTAATATAACGCTGGTGAGCAAACACACACACACCCACACACATACTCTCTGTCTTTCTCTGTCTCTCTCTTTCACCCACACCTTAAGATGTGTGTCTTCCAAGGTAACTTGGGCAAACAATACATATATTTCTGCAGATGTTATAGCTTTTCCTTTGCTGCCCATTAAATAGGTAACCATTTGAAAGAAAAATGCACTTTTACTGTTGTATAGTAATTTAAATAGAGTGCAATCAGTGGGTTTTCTTGCATGCAAAACCACTCACAAATTGATCAACCTTTCCTCCTCTATAAATACCCACATAGACATGTGTATGCTTGAAAGCAACTTTCTAACATGAACAACGGCGATGCAAAATATTTATTTTCACACGTTGAGTATCTAACTGCTCAATCTTTCTAAAAGACTCACACAAACTATGATGTGTGTGTTTTTTAGTGTCTCCCTTTTGTGATGTGTTCACCAGGTGCAGCTTTCTCTTTAGTATGAGGCTCTGAAAGAAGCAGTTGCAATATATCAAATGATGACACATTGATGGCTTACTTATAACAGCAATATGGCTAACATATGGCAATGCAATTTGTGAATGACAGCTGAAAAAGGCATTACGCACCTTTATCAAAATATGTCCCATTTTAAAGTAGATGTATCAGCTGGTATTAGTGAATTAGGCAAAAAAGAAAACCACAAAAAGAGAAAAAAACATTTTAATTGTTGACTATTAAAATATATAGATTTGTTGGTGTGCATGCATTTTTATATTTCCAAGAGTGCAAACAATTAAAGTCACACCAGATTAAGACTTCACTGCTGCAGGAAATGTTAGATTAACATATTGCATTTGAAATCTGTGTATTTGTTTCAAAATATACTTACAAGTTTAAACAGGAAATAAAGAACACACTGGCACACATGCAAGTACAGTGTGTGCCACACACAGCTGGGGTGGGCACTGAAGCAACGCAGACATCAATATCTTGTTACATCCTTGGCAGTGATGCTAGTGAACTCGCTGCATTGCACATGCATTAAACTCTCCCAAAGAACCCCTGTCCCCAGATTTGGTTTACATGGCTCAACAACTAAGGTCTTCCAAGGGTGACAGCCTGAGGTCAGGGGGCATAGCATGGCATGGTTGGTGGAATCAAAGGTGGTATATATATGTATTCACTGAAAAAAACAAATGTTAAAGGGACGTTATAGTTAGGTGAAATGTTAGTTAAAACATACTGCTTTAAACAAACTAAACCACTGAAATTCAGCAGATATAGTGTCTCGCACCCCCACCATGCACAGTGATGTCATCAGTGATGGTATTTCAGATGTTGCATTGATGTTATCAATGGTGTCATAGTTGATTTAGGGCACAAGTTATCGCTACTTGAGATTACTATAACTAGTGAATTTCAGTGGTTTTGCTAATGTAAAACTGCATGTTTTAACTGACCTTTTCCCCTAACTAAATAGTACATTTATCCTTTGTCTTTTTCAGAGAATCTCTAGGGTTTTTCTAACGTAAAAGAATATTTTTTTCCATAAGTGACGCTACCACACTATCGAGCAGATTTATCAAAAAATCATGCAGCGCAGTAAGCCACCTTGCTGTGCTGCATGATAGGGAAAGGGTAGGAATGCACAATATTTGACATTATTTGCCGCATTCCTTTCTTTTCCCTGCGTTGGCGCACAATGAGCTCCAATACAGGCACTCTTGCACCATGAGGTTTTCTGCGTTGTAAGCAGGATTGTTTTTGTGCAGGAAGGGACACCTTCTTGCAAACAAACAAGCCTCTGAGTAATTTCCTCATTAAGCCTCACCTGGGAAAGCATACCATTTTGACATATTCCGAGGTTTACCAGTGTTCGTAAATCTGGGAATGTGCCAAAATCCATGGGTGGAGGTATGGAAACACCCACGTTCCACCCATGGAACGCCCCTCGGGCAGAATAATGCAATGCTGCAATTTGTACTGTGTTGTGTTACTCTAGATTTATCAAGCCACTCAAGGTGGCCTTGCATAACCCTGGGCGTAAAATCCGCTCCACTCGTGGAGTTTGCAGATTTTTGGCAACTCTGCGTTCATTGTAGAACGCAGAGTTACCGAAAACTCCACGCTCCGCAGAGGAGCGGATTTCTTTCTGTGTTTGCGCTCTCAAAATGTGTTCTCGCGCGCATGGGAGTGACTTACCGGGATGCCTGCGATCGCCGATGAGATTTCCCATCTGTTCGCGAGCGCCACGAGAATTGGTAGCCGGCTGTACATTCCCGCAAGAGTGTGCTATTGCGATCACGTCATTCGGGCGCGCCATCGGACTTCCGACAGAAGCTTTGCCAAGATCACGATCCCAAACACGCAGAATTTGCAATCTGGAGAAGAATCTCTCTCGAGCAGCATCAAAACCTTCTCGAAATGGTGATTTTGATTAAAAAAACTCCTCAGATTTGCATTTTGCTGTACTTTTTTTGTGCAAGGAGTCCTTTATCTTTTTACTTTTTTTTTAAGATGAAGGAAGTGCCCCAGAGTCTCCAACTTCCTGTTCCTGTCCAGCTGGCTCCTCCCAGTGCTTTGTCCATCTCCTGTTCAATTTTCATTTGGATTTGGAGCTGGAAGGATCACTTTTTGTGGCTGCTGCATCATATATCATTGGATTTGAGGACTTTTTGAATCTGAGATTTCACAAGTAAGTTGGAAAATTGGTGTTGTTTGTTTGATTGGAGCATTGCACCAACATTTTTTTTTGTACTTTTCCTCTTTTTAAAAAACATTTATTGTGGAGGGTGGCCTGTAGTTCAGTAGGAGCCGAGTTGTTTCTTTGTAAGTAATTTTTCATCTTTTATAAAGGAAACTAACGAGCAGGTTTATCAAAAAATCATGCAGCACAGTAAGCCACCTTGCTGTGCTGCATGATAGGGAAAGGGTAGGAATGCACAACATTTGACATTATTCGCCGCATTCCTTTCTTTTCCCTGCGTTGGCGCACAATGAGCTCCAATATAGGCACTCTTGCACCATGAGGTTTTCTGCGTTGTAAGCAGGATTGTTTTTGTGTAGGAAGGGACACCTTCTTGCAAACAAACAAGCCTCTGAGTAATTTCCTCATTAAGCCTCACCTGGGAAAGCGTACCATTTTGACATATTCCAAGTTTTACCAGAGTTTACAGTTCACTGCATTTTCTCCAACTTTTGAAATTAATTAATTTGCAATATTTATTTAATTCACTAGCCCAGTAGTCTGCCAATACTATAGGCCTTTCAGCCAGTATGCCCAGAGCTACTCATGGGTGCATGAAACAACTGTTTCTGTGGTGTCTGTTGAATTTAAACATAATTTAGGGCATGGATGGCATTGAATTGAATTGCAAAATGTTTTTCTTTGGGTATTTCACTTTTTTTGTGTGTGTTAAATAAATGCCTTTGTTGGATGTGTGTGGTGTGGTTGTTGTATAACTTGCAAACCTTTTTTTGCCCTGTTGATTTTTGTTTTTGCATTGTTGCATTAAAGCTGTGTTGTTTAGCATGCCTCCTTTGTCTGGCCATATGGCCTGCTTGAGTTTGTTGTTTTCCAGGCCTCCTGCTTGTTGTGAGTGACCATGTGGCTGGTGGCCATTTTGTGGTGGTAGTTAGTGTGTTGCTTTTGCCATAGGCCTGCATGTCTTTCCTTCGTTCCTCTTGGCTTACTTTTTCTTGTTGTTGTGACCTGGCCATGTGGCTAGCAGCCATTTTGTGAAGGCAGGCAGTGTGCTTTTGCCATAGGCCTGCATTGTCTGTCTTCCCTTTCTTGTTGTTGTGGTGGCCTGGCCATGTGGCTGGCGGCCATTTTGTGAAGGCAGTCAGTGTGCTTTTGCCATAGACCTGCATTGTCTGTCTTCCCTTTCTTGTTGTTGTTGTGGCCTGGCCATGTGGCTGACGGCCATTTTGTGAAGGCAGCCAGTGTGCTTCTGCATTAGGCCCGCAAGCCTTCTTTGTGGTGTCCATGCCTTGCTGTTGATTTGCATGCAATTTTTTATTCTTTTACCCAGCAAAAAATGCAGCACAGTTCACTACATTTTCTAATACATTTGCAATATTATTGATTTGAATTGATTCAATATGTGGCCTAGTCTGCCAATGGGTTTTCCAACCAATAGGCCCAGAGCTACTCATTGGGTGCATGAAACAAATGTTTCTGTGCTGTCTGTTGAATTTAAACATCATTTAGGGCATGGATGGCATTGGATTGAATTGAAAAATGTGTTTTTGTTTGGGGTATTTCGCTTTTTTCGTGTGTGTTAAATAAATGTCTTTGCTGGATGTGTGTGGTGTAGTTGTTGTGTAACTTGCAACCCTTTTTTAGCCCTGTGGATTTTTGTTTTTGCATTGTTGCTTGTTGTGAGTGACCATGTGGCTGGTGGCCATTTTTGTGGTGGTAGTTAGTGTGCTGTTTTTGCCAGCCCATAGGCCTGCGTGTCTTTCCTTTGTTCCTCTTGGCTTACTGCTTCCATCCCCATTGCCAGCTGCAGCTCCCTGAATGCTGCATCCCACGTGATGCACAATGCCAAACAGGTTCCATCCATTACATTTGTATTTTTGTTTTTGTTCTTCTTCTTTCCTATCCTTCCTGAGTATACACAGTACACCATGAAAGCCCTTGTTGTCAAAGTCTCACAAATGGCTACACTTTTGTTATGTTTGTTTAATAACTGAGTTAATAAAATTTAATAATTTCAATAATAACACTAACAAGTGTGACCACACACTAAGTTATATATTATATTTGTTTGTTTGTTCTAGTATTAATTGAACTACAACAATAAATGCCACATTTCACTGATGTTCTTCTTGCTTCTTTGCTTTTAGGTGCACAAAAGAGGAGGAGGCGTCATCACCCATTGTACTGCCAGACAGAAGTCCTGCTGCGCATGACGTCACGTGACGTGTGACCACAGACATCTCTTCAACTTGTGCCACTGCGTGCTGCTTACATCTGAAGAAGATGGCCCCAAACAAAGGTACCAGGTCCTCCAGTACCAAGAAAGCTGCCAGTGAGAAGAAGGAACTGCCACTTACCAAGACTGGTGTGCCGCCCAAGATCTTTTTCCGGAAACAAAAACTTGCGCCTGCAGCAGCGTTGTCAGGGGAGCAAGCTGGGAGCAGCACCCCCACATCAGTGGACCCACACCACCAACCTAGGCCCAAGCCCATGTCTGTCACAGAGGCAGCCAGTCTAATCACGACAACTCCAACGAGCAGTGATGTTGAAATTGACTTATCGTTATCGCAAAGTAGTACCAAATCAACACAGGAAACTCAGATAAGTGGACAACAACAGCCGCAACCACCGCCCCCAATAGTAGTTGTTCCTCCCGAAGTAGGGGCAGTTGAGGAAATTGAGTTTCTTGCAGAGGAAGAAGAAGAGCAAGCCACTCTTTCAGAAGATCCATTGTCTTACAGATCCCAGCAAGGAAAAGGAGGGTTAGTCCATCGAGTTCTTCTGCAAGTCCCCCTTCTGATGATCTAGACGCCACTTGGAAGCCACCACCTCAGTCTGAGAGTGAGGCACGCCACGAGGCAAGGCTAGGGAAAAGGAAGGCTCCAGAAAGCCTTAGAGGTATGGAGGTAGATGTAGAAGAGGAGGATAATGATGATGATGACGAGTCAGTCATCATGGACATTAGTCCTGCCCCGGTGGAGACCGACATTACTCCATCTCAAATTGCTGTGAGGGATGTGGCACAGATACCACCAACACAGATAAAATCAACACCACCTCCAGCTTCGATATTTGCATTTGCAAAGGCCCGGCAGTGACCTACATCCAGCACAACCACAGCTGTAGAAGTAGGTAATCAGAGAATCAAACTCCACACCCACCTACAAGTTCATCCGGCATTGGAAGTGGCACCAGCAGCTCCAGAAAGTTCAGCTCCCCAGTTTGGGACTTCTTTTTGGTTAGCAGGAAGGAGGCGAACATTGCGATATGGTCCATTTGTGGACAAGGTGTTAGTCGGGGTAAGCTTGGTACAAACTATGGTACCGGAGGCCAAACAACCCATCTGAAAAAACACCACATGATCCAGTGGGAGGCGCATCTTAGCGGCCAAAAAACTGCACCCATTGTTGTTGGTGGGGATGAAGGAGTAGAAGATCCGATCACGGTGGAAGGTGAACAAGAGGGAGACATTTTCTCTGGTACACAAAGTAGCCCTGTCCCCAGCAGTCCAGTGGTACCGGCCAGATCCGCATCAGCAGCATCACAGTGGCACAAGAGTAAGAGTCAGGGTGAGACACCAGGGAGTCCCTGGCAAGAGAGTACCGCAACAAAACGTGTGTTGAGCCTAACAACAAATGGCGAGAAGAAGATGTCACCTGCATCAGTGGCACCAGAAAAGAAAAAAATCCAGGCTACCATTGTCAGCATGTTTAGGTCGGATGGGCAGTACGAACGCAACCACCCAACGGCACGTTTGTACAGTGCGAAGCTGGCTAAAATGTTAGCGCTGGACCTTCTCCCTTTTTCTTTTGTGGAAGGGGTGGGTTTTCTTGAATTTGTGACAACCATCTGCCCAAAATGGAAGGTTCCCAGCCGGTCCTATTTTGCCAGAGTTGCTGTTCCAGCACTACATCACAACGTGCTGGAATTGCTTGGACAAGCTTTGCAGCAGAGTGCTGTTCACACTATCCACCTGACAACAGACATGTGGACCAGTTGCCAAGCCACTGATTACATGTGCATCACTGCACACTGGATCTCTTTTGTGGGGGCTCGAGAAAAGATATCTGCAGGTGTTGACACTGCTGAGATTTTTAATGCCACTCGGAAACATGCAACTGTAGCCATGTTCGCCATGGAGAAATCTCATACTGCTGCAAACATTTTGGAAGAGTTTAACAGCAAGGTCTTTGAATGGCTGCACCCAAGAGGGCTTAACATTGGTTTTGTTGCCACGGACAATGGCAGTAATATAGTTAGGGCCATGTACAATGGTGGCTATTTCAGGGTCCTGTGTTTGGCGCACTGCATTAACATTATTGTTCAAGACTTTCTGAAAAAAGAAGACCGAGTCAGCAACTTACTGACCACCTGCAGAAGAATGTGCACACATTTCAGCCATTCTTTTAAAGCCCGGAAGCAGCTGAGGATCATTCAACGTGAGCATAGAGTGCCAGTTAAAGCACTCATCCAGGAGGTGCCAACACGTTGGAACTCAACTTATTACATACTTGAACGTCTGTTTGAGCAGTACAGACCAATCAATGAATATGTCATGCAAAGAGGGGATGCTACTGTGAAAGGCATGAACGTTGAGATGGACCAATGGGGCTTAGTTAAATGCCTGACAGAGATGCTACTTTCTTTCAAGCTCTTCACACGTGAAGTCAGCAAGGAGGACTGTACTATGGGCCAAGCTACCCCAAGGTTGCACATACTACAGGAACAGCTAAAGGGGGTGTCTGTAATGTATGCAGATGTGGAGGAAAAAAAAGAAGCATATGAGTTGGTGGAGAGCTTAACCCTTCGCTTATCTGAAAATACAAGGGTGCAAAGAGGCATTGTGTCATCCAACCATTACATTTCTGCCACAATTCTGGATCCACGGTACAAAGCAGTACTGAACACTAACACATTGATTCCTTTTTCAGAAGTGGATGTTGCCAAGTACAAAACTTGGATAGCTGCGGAAGCCAGTTGCTTAGAAAAAGAATGGCTGGGAATCAGAGGCCCGCTACTCCAGCCTACAAGAAGTACTGCAGGGCAGCCGGCGTCAAGTTCAACTTCAGAGCCTGAGGGCAGTGCGGTTGGCTCATAGCAGTCAAAACAATCAACAACACCAAGAACAACTTCAACAACAGCAAGAACATGATCATCAGCCCCAGTAAAACCGGCACAGGAATGGTATGTACAGCAAGGGCTTGTTAGGTCCAGTGCTGAGGCAAAGGCAAAAGAGGCAGAGCAAAGCGGAGCACCCCTGAGCATTGATCGGATGGTCCAGTCCTATCTGGATGACCCAACAGAGGTCTACATTGATCAAAACCCATTGGTGTATTGGTTTGGGAAAAGTGGCCAATGGCCAGTGCTCAGCAGGCTGGCGATAAACTATCTGGCTTGCCCTGCCGCAATTGTCTCTTCTGAGCGTGTTTTCAGTGCTGCTGGTGCCGTTGTAACAGTGAAAAGGACCAGTCTCTCGCCCTAAACCGTGGAGAGTTTAACCATGCTCAAAATGAATCAGCACTTTATACCACCGGATTACACCATACCTGAAGTAGCACAGCAGGAAGATGATGACAGCGACTTAGGTCATGGAAGTAGTGTGTTAGATGACCTACTTCTGGGTGAACCACCAGAGTTTGAGGATGAGCTCTACTTCCCTGACAACTAGGCTTTCAGTTTCAACTTGTTACTTTTTCTTTCTCCCTTATTTACTTTTATTATTTGTGTGTGTCTCTGTCTTTCTGGTTCGAATCACAACAAATCCATCACCACAGTCTTACTCTTTTATTGCCAGATTGGAGTTGCAACTGTGTGCAGTCATTAAAGAAGTAAGTCCACTCCTCTGAATCCTGCTCCAGTCCCTTCCTCCTGACTCGCCCCAAAAATCAATTTCTCTCAAGCCAGACATTGGATGGAGAATAGTACAAGAAATGTGTACCTGCCTCATCGAGTCCCTCCAAAGAACATGACTAATTGACTATAGCTATCCTCCTTTCCGAGCCGGGAGGGACTGCCCCTTAAGAACAGGTAATAATGATGATGGCATGCATTGGACGCTGACTCTGAGTGATTGGTGTTTGTGTTGTTGTTGTTGTGCATGAAGTGTTCTAGTATTTAACTACAAACAAAAAAGTGACTCAAGTAAATGTTTCCCTTCTTGTTGTTTAATAACAAAACTGTACTTCTACTGCAGGCCGATCCATTGCATTTTTGAATATGGAATCAGGGCTTACTCTCTACACTACAGAGTTGGACACCATGATGACCATACTATACTCGTCGCAGTCAGTCAGTAGGATCGGAGATGATTGATGGAATAACTCGGGGCGTTTCATGAAGTGGCCTAAAAGGTAAACAAGTCAACAACAACCACAGCAGACCTACATGTCAGTGTAGTGGTGGAGACGAGTGTAGTGGTATGACTGACAGCGGTGCATTGATTTAGTTACTTAATTTGGAAAATGCTATGTTGCTGTATATGTGTGCTCTGTCTGGCTCAAAATCTAATCTAAGTGGAGGTTGGGTGGGTGCCGCGGGCCTGCTCTGTCCTGCTGTTGTTGTAGGTTAATGCTGGAAACAGAGTTGACATGATTTAGCCATGCCGCCTCTGAAAGTGATCTTGTTGCACTCCTCTGTAATTTATGTATTTTAACTTTACTTTTCTCCTTGATTTTTCAATATCCATTTTGTTTTTCCATCTACACTTACAGGCCAGCCTTTCCCTTGTGCTATACTGGGAAAAACAATTCACACTTACCTTACCAATACGCATCCGCCAGGCAGGCAGTGGCACCCAAGATTGACGGACGGAGCGTCCATGGAAGAAAGGACCAAGAGGAATGGCGAGATGCAACTCTCCAATTTGACCATAACATAGTAACTTAGTATCATTCATCATCTTTCAATTAATTTGATTCATTTTTTCTCTTCAATCATTATGACTGTGTGTGTTGTTGTTTATTAAGTTTACTCTTTGCTTATATATTTGACCCCTACATCTATTTTTTAATTTTCTTTGCTAGCTTTAAAACAAAGCCCGGTATAACAGAACTTGAAATGTATGTAATTTGGGTCTCTCTGAGGGCAGACAGGCAAGGCAATTGCATAATAATAATAATTAATAATATACTGCTGCCTGTACTACTAGTCTAGTACTACTTATCATTAACCATCAAGTCATCATCATGCATGCATTTCTTTTTTCTCCCTTAACAGATTTATGATTGTCGTCTGCCAAGATTATGTGTTGTCCATGTGTAGTGTTTGTCTTTGTCAAACCTTTCCCTCAAATACCCCTTCCCAACCATTCATCAAACCCTAACCCTCTTCCCCCGGGCTGTGTGACTTATATTGAGGTGTGACTAAATTAAATGTACACCAATAATTGATCACACACTTGCTGGGGTGTATGTGGTGAAAGCAACACTAACTAAAGGCAGGGTGAGGATCTTCTTCTGCTCTAAGTATATATATATTCACTGGAAAAACCATAGGTTTCAGGGACGTTATAGTTAGAAATTAGCATTTAAAAATCCTTAGAAATTCACTGAAAAAACATCAGGTTTCAGGGCCGTTATAGTTAGTTGGACATTTCAGTCGTACAAAACCAGAGAAATTCGGCCGTTATAGTTAGTTGAGGTAACTATAACTCGCGCCCCCGCAATGCACTGCTGATGACGTCACATATTACATTACTCATGACCTGGTCAGTGACATCACTGATGACATCACTGATGACATCTCAAATGACATCATTGATGACATCACTGATGACATCATCCACGTGATAATTTGATGCACCTCCTCACACCCTAATATAAACTTTGATACACCCACTCTAAAATACAGACTACCATTTTCGAAACCAAAGACACACCAAATACCAGTTATACATACCCACTCACTGATTCCTAGGTCTACACACACATCTACTCTTTCACCCATACAGTCACTTATACATGCAGTCACTCATCAATACAGCACTATCATATGCACTCATACACCTATACAGACACTCACACACCGCCACTCACCCATAGAGTTACTCACACACATAGTCAGTCATGCAAAGAATCAATCACACTCCCATTTACTCACATACACAATTATTCACACACCACCTCACTTATTCATACAGATACTAACACATACTTACTCTCTTATACAATCACTGGCACACACACACACTCATCCATACAGCCACTCTCACAATCACTCACTCTCACATATAGTCATTTATATAGTCCAACACTCACATATACTGCCTTTCACATATGTAGTTACTCACACATGTACCACTGAGACATCTAAACACCCACCCATACTTCCCTTTACAGACACACTCTTGAACCCATACACCCAGTGAATCACCCACTCACACATCTATGCACAAAGTCACATACCCCACACCCACCCACCCAGACACTCAGGCACCCATACAGATACTCAGACAATCAATCAATAACCCATATAGGCACTCATGTAGCTACTCACCAACCCATGCAGCCGCTTACACACCAACTGACAGACTGATACAGATATTCACACCGTTTAGTCACTAACCCATGCATTCAGTAAGACACGTTTAATCACTCACTTATACAGTCAGTCACGCACCTATTAAATCATCCATACAGACACTCATACACCCACTCATTCTTCAATACACCTTGGCAGATATATATATAAAACATATTTAAACTTTTTAGAAACACTCAGTCACTGGATGATGTCATCAGTGATGTCATCAGTGATGTAATTTGAGATGTCATCAGTGATGTCACTTACCATGTCATGAGTGATGTAATATGTGATGTCATCAGCAGTGCATTGCGGGGGCGCGAGTTATAGTTACCTCAACTAACTATAACAGCGAATTTCTCTGGTTTTGTACGACGGAAATGTCCAACTAACTATAACGTCCCTAAAACCTGTGGTTTTTTCAGTGAATATATATATACACATACACATATATATCTGCAAAAAAACAAAGGTTAAAGTATTGGTACACTTAGGTGAAATGTTCAGTAACAACATAAAGTTTTAAACTCTAAATACCACAGAAATTTGCCAGTTATCTCAAGTAACTATAACTTGTATTCTAAGGTAACTCCCACCCTTGCAATGCACAGTTTTCTTATAAATAATGTTATTACAAAGGTTGCAGGGACATTATCAATTATATCATAGAAGATGTCCTGAGTGATTGTGATATGTGGAGAAATTAGCAGTGTGTGGCGAGGACCTTTGGTTTTTTCAGTGAATTTGTAGGTTTTTTTTAATGTAAAGTAATTTTTTATTACCATACATAAAGCCAACCCTCCACTGTGCTCGGCCGTTGGCTGTGAACAGTGTGTGGTTGGTTTCAAGGCCTGGCCAGGCCCTTTTGCCAAACCCCCTACCCTCTCCCAATACCCTGTATATGAAGCAGATCTCTCATCTTTCTCCAAATATTAGCAATCATATAAATTAAATGTAAATACACACAATACAATGTCTATTATTGATTACTTAAAAATATTTAATAAAGTTTAATAAAACTACATGTCTGTGACTCTTTTTGCATAGTTTTTATTAGTATATTTGTGGGGTGAAACGTGAAAATAAGTAGTTAGAAATATATTATACATACTTAAGAAAAAAAACAATATTTCTTACTTCTACACATCATTTACATAAAAAATGCTACCATAAAAACAACCACATAAAGATCTATCAGTTTATAGGATACACTGTATCACATACACTGTAAACATACAACTAGCTCCTAGGTAGCACTGCAATCCCAGCTGTACAGCAAATGTTCAAGCCTAGCAAATGCTTTTACAGAACATGGTAAATTCTCCAAATGGTCATGGTTTCAATGACCCAGGAGTCTTACAGTTTTTTCCTAGTGCTGCTGGGGGCTGCAGAATTCACCAACAGCCCCCGAACATTAAAATAATGTTGGTGCTGGCCCTGCCCCTTCTAGGGACATTACCAGCAACAAAATATATGTAAATAACTGCCTCACTGCATTTTGGGCCCATCCATGAAGGAACAGTGAATAATAAATGAGCAGCTGTAGACTCTCTTTTACTATTCACTTTTTTATTTTTTTTATTTGTTTCTTCTGGGTGTCCCAGTCCCATCTGGAAAACCCACCAGCCGCAGGGGGAGCCTCAAGGGTCCACGCAGCCACACCGTCTCCCTGCTCCTGCAGGACATTACGTTGCAATTATAATTACAATTTTATAGTGGCGTGCTCTGGTGCCCATCCGGGGAATGCCATAACTAGTTCTCCTGTCGGGGTCTAGGAGGGGTTGGGGAACCCAGGTCCCCCACAGCCCTGTCTGCTTCCTGCTGTTGCAGGAGACAGCATATTTTTGTTTAAAGTGGTGTGCCTCGATGCCCACCCAGGGCACACCACAACTAGTCTCGTATTTCTCCTCATTGTGCCTCTATCAGGAAAGCATGCAATTTTGATGCATTCCCAGGTTCACTTGTCTTGGTAAATCTGTCAGTGCGCCAAAATGCAGGGGTGAATGCGAGGAAACACCCACGCTTCACCAATGTAATGCCTCCCCAGGACAGAGTAATGCAAGGCAGTGACGTGCTGTCTTTCCTTTCTCCAGAATTACAAGGTGGCTTTGCATGGCTTGGTAAATCTGACTTAAGGATTCCGTTGCCCTTGCATCCCCTTGCGTGATACAAGGCAAGTCAATCCTTTGATAAATCTGGGCCCTTATCTCTACATTAAAAAAAAACAGGCCATAGTTCAGATGAGACCACAGACTATCCTTTGCTAAACCAGCGTAGTCCATCCAAATGCCCAACTTCTGCTAAGTCAATCACAGCCTGCTCAGCACATGAGTTATTCACTGCTGACCCAGGGCATTATTTATGGCATTTTGGCGAAGGACAGCACAGCAAGTCACCTTGCTGTGCTGCCCTACGCCAAAGTAAAAGGACAGTAATGCACCGTATATAAGCAATATGGTACATTCCTGTCCTTTCTGCCTGCACTGGTGCCATTTTGGCAGCCTAGCGCCAATGTAGGCACCCTTGCAGCATGGTGCACGGTGCCTCCATTGCAGGCAGGAATGTTTTTGTGCAGGAAGGGGCACCTTCCTCACACAAGAAATCCTATGAGGCATTTTTCTCTTTCTAGGTGTGCTGTAGAATGCAGCACACATGGAAAGAGGAAAAAACGAGGAGGAATTATCACATTTCTCCATGTCACACCTAATCTCAGGAGGTGTACGGATTTGACACTTCCCCAGGTTTACATCACTCTGTAAATCTGGAGCAGCCTCAAATTCAATGGGTGTTGTGTTGGAAAACCCACTGCAATGTCCATGGAACGCCTCCCAGGTGCAGAGTAAGGCGATGCAGTGATTTGTGCTGCGTCGCCTTGCTCATGATTTATGAGGCCACTCTAAGCCATGCAGGGTGCTTTGTGTGGCTTCATAAATCTTTATGAGAGCCCTGCGTCACACATGTACCACTTTAAGTGGTGCAAAAGTGACACAGGGCTCTCATAAATAAGCCCCACAGTGTCCAGTTAGTGACAATTCTGACTCATGTCTATCGCTCTGCCTGAGTTTCCGTAGCTGAATAAAGGGTAAGATATTGATGTTAGGCACTGTATAAATAACTGGATGCCTATTCATTATATATTTTTCTCGTTTCAGTTTAATATAGCGCAAACTCTAAACATTTATATGGATTTCATGAGCACCAGTTAAAATACATAAGGTCACATTGGATGGGGGGGATTAAAGGGAAATTTACAAAAGCGCCACCCAATACCGTGCAGTGACAGGGACGAAGCAGGAGCACACCATATCCACAGAGATATGGCACTCTCCTTCCCTTTCCTTAGCTCTGGTGCAGATTTTGCTGTTGAACGCCAGGCACACACCTTTGCACCATAGTGCAAGGGTGTGTGCGTGAGTCTAGCATAGGCTTCCCTTCCAAAACAAATAATATGCCTAGACATGTTTTAAAACTTTTAGGGGCATATTAACAATGCGGCGATAAAAAAGTTATCGCCGCTTTTGCGGCCGTATTCGGCCAAAAAGCGGCGATAATTATATCGCCTTATCAGCAAAGACACGCTATCGCGTGTTTTGCTGATTTTGCTCCCGTTTCCAGCATGCCTAACTTCGCATCGCTAATGAGATGCAAAGTAGGCGTGTCTGTGGAAACAACATGGGTAAATATCGCGAAGGCAGCTTCGCGATATTTACAATGCGGGGAAGCGATTATTTTAATCGCGTTAAGTATGCTTTAACGCAGGAATTTAACGTCTGTTAAATTCCTGACTAAGGCATACTTAACATGGGAGGTGGATTCATGTGATACGACCACAGGGTCGTATCATCAAGTATATCGTCGTTTTACATGGAACATCGCTGGAAAACCAGCGATGTTCCATGGAAAAGGGCGCTATCGCTGGAATATACATCACCATGGCGCTAAGCGTTGTTAATACAACGCTAACCTGGCGAAATATTCCAGCGATAGAAAAAAATGCGGTATACAAGTTCAGCGATAATTATCGCTGCCTGTTGCAAATATGCCCCTTATTACTTTGTATGTGTGGTGTACAGTGCAGCATCGATGCAAAACCAGAAAAGAAAGGAGAAATGAAAACATTTCTCCTTTTAACACCTGCTGTCAAATGGCTATAATTTTGATGCAAAACACTGTCTCACATTTGGGTAGATAGGGTTTTGCATCAAAAACCATGAGTGGTTGCATGGGAACACCCATGTAATGCCTCTTTGACGCTAAAGGCCCTATTTACTGCATATTGGCACTGGGCAGTGCAGCATGTTAATTTGCTTTGCTGCCCTGATGTACAAGGGTGTCTGCGTTGAAATCAGGTTGTGTTTGTGGAGGAAGGGACACCTTTCTTCACAAAAAAAACCTCTTACGCCACCCCTGGGGAGGCGCAGGGTTTTGACGCAGTCACAGATTTATGCTTTGTTTGGGAATGTATCAAACATCATGGGCGCTGAGTGGAAACACCCACTGCAACTCCCATGGCTCGGGGCAGTGTGAGGCAACTCAGCAACTTGCACTTTGTTGCCTTACACCATATTTACGAGGCCATGAAAAGCCACTCAGGGTGGCTTTCTGTGACCTCGTAGATATTGGTCTGTACTGTGCGCTGCGGAACCTCTTACTAACACAGAGCAGCGCTTTGTGCTACTTTTACGCAATTTCCACCACAGAACAAGTTTTGCGACGGAAAGTAAATAATAAATGAATACATTTGTGCTTGTTTGCGGCACTTTTCTGATGAAAACAAAGTGCAAAATGTTGGTATATCCGCCTTTAAGGGTTTTGCCCAGAATCACAGGATGTTGAGTCGACGCTGGTTCCAACGACAGCCGTTCTGTTCGTGGTAACACCGCATCCTCTCCCCTAACGCTCAGTTTCACTGCCTTACATATCTTTGCTCTCATTGTTCTTTTTCTCCAGTTTCCTTTGCTAAGAATCAGCAAAACCAGGCTTTCTAGAACTTTGTTTAAAGATCTCTGCTTGTGTTGTGAAGGATTTTGTGATCTCATTTACCGAATGTCCCCTATAAACTGGTACACACTGAAGGACTGTGCTCTAATTAGGCAAAAACCCGTGAAGGTTTCTCTGTGTATGCCAGAATATCCTCGCGTATTACCTAAACTCCATTAAAAGTAATTTTAACTACATTAAACATAACATGTCGCTATTACCACACAAGAATTGTTTTTTCCAGAGCACATTATGCTGACTGCATTTGAATGTATGTAACATGAGCTAATAGACGCGTTGATGATTTTGTGTACAAATTTCATATGGCGCCACGAACTGTAATCAGATTCAGAGATACAGTAGCGAATCCATACGGCTATTGATAACAGTCATAATTAATGCCGTTTATATTGATTCTTTTATGGTTTTTGACATTCTGAGCCTTTTATGTCTGGGAGGTCACATGCCCCTGGGCTTTGAGCTAAAGGATTGCAGATTAACTGGTTGGTTACAATATTGCCTGGCATGTTTCCTGAACTCTGCTGAAATTATTTATTTGCGCAATCGTTTTTCATCCCAGGACCACATTGGCAAGGAAATTGCTATTAACCCGGAGTAACAGTGCTTCGCGCTATTCAAGACATCTCGGAGTCCGAGCAATACGAACACGACTAAGGTGCGAGTTGGGAAAATCTTACTGGCCAATGGACAATGGCCATGATGGCCTAAAAAGAAAAGAATAAACAGCAAAAAATAATTAAGTCAATCTCATTTCCTAAAACCAGTGAACAGAAAAGTAGCAAAACCTGGAGGCTGTGGACACCCTTTCAAAAAATGTCTGTGACTTTAGAACATTGGGGCATATTTACAAAAGAAAATCGCAGTTCAATGCTACGCCAAATCAGACAACGCCACGCTGCGACATTTTTAAGAGCAGGGATGCGCCCCATTCACAAGAATACGGTGCATCCTTGTGTTTCCCCTGGAGCTAGTGCAAAAAAAAGCTGCCTTGCGCCCTTGCAAGGGTACCTGCGCTGCAGGGATGATTGTTAATGTGCAGGAAGGGACACCTTCTTGCATATAAACAATTAATAATGGCGATGTGCTCTTTCTATGTGTGCTGCAGAATGCATTATACCCTAATCCCAGAATGCAGCACACATAAAAAGAGCAAAAAATGAGCAAAAATTAATAAATTCTCCTCATATCGGCATGCGAAGACCAGTTATGCCCTGGCATTAGTTTTTGGCGCTGCCTCAGCCTTGTAAATCTGAGGCAGCGTCAACAAGCAATGGGTGTTGCGATGGAATGCCCACTGTAACACTCATCGCACTCCCCTTTGCCGCAGAGCACTGCGGCGGAAAGGGGCATATTTACAAGGTGGCTTTAAGCCACGTTAAGTGGCTTAGTGCCACCTTGTAAATTTGGGAAATGGCGCTACACCACCAGAGCGTCAAAAAAAGTGATGCTCCGGTGGCGAATGGGGCTTGTAAATATGCCCCATTGTTTGTTGTTGGGTTTGCATTACGTTCTTAACATTTTTTGAAAGGATACGTTCTAAAATAGACTTTAATGTTTTTCACCACTTTTAGAGCCTCCACTGGAGTCCAACCATAGAAACTTTTCCGGTGTCCAACACACTTCATTTCAGCAAACAATAATTCAACTACGTCTTAAAATTAACTGATACCATTTTACTAGATAGAGAGTGGATGGGAAAGTAGGACGTAACAGGGGGATGGAGGGGGTTAGGGTACAACAATTCTCCTGAACAACCATTTTCCCTCCAAAAAAATGACTACATAGGTTACATGTGATCTTCATTATGCTGAGCCCTAATCTCCATCATCACAATCAATAAGATGTGCAGATAAGCGATCAACTCCAAAAGCAACAAGCCAAACCATTGTTTAACTTCGCTGCTAAAATTATGGCATAACCGTATATGGTGACTACTTCCTCATAACATGCACTGACATCAACAATCAGAGCTCTTTGCTCCCAAATATGGAGGTATATGTCTACTAGACATTGCAGTGGGACAGATGGAGCTGAACTTTACAAAGAGTACACTCAGCTTAATGTATAACTGGAAGAAATCTGGATATTCCCATGTGGCTGCAGTCTTTACACCATGATGACATATTAAGTGTAAACAAGCTTTGACCTGCAGGATCAATGTCAAAATACAACAAAGCACTCATATATATTAATGTATTGAAAATATTGTAGAGAGGCTGAGCTCAGAATGGCCGCAATGTAGGGACAAATTTATCAAAGAGTTCCATTGCCCTTGCTCCTTCGAACAGGGCGCAACATTGACAAAACTCTTAAGTTAAATTTATCAAACCGCACAAGGCCACCCTGAATGACCCTGAGTGGCTTGGTAAACCTAGAGTAAAGCAACGCAGCGCAAATTGCTGCATTGCGCGACTCTGTCCCAGGGAGCTGTTCAATGGGTGGAGCGTGGGTGTTCCAATGCATCCACCCATGGATTTTGGCGCATTCCCATATTTACCATTAGTGGTAGACCTGGGAATGTGTCAAAATGCTATGCATACCCAAGGGAGGCGTAGCAAGGAGAAATATCTTTATTTCTCCTCGTTTTCGCCTCTTTCTATGTGTGCTGCTTTCTGCAGAACACATAGAAAGAGGAAAATGCCTCAGGGGATTGTTTTTGTTCAGGAAGGTGTCCCTTCCTGCACAAAAACAATACTGCGTACAACACAAGTACCCTTGCACCATGGTGCAAGGGTGAATCCTTTGGCCCTAGGAAGCACATTGTGCTCCAATGCAGGGAAAAGCCAGTAATGCGCTATATAATGTTAAATACTGCGCATTCCTGCCCTTTCCCTATCATGCAGCTCAGCACAGCAAGGTGGCTTGCTGCACTGTGAGAGTTTTCTAATAAATATGCCCTGTAATCCCTATGGGGAAGTGCTCTCCTAATAGAGTTGTAGTTTAAAAAAAATTTGGAAGGAATCACCCATGGAGCTTAAATAATGTTAGCAATGCACCTCCTGCCCTGCAACCCTCAAATTAGAATGGCCCTGAATCACTTGAGGCAATTGAGCCTCCAGTTGCTCATAAGCCAACACAGCTATCTATCAAACTCTCTTATTCAATCCATCAACCAAGGATCTTTATTTCGGCACAGTGGCCATAAAAGTACATACAAAGTAATTACATAAAATCATGTAAAAGCGCAATCTGTCAAGGCATTATAATTCCCCTTAGAATCTGTGGTTACAATCTATCAAGACATTAAAATTCCCCTGAAAATCTGTTAGCAATTGACATAATTAAAACCAGTATTAAATTATGTAAAAATTCATATGTACATTCAGGTTTGTGTCTTCCAATCCTCAGACTATATTAAAACAAAGGGTGAACATATTGCACATTGGGTAAATCATCGCAGGTTGTTTACCTAGGGAAACGCAATTTTTTTGCCTGACTCTGCACATTGCCATCAAGTATCGAGTTAGTGTACAAATCATCGGTTTACTGGTATCTAATCTCATAATTCTAAGGGCCTTCTTGTGCTCCCTGACACCCGAATCCTGGCACAGTGGGATTATCCGTCACCTCTTACTGCTCGTGTAGGCTGGGCAGAAGAACATAACATGCTCAAGGGTTTCTTTAGGGTCACCACAAGGCAAGCACCACCAATCCTCAGCCCTGGGTGCTTGTGCCCATTTTGCAGTAAACATTTTTAAAGGAGTAATGTCCCATACCGAAACTGCAGATAAAAACGTCTGGCTAATGGTGGCTCTATCTCATCCAGAAAGCCCTCCTTTGAGAAGGAGTCCTTTACTGTGAGGAATGCATCAGGTAGTTGACCAAAGTTTGTCTGAGTATGTAAATGAAACTATGTTGCCATTGGGCTGATTTGATTTGTGTCTTGGGATTCGCCCTACCCTCACCAGGGGCATTCCACCAGCTTTCTTTCCCAATCATTATCAGTGTGGCTTTCACATATTTTAGCCAGCATACAAGCAACAAGAACCAGAGAGGCGTAATATTTCCTTTAAGCCCTGGAGATAGGAATGAAGCTCTGGGGCAGCCCAAATCCTCCTCCAGTATACTATGGGGCACAGGCTCATCCTGTCAGAAACTGTTCTAAGCTCAAGGTCCAGCCTGCCAACTGGTGCATACATCGATTTTCTACTGTAACTAGATGAGTCACATCCACGTTCCCCCAGAGCTCTGCGCCATCAGAGGCTGTCCCAAGGGCCTGATAGTTGTAGATATGTGTTGCTGGCAGAATGGGTCGGAACTCTGAGCTTAGCGGCATTTTAGTAATTCCTCCAACTATGTGCTCCCTTTTGAATCTATGCTGGATATTGTGAGTATGCCACCCAAAGAAGCGGTGGATTACTTTTTGCCTCATGTCCAGACCGAAAGCGACAAAATGGGATTCAGAGTATCAGAAAAAAGACTTGCAATGCAGATTAATCAAGTCCATCTTCCCCACATCTAGAAGATGCAGGCAGTATTATGTATGGGACGTGGACATTGGATGCACATAAAGGAGTCTTACATTCTGTTAAAGATGAAAGTCATGCACCAAAGAAAGAGGAGGGCTAAACATCCTACACTGTGGAAGGAAATGCAGGAAGCTTTCTAAATGCAACAAGACTAGCAAATTATCCAAATTGGAAGTTTGTTTCTGAAAAAAAAACCACCTAATGGCCCTTACACCCTGAGAGTGTTTCCCCAGAGAGTAGGGCCATTTTCAACTTTTTCTATTTGGGATCGCCAAGGTTGTCCTGGCAGTCCCACACTGTAATAAGTATATCAGACAGTCTGGTCTAAATAGGGCAGATGGTCTGCTGTAGCTGCACCTATGGTCCTAACTCCATTCGGCTGTTGATGTAGGGTTGGGAGCCATATGTATTAGCTGATTCTGACATTGACAAGACCCCACTAGACTAATAATTGGAGGAAAATGGAGCGGGCTGATGGCTGGTAATCAATTTTACCCCTGTGCTCATTTAATGACTAATTGGACACTGAAATTCCTTTAACTTTTTTATGGATTGTCATGAAATTATATAAAAATACCCTAAGAAAGCACAACACATTTTGCTGTATCTTGAGATGCATGTGTTAGATGTGGCAGTGGTACAGGAGATACATTTATATCTGAACGGGTCCACACACTTTGCAGCTAAATGGGGAAGCAATACATGATTTGCCACCTATACCTCATATTTACATGGCATGGCAATTTTGCACAAGACAATAGATTTAAAACAAAACATGGCTTTTAATGATCTGGCTGGCAGACGGTTATTTTTACATGGTTCGCTTTATGACACAATTATTACAATATTCAACATTTATAGTTAAATGACAGCTTTTAAAAAGCTTTTGAAAAGCTATTGAACTTTTGCAGATTTCATAATTCTTATAATACTGCTTGGAGTGTAGACTTTACTCTGGTATTAACCTCATATTGGATATATCTTGTATGTCTCAGTCTGACCTTCAATCAGCTGCAAAGGCATTTACATACGTTATGTTATGGAAGTCTTGGAGTTAGAAGATGTCTGGAGTGTCACTGCCGCACGGACCGCTGCTGTAGCGCTCTCGCTGCTTTTAGAATTTTTAAAATTTATAACTGTTTTAGAATCTATTGTTGTGTTTTGCACTAGATCCCTTCTCTCTTTATTAGTGGGCAGCTCCTCTTACCTTGCTTGTCACCACCCATTGGCCTTAACCAATCGTGCCGGGAGGGGGAGGAGTCAGAGGCGGGGTTTGGCTTAAATGCTTGCCGCGATGCGGGAGCAGACAATTTGCTAGTGTCACTGCCGCGCGGACCGCTGCTGTAGCGCTCTCGCTGTTTTTAGAATTTTTAAAATTTATAACTGTTTTAGAATCTATTGTTGTGTTTTGCACTAGATCCCTTCTCTCTTTATTAGTGGGCAGCTCCTCTTACCTTGCTTGTCACCACCCCTTGGCCTGAACCAATCGTGCCGGGAGGGGGAGGAGTCAGAGGCGGGGTTTGGCTTAAATGCTTGTTGCGACGCGGGAGCGCAGCGGACACGCGAAGCGGGCGCGCCAAAGGCAAGCCCGTCTGCGCCCGTCCACGCCCTGACGGGCCCTGGGGCCCCAACTCATGGTCAAATTATAAAATACTCCTCGGAGGTACTTAGATCGCTGGCTCTGCCGGCTGTGCCCCTTGACCCAGTCACCTATAAGTGCATTAGCGTCAATAAGATATATCGAGCACGAGGTCCCCCTGCTGTTCCTCTCCCCCCCATTCCATACCTTCCTCTAAGCTCAGTTCCTACCAAGTTAAAACACACCACCTTACGTATTTTTTATCTTAACACCCGTTCACTGGTCAAACACCAGTTAGACATTTTTCTGCTGCTCGCGTCCGAAAAACCAGATGTTTTTCTGGTCACGGAGACTTGGCTTAACCTTGACTCCACCCCAGACATTTTAGCTGCACTTCCTCTGGACTACTATATAATTCAGGCAAATCGGCTCCCTGGCAAAACAGGCGGCGGAGTAGCCGCCATTATCCACAAGGATCATAAATTCACCACCATTACTCCTCTTAGCCTCCCGTTGACAGAGAATTTGGTTATCAAACTGGACTCTTATGCTGGCCCCCTTATATGTGTCATTGTCTATAGGCCCCCACAGCACATGCCTTCATTCCCTTTCTCTTTAAGTGAACAAATGGCGAATTTGGCCATGAATTACTCTAACATCTTACTCTTAGGCGATATGAACTATTGGTTCAACGACACTCTTGGAGGGCCGCTCGCCACTGAATTATCTGATTTACTCTTTAATCTTAATTTGACCCAGCATATATTCTTGCCCACTCATATCAAAGGGCACACATTGGATCAGCTTTGGTCAACCAATTTGACCTTGTCGGTACCTATCATCTCACCTTGCATATGGTCTGACCACCATTTGATAACATTTACGGCAACGATCCCTCTTAATATCAAGACCCCTAAGGCTGATGGTGGCATGATTAGGAAATGGAGGTCCTTGATTAAACAAGATTTTATCGATACCTTGGCTAGCTCTCCACCTGCCCTTGACCCTGATATTAACTCCATGGAAAAGAATATCTCTTCCTGGTTACTCGTTGCTAGTAACACACATGCCCCGCTCACTAAACTCAATCGTGCACGACCAGCTGACGCTCAGAAATGGTTCTCAGTGGAGTTAAAAAAGAAAAATTAGATCTCCGCCAAAAAGAAAGGAGATGGAGAGTTAGCTATTCTTTAGAAGGAAAAACTCAGTATGCTCAGGCTCGAAAAGAGTATAAAAACGCAATCATTGCAGCCAAGGCCGCCCATTTTTCGGCCAGAATTTTAAGCTCCCAAAACAGGTCGAAGGAAATCTTTATGATAGTCAATGATCTTTGTAATGCGGAGCTAATTATCCCCAAACAGACCCCCACTCAAGATCTATGTAATTCCCTGAATGACTATTTTGTGGACAAAATCGCCAGCATTAAAGCCAGCATTTTCCCTTCCGGTCATGTGGAGCACCCTGGCATTATGAAAATTAATACAGCTACTATGGAACATTTTCCTGCTATTAGCCCAGAGATTTTCTCTGATTTATTGGTCCGAGTTAAATCAGGCTCTCCTAGAGATTGCTGCCCCCCTTATATTTTAAAGGATATTTTCTCTGCCTTACCACATACCGTACTTCCTTTCTTAAATGAGTCCCTTGGGCAGGGTAGGGTCCCGAATGCATTCAAGAATGCTGTTGTGGTCCCTCTTCTAAAGAAACCGGGCGCCGACCCCTTAATCCATCAAACTACCGTCCCATCTCTCTGCTCCCCTTCTTAGCTAAGATATTGGAGGCCCATGTTGCCAGGTGTCTATCCAATTTTATTGAACATTCTGAACATCTGGACTTTCACCAAGCAGGCTTCCGGCCCGCTCATTCTACTGAGACTGTTATTCTCGCGGTTCTAGACGCCTTGCGAGCTAACGCAGACAAGGGTACCCCTCAGGCTTTGGTGCTCTTGGATTTGTTGGCCGCGTTTGACACGGTCGACCACCAAATTTTGTTGGACCGTGTCAGACAGGCTGGCATTCAAGGTGCAGCTCTCAATTGGATCAAGTCATTTCTTGAGGGCCGCTTCCAAGCAGTCCGCCTTGCTCCTTTTACCGCCCCCATGACCGCTATCACGTGTGGGGTCCCACAGGGATCATCATTGTCCCCCCACTTGTTTAACCTTTACCTCCTGCCCTTGATTCATTCTCTAAGGAATAGGAAGTTGACTACTTTTAATTATGCTGATGATCTTCAGCTTGTTTTTACTATCGATAATTCTCCTGACTCAATTCAGGAATTTCAAGATACCATGCTCTATATCCAGAGTTGGATGGATCATAACCATCTCAAACTTAATCCGGGCAAGACCGAATTAGTCCTGCCCGGAAAAGGGCAGATCTATTGGGGCCCACACTATTGGCCAACTGAATTGGGTCCTCCCCCCATCCCGTCCTCTTCTGTAAAAAGCCTAGGAGTCACCATAAATGCCGATCTCTCATTTAGAGGTCAAGTAGGGACAGTGGTCTCCTCATGCTTCTTCCAACTACGCAAAATCAGGAAGATTGCCCATTTGCTCACTCATACCGCTCTCATACAGGTTGTTACGGCCTTGGTTCTCTCCCGCCTTGATTTTTCCAATTCTATTTACCTTGGCCTCCCATTGTTCTTACTTAAACGTCTCCAGCTGGTACAGAATCAAGCTGTGAGACTTATCCACAAACGGCCAAAATGGCAATCTGCCAGCCCCTTACTTGCAAAACTTCATTGGCTCCCTATCATCCAGCGGGCAGCCTTTAAGACAGGGTGTTTAATTTTCAAGGCCCTTCATTGTAGGAGCCCTAAATTCATCAGCTGCATGATATCAAGACATGTTCCCACCCGTAATCTGCGATCTGCACATCTCCAGCTGTTAACTATCCCTACCAGTGGCGGCTGGTGACATTTGAAAGTGGTGGGGCGAAAAATTATTCCCGTTCTGCACTATGACGAGCGAGCGTAGAATGACTGAGACATTTCTGACTTTAACTTCTCATTCAAAAAGGAACGCTTACATTTGGAAATTGCTTCTGTTTGCATCTTTTTAAATCACAAGCACTAAAATCTTCTGAGTGCCCAATAGTACTTTGCATTAAAAGTTTAATCCCAGTATCAAGACTCAAGCCGAAGATAAAGAAACTCAGGGATGCGCAGAGTATGGGAAATGCTTTAGCTTTAATGATTCTGAGCCAACACTTGGACTCACTGATGTTATGCACTTGGGCTTTGGGGGTTCATATGAGTGGTTTGTAGACGACCAAAGCTAAAGATCCTCCTCCTTTGACATATGCATTAGAGGTAGCAGGCGCGTGACCCTAGCCATAGAACATGCAGGAAATGGAATACAAGGTATCATGGAAACATCACTTCATTTCCTATTTCGAACATATCTTATTCATGTCTGGTCTACAGAGAGGCATCTCCACATTCATAACACCCATGCTGCCCGTAAAGTAATATGGATATTGCCTAAGTACATTTCTGACTTCTGCTTACATATACTGTCCATATATTTGTAACCACACAAAGGTAATCCTTGTGCTGTATACATGAGGCCCGATCAGCCCCCTTTCCTTGTAGGAAAGGGGCCCATTAAGGGGACACAGACACTACTAATGAGGGGAGCTCCCCCTTAAGTGCCCAGATGGAGTCTAGGCTGTCCAATTGAAGTGCAGCGGTACTAAGGACCTGGGACATGAACGACAGTAGCTGCACGCACCGAATGCTGCCCAATAATAAGCACTGCCGCAGGACCTCAAAAAAGGCCTCACAATAACAGACAAGCTGCCGACACAAAGCAAGCATAGAGAAAGACAGTCGTTGAGGCGCTATCAATGCACACAGGGCGGGAGCAGCAGAAAAACAGAGAGGCCACACACGGCAGACGAAGTGAGCAGTAGTTACTTTACAATTACAGAGAGGCACAGTGACTGCTAATGAGAGCCAGGGAGAGGCACCAGAAGGAAGCTGCAGGGAGAGAGGCAGATTTAAAAGGTGGAAAAAGAGAAGGTGAAAAGTCTATGTATCTCATACAGGGATCTTCCTAAATGTGCAAGTTACAGGCTTTTTCTGGCCTCTCCTCACGAGAACATCTGCAAATTCCCTTTTTCCCCTTCGCTTTTAATGAAAGTCTGACTTCACCTGCTCCTTGTCAGCGACCTCGAGTTCACACTCGTGTTTTAAAAGTTACAAGAAATCATATATCACAGTAAAAAGAAAAAAAAGTGTAAAACTGATGCAGCACCGCACCTAAATGCACCTGAAAGGGCCGCGGCCTTCATTAAAAAAGCCTGCATACTGGTAGCTTTGCTTTTGTAAACTGTAGGACAAAACCAGGAATGCGTGTAGCCCCAGATGTCAGCGGGGAGGCAGGCGGAATACAAGGGACCTGTGACTCTGCCTCTTTCTGCCTTTGCTGGTAGTTTTTTTTTCTTCCGTGTGTGAACAAGGGCTGCACAACAGATTGGGCCTGGTATAAAGGCCTGGGACTGTGCAAGAACTCCCCGCTGGGACTCAGCTGTGCTTGCAATTAGCAATAGACATGAAATGATTCTTGTTGTGGTGGCTGATGGCAATCCGAAGTGACAAGTTTTGTGGGGGAAGTTGCGGTGGAGATGTTCAGCAAGCTCTTTTTTTTGCAAACAGTTTGTCCGGGGCTCTGCAGTCGCGGCCGGCATGACGGGCGGGTGGGAGGGGGGTGGAAATGGGGTTGTTGCGGGTGGGAAGGGGAAGGGGTTTAATTAAAGGAAAATATTAAATAAAACTTACCGTCCCGCTTCTGGGTCCCGAGTCCGACTCCCGCCGTCCACCATTTTCCAATTCCGACCTGCAGCCCTCGTCATCTGCAGCCCTCGTCATCTAGGAAAGGCAGCCCCCTCCCCTCCGCCAATCACAACGCTGAGGCGCTCGGAGAGCGCCCCAGCCGGGCCATTTTCTCTGTAGGCTGCTGCATGCAGAGTGGGCGGTCCTGCTCGAGGGCAGGGGGAGTGGCTTGCCCACTGTTATGGGTATTGACTGTCTGGTCGGCCCCAGGGCCGACCCAAACAGTCAATACCCATAACAGTGGGCAAGCCACTCCCCCCCTGCCCTCGAGCAGGACCGCCCACCCCCAACCAGGCACTTCTGCTTTCTCGCCGTGCGAGAAGGCAGAAACATAAAATGGTAGTTATTACCATTCATGTTTCTGCCTTCTCGCATGGCGAGAAAGCAGTGGGGCGACGCCCCCACGCCCCAATGGGGGAGCCGCCACTGATCCCTACCTATAGGCTCAAACATCAGGGAGGCTGCAGGTTTTCCTATCTGGCCCCCAAGTTCTGGAACTCTCTCCCACTAGCGGTCAGATCTTGTAACAATTTATTGGGTTTCAGAAAAATGCTCAAGACATGGCTGTTTGAGAAGGCTTATGCATAATCCGCCCCTGTTGTGACACTGATCAAGTTAAGTGCCATGAAACCTCTGGGTGTACGTGCGCTATAGAAATTTTTATTAACATAACATATTAACATAACAAAGATGAGGTACAGAAACATCCTATTCGTACTACTCCACAGTACATGATTATAAATTGCATATTGATAACAGGATGGACTCTAAAGACATGATTCCTTGGATGCTTGAGATAATGTACTTACCTTGTATGTTGGCTGACCATTCTCTTCCTAAACTTGGACTAAGTCTTCCCTTTCCACGTGTAATGAGCAAATACTGAAGATTACCGTCTGGGGCACTGCCAGATTCAGTGTTTCAAAGGATCGTCTTCACATCTATTAGGGATCAGCATGAACCTTATGCCCTGATATGGCAATTATGTAATGCTGTAATTAGAGAGATAAACATTTCCAAACCGGCATAAGTGCTCAGATCATTCACTGCACAGCAAGACAAGGTTGGCATGATATTTGCAAACTTGGAGAAGCGTTGTTCCACTGGCAGGAGAGGGAAACTGCTCACCAAATTGAAGTCAGCGCTGTTGGGTCTCAGGGATGCGGCTGATCGTGAGGTGTTTGTTCTTAGAAAAAATATGCTGGTCAGAAAACACAGACATCCAAAGCATCAAGGCAGAACTCTTGCATGTCTTACCCAAGGTCGAACTACTTCTAATGTGATCATGTCTATAAATGATGGCACCGATAACTAAAATATTTATAATGAACAAATCTTAGATACAATAGAGTTACTTATTACAAGCATCTGTGTACCTCTCGGCTGACTTTATGCTCCACACAGATAATGCAATGTCTGGATGAGCTCACTATGGCATAGATATATGTAGGGGTAGATTATATATTCCACTCCGTGGGCTGCATTGGTGGAATTTTGGCCACTCTGTGTTACACTTGTAACGCAGCAATCCGTGTTACGCTTGTAACGCAGAGTTCCAGCCAAATTATGCCAACCGCACGTGGCGGAGTATTATTATCACATGCGGCTCGAAAACAGCAAGCTGGTGAGCGCGAGAGAGATTTGGCATCTCCTAGTATGATTTACAGTTGCTAGGAAGGCACTGGGCGAGATTTCTTCAATGCAGGCAGTTGCAACCGTTTGCGGTGAAAAAGCTGATGCTTGAGTAGAAAGCCTACTTGAGCAGCAGCAACATTATGTCAAGAAGCTATGCCCACCTGCGCATTGTGTGGTTCTGGTCGTGCTAATTTTTCAGTGCGGAATGAGATCCCAGCGCTAAATCACAGTACAACGTGCCTATTTCTACCCATTTGCAGAATTCCAGGAATCTCGTGGAGTTTTTTTTATAACTCCGCTGAATTTCACAAAGTGAAACTCCGCGGGTTCCGCCCAAGCCTAGGTACATGCTAACAGAGGCTCGAATTGAACCAATCCAAGTTAAGGAAATCCCAAAAGCTATATTTAACTTAGTTACTGGTAAGGCACCCATGGAGGATGGGCTTACAGGCCAATTTTATAAGACATACACAGATATACCTGTTGGCAATGTGTATGGCACTATGGAGGCAATTATTACAACCTTTTTAAAACCTGATAAAGATAGCCAGTTATGTAATCATTAAGATTCTTGTCTCTCCTTAATCTGTATAGCACAATTCTTGCTAGGGTTATAGCTAACTGGCGGGCCCCTGTGATACATGGCATATGTATTCTATATCAGACTGGAATTATTACTAGCAGAGCTGCATCTCACAGCCTGTATAGGTGCTTTGCTCTAATGCATCAAATAAACCCTGATTTGCCAGTGATCCCAGTGTTTTTGGAACCTAAAGTGGTATTCAATTCACAGAAATGGACATTCCTGAAAACATTTTTGGGTAGGCTAGGAAGGGGTGATTATGTTCCAACTTGTTGATCTATTACACTCAAATGCTAGTGTTAGAGTTAGTTAAGATTAATGTCTACCCTTTCCAAACCATTTGAATCAGTAAAGGTACATGACAGTTATGTCCCCTCTTCCCGAGTTTCACTCGCCATTGCAAGAGAGCGACTGGCCTGTCCCCTGAAGATTTATCTTTCTTACAGGGGATTGACTTTCACCTTTCAGAAGGCTACTATTATGTAGAAACTCAGCTGTTACACTGCTGGTGTATTACGTGTGTGGAGGACAATCTACAATTTATTATATGGGACGTGGTGCAATTTCAATCATACTCAGGAATCCTTAGGCACTGGGAAAATCTGAGGTTCTTCTTCCGACAGCAGTGACAACACCAGCAGAGTCAAAGTAACCACTAGAGTGGTCTACTGATTTGGACATTGTCTGAGGGTTAAAATCCATAATGGCCATTATGTAGTGCTGAATTATAATTAAGACTGAGCAATTGATAAGTTAACTGTAAAAATAAATAGATAGACACAGTTACCCCTAAACATCTATTATTTTCATTAACATGTAGTTTTACCAATTCTTTTATATGTGTTTGTCAATATAAAAATCACATTGTTCGAACATTGGGGGATATTCTCAAGAACGTGCGATAATCATCGCCAAAATAGGTTAACACAAATTTTCATATCGCCGTCCATCGCGGGAAAATAACTCAGTGTTAACGTCGTATTTCCAACACGGCGGTAACATGCGATAGTTTCCAGATAACGCGTCAAATGTCCGCGATAAAATTACCGGGACGGCGATAAAAATCTAAAGCCGAACGTGAAAAAAGTGGCGATGGGCCCAACTACGATAAAAAAATCAGCGATAAGCTGCGCCAGGCCTGCAATTCACACACGTCAGGCGGGAAAAATCACTATAAAATCAGAAAAAAACCACAAACAAAACCAAAACAACTGCGAAGCACAATGGAGGCAGCCGGAGCAAGTACAGAGGACAACCAGAACCCCACAAGCCCCACGGAGGCTCTGCCTGGGACCTCGGGGTCAGGGAAGGGCAAGGAGAAGAGGAAGACGCGGTTCAGTCCGCAGGAAAACAGGATCCTGATAACGGAGGTGGTAGAACACCATCAACAATTGTTCGTCACCTCCACTGTGTCATTGGCAACAAAAAATGGAATATGGCAGTCCATCCTGGACAAGGTGAATGCAGTCGGAGTGCTGAAGAGGACAATGGAAGAGCTCAAGAGGCGCTGGAATGATGTGAACCGCAAAACCAAGCAGAAACTCGGCAACAGCCAGAAGGCAGCAATGCAGACTGGAGGTGGGAGTCCAGCACCACAGGAGGAGCTGGATGAGATGGAGGAAAAGGTGCCCACAGTCATCAGTGGGGAGTCGGTGGCAGGAATAGGGGGACCGGACACTGCTCAACATGACCTGACACAACAGCAACAGGGTGAGTAACGACCAGGGACTGAGGGGACGGGGGAGATGGGCACAATGTCACACATGCACAATTAAGTATAGCACAGTACACACCCACAGTGACTCTGGATCATGTCCCTGATCCCCTTGGCACACTGCAGCACACCTAGAAACAGCAAGTAGGCCCCCGTCGACTATGTGCCCAGAGGGGGCCCTTCCCACACATCACCAATCTCACAACCAACCCATGCACATATGCCAAACCCAGCAAAGCGGCGTGTCTGTGAGCCACACTGACAATGCAAGTGACACTGCATGATGAATAGCATGGCTGCAGTCAATGTACCATGACATGTTGCACGCCACGACACTGAGGTGGCTGAGTGTGGACCACATCCTTAAAGGAGCAGGTCACACTCTGACACATCCACGTGCACAAACAACCCCTGACCTCAACAACACATCTGCGGACAAACCATGCCCAAGAGTCCTAACTCCCACCAAGAGCCCAATTTACCCAAGTATGCAACATCTCAGCACTGTATAAGCACAGAAGTCAAAGGCACACCGCCTGAAAGGGATAAGGGGCAGCAAAATCAGAGCTGCAGGGGCGACTCACCCAAAATGCAGCACACACACATAACATTCAGAGCACATCAACATTGACAACAATGTGGTACAAACTGCAACACGTTCACAACAGAACAGAGGACACAACTGGTGCCGCTTGTGTGTAGAAACTGGCCAATCACATTTGGCACAGCAGGGAAATGTGAGATGATAATGTAAAAGTACAAACTCACATCCGTGATGTTGGCGAAATGTCCACTGTCCTGCATCAAATAGGCAGCTCCTCCCAAACATTCACAATGTACATTGTCATGCAGTCTGTATGTAAACTTGTACAATGCGTCAACATACATGTGAACACAATGTTAAACTGCATCTCCCCTTCACATTGCAGAGGGAGAATCAACACCTCCTGCAGAGCAGACCGCACATCTCTTCACTGATGACGAAGAGGACCTCCACACCTTTGACACCGACGCCCTCCAAGAGCTCATTGACAGCTTCGGCACCTCACCTTCAGGAGCAGGGCAGCCCAGCTGCATCGAGGAGACCTCACCCCCTGCACAGACCACACAGCAGGAAGCACCCACCACCACGGCTGACTCCCAGGAACCCCACGAACAACACATGGCCTTCCAACGCCGTGTGTTAGAGTGCCAGGAGAAGATGGCTGATAAGGTGCGGGTGGGGTTCGACCTCATGGCAGCCAAACTAGATGCCATACGTGGGTGTCTAAGTGCCATCAGGGACCACATTCAGTCCCTAATGGACACCCACAGTCCGCTCCATGCTCTCCAACGATCCATGGCTGACATCGCTGGAGTCCTGACTCTGAGACAAGGACAACTGTCTAGTCAGAGTGGCTCCAGCGATGTCAGCCGGGAGTTGGGACACATGCGGAGGCTCATGGAGAACATGGAGCGGATGCAGGCGGAAAGAATGGCAGCCACGGCTGCACACCAGCGACATGTAGCTGGGATCTTCCATGCCCTGCAGACCTTCATCATGGCATTGCCGCCACAAGGCCTGGCGCCGATGAATGCTGCTGCTGCTTCTACATCCACATCTCCGCCCCCTGATGTGTCAGTGACACAGTGATGCAGACAAAACAACACCACCCACATGTGAGGCACATGAAACTTCAGAGGACGAAGATGTGGATGATTCTGCCTTAGTGGTAAGAAGGAAGCGGTAGCATTCATCTCCACCATATGGCCTGTTTCTGCTTGGTTCTGCCCTCTGCATCATCACCTTCCACTGTCCCCCTATACACTCTGCAACACTCACCTTGTTCCTCGACATGGACTGCCATATTCTGTTTGGTTGCCAATGACACAGCAATCAGACTGCGGACTGAACTCTTCCTCTTCCGATGAACTTGTCATTCTCTAAAAGGACTCTGGCTGGGCCTCCATGGGGCAACAATGTAAAGTGGGGTTTGCATGGCCCTGTACTGCTCCAGCTTCAACACTCCACTGAATGTGAATAAAACATTCAAATTCACACAGATGTGTCATGTCTATGTTCAATCAAGTATGAAAGTATGGAAGAATGTAGGGGCAGTGATTCCCCCTCACGTCCATGTTGCTAATGTTGGGGGACTTGAGTCACAGGGTGCAACTCTCTGCATCATGGTGGTACATATTTGACCCCAAAAGACGCCCTGTTGTCTTTTCTTGGTCACAAATGACCGCCTTTATGTCATGAATTTGGACACATGTGATACGCTGCTGAGTGGGATTACGTACCATCTTTGACACCCTGATATGGCATTTTGAATACGTGACACCCTAAACAGCCTCTCTGTACAGAGATGACACACTCACCATCTAATTGCCATTTGTGAGATTGTTAGCACTAAATGTTGCACTTACACTTGTCAGAGTGATGTGCTTATGCAGAGGAGTGACATGCACACAGGGAATGTGTTTTGGAATGAATTTATTTGCACATGCGGTGCCTGTGGTCATTTTGTCCTGTCCCATGATTGCTAAGGAAAGTCACAATGTGACGTGCTCATGTGAAGAAATTGTCAATGATTGCGTTCCTTCGGGCTAATCCTGCTGCAGCTGCACTGGGGTGTGGTCCATCTGCCTCATCTTCGTCATCATCGTCCGGTGCATCTGGCACTTAGATCCATGGGGCATTGGTGCGTACACATATGTTGTGCAACACACAACATGCAATGATCATCTTGCACACTATTTCCGGGCTGTACAGGAGTCTTCCACCTGTGATGTCCAGGCACCTGAAACATGACTTTAACACGCAAAATTAGCACTCCACAATGCCCCTGGTGCGTTTGTGGGCCACATTGTACTGACTCTGGGCCTGGGTGTTCGTGTCTCGGAGGGGTGTCATCATCCACGGGCAGAGTGCATATCCTGGTTCTGCATTCTGTGTTGGCAGGCTTATTGGTTTAGTGGTGTGTGATGTGTGCGACTTTGGGATTCATGTTTGACATGAATTGCTTGTGGCAAATGAGCTGCATCCATGTGTATTACATTGCCTCACAGCCGCTCCTCACTCCCGCCGAGCCTATTTACTTGTGTGCGCTGCCCGGTTGCATCACTTGCACTCCTAAGACACACCATTGTCATGACTGTCTGCGCATGTCCACAAACCTGAAAACGACACTGTGATATTGGCCATTGAAGGTGGTCAGCCACGTGTGTGTAGGCCTATGGTCAGGATATGGCAGAGACACACGCAGTATTTCCTTTGGTGGCCATCCTGGAAGTGAACCACGCCCAGAGCCCCGGGCTATTTATTACCACTCCTACGCTGGACTGGCGTACGCCGGCCCAGCCCACTCCACTTACACTTACAGGGGGGGGACATAGCTACATGTCCAAGGTCTTCCCCACTGCCTGAGGTGACATGGTTGCATCCACTGTCCACAACACTACACACACCAGCAGTATATGTCCACATGGACATGTCTGTGCTCTGCATACTGAAGTCTGTCCAGCACATCACCGCCACACTTGGCATTGTGTACATTCTTATTCATGGGTCACTTGCCTCCTTCGCACAGACTTGGTTCCCACCTCTCCCCACATTCTGCAATTGTGTGGCAGAGGTGCCATGCCGTGGATGGTTTGTCTACATGGCTGGCCACGGTTACCACAGTTACTTGTGTTGTCGTGTCTGGTAGGTGGGCATGTTGCTTGGCATGTTGTATGTGATTTTGTAATGTGTGCATTCCCAGAGTTGTCAGTTGCATGATTGTGGAGTTGAAGTGTGTGGTGTGTTAATTTGGTACTTACCAATGAGCAGTGCATTTCCATAGGTGCCATCCTGGAAGCGCTGGTTGATGATGAACTGTCGGAAGATGTAGGAATCATGCACACTGCCTGGGTAGTTGGCGACGACGTTGGTGAAGAGTCCCCGGTGGTCCACTATTGCCTGCACATTGATGGAATGCGAGTGCTTTCTGTTGCGGTAATTGTGTGCAGTGTCGGCAGGGGGCACAAGTAGTACATGTGTGCAGTCAATTGCCCCCAACACGTGCGGGAAGCCAGGTATGGCGTAGAAGCGTTGCTTGGTCTCCAGCTGTTCCTGCGCAGTGTGGGGGAAGTGAAGGTGCTGGGGTACCAAGCTGATGATGGCATCCAAGACAGGTGTGAGGAACTTTGATAGGGATGGCTGTGAGAATCCTCCGACTCTGATAGTTGTTGGTTGGAAGGTACCAGAGGCCAACAGGTGCAGCACAACCAGCAGCTTTGTCTGCGGAGGGATGTTGGTTGTCCGCTGTGTTGGTACCGTCAGCCTGTGGGCAATGTGAGTCAGGATGCGGAGGATGGTTGTCCTTTTGAGCCTGTAGTGGGCAATGACATCCTCTGGCATTAAGTCTGTGAGGCTGGTGCGTTTTTGGAAGGTCCGCTGTCCTGTTCTGTGCTGCCTCTGTGGTAGTCCGGGGGGAGGGGTTGGTCCGGGGGGGGACCTGGGGGTGGTGGCGGTGGGTGTTGTGGCCCTCTTGGGTCTCCGAGCTGCATGATCAGTAGCTCTATGACATGTGTTGGTCTTCAGATGTGGCTCTGGGCTGGGCTCCCTTTTGTACTGCAGGTTGTCGTCCTGCTTAACACCAGTAGAAGGCAGGTGTTAAATAAATGCCTGCTGCTAACGTGCCTTATCGCCTGTTTTTGGATCGCATCGCTGATCTGGCTCGTCGTTGAGAATATCGCGAAGTGGTTTTTTCGTGTGTTTTTGCACGGGATCGCCTACTCTGCATATCATTAGCATTAGTTGTCGCTCTCATCCGTGGCGATGTTTTTTGCGGCAGCTATCGCTGGAAAACTGGCGATATCGGCAGTTTGCACCAGCTTGGGAATAGGGCGATAAATCTATCGCAACTTTTGCGGCGCTAAAGTGCCGATAAGTCGGCAATGAGTCCTTGAGAATATGCCCCATTGTTTGTAATCAACCTCTGATCCGTTCTGTATGAATCGGTTAGTAAAAATACTCACTTGAAGTGGGACATTTTTACATTGCCATATTGGTATGACAGTTTCTCAGTTCTAGACTTTGAGTGCTACTTTCTTGCTGCAGAAGCTCATTTTGCTATTTATTAGATTCACCCAACCACTTACTAACAGTACATAGTTGCAGAAATAGACCTGAATGAGATGGATACATTTCTGACAGAGCGATCTACACATTTACCTCTCCATAATGGACATATTTATACTGTTGTGCCTACTATTAGGGCATGGTGTTCCTTGGGGAAATCAATGGGATATACTCAGTTATATTTTCAGGCATACCTACTTCTGAATATTTCAGCATTCCAACCCAGCGTTGAACACTCTGGGGCTTATTTACAAGCCTCTTGCGCCACTTTTGCGTCATTTTTAACATGGGAAAAGTGACGTACGGGTGGCGCAAGCAGCTTGTAAATCTGCCCCTCTGTGTTTAAATCTAGGCCTGGGAGAACTTTAAATTAGGCCGCCATAATTTGCACAATTTGGCATTATGCTCATTATGCAAAATTCCCGAAATTGTGCAATTGTGCAGTTTTACGAAAATATTTAGCATTCGTGGTAAAAATGAGTGCAGATGCGCCATTGACAGTAAAAATTTACCGAACACATGGGAACAACAGAACGCGAGCACCTGTTGTTTGTGGTGCTTTCGTGTTTTTTGTGCTGTGTTTTAGCCCAAAGTATGTCCTTGCTTCAAAATTTGGCACGAGGGAGCATTTTGTGCTTAAATATAGCATTAAATTATGGAAAAACAAACTAAGCAAATTTTGCACACCTTTGAATCACTATATAGGCTTCACTTCTGTGGGACGCATGCCTAGAGATTAGATGTTTCTGACGACTGACCATTTCAAGGAGGGTGGTGTGACTAACCTCTTGATTTCTTCATATATTTCAGTCTCTGACACACAATTCAGTTGCTGTACACTTTCTACCCCGATGAACCCCCAGAATGTATCTAATTGGCCAAGCCAGACATATCCTAGATGCCAAAAGCTAGGTCTCAAGGCTCCATGACATGACTAATTCCACTACAAGGAATACATACACACCCATGAGAGAACACTGGAAGGGAGTTTCAGGTTAATCGCTGACAGGGGAAAAGTGGTGATTCTACTGTGTTAGATGTCCTCCAATCTACTTCACTTTATATTTGTGCACCACCTTAGGTATAAGCCGGCTCTGCAACATATAATTGACACAATAGTGGACCATGCCTGCCCTAGATCTATGTCTCAACATGCAGAATATCTTCTTTTGCCATGGTATTGACCAAAAATGTAGTATTTTCGGTGGAAGGCCATGTAATGTGATTTCAGAAAATGTGGACTATTCTATACAATCCTCTCCCTTCTGGGCTTGGTTAGGGTATATCTTTGTGGTTCGAACAGAGAACAGAAAATGAGTTGGAAGCGATGGGAGTGTGGGGGGTGAAGGGGGGTCGGGAGAGGAAATCCTTGGTCGTATTGAGAGCATTGTTGCAGATTGCGAAGAGTTACTGACAGTACCGGTGCCTGTCCCCAAATCACCCCCTGTTGGAAATACTCAATCTGGATCCTCCTGCTCCAGCACTGCTATTGGGCCTATAGCTACAGGGTATGGGAATATTCCTAATTTGTTTAAGCGCGCGCTAGGAAAAGCAAAAAACTCATAGCTGTAGAAGATCGTAATAGACCTGCTCCAAGTACTGCGCATAATACGAGTTTAGTAAGTCCCTCTGAATCTGGTATAATAGAAGAGTTCCCCTTGAGTAACCGTTATGCCCCCCTAGTTGAGGATGTTGACTCACTTGGAGATGAGGTATATACCAACTTGGCTAGTACACTTTCAGCAGGTAAAGACTCAATCACAAATTCTTTACACGGAGAAGGGGAAATCAGTAATGGGCCCACATACTCGAATCTTGATCTCCAGAGAGAAATCGTAGCCCTAAGAAGTAGCATTGAGGTGCTAACCACTCCGGTATCTAAACTTTATCTGATAATAGATGGAACAAATGGACCACAGTTTCCACAGTTACCATCGCTTCTACCTGCTCCCCCCATTCAGGTCGGATCTAAGACGAGGCCCACAACGTCCCTTGGGAGACAAATTGGTCATAACATCTCGCCTTTGAATTTTGATTACCAACGGCTCTGTAGCACAGGTGTTATCCAAAACTCATCTATGGAACACTGTGGGCCAGATCTTGATCTTGATAATGGCAGGGAATTGTGGGCCCGACTAAGGATCTGGCTGGGTATGGCTTAACGATAAAGCCAATTACGATGGCTTACAACAGTGCACCCCCTTTTTGTAAACCATTATTGGCATCTCATCGCAAGGCAAATAACCCTACACCGATACCGATCTACCTGACTAATGTCCCTAAAATAGATGCTAACTGCCTTAAGTATGAAAGTAGTGAAGTCTTAAAAAACAAAGCCATTCACTGGCTAAGGCATACCAAGGGATGTAGATCGATAATCAGAGAAGATATTGCTTATGCAAATAGGTGTATTCTGAATCAGAGTCCAGTTGATGCAATTGAGCTAACCTTAGTTTCAAACCACCTTGTGCACGATCTAATCGCCCTGGAAGCCAGATCCTGCCGATCTCCACCTACAAAAATTAGGTTGAGATTAACTATCCCCCCATCACTCAATCAGGTTAATAAAGTGTGCCAGATCCCTGTGGATACTCCTATTTCATCTTTGTCGCAGAACGATTGACTGGCTCCAGTGCTCACTAAGGATCATCCAATTTATTCTAGCTTAGATCCTATGATCATTACTGATTTAAGATATACCGGTCAGAGTGTCGCACAGAGTGAGCAAGAGTGTATGTCCTTCTCTATAGAGGCGTCCAGAGTTGCTGATCCTATAATAATAACTAGAGATAGTATCCAGGATAGTGTACTAACTACAATGACTGGTAGCCAAGTTGCACCCAACGCGACTGCCCTAACTTCCACTCAGGTCCTTTTTGATGAAGGGAGGGGGGAGAATTTGAAAATTGTGTCCTGGAACCTGGCGGGCATAAATGGGAAACTTGATTGCCCGCATTGGTTGGACCTTGTTGCCCAGCACGAGATATGTATATTCCAGGAAACGTGGTGTCTGTTCCCCACGTTTATCCCGGGGTATGTGACGTTTCATAGGCCAGCAATACCTTCCAAACATGGCCGGGCGTCAGGGGGGCTCCTCACACTTGTAAAACTTACTGTAAACTGCAAAGTTAAGGAGCTGGTTACTAATAGTCCAGACATTCTTGGGATTATTGTCATTGATGGCAAAGGCAAATCTGTTGATATCTTTAATGTATACGCCAGGAGCACTAGAGGAGGTAGTTCACCTACCCTTTATGCCTTTGACATTTTATTGGGTGCCAGAGATGATAGTAGCCCACTAATAGTTGGTGGTGACTTTAATGTCACCTTTGAGCCACTCGACTGGGCAGAGTCCGCTGACGTGAGTGAAGAGGACAAAGCCTGGAGGGTCCCATCCCTGGAACTAGCTCAGATTAAAAAATGGTCGCAAGCCGCTCTCCAACTGAACGCAATATCCCTAGAACATAGACTAAGGGCTACCAATGGTCGGACTAATTCTGACAGAGGTGGGGGAATGACCTTTTGTGGAACTAATGGGTCAAGTAGGATTGATTATATACTAGTGGACTTGACCCTCTGGCCCTTGGTACGGGAAATGGCTATAATCCCTGCCTGTGAGATTGATCATAACTTCCTAACACTATCTATTGGTCAACTCTGGGGGATCACTGGAAGGGAACCCGCAACCTCATTAAGCACAAGGGATTTAATTCCAACAAATGACAAGCGTCGGCTTAAATGGCCAGAGGTCATGGCCGATGACTCTAAGATCCAACAGATTAAAGATGCTTTAGCTAAACATTTAACAACATCTACAGCAGTGACGAGGGACCGGCCCCCACAGAATAGTTATAGCACTCTCCATAGGGAATTCTTTGACCGTCTTGCCTATTTTTTTTATGCCCCTATAGATAAGACCAGGTCCCAACAGGGAAGGCCATTGAGAAACCATTCTTGGTTTAACAAAGAGTGCAAGGTCTCAAGAGGGAGGCTGACCGTGGCGATCAAGAGCAGGGACTCATTAAATATATGTAAAATGAGGAAAGAATACAAACAGGCACATGACAAAGCCAAAAAGGAATGGGACGAAAGGAGATGGGAAGATCTAGGGGAAGCTATTGGACACCCGGATAGCAGGTTGTTCTGGTCTCTTGTGTCGAAAACCAACTTTGAGCGTTCACCTCCACTGGCTAATAACATTCCGGCTATTGAATGGCACAAACACTTTAGTGAGTTATAGTCTACCAGTATCACATATAACAGTCCCCAGATGACCCGTGATTTGGGTGTTACAATACGCATCCTCACATTCACCAGGGAGGAGATATTGTGCTCTCTAGATGCCATCATCCCTGCAAAAGCCCCAGGCCCTGATTGCATTCCTGGAGATCTTTTCCTTGCTGACAGGGAAAACTGGGCAACATAGTTTGTGAAATTGGCCAATGACATCGCGGGAGGTGGGAGCATCCCAGATTCCTGGAAGGGGGCCGAAGTGATACCCATCTTTAAAAAAGGAGATAGGTCAAAACCCGCCAACTATCGACCAATCAGCCTGATAGACTGTGCCCAAAAGGTCTTCTGCCGCTCGCTCCTAGCTAAAATTCAGTCTTGGATGGATGAGAATGACATCCTCTCTCCGTTCCAGGCGGGCTTTCGGTGGAAGACCGGCACTGTTGATCAGGCGTTTCGCCTTGTCATGCTGTATTGAAAGGTAGTTGTGCTGGGTAAAGGCAGTTTATATCTTGCCTTTATTGATCTTAAAACAGCTTTTGACCTAGTCCCTAGGGATCTACTTTGGCAGGTCCTTCGGAAAATGGGAATGCCCATGGAAATCCTCGAAATACTGGTCAGGCTTCATGATGATAATTTTGCACGCATGAGGTGGGGAAATCAGGGGCAAACCACCGAACCATTTAAGGTCAGGCGGGGGGTGCATCAAGGGTGTGTCTTGGCCCCCACCCTTTTCTCACTTTATGTAAACCAAGTTGCTGACCATCTGTGTTCCATTTCGGCTGATGCTCCCACCTTGGCTAACAACAAAATAGCTACATTGTTGTTCGCGGACGATACCCTTTTGGTATCTAAAACCCCTATGGGCCTTCAAAAGCTCTTGAATCATTTTAAGGCCTTTTGTGACTCGATGGGTCTAATTATCAACACAACTAAAACTAAAATGATGATGCTGAACCCCCACAAGTCTTTCAAAGGCAGATTGGTTTTAGACAATGTCCCGCTCGAGAGGGTTAGTTCCTTCGAGTATTTGGGCATTAAGTTGTCCGATGGAATGACTTGGAAGAGTCATCTTGATAAAGCGTCTCTGAAGTTTTCACAGCTAACCGGAGCATTGCGGCGGGAGCACTGCCTATCATATACTAAGCCTGTAGCCCCCGCCCTTAAACTGTATAGCTCCAAGGTGGTGAGCAGTGTGCTCTATGGTGCAGAGATGTGGGGAATAGCTAATGTAAGCATGTTAGCCTCAGTAGAAAATAAGTTTCTTAGGAGCTTGGTCTCATTGCCCCAAAGTACCCCTCTTCTTCCTTTGAAACTCGATTTGGCCATTAAGTCTATTAATGACCAAGCGAGTTTACGCCCACTGCTTTACTGGCATAGACTCATTACCACCCCTGACTTGGCCCAATATGCTGCTGCCTATAGTGAAGTCTCTATTTTGGATAAACACAAAAAAATCGGGTGGATTAAACATGTGAACACCATCCGGGCATGCATAGGCCTCCCTAATGAGAATGAGCCTGCGGGCCCACTGCCCTTATATTCTAAGGACCAAATAAAATCTCAGTATTGGGTTTGGGTGGAGCAGAACAATCTTCAGAAAATACGCCACGGTAGCCTAACCGATATTTTTCTAGACATAAAATGTATTAAACATTTAGAATGCTTTCTTGACATCATTAGGGTGCCGACTGATAGAAAATTGTATATCCAGTTCAGATATGGCTGCTTACCGATCAATGCTTTTACTGAATCCTGGCAGACCAAAAACCCACAGTCAAAGGCCTGCCCCGCATGTTTAAGTCCCCACAAAACCATAGGCCATGTGTTTTTTACCTGTCTTGCTTATGCTAGGCCCAGAAGGAATTGGCTGGCCCCCGTATGTAGATCACTTGGGACACGTAGCCATAATGAAGCCCTACGTATTTTAAAGACAGACACAAGACCACTTTTTGTCTGCGCAGTTGCGAAATTTTTAGGCCAGTTCTGGGCTATCAGAAGAAGGTCTCTGTCTGGCATGGTACTTGTCTCCTTGTAATTTTAATAATCAGCCCAGACTGGTGTGTTCCAAATTTTAAGATTTAAATTTTAACTGGCTCTAAGGCTTTTTAAGTGCTTCATATTATTTTTAAGTGTTGAATGTCGAATATGGATTTTTTAACGTTGGATGAGGATTAGTGGGGACGCATATTGTAGAAACTGTGGTACAATATTATTTACTCTTGCATTAGCACTTTAGCATTGTCCTTTCTGTAGAAATATGAAATAGTGAGTTTTGCTTAATGCTGACCTCTCCTCGTGTTTATATACCGTAACATGTATATTATATTTGCCATGATCCTGTGTATCGAGTATATTATAATATTTTCCCCTTGAATACTGTCGACAAGGATTTATGTGTTTGTATCTTTTTTGGTATTTTAAACCGAAATAAAGATTTATGAATGAGAATGAACAGTCATGCTGCTATTTCTAGCCAAGGCTATGCTCTGGCTCAGAGGATTCCCTCCTGCAGTCAAGGGCTGGCTGCAGATAACTGCAGATTGCAATACTAATGCAGAGAATTATGCCACTTAGCAAACAGACCCTGCTAGCTCACAAGATATTTTGGGGATAATTGTGGGCTGTTTTAGAGAATTGGAGAGATAAGTTGCTTGGAGATACTGCAATAGATTGTGGACAATGCTTTTCTAGATTTGGATGTTGTCTGGGTTCTGAGTAAAAGTCCTTCTGATCATACAGCTGTTGGTCTGGTTTCTCAATAGAAGAAGGTTCGGGCCTGTTATAGTGTTTTTTCTTCCTTTTCTCTGATGTTTGCTTTAACCAGTCTATATTGTGTTGTCTCTATAATTTTACAATTGGATCCCTCTGTCGAATGTAAGTGTTGTGGCTGAAATAAATAAACAAATAATTAAACAAATAAATAATTGTTTTTGCCATCATCTTCAATCCTTTTTCAGGAGGATTCTTAGCATGTTCTAAGCTGAATGCAAGAGCTTTCTTTTTCTCCAATAGAGATTGTTTATACAATTTTCTATGGGTTTGACTGATTGATCCTTTTTCCTACTTCCACTCAATTTTCCTGACATTTTATGTCTTAGCTTTAAGCTTAATTGTATACCAGGCAATTCGTTTTTGTGTCTCTTGACTGTTCTCAGTTTGCTAAATGTTTGCACCTGAGGCTTCTGTTAAGTCAACTCTTAAAGAATTAAGGCTATTTTGCAGAAACTTTGGAGAACCAGGCTTTTTTAATCTTTTCATTCCTAGACAGAACTAATTTGTTAACCGGAGGATTGTGAGTGGGGACATGTCAATAGAGGAGATTACTGGGCCGTGACTAGTGGAATATATGTTCAGTGTTCATTCAACTTGAAATCTAGTCTAGAGTGTCACCTTTGCTGTGTGTGGACCAATTGATTCAAACCCTGCCTTGAGAAGATGTTCCATACTTAGGCTGCTTCTCTATCCCAAGGGTAAACAAACCTAAGATTAACATAACGGATGAGGACTAAGGGGCAGATTTATGGGGATTTGGCTTAGGGCAGCATCTCAAGTCAGCTTGCTGTGCTGCCCTACATCAAAGTGAAAGGGCAGGAATGCACCGTATTATCATTCCTGTCCTTCCACTCTGCGCTGGCGCCCTTTCGGCAGCCAAGAGCCAACACAGTCACCCTTGCACCATGGTGCGAGGGTGCTTGTGTTGTTGGCACAATTGTTTGTTCCCTGGGAGGCTTTTCCATCTTTATATGTGTGCTGCAGAATGAAGCACACATAGAAAGAGGAAAAACAAGGAGAAAGTTATTTCTCCTCTTTGCACCTCCCCTGGAGAGGCATAAGGTTTTGGCACATCCCCTGGATTACAGGTTTTGTAAATCTGGGGAAGCGTCAACTGCCATGGGTGTTGCGTGGGAACACTCAAAACGCCCATGGAATGCATTCCTAGAACAGACTGAGGCAACACAGCGATTTGCACTGCCTTGCCTTACTCCATATCATTGAGGCGATTCAAAAGTCACGGAAAGTGGCTTTGCGTGGCCTCATAAATATGCCCGTTAGTAATCATTAGGAGACAGTCGTGTTTGAGCTTGTTCCAGTAAGTTAGCTGCTACAGTGTCATTTCTTTAAGGTAGGGGATATAGAAGCCCAGTAGTAAAAGTTGCAGTGGATTTGCCATGTGGATGAATGAATGAATGAATGAAGGTGTTTTATCAAACACAGAGCTACTCCTCAGAGTGTCCCAGCACTAGGGAGTATGGTATTCAAACAAACTCAGCCACATCAGACCATGTCTTCAGTGTCTTACAAAATAAAGAGTCAGGGCCAAGGGTCTTAAGTTCTAGACAGAGAAGATTCCATGCCTTGGCTGCCAAGAAGGAAAAAGAGCAGACCCCTGCCCCCATTTCTGACCCACCTGACCCTTGGCGCCACTGCCCATGGAGCCTTGGCTGACCGAAGAGCTCTTGAGATGCAACAGAACTAAAACCTTTCAGAGAGTTACAGAGGACCCAAAGAAAAGAGGGCCCAATCAACCATGTCAAGGACTAGAAGAGGATTCTCTTCTTAATTGGTAGCCAGTGGAGAGACCTAAGATGGATAGATACTGATGCGTGCCAAGCTAGTTTTAGAATAAAGCATGCCACTGAATTCTGGACCACCTGCAACAGTCTGATAAGACCTTCTTGGAGCCCAAGATGGAGAGCATTAGAGTGATCCAATGAAGGGGTTATCAACGCATGAACCACTGTCTTCTTGGAATGCAGTGGAAGTAGAAAAAAGAGCATATTGAGGGCCCAGAACTGCACAAAAAAGAGCCTAACACTGCAAACACCTGTGGTTGGAGGGAAAGGTGAATGTCAAACTTAACTCCTACATTGTTTTGTAACTTTGTTGGGGGTGGAGGAGATAATAAAGTTGCTGGCCAACCAGACTTCCACCAATTAGCGATGTGGAAACTCAACATACAATTTTCAGTTGTCGACCTAATCTCAAAAGAGAGACTTAGTTGGGTATCATCGGCATACAAGATGATCTTAAATCCAAATAAGTCAACCGGAGGGGGGGGGGGGTGGCAGCAGGGCTTTGGCAAAGCCAGCAGGTCTGTTTTTAATATATCAGCACTGTCAAGCACAACTGCGCACTAAAGACAGACATATTGGTTTTGCCAGTGCTTGTTTTAGTATTGCTATCAAAATGTTCTTTTTCTTTCTATGGGCATAACTACAGCATCTTTAGAGAACAAAGGGTCTGCTGTGAAAAAGGGGATTCATGATCATTAGTGCTGCAGGTGTAGTGCCAACAGGCCCCAGGAGCCTATTTTCCAATAGTTATAATTTTTTTAAAACCATGCCAAGGTTAGCAGGACATTCTCCTTCTTTGCATTAGGCCCATGGCATTATTGCTGCTGTTGAGGAATGAAAGATGAATATCGACTTAAAACATTACGTGTCACTCATCACAAATTCTCTGCGTAGACAAAGCAACCACTGTGGCAAATGTGAACATGCTTCAGTTCTTTCGTACTCAACACCTAAGGCATCCATCCCTACTTTACTCCTGCTAAGCAAAACACCAGGTTAAAACTTCTTGATGGAAATCCAGTCGAGACTATATGAGATGTTTGTCTCAGGTCTGCTCTGGGACAACCACCCACATCTGAGCCAAGCTCCATTTTTTATAACACGACCCCAGAGGTCTTTATTTCTCTATTTCTTTAACGTATTAAGCATTTGGCCATGTGTGTGTGAACTCCAGTTTATATTTTACAGTGGATGCTCAGTCAGAGAAACTGCAATTGCTCTGACTGCATGCTCTGCAGTCTTTCCATTGCAAAGTTAATGTTTCAAATAATGGAATTTACATGTGGTTACTTTCAGTTACAGATCTGAAAGGTACTAATTATTCCCTGTCACGCGTTTGCCAGAGTACAAATATCACGTTCACTCAACATTTAAATACACCGTGAAGTGCATTCCTGAATGGTGACTTTTTTTTAGGGCTATACATCTCCTCTGACAGTGAGGACTTTGTTTTTAATACCGCCCTTTTTACCTGATAAAAGACATTAGTTAAATCTTGCATGTTTGAAATATGTTATGCATTTTAATTCTTCGTTTTTTCCAGAGTGGACTTGTAAATATAGGGGCTTATTTACAAGCCCCTTGCGCCAGTTTTGCGGCATTTTTAACATGGGAAAAGTGATGTACGGGTGGCGCAAGGGGCTTGTAAATAAGCCCCATAGACTGCTTGCTATAGCGCAATATGCATAATATTGTTTATCCTCAATAAATTAAAACATTTGCCCTTATGCCGAGCAGTACTGCACCTACGTTTGCACTAATCGTTGGGCGGACAAATATAAATATATTTTTGCACAATTTAGTCAGTGAAACTGCCGTTTTACTATTGATAACAAGAAATTTTATTTTTGTACTGTTAAGGTTAGTCCGTAGAATTGTCTTTGGTCATTTTTGGTGGGCATGCATCTGATGGAGCAAGGACTCACAAATGAGACTTGCTCGGATGCAATCTCCTCACAGTATTAATTTATTAAACTTGTATTGTTCATACTAACTCTTGCATACACAAACATAAGTAGCAAGGAAGCTTGCCTATGTGTTTAAACTAATAAATAACGCTTGTCTCTTCTAAAATGGCCGCCAAAACGCGGGAACTTTACTGCGCATGTCTCAACCATATCACGTGTTGTGACGTCTTTCTTTGCTTGGTGGGAAACTCCTGCTTCTGCGCAGTGTGCATTAAAATGGCTACTTTATGTTTTCACATGCTACAGCTTGCTCTCATGTTGTAATTAAATTGTCGTTTCCTAACGCTATTAATGCGGGATAGAATTTATAAATAAATGGGAATAGAGTAGAAAGAGTGGGTATACAGTGAAACATATTATTTGTGATTTTAATATTTTCTTCATTGACTTTTATTAGTTTGTACATTTGGGCCTGGGGTTTGGTGAACTGAAACTCGAGAAACAATGATTCCGCGCATGCGTCCTGCATGGCTGCCCAGAGAGAAAAGGATGAAGTCAACCTGGACGTCGTCCAAGGCCATGACCTGATGGCCGACACCGCTGTACCCATGAATGTCCCCACTAATATGCAACAATGTACATGAAGAATGTATAAATTTTGTCGTGAGACGGGTGGGAAATAAAGCAAATGTATTAAATGTGATGGGCGGTATTTTATAACAATGGGCTTTAAGAAATCGAACCAAATCAATATGGTGTGAGGATCAACCCCCTGTCCCCGTCCAATCAGAAATAGTGGTCCCATATTTTTGCAAAATTAATGGGAGGTTCATGGGCATAGAAGGGTATAACAGATATAGAATTAGTTAATTAGTAGGCAGAGGAGCTCAGAGAACAGGCGTACACACAGAGAGGCATGAGCTCCAGACAGACAAGCTGATCGATTGCAGACTGAACCGCTGTCCAGAGAGGCCCTGAGGAGGGGGCGGCGGAGTCCATTAGAAGGAAGGCATGGGAGAATCGAGGAGAAGTCGAGTATCAGAGAGGGGAACGACGCAGGCGTCGTTGGTAGAGAGGTCACCGGTCCTGTCCTGAACCTGGAGGAGGTCTTTGCTCTTCATCCTTCCTGGGTCCTATCTTTTCCAACTCCTTGGCCAGGGGGTTTGGTTCTCGCACTTTAGGTAAATATACATGCAACCTTTAGTTGCGCTGCTGTCTCTAACTTCTCCTTTCTGAGGGACCGTCATTGATCGATAATTGATTTTTGTGCTTCATCCTTGATATACGACTAAGTATCATGTGGTTCTGTATTTTACTCTGCTAAACCCTTTAGATAAACATTTTAAAACTTCCTGACTCAGTGGTTATTTCAGGATTATGAATTGTAATGAATGTCACTCATTTTAAACTTCCCAATTAGCTAAAGATTGATTGGTAAGTCATTACTCTTCAATCAGAAAGGTAATTGGTAGCAGGGATTTTGATAGAGAGTATAACTGACTCACCAGAGTAAGTATTAGCATAGTATGAATGCATGGGCCCAAGTGAGTATTTAGTGTATGAATGCAGTTTGCTAATATCACGCTGGATCAGTTTTCTGGTTATCAGAGGATGGTTGGACTTTGTTAATTGGGTAATGAGAATTTTATTTTTATGAATTAACATCCGTGTGTTCAAAAGTTTGTTTTATGTTGTCCAGAAATCCCCGGGGAAAAGTTGAATAGCGGATGGTAAGTGGAAACCATACTGCAGTGAGGTTATCTGTCAGGCAGAAATAGTACTGAAAAGTTAAGCAGGGCTATCAGTACTTGTTAGGGACTCTATGCGTGTGAATAATAGCAAAGGAATACGCTGGTAAATTTTGATGGTATATCACCTAGAAAGGGTAACATTGAAGAAGTAACAGGTATTTCTGAAGCTTGTGTGAAGAGTAAACGGAAGGGTTTTACTCGTAGTGTGTGTTTAGTAAAACGGAAAGGTTTTTACTACGTGTGAGAGAAACTATCTTTTCTAATTTAGAGAAACTGACACGATAGCGAATGTTTTATGTTTACTGAACTTTAATTAAAATCGTAGAGAAAATAAAGTTTTGCGTACGGTTTTGTAAAGGGAGGGTCAGTTGTCAGAGAGGGAACTGACGTCACAGGTGCCGCGCTGGGATTGGTTGAAACAGCGGGCGTGGAAAGACTCTTGTAAAGGAGGGGTCAGTAGTCAGGAGCAGTACTAACGTCACAGGTGCCGCGCTGGGATTAGTCGGAAACAGCGAGGGACAGAGAAACGCAGATTGTAAAGGAGGGGTTGGCAGACAAACGTCACAGAAAGGCCGTGCTAGGATTGGTTCAGAGACAGAAGTTAGACGAAATTTGATTGGTTGTTACCATAGAAACTGAAATCTTAGTGGATAGGAGATTGTATGTTAAAACGCGACCCAACTTTAACAGGAACTCGTCCGGATAGGAGATATCTAGGCTTTGCAGAATATAATTTTATACATCGAGGTTTACCCAAGATGTACGGAGAGAAGAGAAAAATGTCATTTTTACAAAAGATTAAGAATTATTTTAAAAAGGATAAACCAATCAAAACTAGGGAAGGAATTATCATTCCACCAGCTAAAACGCCCGCTTCATTCATGATGATGGAGAGAGGTTATCATACTTGCGTATGGATAGAGAATTGGATAGAATATACCAAGAATGACGGAATATTAGCATTTCCCGAGAATGGTACTTTCAATGGGAGAATTCTTCAAAACTTGAGATTGAGGATGAATGATTTAGAACCCAGACCTAGACTAACCCAATACGAAGCCTTAGAGGAGTGGGAAACTGAGGCATTTGAACGTGACAGACCCAGAAGCAATAGGGGTTATCGAGGATTTTTCCCCAGGAACCAAAATGAGTCAAGGGACGGTCAGATGAAACAGTGGAGGAGGGCAATGCTTACAGAGGGTCTGTATCCGATATTAATGGCGGATGAGCCATTAGGGAGCAAATGCACCGAGAAAACAAAACACTTGACTAGATTTGGGGATTCCGAAGATGAGTTTATGGAGGAGATATTAAAGAACCCGCCACCATATCAGGAAGGGACAAGTGGATGCATCCCAAGTGCACCACTGTTAAGGACACCATTGGTACCACAAGTATCACATGATTCCCCAGCCAGTAGGGTACTTCACGACAAAGAAAAGGAAGCAATAGATAAAAATAGAGCAGAATTAATACAGAAAGTAACACAATTAAGTATGCATCCTGATTCACTAACCATACCTGTAACGATTGGTCCAGTGGTTCCCTTATATGGTGACAAAGGAAATTACCCAAAACCTTTAGTTATGCCTACTCCTGTGAATGTTCCTAAACCTGAAGCAGTAGTAATGGTTGAGGATCACTTTAGTGATTGTGAATCTATGATTTCATTAATGGACTTACCCATTCGAGATTCTGTAAATAGTACCCCCAGAAGAGCTACACCTGGTTGCTCAAGAGATGTAAACATAATAACTTCATCGGGAGCAAAAAGTGCCACAGTAGTAACGCCAGAAGATTTAGAAAGGTGGGCACAAGGAGCAGACAAACAGAGTTCACCTCCAAAGATCATGGATATTTATAAATTAAAGGTCGAATTGGAGGAAATAATAGCAGGGTTAGATCGCTTAAATACTTACGATGAAGAAGAATTATTGTTCGTATGCAGAAGTATCACCAGAAATGTAAAATTATTCCATGAGAAATTATCAGATTTAGCTCTGCAGATGGGAATTGAAATAGGGAGGTCAAAATTATTACAGAAACCCTATAGAGCAGATTTTTCAGACAAAGATTTAGAAAACATGAATGCCTCTGGAAGAAAATTACAAGTAAAGGAATTAATGACAGTCTTACAGAAATGGGGAGACCTAGATAAATGGAGAGTAAGATGGGCCAAGCAAAAGGAAGAGGCACGATCCAGTAGAACAGCATCTGAATATCTAATGAAGGAAACAGGGAAAGCAGATCAAATGTACCCGATGCGAGAAGTTCCAGGAGGGGGATATGTACATGTCCCATGGAGCAGACAGGATATTTTGTCATTTACGAATGATTTTCCAAAATTGAGAGAGAAGCCAATTGAATGGTACAAGCAAGTTGAGAGGTTTGTGAAGGTGTCCAAGGTATTGTTGAAGGATTTGGATGGTTTGTTCGACATAGTGGTACCTGCCGATTTGTGGACAGATTGTAAAATAACAGTTGATTGGCCTAGTGAAGAGTATCCTAGAGATCCAAAGACAGGTGCCCCGTCAAATGAGGTAATGAAAAAGTATCAGCAGGTAATAACTTACCTGAAAGGGAAAATACCACCCAAAGAAACAGATTGGGTAAAAATAGATAGAACCACCCAAGAAGCCAGTGAATCGGTACACGCTTATTATGAGCGTTTATTGCAGGTATTCAAGCAGTATAGTGGCTTTGAGGATATTGGAGATAAAAACATGAGTCAGTTTGTTTACCGATTTATTTACGGTCTAAAGCCAGAAATTTGTCAGATGGTTAAGCAGCATATGTTGTGTTGGCAGGGAAAGCCAATAGATGAAATCTTGAAATATGTGAAATATTGTGGAGATGACATTGAGGATAGGCACAAGAAACTACAGGAGAAAGTAATGTGGGCTCAGGTAAAAATGGCCGAGAAACAGGGAATTAATTTGGATAATCTGAGTGAAAATCAGGGAAAGGATTCTGGAACGAGTGGTGACATTGGGAATGGTGGAAAGGTGAGAGGACGAATGAGCAGAGAAGAGGCTAAAAAGAAATTTCCTTGTCATGGATGCGGAAAATTGGGGCATTGGAAGGATGAATGTAAAAAGATTCGAAATAATAATGGCCCAAATCAAAATATAAATCCACAGACGCAGAATGACTCACCGCAGGGTGTAAATCCTCAGAGTCAGTTGCCACCTGCACCTATTCAGGGTAATGTAAGCAGAGCAAAGCATGGTACAGACGTCGGATATCAAGGAGGAAGTGGTAAGAATGATTATGTAACATCACAATTTCTTTTACAGGACGATTTCTGTTCCTATAGTCAGTGACGGTGCCTAGGAAAGGGGGAGAAGGAGTGCGTACTTGGCGCATCCTTACCGGTAGATCAGTCAGGTCCATATGTTGAAGGAAATGTAAAAGGTAATGATATTACTTTCCTTTTGGACACTGGTGCTACCAGGTCTACTGTGAGAACAGCAGACATCCCAGACCTTCCTCTCTCTGGAGAAGCTATCCAAGTTGTGGGGGTGGCAAATCGAAAGATTAGAACACCTTTTACCGAACCAATGGAAGTAAAAATCGGAAACTTTAGAGAAATGCATCAATTTGTAGTGTGTGATTCCAGTCCAGTAAATTTATTGGGCCGAGATTTGTTATGCAAAATGAATTGCACAATTTTCTGCACACCGGATGGTGTGGCAGTTCAGACCCCAGATGAAGATCATGTATATAAGTTTATGATTGCAAAACAAGGTACAGAAGTAGATGAGATGTTTTCTTTGATAACAAAAGACGAGTTGCCAGAAGAATTAAAGACTACAGTAAATTCCATGGTATGGGATTTCACGGGAAAAGAAGTAGGACTTATGGCCAAAATAGACCCAGTTAAAATTACAGTAAAGGAAGGTGCAATTTTCCCAAATACCAGACAATACAAAATGAGTGCAGAAGTAAAAGCAGGAGTCATTGAAGAAATAAACCGAATGGTAAAACAAGGAATATTAAAAGAGGTAATGAGTAGCCCTTGTAACTCACCAATCATTGGTTTGAAGAAACCTAGTGGAAAATACAGGATTGTTCAAGACCTGCGAAAAATAAATAAGATTGTGGAACCCTGTTGTCCTATAGTGCCAAATCCTGCAGTAATTTTATATCAGATTCCTTGGAGTGCAGGATGGTTTACTGTGTTTGATTTATGCCAAGCATTCTTTTCGATACCGTTGCATCCAGATAGCCAGTATCTTTTTTCATTTAAATTTGAGAACAAAGTCTATGTATGGAATCGTGTTCCTCAGGGGTATACGGAAAGTCCTTCCATCTTCAATAAGATATTGAAAAAGTGCCTAGAGAAACTAGTGATGCCAGGAAGCTCAGTCTTAGTGCAGTATATAGACGACTTACTGGTGGCATCTAACACCAGAGAGGACTGTGTTGTTGATTCCATAGCATTATTGAATCATTTAGCTGAAGAAGGGCATAAAGTTTCACCTGAAAAGTTGCAGTTTTGTACAACAGCAGTTAAATATCTGGGACACCAAATTGAAAGGGGAAAAAGAAGAATAACCTCTGAAAGAGTAAATTTAATCAAGAAAATGCAAATGCCTGTAACGCAAAGAGAAGTGAGAATGTTCCTGGGAATAGTAGGTTATTGTCGACAATGGATACTAGGATTTTCTCTATTAGCAAAACTTTTAATTCAAATGACGAAAAAGAAGGCGAAGGACCCAGTTGAGTGGGATGATGAGAGCGTAGGAGCTTTTGTAAAATTGAGAAATGCTTTGTGTTCAGCACCTGCCCTAGGCATGCCTGATTATAAGAAACATTTTGCATTATTCTGTCATGAGAGAGAAAATTGTGCACTTTCAGTCCTAACTCAGAGGCATGGTTTGGACAGACGTCCTATAGCATATTTTTCTGCTACATTGGACCCAGTGATGGCCGCATTGCCAGGCTGCTTAAAAGCAGTAGCGGCTACCTGTTTCAGCATTGAACAAAGTGAGTCAATTGTAATGGGACACCCTGTAAAGGTGTTTGTTCCACATGCGGTTGTGATTCTGTTGACAAGAACACGAACTCAGCATCTTACTCCTAGTCGGCTGACTAAATATGAGAGAATAATAATGGGTGCTGAAAATGTGACCATGGTAAGGTGCACGATAGTAAATCCAGCTACCTTACTACCAGACCCATATCATGAAGAAGTTAACGATGACGAAGAAGAAGAACATGATTGTTTACAAGTCACAGAGTTATGCACGAAACCACGTCCTGATATTCAGGAATTGCCCCTCGGGAAGCCAGACAGGGAGCTGTTTGTTGATGGTTCATGCCAAAAGCATGAAGATGGTAAACTAACTGCTGCCTATGCGGTGTGTGAATTAACTGGAATAGTCGAAGCATCCTATTTACCAGGAGTCAAATCTGCACAAATAGCTGAATTGATTGCATTGATAAAGGCTTGCAAAATTGGGAGGAATCAAAAAGTAACTATATTTACAGATAGCCAATATGGTTACGGGGTTGTGCATGATTTTGGCCAACTATGGATGCAGAGGGATTTCATGACGTCTTCAGGATCCCCCATTAAAAATGGACAGTTCGTAAGGGAATTGCTGGAAGCAATACAATCACCAGAAGAATTGGCTGTGGTGAAATGTGCCGCACACCAGTCAGGAGATGACTGGGTGGTAGTCGGCAACCGATACGCAGATCTTGTGGCTCAACATTGTGCCAAAAATAGGTTGTCAGTCAATAAAAGGGTGGAAAGAATGGGAATCAGCTGCCAACTTATGCTGTATGCGCCACCTGAAACATGGAATGATGTAAAAAGAATGCAAGATGATGCTGATGAGAGTGAGAAAAATACATGGATTAAAATGGGATGTTCTCAAAGGGCAGACGACGAAGTATGGATTTATGCCGATGGCAGACCAGTCATGCCCGATTCTTTGCTTTCACAAATGGCCAGGATGTATCATGGAGACACTCACATAGGGAGAGATGCAATGATTAGGCTCTTCAGACAAAATTGGTACAATCCAAGGTTCAGGGCTGTAGCAGAGAGTCTTTGCCAGAGATGTTTAACGTGCCAAATGCATAATCCAGGAAGAAAAACAATAATTGGGTTTTGAAGAATTGGAAAGGCAGAAGGTCCATTTATAAGATTGCAATTTGATTTCATTCAGCTACCATCCTGCAGAGGGCTGAAATATGTACTTGTCATAGTGTGTCTGTTTTCAAAGTGGGTGGAGGCTTACCCTACCAGAAGGAATGACAGTATTACAGTCGCAAAGTTGTTGCTACGAGAACTCATTCCTAGGTTTGGTTTCCCAGTAACTTTGGAATCAGATAGAGGAAAACATTTTAACAGTGAAGTGATTAAAATAATCTGTGAAGCATTCCAAATTGAACAAAAACTGCACTGTGCATATCGTCCAGAGGCTTCTGGAGTGGTTAAACAATTGAATGGCACTATAAAATCCAGACTGGGAAAAATGTGTGCCTCAACCTCATTAGAGTGGCCGGATGCATTGCCACTTGTTTTAATGGGACTCAGAAGCATTCCTGATAGAAATACCGGATTGAGTCCACACGAAATAATGATGGGAAGAGCAATGAGACAAGCACATGTTCCCACAAATAAATTGCTGAATATATCTGATGATATGGTTCTGGATTATTGCAAAGGATTGGCTGACCTAGTGCGTTCTGTCTCTCACCAGGTTGGAGAAGACGCAGTTTCCAGGCAGCCTGAACAAGAGCATGATCTGAGTCCCGGAGACTGGGTGGTAGTGAAGAATCACACCAGAGAAACGTGTCTATCACCTAGGTGGGGCGAACCTTGTCAGGTCATACTGATCACAAACACAGCAGTGAAGTGTGCAGGATTTCCTAATTGGATTCATGTAAGCCACACCAAAAGAGTACCAGACCCTGAAGAAGAAAATCCTCAGTCAGCATCAATAACTGAGGAAGCTGAAGGTTGCCCAGCTGAAGAATCTCAGGCGGGAGATTCAAGGGAAGCTGAAGAAGAACAACCGAGCACAAGTCAGGACTGGATACCGGTGGTGGAAATTCCTGAAGTTTACCACAGAACAAGAAGTCAAACAAATTTGGAAGAAATTGAAGAAGATCAGATAGGTGAAGAAGAAGCAGCTCAGGAAAAAGAAGAAGACACAATAAGAGAACCTGAGCAGGACCAGATAGGGAAAGGAAACTGGGCTCAAATTTCCGGAGAATCAACTAAATTTGAGCAGGGACAGACAGGTTTAGAAGAACCCGGTCAGGCTGCAGAAGTACAAAGTGCAATAAGCCCTGATCAGAACCAGTTAGATCCAGAAAAGTACACAGAAGAAGAAGACCTCGAGAAACACGAACATGAAGAAATAAATCAAGAACAAGATCAGTTATTAGAAACTCACAGTGGAACTGCTGAAAAGAAACCAATAAGACCAGAAAAAGAGCAAATAAGAGAAACAGTAATTGCAGAAAACGAAACTGTGCTAAACCCTGAAAATAAAAGAATTTCTGAAAAAGAAAACAAAGAGACAGTGCAAACAAAGAAAACAAGAAAAGGTGATCATTGGCCTAGTGTCATTAAAAGAGTAAAATACCACATAACAATCAGAAGTGAAGATCCAGATCAAGTAAATGAAGTAACAAGCCAAACAGAACAAGAAAGTAGAACTGAGAAAAGAAGAAGTAAAAGACTGAAACTTGTAAATAACAAATTCAAGGGTCCTGATTGGACTTACATCATTCTTGAAGATTACGAGAGCTCAGAGTCAAGTGAAAGTGGTGACGAAGGAACAAGTGCTGAACTAACATATGAGAAAGAAACAAGACCACCTTGATAACATAAAAAGAATCAAAAAATAGATAAGAAGAGCAATCTTCCTTGTCAAAATGTCCGACGATAGAGTTACTGGGAGATAAAAACAGAAATGTTGTAAAAGATGCTGTGCAGTGTGCATATATAGTCTAGTAATGGTGCTTATAGTATGGTTAGTTCTGATCGTAGCAGTTCCTTACCTTATGATAAAGGATAAAAAGATTAATAACGAAACTAAGGAAAGGACAGCAAACTTGAAGGGTAAGAGAGTAGAACTAATGGCAGAAAATGAACCAGAATTTCATCATGAGATAACTGATAACAACACTAGTTTAAATGTTTTCACAAAGTTATTGTTTCAATATGTAGATACCATGGAAGTTAGTAATTGTTATGTCTGTATGAAGTTACACGAATCAGTAGCAGAAGGGTTAACGTATCATCACTTGCCATTAACCTATGGCATATCATGTAGTGTATTGGCTAGCTTATTTTATAGAACAGGGAGACTTCAGTATTATTATTCAAACATAGATGTGATATTTTCTGAGGTTCCGATTCGAAAGAGTATGAACCCAGTGCTTAGTAGTCAAGACGCACAGTTTATGGGAGAATTTTTCTTAACAATGAAATCTATAGATATAACAAATGCACATAGAAACAATCTAACATGCTCGTTACATGAAGAAGAAAAGATATTTTTGAATTTAGTAGAAGATAGAAGACAAGATTTTCAAAAGAAAGCTTCTGAGCATAAGGCTCATTTGCCACCTTGGGCTGAGAAAGAAGGTAGTTACACACCTGGCAAGGCTCAAGCTGCTATGGCTCTGGATTTTGTAAAGACAGGGAAAATTTGTCTACATAGATTAAAGACTGATTATAACAATATTTTCATCGGTACCAGTGAATGTGAACACAATTTCTTAATTCTTGGAGGTTGGGGAATCAAAGGAGGAACAGTTTCAGTTTTTCATGGAATCTATTATGTGTGTGGGAATAAGGCTTACTTTAGGCTTCCTGCACGGTGGTATGGAAGTTGTTATTTTGGAATAGTGTTTCCAAAAATATACCACGTAAAAAGAAACACTGGGAGCAATGAAAATAATGGCAAATTAACACGTAGTAAAAGAGCTAGTTTTTTCAGAAATTGTAGGTGATATATTTGGTGCATTGATACCTTCGGTGGGAATAATTCTGAACTCGAGGAAAATATGTAAATTGTCTACAGTGGTTGATCGTTTATCAACGGATACTGCTGGAGGTTTTCTAATGATTAATGCGGAGATGGTTGCGATTAGGTCTATGTGAGAAGTTGGCCTGGTATATGCTGTCCACTAATTATAGTGGGCACCTTGCACCAGTCCAAACAACCCCTTATTGGAGATAGGTTAAATACAACCTTTATTGAAAGCTATCCTAGTGGTAGCTATGGAGAGCAGCCTTCAGGCTAAGTCTTGAAGGAATGTAAATCAGCCTGTTTTACCAGTCTATAATCTCTTGAGTGACCAAATGAAAGAGGACCACACCAGGTATATATTTAAAATATATGGTCTTAAACACACCCCTCTAGTCTTTTTATGAGGCTAGAGTTCGAAGTACATAAGTTACAAGTCGAATATCAACAGTAATAGCACAAATACACGTTTGAGCCCTAGGGGCATACCAAACCATATACCAATAAAGTGGTATAAGAACCACGACTGAGCTAGACACAAGCCCTAGAGCCTGTAGAAGTGCTTGGCCCTCAAGGAACCACCCAAGGTAGTGACACAGGGGACCCAGGGGGGACGCATGCAGTGTGAGAACACAGCCGCGAGCCGCCGTTGACTTCTATGGGGAATGTCGCGGTTGGAGTTTTAAAGAAAAAGGACACTTAGAGGAGGACTTGGAGCAAACCCCTTTAGAACTAGGTTGTTCTAGAGTCTATACCCACGGGAGCACCGGAGTACTCGAGTTACCTCACCCAGGGAAGCCGGGTGCATAGGTGTCTTTCGGGGTCGGGTTTCGTCGTCGTTTTCAATGGCGATCTGCTGCAAAGTGCTGCTGGCGACCAAGTCGAAAGTGTTCGGGTGGATCCAAGGGTGGATCGAAGATCTGAAGAACCTGAAAGCAGAGGGGACATAGTCTGGGTCACTAGCCAGTGACCAGGAAGGCGATGAGCAGATGCCCATCGATGTCGGGTGCTTCAGGTAGGTTGACGGTCGTCTTGACTCTTCAGCCACGAGGTCCTGTAGGCGTCGATGACGACCAGGAGCTGGATTCGAGCTGTTCCACAACGTCTGTCGATTGCAGGGGTGTCGGCGACCGGATTGGACCCAACAAGCCTTGGCAACGGCAAGTCACGTGGAAATAGAAGAAGGACGGTGGTACAGACCAGCAAGGTCTGAGGGACTCCCCCAGCAAGGGTAAGTCAGGGCACATCTGGTGCAACCAGGGAAGTCCAAGCAGAAGAAGAGTAGCCTTCAGGAGGGCCCACTAGCCAACAGACTAGCGACCGCGAAGGAGCCTCGAGTGGACACACTTGGAGCTGGCTCACAGGACACTCGTGGAGTGGAGGCCAGTGATCTTCAGTGCAGTTAGTGCTGGAGGCAGGGGCTACTTGGAGCCCAAAGCACAACTTCGTGGAACACCAGGAAGAGGATGCACTTGCAAATGTGCTCAGTGTCCAGGGGTCACGGTTCCACGTTACCCATGACAGCTACGGGCCTCAGCGTTGCTGGGAACTCAAGGCAGCCTCTGGGAAGTCTGGAAATCCACCTCTGGTGATGCAAAGACTTCGGCGTCCGGCAGGAGCTTCAGCGATGCAGACCGGACAATTGCTTCTTTGGTGCCTGCCAAGCAGGGGAGTCACTCCTTGACCCCAAGGGAGATTCTTCAGTCCTCTAATCTTGAGTAGAGCGTCAAAGTTCCAGGATTCAGTTACAGAGTTTCGTCCAGGGATATCTAAAGTCCTAAGGACTGGGGTTCCATACTTATACTAAGTTACGGGGTTGGACATACTCTGGGGACCCACCTATGGGAGGGTCAGGGAAGAGGGGTGGTTACACCCAGTCCCTTTGTCCAGTTTCGCGCCAGAGCAGGGGCAGGTAGCCCCTGCAACCGGTTTGAACTGGCATATGCAACCATCCTGCAGGAAGTGCAGCACTTGCACTGGATCACAAACCAAAGACTGTAAACCCTTCCCTTGGCAACAATTCTCAAACGCGTGCCAAAGTCTACTATAAGATTTACATGTGGAAGGCCTATGGGACTGTTGACTAGCCTTGGCAACATCCTCAGAACAACTTTTTGCTAACAAGGGTTTCTGTTCAACAGCCAAACCAACAGATTCCATTGACTGCGTGACAACAGAGACAACTGAGGTTGGCTCAGCGGGGAAGGATGAAGTGGAAAAATCCAAGGAGGAACCATAGCCATTGACATCAAGTCTGGAAACCACAGCTGCCAAATCCAATTCAGAGCTACCAAAAGAACCTGAACTCGTCTTCTGTAAGACATCAGGAGTCAAGGGAATTGGAGGAAAACAATAGAGAGGACCCCTCAGCCACTTCACCGAGAATGCATCCGTTACACATGCCTCATGGGTTGGAACAAGGGAAGCAAAACTGGGGCAGTAGAGCATCCTCCCTGGTCGCAAACAGATCTAACCAGGGATGGCCGAACCTGGCACAAATCTGAGAAAGCACCCTGACTGACAGACAAAGGGTTATTGATAAGGGAAATTTCATGCTGAGCTGGTCTGCATACCCATTCTCCTTCCCTGGAAGATAAGCCGCCTTCAGACTCTGGAGATTGGAGTCCGCCCATACTTAAATCTCCCTGGCAAGAAGCTGTAGGGAATTAACCACTCCCCCCCCGGTGATTGTTATATGCCACCACCACCTGATTGTCAAATCAAATGCAACTATGATGGTGAATGATCTGGGGAAAAGCCAGAAGCACTGCTTTGACTGCAGCTAACTCCCTCCAGCTGGAAGATGACTGGGCTTCCTGATGGGACCATGTGCCCTGTGCCATGGAGTTCCCAGAACCGCTCCCCACCCCAACTTGCTGCCATCTGTTGTTATTATTACTGGGGAGGACTGCTTCTAAGGATGACCCTGGGCCAGAGATTCTGGCTTGAGCCACCATTGAACATTCCAAGAAATCTGAGGTGTGATTGGAACAAGAGCCTCGTAATCCTGGAAAAGAGGGTTCCAATGGATATCAGAGCTGTGATATGATTTAATAAGGGATGCAGGTAGTGATGACTCCAGGGAACAATGATCAGAGATGATGCCATTTTCCCCTAACTGCGTAACCATAGCCTTACTGAGGCCTGAGGATGTCTCAACAAGTCCTGTAAATGAACCACCAGCTTCTAGATTCTGTTTGGAGAAAGAAACACCTCCCCCTGTCCATGTAGAAAAGGATTCCGATGAACTTAACCTGCCAAACTGGCTGAAGATGGAATTTTTTTACATCGATCAGAAATCGATAATCCTGAAGAAGACTGCAGACCTCGTGGAGTGTTCCACCTTAGAGAACAAAGGAGAGCTGATTAACCAGTCATCAAGCTATGAATATACCTGAATACCTAGAGAGTGCAAAATACCCACCAAAGGAGCCAAGATTTTGGTAAAAATTCTTGGCGCTGATGTTAAGCCGAACAGAAGGACTTGGAATTGAAAATGTTGAATATCTATGGCAGTTCATAGAATGTTCTAGTGAGGCAGAAAAATTTGGCAGATAAAGATAAGCGTCCTCCAAATCTATGGATTTAAAAAAATTCCCTTGTCTCAGCAATGGAAAAATGCTTTGCAATGTTGTCATTTTGAAAGGGCGGTGTTCCAGATACTTGTTTAGTCTTTATAAGTTCAAAACTGTACAACATTCTTCTGATGACTTATGTACCAGAAACAGAGTGGAGTAGTAATGTTATTTTAATATAATTTATTGAGCGCACGAATACCCGGAAGTGTCTTGGCGCTGAAAAACTAAAGTAAGCCAAAAAAAGTGGAATCTAGTTCTGGAATAACCATGTTTTAAGACCCTTTCTAAAAGAGGCAAGTGAGCTCACAGCTCTGATATCCATTGGAAGCGTATTCCATAGTTTAGCCGTGCCATGAGCAATGCTTCGGCCTCCCCAACTGGAGGTGCGAATCCTCGGAACCATCATGAGTCTGGCGCCAGTAGATCGCAGCTGTCTGCCAAGATGATACCAGGAGAAATATTTTTTCAGAAACACCGGTCCGTTATTATTCAAGGCCTTGCTGGCTAAGCATAGCGTCTTGAACTTGATACAATGTGCCACAGGAAGCCAGTGGAGTCTCTGGATTTCTTTAGAGACTGACTCATACTTAGGGAGATTAAATAGGAGTCTTGCTGCTGCATTTTGCACCATCTGCAGTTTTTTTATATTGTTTCTGCATATTCAGGTAAAGTCTGTTGCAGTAGTCTAACTTTGACAGCACCAGTGCAGTCACAACCGTCCTCCTGGAGTCGATGGGGATTAGTGCAGAATCTTCTTCAGTTTCTTAGTCAAATAATAGGTGGCCGAAACAGTAGCATTGGTCTGCTGAGAGAAAGTTAGTTTGTTGTAAATCAGTACCCCGAGATTTTTTGCCTTTTCTACTGGTTTTGGCAATTCACCCATCTCAACAGGCCACCAAAGGCCGTCCCATCTAGGTTGCAGATTACCAAAGATCACTACTTCGGTTTTCTCCAACTGTTAATTTCCAACATACAGTTTTGAAACTGCAGTGCTGGGTAGACTTGATCTTTGTATGCCTCTACCACAATCTGTGTGTCATCGGCATACGATGTTAAATTGAAGCCAAAGTGCTGGATCAAAGGAGCCAGTTCTGACACATAGATGTTAAACAGGGATGGGCTAAGGGATGAGCCCTGTGGAACCTCACATGGTAGAACATAAGCTGATCCAGGGTCACTGTTTGTCTTCTTTCCTTCAGAAAAGACGATAGCAAAGCCAGTGCCATACCCTTAACCCCTAATGTTTCCAAACGCAGTTGTAGTACGTTATGGTCAACAGAATTGAAAGCTGCCGACAAATCAAGGAGGATAAGGGCAGCCACACCCCCTCTATCCATCACAGTCATAATCTCCTCGGTGGCCTTGATCAAGGCAGTCTCTGTACTGTGCTCTGGCTGAAAGCCGAATTGGGAGGGATCAAGTAAATCATTTTTTTGGATAAATTGAGCTAACTGTTTATTCATGATTTTCTCTACTATCTTGCCTGGGAGTGGCAGCCTGGCAATAGGGTGATAGTTGCTCAGGTTTGATGCATCCAGATTAGGTTTTTTTATCAGTGGAAGGATTGACGCATCCTTCCATAGAGCAGGAAAAATACCAGACGTAAACATGTTGTTAAATATCCCTGTGAGAATTGGACTCACCTCCTTCGCTATATCTTTCAAAACTGCAAGGGCACAAGGATCCAACGGGGATCCAGATTTAATTTCCTTAATGTGTTTTTCCACTAACTCACTAGATACCTGTGAAAAGCTCTGAAGAACATTTTTTTCGGGATCAGAACTCGGAAATACCTCGGCTGGTTTGTGTGTGAGGGCGGCTTCAAAGGAGTCATAGATATCCTTAACTTTGCTCCTGAAGGCATTAGCAATGTCATCATAGAAGCGTTGATTGCTCAGGGAGGTGAGTTTCTCTACCACCCCAAACAGTTTTTTGGATGAGTTCTTAGCTCTCTCAATCTGCCTGGTAAAAAAGATCCTTTTTTCAGTAATCAGCATGGTTTTATATTGAACCAATGCAGACTTATAATTGCTTTTGTATGATTTATCATATTTTGCTCTCCAATGTCTTTCAAGTCTGCAGCATTTTTGTTTTTTCCTGTCGCAGAGCCTCTGTAAACCAGGGGTCCGATGGTAGATTGCGATTACCTGAATTTTTACAGATGGGTACTGTAGCCCTGAAGGCTTCATTTAGCCAGTCTGTGTATTTGCTGGCCGCCAGATCTGCATGTGTGCTTAAAAGCGGCAGAGTCATATCCAGTTGGGACTGAAGCATGGCCTTATCAATCTTGTTCCTGCTTTATAAGCAATTTGGTGAGCTTTAGCTGCCCCTCCCCCATGGACTTTTGGGATTGTATACTCAAATAAGATTATAGAGTGATCAGACCAAGTGAGAGGGTAGATATCTCTTACTGTCAGGCATGATGCAGAGGTCAAAATGTTGTCGGGTGTATGTCATGCCTCATGAGTAGGCTTGTGCACCATCTGTGATAATCCTAGAGTCCCAAGAGTCTCTAGGAGAGTGATTGTCTCTTTATCCACCATATCTTCTAGGTATACATTAAAGTCGCCCAGGATTGTGAACTCGTTTGTGGTAAAAATGGGTTCAATAAGGGAGTCTAAATTACCAATAAAGCTACCTCTAGAGCAGGGGTCTTCAAACTTTTTGATGCCGAGTCCCCCCTGTCAAAACCTTTTAGGCGTAAGGGCCCCCTCCTGACAAAAATGTCTAGAACTTGGTACTCCTCATCATTAACAACTATTGACAACCATAAATGTCCCCAATTCCCATAACAAATAATTTTTACAGTGGGGAAACAATATTAAACAGTGTTTATCAACCCAAAGGTCAGTGAGCGTGGGGACGTGGTCAAAGGTGTGGCTAAAAACAAAGGGCCTAATTTATGAGGAATTAGCGTAGGGCAGCACTGCAAGTCTTCTTGCTGCGCTGCTCTATGCCAATGTGAAAGGGCATGAATGCACCGTATTTATGAAGTATGGTGCATTCCTGTCCTTTCCCCCTGCATTGGCGCACAAATTGCTGCCTAGAGCCAATGTAGGCAGGATTGTTTTTGTGCAGGAAGGGGCACCTTCCTGCACAAAAACAATCCCAAGAGGGTTTTCCTCTTTCTATGTGAGCTACAGAATGTAGCACACATGGAAAGAGGAAAAAACGAGGGAAAATGAAAACATTTCTCCTCGTTACGCCTGCTGTGGGGAGGCATAAGGTTTTGGTGCTGCCCCAGGTTTACATGGTTTTGTAAATCTGAGGCAGCGTCAAAATCCATGGGTGTTGCATGGGAACACCCACCACAATGCCCATGGAACGCCTACTTGACAGAGTAAGACAACGCAGTGACTTGCTCTGCTCTGTCTTACTCCATATCTATGAGGCCATGCAAAGTCACATAGGGTGACTTTGCGTTACCTCAAAGATATGATTGAGACGCTTGTGCCGCCAGAGGTTAAAAAAAAGTGACGCTCCGGTGGCGCAAGCCTCTCATAAATTAGCCCCAAAATATTTTGTTAGTTTTTTTAGATCTTTCACCATCAGGTAGCTATATATAAAATAATGGGTAGCTTAATTGGAAAATACATTTAAAAAAGTTGTTACTCAGTGAGAAATGCACTGTAGTACTTTAGGAAACCTCTATTAGTTAATGCACTGCAGAGGTCTGTGTGTAACCAGAGAGCCACAGAATTAAATTTGGTTGGTGCAGTGGAGAATAGTGACTAGTGTATTTTTAGTGCTACGAGGTCACAGCCTGTGACAGAAAGCACTGAGAATGTGCAAGTCATTATTTTATACTTGCATTACACACATTATAAAATAGACTGCTACAAACTGTGCAAATTGTTTTAGGATAAAATGGACCTTCAAAAATGTAGACTTTATTAATACCAGACCATAAGTAATGCAATATTTCTTGTTGCATAACTGTCCCTTCAACACCTCCTCAGGGGTGCTAAGCGCTGTGTAAATGCAATTACGATTAAAAGCATGCACTTCACAGCCCAGTTGCTAACTCTTCCTACTGCCACAAAAAAACAAAACTGTGCCATCATAATGTTTGGAGTGATTCGAGCAATTAAAGCCAGAACCGCTCCCAAGCACCCTTTACATTTGCAGATTAACTCGCAGATTTACATTTCTTTCAGGCAAGCAGGCACCCTGGCACACGAAGGATTGTTTTACCTGTCTGCCAGCCTTTTTCTTTCAGAGCATAGGTGACTCAATTAACTTTGGCTGAAGCATTGAAGTGTCCCGGACATTTTTTTTTCCTTTTCGCATGTTTTAGATTCCAGACAGAAGTGAGGCCTGGAAATGCGCAACCCCCTTCCCCGGACTCCACGGCCCCCCTGGGGGTCGCGCCCCACAGATTGAAAACCTCTGCTCTAGAGCCTGGGGGACGATATAGAAGAATGCCCCTAAAGTTTTTTTTTCGCATTTAGTTCTAACGCAAAATAAAGTGCTTCACAGTGGGGGGTGGGAACTGAGGAGAAAGTAGCTTCAAAATGCTCACGATGTATTACAGCCAGCCCGCCTCCACTCTTGATAGGTCTATCCACCCTAAATGATAAGAATCCATGGGGGACTGCTATCACGAAATCTGGGTCCGACGCTGCATCGGCCCATGTTTCTGTGAGGAATAGTACATCCAAGTTGTATAAAGATATGAGGTCTGCTATTTCATATTTATGTTTGGCAAGCGATCTGACATTGATGAGACCGCAATGTACCAATGCCAGAACTGGGGTTTCTAGTACTTCACATTGGGCCTTGTACCTGAGGTTTGAAATGCCCTGACCATCTGTTGTACCGGGAGGGAGTATCCACACTCACATTTCTGCTTCTCTTGTAGACGATCATTACTCAGAGTGAAGCTACAGCAGCCAGAGCTCGCGTTTGTATGGGCGACCCCTACATTGCTCTTGGACTGGTACTGGGCGAGTAGCATTATTTATCAATAGGGCTTGAACCCCACCCAAGATTGCTTGACACTGCCTCAGATCTCTGGGAAGGGGTGTTGATTGAAAGTGATTTGGCAGATGAATTATAACTCCAAATGATATACCCTTGAAACTAATTTGATTGCTCATTGGTCTGGCACAGTCCAAATCCATAACTCTTTGAAAAATAACAGCTGACCCCCACTGATCTCTGGCTGTGATTGTAATGCTTTTGAAGAAGTGGGATTAATGACTCCAGGGTTCTGGTGGCCTGGGACTGGGATTTCTAGAATTCGGGGCCCATGACCATTACCATGAGAGTGCTGTGATCTTCCTTTCAGGGCCCCAGGAAAAGTTCTCTTGTAACCAGATCCCCTGCCCCTGGAATAGGATTTAGCTAGATCTACCAATTTCTTGTTTTCAACAGTCATTTTAATCAGCTCCTCCAACTGCTGACCAAAAAGAGGACACGCATCAAATGGCATTTTCATCAGAATTGGTTTCTAGGATGCTTCTGCTTACCAGTTTTGCATCCATAACTGATCTCGGGCCGAAACAGCTGCTACAGATGCTGCTGCTGGAACACAGAGGTTATCAAAGGATAAATCATACAGAAAACAGACATGCTGTTCCATAATACCCGTAAGGACTAAGCAATCCACCCCCTCAGACATCTTCTCTGTCAATAAGTGAAAGTTCTTCAAAAGAGAATGCACTGTGCACGTTGTATATGTGTTTACTCTGAGCGAAAAATTGGAAGCAGCATAGGATCGTTTGATGGCCCCCCTCCACCCTCTTACCTGCTGGATCTGGTGAAGCTGCATCTTCAGCAACTATAGCACCCTGTAATGACTGAACAGCCATGAGGATGTCAACTTTAACTATTGCTAGAAATTTCTCAGTAAACTTATCCACTGGGTAGCATTTGTCCAAAACCAGAAAAAAAGATGATTTATCCACATCCCTCCACTCATGACTTAAAACTCACCTGGTAACAGCATGCATGGGCAATGACTCAGGTTCAGGGTGCAAGTATTGAGACAAAAAGTCCTCTTCACCTATTACAGAGTCAGAAATGGTGACACCAATGTTTTATTTCAAATGCTGCAACCTTTCAGAACGTTCTGGACCGTGTATGAATCTGCCCCTGTTATGCTCCTCATCACCATCCTTTTCTCTATCAGGATGAAGATAGTTCTGGATCTAAAGTGGTTTGGCAGGGGAGCGTCCTTCTCCAGCCCTAAATGCTGCTTCCACCACCTGTTCAATTAACAGCTGGATATTAGCCATTGCATTAGGGGCAGATGAAGGGCCTGGAATCTCCTCAATTACTTCCTCCATGGCTTAGCACATGAGGAAAACTTGTGTTGCAATGCTCAGGAAACCGACCCAATACTTCTATATTTCAGCTGGTCTCTTAGCAGCTCATAATCTCACGTGAGTTCCACTGGGGACGCCTTATTGAATTGGGCTTAATAGGCTCAAATCGACCAAAACACACTAACTGCGCTTGGTGCAATATGCTGGCCTGTAGTTAAATCGACATATAAACTATTATCTTTATCTAAAAGGGCTTTATTCCCAGAACGCACTCAGCGCGACTTGGAAAAACCCGCCTGTAGTATAAACAGCAGCGCGGTATGCACCCGAGAAGAATAGCTTTCAAAAGCAGGTTTAAAAGTCGTGGCAATAAGTGAACATGGTCGTGCCTGCTAAAGCGATTTGGCCATAGGAAATATTAAGCAATACATAAAAAGCACTGCTAAAGCATAACGCTTTACAGGGAAAAAAAAGGAAAAAACAATCTTACCTGAACAACTGGGGTGCTCCAGGACCCAGAAAGAAAGCAACAGGATGTTATGTATAGGCCTGGGTGGTAAACTCTGCTCTGTTCGCAGAGTTTGGGGAGTTTTTCACAATCCGCGACATCAAGTTGGCGAGCACAAGCGAGAAAAATCCAACTCTCGGCAAGAGTTCTCAACGTGGGTGGTCAGATTTCTCAACATGGGCTGCCGTGGATGGTCGCGACCGCTCGCATTGATAAACCTTCCGTTAGCATTGAGAAAGCTGCAGCTTGGGAAGAAAATCAATTTGAGCGGCAAGAAAAGAAGCAGCGCCTACTTGTTTCGCATAGGGCCATTTGCACTAATTTGGCAGCATGGGACAAACACCCGGTGCTGAAAATCAATGCGAACGTTATGTCCAAACTCACTCCGCCACGTGCGGAACTCCGCGTAGCATGGCTGAGTTTTTGGGCCACTTCGCGGCGTTCCGCATACTGGAACTCCACGAACTCCTCCCAGGCCTAGTTATATCATTACTCTTCCCCTTTTCTACTGCCACATAGTAGTGGCAGCCATGTTTGGAGGATGTTTTTGAATGTCAGCTAAGGAACAGGTTCTGCAGGATCGGCATAGAATCTTGCAGGTAAGGACTGTAGCAGGGAAGATGGATGAGGAGGTAATGGAAACAAGGCTAAGTGGTGCTAGTGGTCCTGATATAGCAACTATGTGCCCCACAAACTTTACTTGCTTCATCAACCCCGCCCTTTTAGTGAGGAAGGCATGGTTGCGGTAAGTCTTAATGCCACGTATTTTATTAGGGAACACACACTCCTGGATTTTTCCCATGCAATGATAGTGGGATTTCGCTATCTCATTCTCTGCCTCATTCTTAAGTGGGGTCATTTGTTATCACCCTCCAGGCGGATCCAAGTCTTTTATTGATCTGTTTTTAGATCTATTTCTTCCATTATCGCTGATGCATACCAACTTTATAGGGGACTTCAACATCTGGGCATATCCCCCTTTAAGTCCTCTGGGCAAAAGGGCAAAAAATGTATTAGTGGCATGGCTGCTCTGGAGCTCCAAATGAAACTCCAGAGCCCAACTCATTTTAAGGACCACCTACTGAACCTAAATTTTGGGTCATTAGAATAAACATAGTGTAATGAAATCATGCTATTGGTGTGGTCGGACCATTTCTTCGCTCTTTTATGCTTCAAGCATACTTTTGGAGTTATGTTTAAAGGTAGATCACTGGATAACACCCAAAAGTATAGCCCATGGTCCAAATCATCCATCCTGGACTGTGCCCTCAGATTGAGTGCAACTAATATTTTTTCATCTTGCTTCCAACAGCAGACGATCATAAGAAATATACTCAGTGGGCTGAATCAGCATTATATGGAGTATTAGCTATATCCAATACCATTTGTGCTACACCCACTGCTCCATGGTATTCTCCACTGCTTAGGGAAGCTAAAGCAGGCTGAAAAAAGTTAGAAAGAATCTGGTAATGTGATTACTCCATTTCGGCTCGGTCGACATTAAAAAAAAGTCTTAAAGGAATACAAAAAGCGAATTGTTTCTTCCAAGGCTGAAGTTTATACCAATAAACGTCTGGACACAGATAACTCCTCCAGGGAGATTTTTCAAATAATAAGGTCCCTTGCCTCTCCAAGGTGTTCTGCACCATCAATTGAGAACACACAGGAACTGGCAGAAAACGAGTTCAATTTTTTGAGGATAAAATCTCTGCCATTTGCAACTCTTTGGTTTATTCATTGAGATATCCCTCTGTGTGAGCACTGTTTGTCAGCCTAGTCTGCTCTGCCCATTGGGGTACCCTCTACAGGGCTCCTGGTCACTGAGGGGGCAACCAAGGATAGTATACTGGACAATAATCCCGGTTTGGATCATTTGGAGTTATATTGTATATTGTCTGTCTGTCTGTCTCCCCTTTAGACCTCTCACTTCCCACCACCTTTACTTCAGATCTGCAATAGTTCCCTAATGAGTGCTGGTGTTCCTCCAGAGTTAAAAAAAATCCTTGATTGCCCCCTTATAAAAAACAAATGCTGACTACTTTGTTTAATTTTCTACCATATCTTTGCTGCCTTTTGCGATCAAGGTTATGGAGAACCATGCCAATTAACACCTCTCAGTATTGTTGGAACAAAATCTGATGTTGGATTTTGTTCAGCCTGGATTCCGACCAATGGACAGTACAGAGACTGCTCCGCTGCCTGTGCTTGCTGATTTACGATTGTTGGCAGATAGGGCGAAGCTGGCAGCACTTGTGCTGCTGGACCTATCTGCAGAATTTGATATAGTTTCTCATGTGATTCTACAATTCAGACTGCAAGAGACTGGCATCAATGGGAAGGCACTCCAGTGATGTAAGTCCTATTTGGAGGATAGGTCCCAGGCCGTTTGTTGACCTCCTTTCGTGTGAGAGTTTAAGTCACTAAATCATGGCATACATCAGGGGTCAGCCCGACGCTTTCATTATCTATATTCGGCCTTTGACACAACTGATAAAATCATTCGGTCTAAACAGCATGAATTATGCAGATGACACCCAAACAAATATTGCCATGGACGAGTCAGGTATGGTCTTCTTAGTACCTTTCACCAATGTATGTCTGCTGCACCATCTTGGCTACAACTCAATTCATTAAAGTTAAATTCTGACGAAACAGAAGTGCTCTTGCTTCATCACTCACGTACATCAAGCATTATTCCGTGTGATCTCTGGCCTCCACATTGGTCCATCAACCCTAATAAAAAACCTAAGCCTCTGTGTTGAGTTGGAGCTTTCCTTAGAAAAGCAGGTCAATCAACTTGTCTCCACCTTTTCCTTTCTCCTGAGGATCTAAGGAAGATCATGCCCATGCTTCCTCGGTCTATCCATCATGTGGTGATCCAGGCAGCCATTCTTAGCCAACTGAATTATTGTCACTCCTTCTTGTTAGGCTTGGCTTCTGGCCTAAGGAGGACACTAGAAAAGGTACAAAATGCAGCAGCTACTTTGGTCGTTGGTCTTCCAAGTTTTTCTTCTGCTATCAACTCTCTTGACCGCCTTCCGGTAGAGAAAAGAATAGTTTTCAATTCCCTTTGTCATGTCTTCAAAGCTCTACCACATATTGGTCCCCTTTATCTAACAAATACATTTATCAGATATGTTCCAGTGCTCCCTCTTTGCTCTTAGGAGGTATTTCTACTTACCATTTCGAGAGTCAGGGGGTCCCGCTCTGGGGGCAATTCATTTTTGGCAATAAGCAGCCAAACTTTGGAACAAACTTCACAGTACCCTCTGCAAGATACATCTAATGCTGCACTTAAAGAAAGCCTTGAAAGATCTGGCTTATTTGGAGCTAGCTTATCTCTCTTTGCTCCCGTGCTTGAACATACCAGTTCTGGTAGCGCCAGGAACCCTGAATAGGTATTTGCATGCTTTATAAATGGTATAACATAACATAACATGACATGACATGACATATCATGCTATAACATAACATTAGCTCTAATCCACATTGCAGCTTTGTCTAGTACTGATATTTTACATTGGGAGCAATTTTACTTCAATGACTGCTGAAGTACAGTGCTGTCCATTGAAGGGGCGGTTATCACAATGGCAGAAATGTGAAACTTTCAGTAGTTAGATTCAAAGAAATTGACAGGTGAATGCTGATGTCTCACCTGATGCTCATCATCTCTCCTAAGTGGAAGTTGTGCATCAAGGAAGGTTCATACTTTATGAGTGGTTACATATTAGCAATATGATGCAGTAACCAATTTTAAATATACTCTACATACCAAATACCCCCTGAACAGTTGCTCTTCTCATTCCTTGTTCATTATGGTAGGTCCGGCCTCCTCGGTGTTGTATACAAATATTCAAGTATCCCTATTTGTTGTTTTGAGCCATTGCACAGCCACACCCATGGTAGAGGCCTTAATGGGTGCATGCTCTTAGAGCACATGCTTTTTATTTCATGCCTGCAGTCACAGAAGAACCGCAGGCTTCAGCAGGGGTGCAGCCTCTTTAGTAGAATTCTAATGGCAGCGATGGATTTCGGCCCAGCTCTCTGTACTGGGGAGAATGTTTGACATTATTCAACATTCTGTCCATCATTTGTTCTTGTTGCATTTGTCACCCCGAGTGGGATGGTATGCCCAGACTTGGGTCCCGTGCTCTCCATGCCACTGGTGAGGGGTGAAACCCCGAAACTGGCCCCAGGATGCTTGTTTCCGGTCCAGGGAGGACCTGGCCTGGCAGTTCGGGCTGGGCTGTTCCCATGGGTAACAGGGTCAAGACTGATTTGCATATGGCTGGGTTTAAAGTGGAGTGGCATGGGGAGCAAAAAACGGATGGATTTAGGCCCAGATCTCTGTACTGGGGCGAATGTTTGACATTGTTCAACATTCTGTCCATTCATTGTTCTTTTTGTATTTGTCACCCCGAGTGGGATTGGTACACCCAGACGTGGGATGGGTACGCCCAGATGTGGGTCCTGTGCTCTCCATGCCACTGTAGTCAAGCTAGCCTGGCTGATGTAGGGTGAATTCACACAAGCATTTTATCACCCCAGACATCCCGGGACAAGAACAGGGAGGAAGGAAATCCCAGAGCCATATGCGGGGGTAAAACTCCAGAAGTATTTTTCTACTTCAAAGATGGCATCAGGTATAAAAATAGGACCCTCAGACCTACTCTTTAATAAACACTTGGATCTGTTGATACTACAGTAGAAGGATTGCCCCTCTGCCATAGGACTGCCCTGCTGCTTGAGGAATGCTCTGCTCTCTGAGAAGGAAGTCTGGACCTGATCCTTAATGAAAGGGTCAGGTGGCTGACTTCCTATTCTGAGCTCGAGGAACACAACAAGCTCCAAATGCCTTCCTGCAACTACCCAGATGACCTGCTGCACTGGATCTTCCTAGACCTGCAACTGGTTTGCCTGAGGCCTGCTAGCCTCTGTGATGTGAGTTCCCCCTTGGCTGGCATCAGTTGAGCTCCTCCTTTGAAGAAAAAGAGAAATCCTGAAGTTTTGAGGAGCTCTTCACAACCAGGAACAGGCCCGTTCCTGCCAAGATCTCAATGCCCTCAACCACTGCCAATGCGAAGCTCCGGTGTACCCAACTCTTCGCGCTATAGTGACCACCAGCGATGATCGGCAACGCAAGACCTGCACTTCTTGCTATGGCAGCGACAGGCCGCGGTGACCGCCCACGCAAAGCTCCAGTAACCACCGTCCATGACACTTGACCTGCTCCTTGTGCTACAGTGACAACCATTCCCACACTCTCCCTGCTCCTCGCAGCCTCCTTTACTGCAAACTGGACTCTTTGCACCAGGCTTTGAGTAGATAGCTTCGTCAGCAGGACTATCCAGGACTATCCAGGTGTCTGTATCCGGTCTGCCCTCCATCACAGTCGACCTGAACTTATGACGTTCCCGCAGTCTAGCACGACCAGATAACAGTGAGTGGTGCTTTGTGCTTTTGGGCCCTAAACTTACCTAAATCTTTGAAATTGCATATCCCTGGTGCTAGTGATTAGATTTGTGTTGCTCTGCTCTCATTTGATTAATGTCATTTTTCTCTATTTTTCCAAATTGGTGTGGGTTTTTTGTTGTGTTGAGTTTTCACTTTATAAGCTGCTTGCGTGCTCCATAAATACTTTACACATTGTCTCTAAATTAAGACTGCTTTTGTGTCAAGCTACCAAAGGATTAAGCACGTTAATTTACTGACTTTTGTGGTCCACCCTGACAGGAATTGCGGTTGCTGCTTGTGAAAGTTCACACCCATCTATCAAAAACCCAATTTTCTACACTATGTAAACAGGAGTTCGCAGAGGGATCAGAATTTTGAGTTATGTGATAATTATCACATAGTTTTCTCCTGATAAATTCCAGGAGATCAAAATTGCTGGAATTAATCAGAGGAAGGGCACAAAGAAAAGCAAAACATTCAAAAATTGGTGTGGTAAATACTGCATGTTATTTCACATTTCCAAGTTGAAAATGTATAATTTGGAAGTACTTACCAGACCCAGTAAAATACCTCACTCTACACCACATAACTTGCATCTTAACATATCTTAGTACTTTATGTAAAGAGGTTTTTAAAAAATATATTTAGCACTATTTTAGCATATGTGCCAGTTTATGTGTCCATTACTTTACCATGTAGGTTCTCCATTTCCCTGGCACCCGATGCCTTTGTTTTATTTTATCAAGGTGCTATACCAGTGTATCGTGGTCAGAATATTGTTCAACAAAAATATCATCTCCTAAATATGTTCTTTAAAATGTTCTCCCATTGGACTTAATAACAGAAAAGCTACACCCACTAGGACAATATTTTAATAAGTTATATTTAGGGTACAGTATTACTCAGAAGAAATGTCTGTATCTGATATTCTGTGATATAACCCTTACTGCCACTGGCCATGTAGTAGATCGGGGAGGTTCTGAACTATGCAGCATCTCTGTCTATATATACATTCTCTCTCTGAATCTTCACTAAGGAGCAGGAGGGGGGGGCAGCTGCTAGTTGTTGATGAAGGACTAGCTACTCTTTGTCACTCCACCCCCTACCCACAATCAAATTATCATTAGCTGAGCAATAGGGTCATAGTCACGCAAAACAGAGAAATGCCAGAAAGACCAAAAGGAGGTGTGGTGCTGGAGGTTCCTGTCTTAGCTGACGTCTGGAGCGAGAAACTGTCAGTTACAGCTTCTTGCAGCTCAGGACAGGCAAGACAGGAAGTTGGCAGAGGAGTTCTGTGCTACATGTCTGATCAGCATCAAACAATGGCATTGATTTTAAACTCGAAAGAAAGGGTGGAGATGCTGTTCTGCCAACAGCGCACTGCTGTTTTTCGTTTACTCTATCAATTTAAATTCTCTGATTTTCCCCTAGGCCATTCATTTTTTGTTTTGTTGTGATTTTTTTTTGCTTCCCCTTGTTAATTTCTTGTTATATAATATATTACAGCATAGGTGCTGTATTTTAAATGTTGTTTCCTTGATGAAATGAATTTGATTGTTTCAGCTATATTATTGTTTCTATATCAATTAATATATGGGTTCAATATATTCAACATTTGCCATTAAATGGCATTTGTATTCACATACAATAACCTCACTCATTATTGTATAACCTTACTAAAAACTCAACCAACTACATTCAATTACTGGGGCTCAGATCTGATTGGGGGTGTAGGAAGTGGGGCTGAGACTGTCTCCTGTCCTGTCAATCCCTCTTTAAAGACCAGTTTGGCTACCCCACCCCCTTCCTGCATTTTTCTCCGCAGCTTGCAGATCTCCTCCCACCAGATGCCCTTTGTCTCTATGCAGGCCACTTCACACCTCATCAGAGCAGTTTGGCTCAGCCTGCCAAAGGCTGGCAGATCAGGAAAGGCTGCTGGAAGAGTGGATTTTAGCACAGTAGAAAAGCAAGTTCCATTACTTCTTTTCTGTGATAGATATAATAAATCTAACTTTGGCAACTTGTTGGATTTATTCTAACTATCATTTTCATACCTTGAAGTATGTTTTTAGCTCACTTCTATCAGTAGTCCTACTTTATTAAAGTATTTCCATGATAGCCTATGGAGCCATTATGCTACAATGGGAAAACACGAAATTGACAGTTTTTCCTTCACCAGGGCATATAAAAACATTCTTTTATAATGTCCCTGCTTATAGTTACAAGGCACCCTATCCCTGGGACCCCTAGGAGAGACCTCATGTGTGAGTTATATGTAAACGGAAGGTAGTTTTAGACTTTGGATGTACCCCTAATTCCAAAGTTGAGTTTGCATATAATATACTTTTAAGAGCAGGCTGCAAAGCAGGGCTGCCTTTAAAATGACAGCAGGCTACACACCAGTGCACACTTAAGTGCATTAAATCTGCTGGACCTCTACTCTTGCATGCCCTTCCCTATACTAGGGGCTTACAGGTAGGTTATCATGCCAATTGTAATTACACCTAATTACCATGAACCTTTTACACAGAACACTGGCCCTGAGCCTGGTTAGCAGAGCCTTGGGCACAATCAGAGCCAGTTACCATCAGTATCAATCAGAAAAACGGGGTTGATCAGGGCAAAAAGGTCAACTTTCTCAAAGACAAGAAATTATGTTTGTGAAAATGTTTAAAAAGTGGGCCAAGTTTTTCGTAAAAAGGAAGACTTCCACTGTCTGAACCCACGTATTCCAACACTATAGGCAGGATTTTGTGATTATATTCCTTCATGGGTAATTGCACCTGAAGAATCTCCTTTTTTTTCAAAGTGGGAGGGTTAAATCTAGTACCAGACATGTACAACGCTGGTGTCTGAACAGTATAATATACAGAAAATTAATTGAAACAGAAGTTGAGAAATTGGGGGTCAGTCAGTTTAAAAAGTGAGCAATGCATAGAGGAATTCATGATCTAAATTGTCCAAAGTAGAAAGATAAGGACTCCATATTCTGTATTTTAGTTAATTAAATGAGTCCATTGTTGATTGTATCTAGTTTCAAGATCACTGTGGCTTCATCCTTCAGCAAGATACGTTCAACATATCTGCCCACATTGCTACATTCATGCATAGCAAAAAAGTTACAATATATAGAAATATAGGTGAGTAACTAGGAATAATGATGTTGGTATTCACAGAGGAGTTAACATAAAATAGACAATGAGAGCAAAGCTTAAGTGCTCTACTCAGAACCCCTAGGTTAATTACATACATTATTTACATATTACCCATCTGTAATTTTATGTTGTGAATCAGCCCTCCCAAATCATCTGCTCCTGCTTTTGACATCTATGAAGGGGCAGAGGAGTATTGGGGGCACTCCTACCGCTTCAAAATGTAACAAGTACCATCAAATTAAAAAAAACATATCCGGTCGCCTGCCACCCACCCCCATCACTTAAAAAAAAAAAAGAAAATCTTTGCCCTTCTGGAAACTTACAAAAATACATATCTGGCATCCTGCCACTCCTCCACACCACTCTCATCATATACTCACACCACAGCCCTATCCAAATCACACTCTACACCACATTGAGAGCAGAAAGCCGGAACTGCATTGACAGTAGCTCTGCAAGAGCCGCCTGTCAGCATGGATTCAGATCTCTTCTCAGCACAGATCTGCAAAGACCTACACTGACGGGGTAGAAGGCAGTTGGTGCAGGCACAGCACCCTCATATTTTCCCATCTCCCTCAGGTCTGTCATTTCCGGGAAAATGCAGAAGGAGGGTGAGACCTTCAACTGCCTTTCTACTGTCGCCCTTGGGTCTCTAGGGGTCCAGATGAGGCGGCGGAATGAAGGAGAAACGAGCTGTTCCCCTGGGTGATGCCACAACAGTGTTTATCCACTATGGTTATTTATTGTTGTGACATCAGTCCATTGAATAACTGGATTCTAGTCCAGTTTCTAACACTAAAGGCTTCCCATGGAAACCATATGTAACAAAAAAGTATCCATTTTTTAGACTTGATAGAAATATTACATTCTTCAGACCCCAGTACCACCTCCCCAATGCTTCATATGGCTGGAGTGACCATATGTAAATGCAAAAACAACAATTGATGGACAGAATGCAGAACAATGTCATACATTCACCCCAGTACAGAGATCTGGGCCTAAATCCATCGTTTTTTGCTCACCATGCCATTCCAGTTTGAACCCAGCCATATGCAAATCAGTCTTGACCCTGTGCCCAATGGGAACAGTCCATCCCGAACTGCTAGGCCAGGTCCTCCCTGGACTGGAAACAAGCATCCTAGGACCGGTTTTGGGGTTTCACCCATCATCAGCCAGGATAGCTTGACTCCAGTGGCATGGAGAGCACGGGACCCACGTCTGAGTATACCCGTCCCACTCGGGGTGACAAATGCATCTCCTTGTGTTTGCTTTGTTCGCCCTAAGTTGGCAGGGTATACCCAGAAGTGGGTCCCTTGCTCACTTTGCCACTGGATTCAAGCTAGCCTGGCTGAAGAGGGCTGTTAGCCCGAAACCGGTCCCAGGATACTTGTTTCCAGTCCAGGGAAGACATGGCTTGGCAGTTCGGGCTGGACTGTTCCCATGAGGCACAGGGTCAAGACTGATTTGCATTTAGCTGTGTCTGAACTGGGGTGGCGAAGTGAGCTAAAGAACGATGATGGATTCAACCCAGATCTGTGACTGGGGGTGAGTGTCTGAAAGGTTTCAGTGCTGCGTCCATCATCTCCTTGTGTTTGCTTTGTTCGCCCATAGCTGGCAGGGTATACCCAGACGTTGGTCCCTTGCTCACTTTGCCACTGGATTCAAGCTAGCTTGGCTGATGAGGGCTGTTAGCCCAAAACCGGTCCCAGGATGCTTGTTTCCGGTTCAGGGAAGACATGGCTTGGCAGTTCAGGCTGGACTGTTCCCATGAGGCACAGGGTCAAGACTGATTTGCATATAGCTGTGTCTGAACTGGGGTGGCGAAGTGAGCTAAAGATCGATGATGGATTCAACCCAGATCTGTGACTGGGGGTGAGTGTCTGAAAGGTTTCAGCGCTCCATCCATCATCTCCTTGTGTTTGCTTTGTTCGTCCTAAGTTAGCAGGGTATACCCAGACGTGGGTCCCTTGCTCACTTTGCCACTGGATTCAAGCTAGCCTGGCTGATGAGGGCTGTTGGCCCGAAACCATTCCCAGGAAGCTTGTTTCCGGTCCAGGGGAGACATGGCTTGGCATTTGGGCTGGACTGTTCCCATGAGGCACAGGGTCAAGACTGATTTGCATATAGCTGTGTCTGAACTGGGGTGGCGAAGTGAGCTAAAGAACGATGATGGATTCAACCCAGATCTGTGACTGGGGGTGAGTATCTGAAAGGTTTCAGCGCTCTGTCCATCATCTCCTTGTGGTTGCTTTGTTCGCCCTTAGTTGGCAGGGTATACCCAGACTTGGGTCCCTTGCTCACTTTGCCACTGGATTCAAGCTATCCTGGCTGATGAGGACTGTTAGCCCGAAACCGGTCCCAGGATGCTTGTTTCCGGTCCAGGGAAGACATGGCTTGGCAGTTCGGGCTGGACTGTTCCCATGAGGCACAGGGTCAAGACTGATTTGCATATAGCTATGTCTGAACTGGGGTGGCGAAGTGAGCTAAAGAACGATGATGGATTCAACCCAGATCTGTGACTGGGGGTGAGTGTCTGAAAGGTTTCAGCGCTCCGTCCATCATCTCCTTGTGTTTGCTTTGTTCGCCCTTAGTTGGCAGGGTATACCCAGACTTGGGTCCCTTGCTCACTTTGCCACTGGATTCAAGCTAGCCTGGCTGATGAGGGCTGTTAGAATGAAACCGGTCCCAGGATGCTTGTTTCCGGTCCAGGGAAGACATGGCTTGGCAGTTCGGGCTGGACTGTTCCCATGAGGCACAGGGTCAAGACTGATTTGCATATAGCTGTGTCTGAACTGGGGTGGCGAAGTGAGCTAAAGAACGATGATGGATTCAACCCAGATCTGTGACTGGGGGTGAGTGTCTGAAAGGTTTCAGCGCTCCGTCCATCATCTCCTTGTGTTTGCTGTGACCATATGTAAAGCATCATAAACATATGTTTCTCATCCAGAGCTTCACTGTTAGTACAATAAGATTAAATGCCACAAATCTTCACCAAAGACAAGCAATGGTAAAAAATGTCTTTTGCTCAAGTGATTGAAGGCCTGCAGCCTTAGCCACTGAATTACACTTAGTGATTTGTTCAACTATTGTTTCTCAAAAAAAAAGTTTTGTGAGAAATTGGGCTGTTGGTTGACTGGGGTGTGAGTGCTGGTCAAGCAAATGCCACAATCCCTTGCAGGGTGAAACACAAAAAGTCACTAAATTAACCTGTGCTTCACCCTGGGTACTGTGGCACAAAAGCAGTCAGGCTTAACTGAGAGGCAATGTTTAAAATATTAATGCAGCACAAAAACAGTAATATAGTAGAAACACAACACATGAAAAATCCCATACCAATTTAGAAAAATAGAGAAAAATGTATCAAATTATCCAATCAGCAGAACTGAAGTTACGTATTTTTTATTTTTTTTAGGGAAAATAGCGCCAAAAAGCACAATGCGCCAACTATATGGTCGTGCTGGCCCCCTGCCAAAGTCACAAGTTCAGGTTAATTGCGATGGAGAACAGATCAGCTACGGTCACCAGGTTAGTCCCACTGAAGTTTACCTTTTCAAATCAGAGCCAAGAGTCCTGTTTATGGAGTAGAGTACTGCAAGGAGCAGGTAGAGCATTGTGGGAGGCTGCCAGAGTATCGGGAAGAGCAGACCAGGCATCACAGATGGGCATTTCTGGAGATTTAAGTTGGCAGTTCCCACAAGCGGTTGATTCTTTAGCGCAAAGAGGCGACTGCTAGAGCTTTATGTTGAATGGCGGTAGGGGTGACGAGGTCTTGCCATGAATGAGCCTGTAAACTTCAATACAGCTCACTGAGGCCAGACCAAGGGTCCAGGACCTGAGGGGCACCACTTGGTGGAAGGAATTCACTTCAGCTGGGTCCAGATGCTAGAGCAGGACGTTAGGAAGCCTTTTATGTCACTGAGAATTAGATCAGAAGGCCAGTAGACTAGCCCTTGGAGTCGCTCTGGTAGTCCTGGGTTCAAAATTAAGTTGCATGTCCAATACGTCTTCCCCTGGCAGAGTATCCACAGGCCCAGAAGTCTATTGAAGAGTTGGTGTCTGAGGTCCCCTTTTTTATACCCTGGTGGCCTCCTGGCAGGTGGGAGAAGATTCTAGACAACGGCTTTGAAGTATGTGAAATTTCCTGACTTCCTGCCCTGGCTACAAGCTGACTGCATTAACAATGCGGTGGTGATAGGTCCTTTGTGTGAGGGCAAAGCACTCCCTAATCAGCTGCAAGTGGGGCAGCTCCGCCCCTCATTATGCCATCAGATGGCCCATTAAACACACTTATTCCCTCTATTGTGAGACTGTCTGGGAGGAATTCACAAAGTATAACTGTTAGATACACCCAGACATGTGACCCAAGACAGGCTACAGGCACAAAGGACTAAGGGCAGAAAAATGCCAACTTTCTAAAAGTGTCATTTTCAAAACTGCAATCAAAAAACTGACTTCACAATTACATAGGGTTTCTCATTACAATTACCAAGACCCAAACATAATATAGCAACCTGCTCCCAATTAGAAATTACAGCTTACTAAATATAATTAGACATCCCCAATGTTATCCTATGGGAGGGGTGGGTCTTACAGTAGTTTAGGAGGTTTTCACTACCAGGTAATGAAAAACTTAACAGGACATGCAAAACTTAAAAGTACATGTCCAACCTTTAAATTGCACAACACTCTACCCTGTGGGATTCTTATGGCCTATCTTAGTGGTGGCTTATATAAAATAACAAGGGAGATTATGGCTTGGCAAGAGGGGGTAAATGCCAAGTTGACATGGCAGTTTAAAACTGCATTTAGGCTGCAGTGGCTGGCCTGGAGCATGTTTTAAGGTGCTACTTAGGTGGGTGTCACAATAAGTGCTGCAGGCTCACTGGTAGCATTTCACTTTTCAGGCCCTGTGTATATGGTATAGCACTCTACAAGGGACTTACAAGTAAATTAAATATACCAATTGGGAATAATGCCAATTTCACCATGATTAGGTGAGAGAGCACAAGCAATTTAGCACTAGTTAACAGTGGTACAGTGCATAGTCCTAAAGCAAACAAAAATAAGTTCAGCAAAATGGAAGAGTGAAAAAGGCAAAAAAGTTATGGGTGTCCCTGCAGAGAGGGCCAGGACCAATAAGTGAATTCTGCAAAGATAATCAATCTGTCCACAAAATCTGTCACATGCATGAGTCAGCTCTTAGACTTAGTGCCCAGGTAAACTGATGTTTTAAAGATAATTTATACCATATAATAGTTGGACAGAAACAAAGGAAGTTCAATGTTAATTGCCTGAATTCAAACCAAAGTTAGACCCACGCCTCATTCCAGAATACATTTTCTGATAAATCCAAGTCCAAGCTCGAAGAGAACAAGAGAGCCAACACAAAGGTACTTTGTAGTCTGGAATAGAATTAACTTTGGTTTACATGGCATTATGACCCCTCATATTTTTATAAGCAGTGAGATGGCCAGACAAAGCTGCCTTGGCCATAGATTTTTTTAGTTTTAGCCTGCTGCTTCCATGATAGATAATGATCCAGGTGCATGTCTAACTAACAGTGTTCTCAAAATGTTTTTAAAGGAACGGATTCTAAAGGGGTCCTTTAATATTCCAATTTTTTTTAACTATGTTAGACTCATGAAACATGATCTTTGAATTACTGAGTGTAAAGTAGTTCATTAGCAGTGACTTACAACTAGTATTAAGGCCACAAACACAATAAAAGGTTCAGTTAGGGTCTCAATAAATTAATCCCTTATGCAACCCTTGGTAGCTGACAACAAGCAGGTAGACTTAACTTAGGAGACGGGTGTATAAAGTGTTTAAAAACACCAATACATTTAGGGGTCGATTCCGATTCGGGCCGGAAAAAGCACCGACCGACTCGGATCCGGAAAAAATACCGACCGACACGTACCCGTGGCGCACGACACGCCAAGTACGATGCAAGGCGCGAAAAATCCGACCGACACGTACCGAAACAAAGTCGACCGACCGAGCCGCACGGAAAGCAGCAATCCGGCCGGAAAAACACGCGAATCCAACCGACCGACACGCACCCGGAACAAATCCGACCGAAACGTACACGCGAACTCCAAACCGCAAAGTACGATGCAAGGCGCGAAACCACGAGCGAGTCGGACGGAGGCCAAGCCGTACGACCGACACGCATACAAAACCGAGCCGAAGCAACACAATACACCGCGACCGATGCGTACGCAGCATAGAAAACTGCACAAACACAGCGTGAACGAAACGGAGAACACCGTACGAGACCAATGCAGGGTCCGACTCGGTCACAAGAACGTTTCCAACATACACAAACAGCACAAAGTAAAAATCACCCAAAAAAGGCCAAACAAGCAATTACCAAGCCAATAAATACTGGGGGGTGGGGACAGAGAACAAAGACACACCCACAACTCCACCTATATAAAGGACACAAATCACTACCATGAGCCTTTGCAAATGCCATTCCACTGCCAGCACCCAAGAGAAAGCAACCACACACCCACAGCTCATCCCTCACACAAGCCACACACCATCAGCACACCAACAAATACCTACCTCACATACACCCAGCAAAACACACACTCACACACCCTCACCTGCACACCAACACACACATCACCCACCATCACCAACCATCACCATGCCCCCAAGAAGAATCCCAAGTTCCTAGATAGTGAATTGGAAGTCATGGTAGACGAGATCCTCAGGGTGGAGCCACAGCTGTTTGGCACATTGGTCCAACAGACCCCCATGTCGCAGAAAACCAAGATGTGGGAGAGGATTATCAACAGGGTGAACGCCCAATCACCATGTCGGCGCACAAAGACGGACATCCAGAACAGGTGGTATGACGTGCGCAGGAGGGTACGGAAAATGCTGAAGCAAGACTACATCAACAGCCAACACACCGGCAGTGGCCCTCCTGCCAAGCCAATATACCTCAGGCCCTGGGAGGAGAAGGTGCGGGCCATCCTTCCGCCAGTGAGCGTATATGGACTAGAGGACATCCCAGAGCCTGGTGAGTACACACCAAATGTACACAATATACTGCCACAAAACACACACACATCACTGTCAAGGGGAGAGTCAAACCATGCACTCATAGCAATTACACAGCAACCAGAACAGAATCATCCCAAAATGTGTATGTCAGTCAGATAAACACAACACATGCCATCAAAAAAGTCACATCCAACTGTGCCATCACATGTACAAACAACTACAACTACAGCTAGGCAGTGGCACAAATAGAACTAACAAACACATCCAGACATGTAGCCACCACAACAACACCAACACACAGTGAAGAACACTCAAAGGAAGGAATTCTGTGTATGCTGGCCAAGTCAGTGTAGCCAATAGCATCATGGGAGTCGCAGTCACACATATTGCCCCCCCACAACTGTCCCATCAACACCACCATGAACCATGCGCACATCACAGGGAGTGGAGAAGGACTCACAAGATGGCTGACACTGGCTACTGCTGTGGGGAGCACAAGGCCCTGCTGGCAACTGTGCACCAACAAACAGCAGGACACCACTGACTGACATCCTGAGAGACAACTCCCACTGCCTGCAATGCAAGCACGTTCCATGGTGGGATATCTGGCTGGCTGGCTGGGTGGGAAGGGGGACTTGCAGCACTGACTATAGTCACAAGCACCTCCCCTCACACCCCCCAACACAAACTCCACAGTACCCACCTGGTAGAATGCAATGCCCTCCATCCTAACACAAGATCCCACAAAGAACCACCACCCTGGGTTATGTTGTGTGAAGCACAGGGACACTCTTGGGACTCTTAGCCAAACAACTGCCAGGACAACACTCCCAGCCAGCCTGTCAGCACAGCCAGCCCACCCCACAGGGAAGCAGAGTCAAAAGGAAGGAAGCATGGGCATGCTGGGAAGGGGGTGGAGGCAATAGCATGATGGGAGTCGTAGTCACTGATATTGGTCACCCCCACAACTGTCCCATCAACACCACCCTGAACCATGCTCACATCACAGGGAGTGGAGAAGGACTCACAAGATGGCTGACACTGGCTACTGCTGTGGGGAGCACAAGGCCCTGCTGCCAACTGTGCACCAACAAACAGCAGGACACCACTGACTGACATCCTGAGAGACAACTTACACTCCCTGCAACGCAAGCACGTTCCATGGTGGGATAACTGACTGGCTGGGTGGGTGGGAAGGAGGTCCGGCTGACAACCAAACACAACCAATGCAGACCATGTTCACACCCCAGAAAATACATAAAAATGACCAAATAATGCAGGACAATGTGCCACACCAATATCAACCCCTGACTGTGACGACTCAGGACAATGCAATGTACAGGCCCGCACCCAGAGGCACAGTCACAACTGTCATGTGTGTCAACCATTGATGCCTGCAGAAACATGACATACATTGTTTGTGTCTCCCAAAAACAGGTGATGATGGGGACACAGCAGCAGACGCTGAGGAGTCCCAGTCCCAGGCTCAAGAGGATGCCGAGCTCACTGGCGTCGTACAGCCTCTGTCCTCCTCGGACGATGAAGAACAACCTGGCACATCCGGTGCAAGTCAACATGCAGCACCAGCAGGACCACCAGCTGCACCCCTGCACCCACCCCTACAACGACTGTCACCACGAATACCATCCCTGCCGACATGGACAGAATAAGGAGCAACACCAGCACAGTGACCCTGGACCAACCTGGGGCCATGGACACCACCACCACCACCAACCCCCAAGGTGGACCAGGGTTATCTGTGCGTGCCACTGCACACACTGCACATGTCAGCAGGGGTGGTGGGAGGGTGGGAGACAGAGGTCGCTGCTTGCAGACGTTGCTGGTGTGCATGATGACCCACAACTGAGTACGCATAGCTGATGCGTACCAGTCCAGCACCGGAGAGCTCAGCCAGGTAGTGGGGCTCCTCAGAGACATTAAACAGCAGCAGGCTGCCCATCATGCCCGCTTGGACTCCCACATGTCCCACGTGGAGTCACACATGTCCTGTGTGGACTCACACATGTCCCGCGTGGAGTCCAAGTGGGATGCACTGCATGAGATGACGGCGGTGCACAGGGACATTTTACAATGCCTCCGCCAGATGAACAGCAACCAGTCCACACCTCCCTGTGTGCCAACAACATCTGGTGCCGAACAAACTGCAACTGCCACAGGGAGGAGGAGGACTCTGGCGGAGAGTCCCCTGCACCGCAGCAGCCTGCACTTGAGGGCCCCCCAAGAAGAGGGGTCGTCCGAGGAGGGAAAAGTGAGAGGCCGATGGCCAAGCGCAACTCCCAGGAAGCCTGAACCTGTTCTGGATGTTCGCCTTTGTGCACAGACTGTTCACCCTGTTGACGGCAACACTACTCCCACACATTGCATGGGGAGTACAAGTTGGACCAATGTGTCAGACAACTGTGGCCCCGATACTGGGGATCCTGTCTACCCGGACTTTCAATTCACCTAGGAACTTGGGATTGCAAGATTCATGTACAGCACAACCCATCCTATGCACTATTAACACAAATGTATCACAATAAACACACTAATACACCATACTTGCCTCTGTCGTGATTCCAACGTGGGTGCTGTTATGGGGATGATGAACTGCAAAATTACACTGTGTATGCGAACTGCAACAGCAAGGACAACACAGGCATGTGAGTACAGGAAACGTGACACACATGAGGGAGACACACCACCAGGGCTACACGACACATACACACCTAGGCCATCTGACTCATTGCCTACACTGATGTTGCCAGGGAAGACGGTGCAATGCACAGACACCACACCCATTCCCAGTTGTAGTCAAGTAGCCCACAGGTGCAGTAAGCAAATGGCAGTCAAATATGTGACCACAGACAACGCACATCACAAAGTGAAGCACAGGTTTATTACACAGTTGCAACATGCCGTAACCACTACAGATGCAAGGTAACCCCACCTGGCAGCGGGCACACAGTCAACAACTGTAGACGGAAGGAAGTCCATGGGTGTGGCGCACATCACCTGTAGGGACACAACAGCTACCAGCCTGGATGTGCAATCACGTCGTCGGTGGACACAGTTGACCAAACGAATCTGAAAGTACCCTGTGAAGGACAGAAATGACACACAGTCAAAAGCAATGGAGTACAGGACAGAACAGCAAAACACATGCACAATACATGTTACAAGATACCCACCCAGAACCAAGTTAGCATGTCAACACTGTTGGGGAGTACAGCCCACCTGTCACCACACATCGCAACACACATCCAGTCAAGTGGCCCATGGACACACTCCCACAGCACCAGAGCACCACCCACACATCATGCCAACTCACATCATTGACATGACACCTCAGGATACTCACATTCAGCTAAAGAAGTTGGTGATGAGCTGTGTGCGGACATCACCATCACCATCATCATCATCATCATTGTCACTGGCATCGTGGTCCAGGCCAGGATCCTCCACAGGTGGCGGATGTTGGTCATTGTCATCCTGGATGAGAGGCAACTCCTTCCGCACTGCCAGGTTGTGGAGCATGCAGCAGACGATGATAATCTTGCACACTTTCGCAGGGGCATATGGGAGGGACCCTCCGGTCTTGTCCAGGCAGCGGAAGCAGCTCTTCAGGAGACCAAAGGTCCGCTCAATCACTCTCCTGGTCCGACCATGTGCCTCATTGTAGCGCATCTGGGCAGGTGTCACAGGGTTCCTGAGGGGTATCAGCAACCACGGCATGTTGGGGTATCCCGAGTCACCTACGGACAGACAAGTGCACATTAGCTGACTTGGAACAGTGGGCGGAATACTACAGATCAGATCATACACAATGGCACAAAGTCAGTACACACCGACAAGCCAGGCACGCTGGTTCTGCATCTGTGCCATCAACCTGGGGATGCGACTACTCCTCATCACAAAGGCATCGTGTGCTGAACCAGGGAAACGGGCACACACGTGTGTGATGGTCATGTCTGCAAGACACACCACCAGTGCATTGACCGAGTGGTAGTGCTTGCGGTTCCTGTAGGCCTGCTCCTGGGCCTGTGGTGGTACCAAAGCCACATGTGTCCCATCAATGGAGCCAATTACATGCGGCATCCTCCCCAGGGCATAAATGTCACTCTTCACGTCAGTGAGTCGTCGCAGTCTAGGGAAATAGATGTACCGGTTCAGGAAGAGCAACATTGCCGCCAAAACATCGCGGAGCACACGGCTGAACATGGTCTGTGACATCCCACCATCAGTCGCCACAGTATGTTGGAAGGTACCAGTGGCAAAGAAGTGTAGGGCTGCCATCACCTTCACCTTGGGGGTCAGCGCTGTAGGATACGGCCGGCCAGGCTGCAAATGTGGGGACAACTGCACTGCCAAATCCTCAATCAGCTGCCTGGTGAAGCGGTACCGTCGGATGCTGTCCCGTTCCACCATCGTTGCCAGGTCTGGGAATGGCCGATGGACAGCAGGAGCCCTGCAGTGCAGAGGAGAAGTAAGCAAGATTGTCAGTCACCCCACATATGCGGCATTGAACACACTCAAGATCCCAACATACATCATTATGAGGCACAACTACATGAAGTGTGCAGTACCGGAAGGACATGTATGGTACATACATGGCCAACATCTGTCAACACGGTCCAACAGGTGGCATCAATTAGTCCCAGGTTGGCCCATTGGATATCATGAGGCCGTGTCACAGTTCCCATCTCCTGCTGCCGTGTCACAATAACCCCCACAGGGACATGTGAGGACAGATGTGCCCCAGGCACCACAGCTCAACGACAGGACTTGTTGCATGTGTGGTAATGGCCTTTTCACTTTGTCATCCTGACAGGTTAATGCCCATCGGAAGCAGGAAATCTGGAAGGACATCGTCCGGGCTGTCCGGTCCGTGGGGGTCTACAAGCGCCGGATCCGCAACTGCCAGAAGAGGCGGCAGGACCTTCGGGGCTGGACCCGGAGGATTGCACAGGTCCAGCTGAAGCTGTCGCCTCCTCGCAGGAGGGGCGGAACACGGACCCTGACCCCCACATGCTCCAGATCCTGGCGGTGGTGTTTCCAGACCTGGATGGGCAGCTGAAGGCCAGACAGCAGCAAGGAGGGGTGAGTCAAAGACTGCACTGTGAACTCTGTATTACATGCTTTGTGCCCTCCTCTGGCCTGGTTCAACTGCCACAGTGCAGCAGTCATGTTGTCCAGGAGCCATGTCCCTCTATTGTGCACTGCCCACTGCTCATCTGATACCCAGGTGTGGCCCTTACAGTCAGGGAATTGTGTCACTTGGGACTGTGTCCTTGCAGTTTGCTTCACTAAAGGTGGGGGACAGCATCTGTTTCCCTAACTCTGTTGTGGGCATCATGGGTGGGTCCATTGTTCACACAACGCCTGGGTTTGGACATGTGATCTGCGTGTTGCTTTGATATGCGGTCCACTTGCTGAGCTGAGCCACCACATGTGCCTGGGGTATGTGGCACACGCCCATGCAGCGGGTGGGAACAATGTTTGTGCCCCAGGAGTGTGCAGATTACGTGTGTCACACATACATAGCCAGCTATCCACTGTCCAGGGCACATCCCCAGGGACCCTGTAATGCCACATGGACACTGGCATTACATGGAGTATCATGTATACACCACAGCAAAACAACCATGACCCCCACAGGTAGTGGCCCCACTTGCCACGGCAGGACAGACATGGACGTCTGTGACACACACGCACAACATCAGAGTCCATGCACACACAACGTGGATGTGGAGACTGTCTCCCATTGTGCACATGAAATCAGAGACATTGTAAACACCACATGCACAAAGACTGTGGAGGACCATCACTATTGTGCCACTGGGACACCCTGGCTCAAACATACCGTCCCACATGGGACTCACGGGGTATGTGACATGACATACACATACACCACTGTGAAATGTGACAATGGCACATGCACAGATATGAACAGTTGCACATCACAGTGGTCACGTACACGTAACACCCAGGATCCTGTCCCCATGAACTCGTGCACAGCCTGGGGGTGGCTGCCCACAGGTGACACCCACAGGACAACATGTACACCAACATACACACAATAGGAAATGCAGCCTTACATGCCTTATGATAAAGTTTGGACAGGCTGTCGTGATGTAGGTGTGCCCCTCACTCCCTGGGAGCTATCTGTGGCTGGCATATGTCCATCTGAGACAGGCATGCTGACATATGCCAGTCACATGTACAGTGATGCGTTGAACAGCAATGGACCGATCGGTGCCTCCGGCCGGCCCATTGCTTTCAATGTGTGCGGGTACGCGTTGTACCCCTGTGCGCGTTGAACTGCAATGGACCGATCGGTGCCTCCGGCCGGCCCATTGCTTTCAATGTGTGCGGGTACGCGTTGTACCCCTGTGCGCGTTGAACTGCAATGGACCGATCGGTGCCTCCGGCCGGCCCATTGCTTTCAATGTGTGCGGGTACGCGTTGTACCCCTGTGCGCGTTGAACTGCAATGGACCGATCGGTGCCTCCGGCCGGCCCATTGCTTTCAATGTGCGGGTACGCGTTGTACCCCTGTGCGCGTTGAACTGCAATGGACCGATCGGTGCCTCCGGCCGGCCCATTGCTTTCAATGTGTGCGGGTACGCGTTGTACCCCTGTGCGCGTTGAACTGCAATGGACCGATCGGTGCCTCCGGCCGGCCCATTGCTTTCAATGTGTGCGAGTACGCGTTGTACCCCTGTGCGCGTTGAACTGCAATGGACCGATCGGTGCCTCCGGCCGGCCCATTGCTTTCAATGTGTGCGGGTACGCGTTGTACCCCTGTGCGCGTTGAACTGCAATGGACCGATCGGTGCCTCCGGCCGGCCCATTGCTTTCAATGTGTGCGGGTGCGCGTTGTACCCCTGTGCGCGTTGAACTGCAATGGACCGATCGGTGTCTCCGGCCGGCCCATTGCTTTCAATGTGTGCGGGTACGCGTTGTACCCTGTGCGCGTTGTACCGCAATGGACCGATCGGTGCGCACCCATTGACAATGGGCTTGCCTGGCAACGGACGCGTTTCGAATTTCGAACGAGTCGGTTGCTGGAAAATCAGTTGGTCACCCACAACAATGTTGCAAAATCATGTATGTCATGAAGTTGAAGATTTGAAGGATGCTGTGGGCGTGTTTTGGTGCTGCTATTCCATGGATTGGCCAGATTCAGAAGATGCAAACGACTTGGACTTATCACTTTGGACACAAGGGACAGTATCTGCCTCTCCAGCACATATATATTGCTGGCTGTTCCCCTGAGAGCCCACTTGCCTGCACTACATGCTCCAAGACGACATCTGCCACTGCACTGCTGCTGTCTCTGCCCCTCTGGACCCTGCAATGGCACGTACTGTGGAGAGAGCCCCAGCCTTCAGCCTTGAAGAGAACCAGGCCCTGCTGGACAGCCTACTTCCACAGTACAGCAAGCTGTATGGGACACCAGGGGAGCAGGTGAGTGTTCTGTGCACTGCCTTTCTGAATGTGCATTTTGTCTGACTAGCAAGGCTGAGAGTCTGCACGCCACTGGCTAGCAGGCTCACTGAGTAGTTGTCACCCCCATAGTGTGTTGTGACTTGCACTGGACAGGTATGGTGCAGTGACAGTGCATTTGAACATGGTTTTACTTCCCATGCAATGATACCATGTAGTGACGTCTGGCAAACTGTCCATGGTCAGCTTTGCACTGCCTGTGTACATCATGTGCCCCTGTGATTGAGACATGTATATACAACTGTGTCATGCACGGATATGTTGCATGTGTGGTAATGGCCTTTTCACTTTGTCATCCTGACAGGTTAATGCCCATCGGAAGCAGGAAATCTGGAAGGACATCGTCCGGGCTGTCCGGTCCGTGAGGGTCTACAAGCGCCGGATCCGCAACTGCCAGAAGAGGCGGCAGGACCTTCGGGGCTGGACCCGGAGGATTGCACGGGTCCAGCTGAAGCTGTCGCCTCCTCGCAGGAGGGGCGGAACACGGACCCTGACCCCCACATGCTCCAGATCCTGGCGGTGGTGTTTCCAGACCTGGATGGGCAGCTGAAGGCCAGACAGCAGCAAGGAGGGGTGAGTCAAAGACTGCACTGTGAACTCTGTATTACATGCTTTGTGCCCTCCTCTGGCCTGGTTCAACTGCCACAGTGCAGCAGTCATGTTGTCCAGGAGCCATGTCCCTCTATTGTGCACTGCCCACTGCTCATCTGATACCCAGGTGTGGCCCTTACAGTCAGGGAATTGTGTCACTTGGGACTGTGTCCTTGCAGTTTGCTTCACTAAAGGTGGGGGACAGCATCTGTTTCCCTAACTCTGTTGTGGGCATCATGGGTGGGTCCATTGTTCACACAACGCCTGGGTTTGGACATGTGATCTGCGTGTTGCTTTGATATGCGGTCCACTTGCTGAGCTGAGCCACCACATGTGCCTGGGGTATGTGGCACACGCCCATGCAGCGGGTGGGAACAATGTTTGTGCCCCAGGAGTGTGCAGATTACGTGTGTCACACATACATAGCCAGCTATCCACTGTCCAGGGCACATCCCTCATTCATGTGGAGCAGGACAGTCATGCCTACTCCAGGCCATGCAATGCACTCTGTACTCCCACTCCCGTGTATCAGCTGACACATTGTGCACAGTGATTTGACCCCTCCGGTGTCTGCCTCTGTGTCAGTGTGCTGTGGATTAGTTGCCAGGACTGCTGGGGTGTTTCTTGGTAGGGGCTCAGCATGCCCATGGAGATGTGACCATAGGAGACGATACTTGTGTGTCACATAGGTGTTTGATAAGCTGCCCATGCAGACTGGGGTATGCGAATGTGATGTTCAGGCAGCTGTTCCCCATTCACAGCAAATTGTGAGGGACTCAGGTTCAGAGGGTAGTGTCGCAGGTCTCCCATATGTCCAATAGGTGTGACCTGGACAGATGAGGGTTGAGATGATGTGTTGTGTGGGGGATGTACATGTGCACTTGTGCAGCTCCAGGACTTGCATTCCCCATGACCTACTATTGTGACACAGTGCATAGTGTTGTTGTCTGGCTGCCAAGTCATACATCACTGAGACAGTGATGTATGACTTAACAGTCATGCCTCTGCCATGGCATGTGTCAACTTATTTGTGGTCCTGCAGGGGAGTGACATGTGCTACATGCACACCATAGTGGCGCTGGCTATCAGGACATGGGTGCATCATGGTGTCTGTCGCTGGTATGCATCACATGCATTTCCTATTTGACTCTGGGCATCCCTTTCATCCGGAAACCTGTACTGACTCAGTGGCAAGAGCTGTGATGTGTCCACACCGTGTCCTCTGCACTGTCCAACTACTGTGTACTTGGTGCATGTGTCCACACTGGGGTGTTGCAATCCAACAGACACCAGACAGATGGGTGCAAGGCCATGTGGGATGTGAGTGCCATGCTTGGCATCAGACTGACAATTGGCTTCTCCTGTTCAGTTAGGGCACTTTTAGCAATGTACAACTAATGATGCCAGGGCTTGCTCTGTGATGTGCTGTGCTCACAGTGGTGTGTGCGTTTGTGCAGGTGACTGATGTCTGTCTGTTTCCCCATTGTTTGCAGATACATCCACGGCCACGGAAGGGGACAGCTCCACGGACCAGGAGGAGCCAGAGAGCCAGACTGGGTCAGCAGCCGAGGAGTGGTCGGAGGGACCCAGTGGCACGGAGGGCGAGGGGAGCCACACCGAGGAATCCTCAGCACCATCCACCTCAGCTGAGGACCAGAGCAACTCGGAGGATGACTCCCTTGTGGAGGCGGGTGTCAGCAGCCACCACACCCCAGCTAGTGTTGCTGTCCCCGCCACCACCAGCACCACCACCGCCCTCCCATCGGCTCCCATTCCCAAGGTCCGTGGAGGCTCCCATGTTCGGGAGCGTGTCTCCTTTGGCCCAGGCACCGCACCCCCTGCCCCTGTGTCCCCTGCTGCCCTGAGTGAGGAGTCTGTGTACCTCCTTCGCCAGCTCCATGTAGGGCAGACAGCCATGCTGAGTGTCCTCCATGCGCACACCGCACTGTTGACTCAGCTGGTGTCGTTCATGGAGGGCATCTCATCGGGCATGTCTGACCTACAGAGGGGCAACAGGTCCATGGACTCCTCCCTGACGGCAGCAGTGTCCCTCCTCAGACAGTCCCTCACCCCTCCTGCCTCTGCTCCATCCACACTCCCCAGCACCTTGCCCGTCCCAAGCACACACACACCGGCACAGGCACACACCAGCACACACACATCCAGCACACAGACACACACGCCACAAACTAAACGCACATGCACGCACAGTCAGGGGACTGAAACCAGACTCACAGGGGATGGGGCCCTGGTACACACACACGCATCCACGGGCACTGCGCAGTCCTCAGTTGCCTCTCCCTCCAAAGCACCCTCCCTTGCCTCACCTGCAACCCCAAAGACCCAGCGCCTCTTCCTCAGTGACCTCGGCCTCTTCCCTCCGATCCAGCTGCCCCAGCATCCAGGGGGAAGAGGAAGCCCCCACATGGAGCAGAGTGCCCCTCGCCCCCGGACACCCTCCCCCAGGCGCAGACAGACTGAGGCCCCCACCCGCAAGTCCCCCGGAGTGGTAAGAGCAAGACCCCGCCGCCGCCCTGCAGCTCAAGCACCAGGTCACCTTCCTCCATCCCTCAGGCCCCCACTCCACAGGTGCCCCCGCCACACCCTGCCCCAGGTTCCCCCACCCACAGATATACCATCCCCAAGAGGCTCCGGCCTTCTCCCCCTGCCACTTGCTCTCCCAGCACCACACCCCCGCTGCGCTTGTCTGTGCCACTGATGTGGTGAGGGTGTCCTCCCCCTCTGTCCAGCCCACCTTGCCTGTTCCCCATTCTCCTCCCCTGGTGGTAGGCACTGCAGTGGAGTCCACTACCACCCTGTCTGACTTGGGCACTGCAGTGGCGGACCTGTCCACTCCATCTGCAGGGTCCACTGCAGTCGTGCCGGCACCCACAACATCTGAGCCATGCCCCCCAGTTGTGCCGGCACACACCATGTCAGACACCTCCACTGCAGTTGTCAGTGGCTCTCCAGCACCCACCACCCCTTCCCTGCTTCCTCCTGGTGAGCCCTGATCCTGTCCCTGCAGTGCCTGGCCTACCCCCCGGTTGCCCCTCCTAGTGGATTGTCCCTGGTTTTGTGCAGGCATGTGTAGGGTGGCATCTGCCACTGTCACCCACTTGTGACTTTGTTGATGGACTGGCCATTGGCCTTTGTTTATGTTCTACCGGACTTCTACTTTTAATGCCACATATGCTGAATAAAGCAACTTTCTGTTCTCTAGTGCTTTTGCTTCTGATGTACATGATGTTGATGATGCTAAGAATGCCCTTGCTGCAGTGATGGTGATATTTGGTCTCATGATAATGAAGTGTTACTGTGCAGGAACCCATGTGGTCCAGGGGTTATGTGTCATATCCTGTGGTGTATCCATGTCATCCATAGCAGCATCTGAGGGTGTCATGTGTTCAGTATTTGGCAATGAGATTTCCTACTTAGATTGGCAACTTCACATCTGTGGCTTCCACCCCTGCACATCTGTTGTGCCTGCCATTGTTCTATTCGTCTACTTCCCTGACCGTGTGGCCATCTCCAGTGAACATGCAGGTTTGGGCATCAATGGGGAAGGACTCATCTGTGTTGTCAGTGCAACATTGCTATACAAGTGTGTTGGATCTGTGCTGATGATTCCGTTGGCACTTCCATGACCAGGCTGATGGGACGGGAGCCCTCATTTGTTGCTAATTGTTGATTGTGTGTCCCATTGCTGCCATGGTATGGTATCTGTTCGCCTCACATCTGCAGTCTCCACAGGGTATCTGCATGTGTGTGCCCATTGGTGCAAATATGTGGGTCTGCATTCGGATGGTCACTTCTGTCATTGTGTCATTGATGATTGTTGACGGTGTCAGCCCCCATGGGTGTTGTTTGTCTGCACATGGCCAAAGTTATGTCTTATTTGCACTGCAGGATTTGGCTCCCCCAATTTATGTTGCAATGGGACACATACACTACTTTGCCACTGATGTGTTTGTTGTTCTGTGACCAGGAATCATCCATGCAGTTTGGCAGTTGCACCTCTTACTTTGTCAACACTTGCCTTTTGGTCACTGTGATGATGGGGGTTTGGACCCCATTGCCACAATGTTCAAGATGTGCTGCAGCTATGGACCCCACACTTGCCTTTTGGTCACTGTGATGATGGGGGTTTGGACCCCATTGCCACAATGTTCGAAATGTGCTTCAGCTATGGACCCCACACTTACATTTTGGTCACTGTGATGATGGGGGTTTGGACCCCATTGCCACAATGTTCGAAATGTGCTTCAGCTATGGACCCCACACTTACATTTTGGTCACTGTGATGATGGGGTTTGGACCCCATTGCCACAATGTTCAAAATGTGCTTCAGCTATGGACCCCACACTTACATTTTGGTCACTGTGATGATGGGGGTTTGGACCCCATTGCCACAATGTTCAAAATGTGCTTCAGCTATGGACCCCACACTTACATTTTGGTCACTGTGATGATGGGGGTTTGGACCCCATTGTCACAATGTTCGAAATGTGCTTCAGCTATGGACCCCACACTTACCTTTTGGTCACTGTGATGATGGGGGTTTGGACCCCATTGCCACAATGGTCATGGCCTGCTTGCATTGTGGGTGCCACACACATATATGTGTGGCACATGTGCTAGGGGTCACATTGTATGTTCAAAGTCATGTTCGGTGTTGTAGGCATTTGACACAGTCTACACACGCTTGTCATGGTGTTGGGGGATGTCTTCTTCTTGCATTCCCTAGGTTGTGGTGTGCTGGTTGTGTCATGCATTGTCCATCCTATGAGTGGGGGTGGTAGTAGTGGTAGGCATCCTGCCCCCCTGGCTAAGGGTGATGGTAGGCATCCAGCCCCCCCTGGGTGAGGGTGGTAGTAGTGGTAGGCATCCTGCCCCCCCTGGCTAAGGGTGATAGTGGTGGTAGGCATCCTGCCCCCCCTGGGTGAGGGTGGTAGTAGTGGTGGGCATCCTGCCACCCTGGGTGAGGGTGGTAGTAGTGGTAGGCATCCTGCCCCCCCTGGCTAAGGGTGGTAGTAGTGGTAGGCATCCTGCCCCCTGGGTGAGGGTGGTAGTAGTGGTGGGCATCCTGCCCCCTGGGTGAGGGTGGTAGTAGTGGTGGGCATCCTGCCCCCTGGGTGAGGGTGGTAGTAGTGGTAGGCATCCTGCCCCCTGGCTAAGGGTGGTAGTAGTGGTAGGCATCCTGCCCCCCTGGGTGAGGGTGGTAGTAGTGGTGGGCATCCTGCCCCCTGGGTGAGGGTGGTAGTAGTGGTAGGCATCCTGCCCCCCTGGGTGAGGGTGGTAGTAGTGGTAAGCATCCTGCCCCCTGGCTAAGGGTGGTAGTAGTGGTAGGCATCCTGCCCCCTGGGTGAGGGTGGTAGTAGTGGTGGGCATCCTGCCCCCTGGGTGAGGGTGGTAGTAGTGGTAGGCATCCTGCCCCCCTGGGTGAGGGTGGTTGTAGTGGTGGGCATCCTGCCCCCTGGCTAAGGGTGGTAGTAGTGGTAGGCATCCTGCCCCCTCGGTGAGGGTGGTAGTAGTGGTAGGCATCCTGCCCCCTGGGTAAGGGTGGTAGTAGTGGTAGGCATCCTGCCCCCCATGGCTAAGGGTGGTAGTAGTGGTAGGCATCCTGTCCCCCTGGGTGAGGGTGGTAGTAGTGGTAAGCATCCTGCCCCCTGGCTAAGGGTGGTAGTAGTGGTAGGCATCCTGCCCCCCTGGGTGAGGGTGGTAGTAGTGGTGGGCATCCTGCCCCCTGGGTGAGGGTGGTAGTAGTGGTAGGCATCCTGCCCCCCTGGGTGAGGGTGGTAGTAGTGGTGGGCATCCTGCCCCCTGGCTAAGGGTGGTAGTAGTGGTAGGCATCCTGCCCCCCTGGGTGAGGGTGGTAGTAGTGGTAGGCATCCTGCCCCCCTGGGTAAGGGTGGTAGTAGTGGTAGGCATCCTGCCCCCCTGGGTGAGGGTGGTAGTAGTGGTAAGCATCCTGCCCCCTGGCTAAGGGTGGTAGTAGTGGTAGGCATCCTGCCCCCCTGGGTGAGGGTGGTAGTAGTGGTGGGCATCCTGCCCCCTGGGTGAGGGTGGTAGTAGTGGTAGGCATCCTGCCCCCCTGGGTGAGTGTGGTAGTGTTGATAGGCATCATGCCACCCCTGGGTGAGGGTGGTAGTGGTGGTAGGCATCATGCCACCCCTGGGTAGGGGTGGTGGTGCGCATTCAGGCCCCTGTGTGCATATGTGGCATTGGTGATGGCCAAAAAAGGAAATAAAGAGCTTAGGCTTCTGGCTCGATGAGGAGCTAAGCTTCAAGATTCAAGCCAGAAAAGTGGTCTCCATCTGTTTTGGCATTTTGAGGCTGCTTCGCAAGGTGCTACCACTGCTCCCCTTTCGAGCAAGAAAACTGATGGTTCAGGCTCTAGTATTGTCCCGATTGGACTATGGAAATGCCCTTTACTTGGCTGCTCCTAGCTCGGTTCTGGCGAAGCTCCAAGTCGTACAGAATTGTGCTGCTAGAACTTTGGTAGGGCTCTCTGGCCGTCAATCAGCCAGATCGGCTTTAAAAGCCCTCCATTGGCTTCCGATTAAGGAAAGGGTCCACTTCAAAGCCCTGTGCATTTTTCACAGGTTGTTGAAAGGGAGGGGACCAGCCATTATCTCTTCTTTAGCTCATCCTTATCGAGCCAATAGGTGTCTTCGTTCTGATGATCTTTATTTAGCTTCAGTCCCCAGAATCCGCAGGACCAGAAGTGGTGGCCGACTGTTCTCATACAGTGCGGCCAAACTCTGGAATGCTCTTCCTTTGCGGCTTCGTGGGCAATCCAGTCACAATACCTTTAGGAAGGACCTGAAGACCTGGCTTTTTCCCATCTAACCTGCTGTAATCAATTTGGTGTCCGTCAGCGCTGGGATGCCTTCGGGTAGCTATGCGCTTTATAAATATTATTTCATTCATTCATTCATTCATCCCGCCCCTATGGTGCTGCTGTTGCTGGTGTAAGTATATTCTGCATCCCTGTGTGTGTGTGTGATGTGTCGTGTACGTGTTGTATGTGTTTTGTGGTTGGTGTCTGGCTTACCTTCTGCGCCGTACGCGTCCGTGCCTGTTCCGGTAGTAAATGTAGAATATTGGTATGATCGGGACGAAGGGATTCATGGTTGGTTCGTGTCGTTCGTCCTTCTCGTTGCTTCGCGTCGTCCTCGTCGCTTCGCCTCGTCCTCGTCGCTTCGCCTCGTCCTTGTCGCTTCGCCTCGTCCTCGTCGCTTCGCGTCGTCCTCGTCGCTGCCGTGTTCGCTCTCGGAGCCGTGGATCGTGTTGTGGCGCGAATCGGAGCTTATGTGCGCCTCTCCCGGATGCTTTGACGTGCCATGCGTAGCGACGGGTTCGGCGCGTACGGAAAGCGCATCGTACTTGTCCGGCCGGACGGGGCTGCATTTTTCCTTCCGTGCGACTCGATTCGGCGTTTCCGGATTCGCCTCGGTCGGAGAACAGGACCTGGTTTGGGTGAGTACGGCTCGGCCGGATTTTTTGCTGTTGTGCGCATCGTACTTGCTTGTTCGGTGTGCTGTACGGATCGGTCGGGAAACAGGCTTTCGCATGGCTTTTTTCCCGACCGAATGGTATTGGGTGCGCCTCCGACCGAGATCGGAATCGGCCCCTTAATTGGTAAGACACAACACACAATAAAAATCCAACTCCATTTTATAAAAATAGACTTTTATTAACAAATAGACACCAAAACGACAAACATCCAATGTAGGGAACAGGGGATATGAATTGTTAAATACTAAAAGTAAAACTAGTCCTTAGAAGTAAATAGCGCTGAAAGGGTTAAAAAAAAAGTCATGCTGGAAAGGGTCAAAATTAAGAGTTCTTCAAACTAACTTCCAGAAGTGTTTTTTGTCGCAGGAATGTGGTCCACAACACCAGCCAAAGGTTGAAATGCTCTGGTTTGCCTATTGGGGTCTGGAACTAAAACTCCCACAATGCACATGGTCAGCTTATGGAACTTTTTTACAAAAGTTGCTCCAAACTTCTCCAAACATTTTGGAGGACTTCTTCCAGAAGATCTCCTTGAGGGTTCAATGTGGCCACAGCACCAATCCAGGGGTCTAGAATCTCTGAGATGGTCCTTGGGATGTAGGGACTACAATTCCCACGATGCACCTGGACAAGTCCTTAAATGTCTATTGGACACACTCCAGGATGGGGACTTCTTGGTGGAGAGTGATGCAGATTGGCTCTAACCTGTAGCTTACAGGGCGTCCACTCCTTAATGCTTCTTGAAGCAAGGCAGAGTCCTTAGGGCTGTATTCCCAGAATGTGCAGCAGGTTCAGTCCTTCCGAGTGCTGACCTTTGGGGTGCAGATCAGGTTTCCAGCAGGACAGTCCTTTTTCTCCTTGTAGTTTCAGGCAGCAGATATTGCAGCTATGCACGTCACCCATATTTATTCACAGTTTCTGGGAATCAAGCAGGGGGGCACCCCTGACCAATGGGATGCAGGGTGCCACCCAGGTGTATGACCACTTCCTCCAAAGTGTGGCCTATTCTTGTCCCAGAAAGCTCTATTCTCTTGATTCTTGAGCGAAGAATAAAAAGCCTTTGTAATTAAATCCTTCATTATCCAAGTATAGAGTATTATTCTTTGAATTGAAAGACCTCAAAAATACAGTCTTTTTTGCATAATTTTCTCTACAAAATTGGAGGGTTTTGTCCTGTAATACATCTTTTGAAGTCTGTGTTGAAACTATTGAGGAGCCTCTGTTTCCCTCCACCCTTTCTGTGTGGCAAATATACTCCTGTATTATCACATTGTGTACATTTGGTGCAAGTTGCCTACACAAAATGAACACTTGCAAAAAAAAGGATATGAAATCAAAACTCAAAAAGTCACTGTAAAGGTGTGTTGAAATAAATTCTGCAAATGTTTACATTAAAACATTTCCCCTTGTCTAGTGCACGTCCTGTACTGTATTCAATTTCAATAGTAACAATATCTTATAAGGTGTACTGCATTTGTGCTCATCCTGATCAGTATTCAAGGTGAAACAAATGCCTGTATAACACAAGTGGCCATTAATATGATGAATGCCTGCACCTAATTCAAATGACCATCACATACTATGTTAACTAGTGTATCCACTTCACAAAGTAGCCATTAAAAAAATCTGTTGTAGTACCTGCCATTATGGTAATGGAAAATAAGTACTTCACATTTTAGTCAGAAATATTGCTAGGAATGAAACTATTGCATTGGTCTAAGTACGTTGCTTTCACACATGTCAGCCTACAGCTATGTCTGCCATGGAGCTGAACACCCACTAGAAGGTCAAATTGTGTTTTTGTGACTGTTAAGTGCATCACCACCACTCACAATGGTGGCTACTTTGTTTCCATATTCAAACTTTGAAGGACATTCATTTTTTAAAACAATAACATTTATATGTAGTGCTTAACTGTGGTCAAATGCGGTATTTGTGCGGGGTTGTGTACACCACCATTGACGGTACTTAGGTTGGAATTGTTCTTTTAAAAAATATTAAGTGTAAATAATACATTAGAAATGCATTATTTACACATTCTTTTATATTCAAAATATTGACAACTACAAAATGACATTTGTGAATTAAAAATGACCAACGAAAAATGTTTGCTTAAAATATGTTGTGAAACCATATATATTTGTGTTAATAAAAAAATATAATTTATGTGGCAAATGTTTCAAAATGTACACATTTCTTCCAATGCTGACATTCGAACCCTGGGAGAGTGAGGAGATCCCTGAAGTATTTCGTCCATTTCCAGACCTTGCCACCATGGAAGAATGGGATGTCATAAAAACTTTCAGATTGAATAGGCAAGCTTAGTGGATTTATGTCATCAGGTAGAGCCAAATATTCTGTCTCACAATAGAAATCCCACAGATATTACATCAAATGTCAAACTCATGGCAGTACTTCATTTTGTGGCCACAGGATAATTCCAATACACTGTGGTAGCATCTGGTGAGATGTCACGACCAACTTTCAGTGGTGTGCTCCAAGAAGTTCTTTCTTCAATGATGAGACACATCAACAGCTTGATACAGTTCTCCCGACATGAGGGTTTTGCAAATGTGGAGGGTGAATTCTATGGTTTGGGTCGCATACCACATGTGGTTGGAGCAATTGATGGCACACATATTGCCTTAGTTCCACCACATGCCAGGGAACAAGTCTACCGGATTTGGAAGCACTTCCATTCCATCAATGTGCAAGTTGTCTGCTTACCTGATTTGTGCATCACAAGTGTCTTTGCGCGTTTACTCAGGTCAACCCATGATTCCTTTGTACTGCAGAACAGCAGCATCCCACTGCAAGTGTCACAACTTGGACCTGAGAGGGCCTGGCTTGTTGGTAAGTTCAATCTTTCAATATATTGTTTGCTTATTTTCTAGTTTCATAATCTACCATAGCGATACATTTTTTGCCTCTGCTACTTATCATTTAGGAGATTCAGCCTATCCTAACCGGCCATGGTTGTTTGCATCACTGAGGAATCCAACAACGCCAGGGGAAGTCCGCTTCAGTGAGGCCCATGAAAGAACATGGAGGCCAGTGGAGCGTGGTTTGGGTTCCTAAAGGCCAGATTTCACTTTCATGACAAGACTGGTGGAGACCTCATCTACTCGCCCGATAAGGTGTGCAAAATTACCATGACCTGCTGCATGTTGCACAAGATAGCCCTGTGATTGATCGTCCCATTAATCTCAGAGGATGGAGACCATGGAGACTGTTGAACTGAATAACAAAGATGATAGTGGTGAAGAGAAAGGAATGGACTTACATCAAGATGTAATTGACAACTTCTTCAAATGAGTTATATAATTACAGTTTTTGAACATAATAGTTAAACAAACTTTTCATCTCATGAGGATGACAGTCTGCTCTGGACATGTTTTAGAACGGGTAAGTAAGAAAATTCCTGGCCAAAGATGTTTGTTGATTAAAGTTCATATACATTAACTACTGTGTTCATGTACAATGTTTACCTGTGATTGTTTGTTTGAAATCTGTTTTAGGTTCCTTCACCATGTCATGTTCATTTGGACATTTCAATGTTGTGACATTTACAGTTCTATGCTGCTGTTGAAAATTACAAAGGGAACATGGGTTGAGCCTGTGAAAGAGACGCAGACTTTTTAAGATTATGTTGGACTTGGTTTCGGTTGAGTGTTGGCACCAAGGCAATATGTGCCACTTAAAATTATCTAACCAAATGTGGGAGACCACCCAAAGCATAGTAATCTCCCTTCACATTGGCAAAAACTCCACATTTTATGTCAACTGTATAAATCTGTTGAGGTGTCTCAGCATTGTAGACACCATTTAAAATGTGTTTGTGACATTCCTCCAGATACTGCTACAGTGTATTGCAATGATCCACTGGCCACATAATGGAGTACCGCCATGATTATGACTATTGGTGTTATTGATGTGAGTTTCCTATTGCTAGGCAAAAGATCGGGCTCCAGCTGATGACATAAATCAAGTATAGTTTGCCTATAGAATTTTTTTTTTTTTATGATAACCCGTTCTTCCTTGGTGGCAAGGTCAGGAAATGCTCTTAAACATTGAGACTGTCATCTTCTCCCTCTCCTGGGGATCATATGCTGTAGTGTTTTTGAAACAGTATAGCAAACAACTCTTTATTACAATTTAATAAAATACTAGTTTAGGATTTGTGAGTTTTGTTATTTTTTATACATCTTTTTCAAGAATTGAAAACCATTACCTACTTGAAATGTATTGATGAAAAAACAATAATGTGGTTGCTTACATTTTGAACTGTATGATGGAAGGATAAACAATTGAATGAATACAGGACATAACTACAACACCAGTCTTTACCTTTGTTATTTTTGCTGTTATTTAACTAAACAAAATAAAGTAAAACAGGATGAATGCAAAGAATCAAACAAAATAGGAAAATAGTCAGTCATGGTGAATGTTAGAAATGGGGGTCTCTAGTTGGCAGAGGTAGGTACCTTTGTCCAAATAGGGGCCCTTGCTTCTAGTCAGGGTAAGGGGAATACACTCCTAAAATAACCCCTGCTCACCCCCTTGGTAGCTTGGCACGAGCAGACAGGCTTATTTCAGAGGCAGTGTGTAAAGCATTTGTGAACACATACAGTAACACAGTGAGAACACTACAAATGGACACCACACCAGTTTAGAAAAATAAGTAATCTTTATCTAAACTAACACAAGACCAAGCGACAAAAATCCACAATACAGTATCAAAAATAAGAGTTTCAAATGGTAGAGATAGTTCAGTTCAATGCAAGTTATCAATGCGACACTTTTCTCAAAAAGTACCTTAGATGCGTCATGCAAAACAAACAAAAGGGTCGCAGGGAAGGTGATGCGTCAGGTCCTTGCTCCGGGGAGGCGATGCGTCTGTTCCTTACTGCAGCGCAGGGGAGGCGATGCGTCTGTTCCTTACCGGAGAGGAGGGGATTTGTCTGTTTCTTACTGCGTTTAGGTTATGATGCGACAAGATGGCGCCTCGATGCCTGGAGACGATCCGGTGCGATGCGACAAAATGGCGGCTCGATGCGCTGCGACGGTCCGGTGCGATGCGTGATTTTTTGCAGCCGCACGGCAGGTGCTGCGACGGTCTTCTCGGCGATGCGTCGGGACCCGGTGTGGATGCGGCGCGCTTATTTCTGGCTGCTCAGCGAGGCATCGGAACCAAGTGCGGATGCGGCACGCTTCTTCCCCGTGACTCGGCGATGCATCAGGAATCGGTGCGGATGCTACACGCTTCTTCTCGTTGCGTCGATCTTTCAGCTCCCAGTGAGCTAGAGGTCCTAAACAACAGCAGGTACCTCTCTGCAGGTTAGAGTTCCCAGCAAGGAAATTCAGGAGAGCTGGTGGTGAAGTCTTTGTGTCCCTGAGACTTCAGAACAGGAGGCAAGCTCAGTTTCAAGCCCTTGGAGATCTTTTCTTCAAGCAGGTGACAAAGCAAACAGCAAAGTCCTTTTCTCCTTTTCTTGGCAGCAAGTAGCCACTGCAGGCCAACCCCAGACAGCAAACAGCACAGGGGCAGTATTCCTCCTCAGCTTATCCGGATCTTCTCCTTGGCAAAGGTTTCCTCTTGATTTCCCAGAAGTGATCTAAAGGTCTGGGGTCTGGCTCCCTCTTTTTATACACACAAATTCTTTGTTCTCTGAAGGCAGAGAGTGTCTGTACCCAGCCAAAACCAGTTCTTCCTCACTGGTGCAGCTTCCTGACAGGAGGTTGAGACAGCATTGTTGAAAGCAGACCTGGCCCAGGCAGGTGAAAGGAAATCTCCTCCCCCTACTCTAAATTCAACCCAGGTCCCATTCAGCCCAGCCCTGACTCATCAGACTGCCGGAGCCACTGCCCTCTCCCAGCTCCTGTAACTCACAAGCCAGACATGCAATACACAAACCTAGCAGAGGCACACTGGATGGTTAGGCAAGAAAATACCCACTTTCTAAAAGTGATATTTTGAAACACAGAATGTAAAAATCACCCACACCAAAAGATGCACTTTAACATTCTGAGTTCAGGCATACTAAACTTTATTTTCCTATCTTGTTCCTAGGGCCAGTTATGTTTATAAGATGTTATAAACTAACTGCCCATTCTGGCCTATGGGAACAGATTGCCTTGCAATAGTGAAAAACAAAATTGGCAGTATTTCACTATCAGGACATGCCACACACATCAGGGCATGTCCTACCTTTTACATACAATGCACCCTGCCCACAGGGGTACCTTGGGCCTACCTTAGGGGTGAAAAACATGTAGAAAAGGGAAGGTTTAGGGACTGGCCAGTGTGTGCACTTGCCAAGTCGACATGGCAGTCCCAGACTGCACACAGGCTCTGCAATGGCAGGCCTGAGCCACATTTTAGAAGCTGCTTCTGTGGGTGGCACAGTCAGTGATGCAAGCCCACCAGCAGCATTTGAGTTACAGGCCCTGGGCACACATAGTGCACTGTACTAGGGTCTGACAAGTAAATCAAATCAGCAAATCATGGAATCACTAATCCATTACAGCAATTTACAAAAGGGAGCACTTGCACTTTGGCACAGAACAGCAGTGGCAAAGTGCCCAAAGCATCTAGACCAGCAAAAACAGATGAGGCAACAGCAAAAAATGGAAGGGAGACCCACGCCAATGGTGCCAAGTCTAACAGTAAATGAAACCATAACTGTTGAGCCAAAATTCTTTCTAGTCCATTGTCCAAAAACAACTTGCCTCAGAAAGGCAAATGTGTCCAGAAAATAATCCACAGAGTGAATGGTAGTCACACACTGGAGGGAATTAGGGCGTGCGTCTTTTGATTCTGGTGATCTTGCCATCCTCTCCTGGTGGTCCGTATGAATGTGTGCTCCTGCGGGGGGCTGGTGGATACACAGTTGCAGGGACTGAGGTGGGTGCAGGTGTTTCCCTTTGTGGCAGGACCTCACTTTCTGTGGGTGAGGCAGATGTAGTTGGCCCAGATCTGTTGGAACACAGGAAGAGGAAGAAGGTGCTTAAAAAACAGCAAATATAGGTGTAAACATAGTACAGCACCCCAGTCAGGGAGCCTATATTGGAGTTGTGATATTCCAGCTGATCATTGAGCTCCCTCTGCAACTGTGTCATGTCCTGGAGCCTTGTATGGACCTGGATCAGCATGTCTTGGGACTGATGGAGGGATCCTATGAATTAGTTGATGGTGGTCTGGGTGACACTGATTCCAGTGGCCTCGCTATGCTGGTCCACAGTATCCCTCCCACAACCACTACTCCCACTACCCTGTGGCCTTGCCCCTGGTGCCCTGTCCCACTGGATTCTGGCTGAACTAGAGGTAGTGGTGGCATTGTCTCAACATCAACCAGGACTGGGGGCACAAGATGGGTGTGACACTGCTCTGTACACTGGAAGTGGAGACATCCGTAAGCTGACGTGTTGTAACAGCTGGGGTGGGAGGTGTTGGTGTGGCCGAGTGAGACTCACTGGAGCGTCTGCCCAGTCAGAGCAGATGGTCCAGGCTGTTCCTCTTCATCCAGACTTTCAGGAGTGTAGTCATCCATGGAGACTTGATCCTGGGCTGGAGTGGAGGTTTCCTCAGTGCCAGGTGGTGGGCCACGTGCTCTGGCCATTGGGCCTATTGTGAAGTAAAAAAATTGGTACATTGTAAAAAAATTACACATACAAAGAGTTGTAAGCTGAAATATTTAGCAAATGTAGCAACCTATAAGGAAACTGAATTGAATATCATTAATAGACCTTTCAGTGGAATTGTAATTGATTGCACAAACATTTTAATGTTTCATACTAAACTACTTCAAAGAAACAGGTAATAAGATGTCCTGAAATGAAAAATTAAAATGTATAAGTATACATGAAATGTATCAACCATTCAACACATACAGTAGAGAGGAGAAATGTGAAATTGACCATTCCAAGGCATAGCTGGCTCAAAAACGGACATTTACACAACTTAGAGAGATGTTTAGCATTAGTAATCAAATAAACAATGCAGGGTGAAGTTTTGAAAAATCACCTGCCATTCTCTCAACTGTTGAGGGTGAAGAGAATAGTATCTGATCCGGAAACTTCAAATAGGCAGATGGAAAATATGCTGAAAAGATTTGAGGAACGTGGTTATCCCAAGAAGATATTGGAACAAGCAAAAAGCTGCAGCATGGCTAAAACCCGGAATGAATTATTTTCCAAACATCCAAAGGTGAACCAGAACCGTATGGTTGTGGTCTCGAAATTTTCCACAATGAGCGGGCATGTCAAAAAATTGATTATCCAACATTGGTCCATATTGGCGATGGAGCCCGATTTCCAAGGGATGTTCGCAGAGATATCCATCTTTGCGTACCAAAGAGGGAGGAATATTCAAGAAATACCCAAAAAGAGGAGATGATCCAACTGTCAGGATACAAAGGCACGACCCTGTGCCATAATTGTAACAACTGTAACAACATTATTAAAGGCTTTGTGATCACACACCCCAGAAAGAACACCAAAATTCAGTTAAATGTCTCTGCTAATTGCAACACGAAAAACGTTGTGTACCTATTGAAATGCCCTTGCGGAATGGTAGATGTAGGTAACACTGAGAGAAAGATCAAGACAAGAGTTAATGAACATAAGAGCAACATTCGAACCAGAAACATGAAGTCTGTGGTTGTTAGTCATTTTGTTGAGAATGGCAACAACATCAGCCAACTCAAATTCTTAATCTTGGAAGTCATTGAAAAAAGAGAAGGCAAGGACAATAACAACTGTCTGTTGCAGAGAGAGAACTTTTGGATTAAGCATCTGGATGCTGTGAAGCCCCATGGACTTAATGATAGAATGGCATTTTTGTGTTATCTATAATGTATCTTGTTCTCTCATTGATTGATCTGTCTAAAACATTTCTGCTGATTTGAATGGTTTGTTAGTTACGTGCACTCACCCTCGTGAGTTTATTGTTATTTTTTAATTTATTATTATTTTTTTTTTCTATTTCATTAGGAATTAGATTAGCATTGGGGTTCTTCTTTTTTCCCCTTATAAACACCATCATCACACAGTTCACACATCCCTACTTCATCTATGACTAGTTGTTGTTTTATGCACGTTCCAAGATGGCCACCGTTTTTACTTCATTCTATTGCACACTTGAGTCTTATACCTTTCACACTGTTGGGTTCATTGATGTCTTTAAGCCGGCTGAACTCCCAGGGCAGTCACCATTTTTCGGACGAACTCCGTTAAGATTTGATACCCTATTTCCATTCCGAGTAAGTACTTTTATGATTAGACTTGGCTCTGTTTTCCGTTTGACACACGCGTCTACGCGCGCTTTGTAATACGGCTGATTAACATGCCATACATTGTAACGCATGCTTGTAAGTAACGCATGCCGATTGTTGACACTCGCGTCTTCACGCATTTTAAATATGATTGAGTACATCGCCTCTTCGCGTTACGCACACTTACTAATAATGCATGTTGACTGCACATTTTTTATCACGTTCGGGACACGGCGTGCCCGTATAGGATTCTCCTGCTCTCATACGCGAGTTCTACCTTTCATCTTGATAATAACATAAATCGCATGGCACCACTGTTGTACCTTGGATGTCACACTATTGCATGTTTATTGCTGCTCTCTTAACGCATGTCATTTTATTGTTATCACATCTCGTGGCAGCTTATTTGGATATATTCACTTCTATATGCCAGACTCTCAGGCATGCACCTTGTTAAGACGCACATTTAGTTCAGCACTTATAGGTTCTTGCAGATTTCTGCAGTGGTTTTCACTGTGGTTCCAACAGAAGCACTTTTATGTTCACATGGTACTGATTTTTCATCACAGTCACTCGCCACCACACCCTGGGTGGTGATTTACCAAGGATTATTGTTAGGATGGTTTCCTCATTGACAGTTTTGTATGTTTTCTAGAGTTTTCCCCTGACGAAGGACTAGTTGCCCGAAATGCATCGGGAGGGATGGAATCAAGGATTGATGATTGCCATACATAATTTCACTTGTTGATGTATTATTGCTGATTTCAAGCGATAACGTGAAAAGTAATCCTATGAGGATGAACAACAAGTAAAGATGATTTAATTCGGAACATTTCTAGTGTTATGTTGAGTTTTGAAATCCAAACAACCCCGTGTGTGGGTTATTCCGCTGTGCCTAGGGGGACGGACCCTATCTAGGGAACGCTACTTAAAATTGTAACATCAACATACCTTGTGTAAATCTGCAGTAAAAACAGAAAAGATATTTAAGATGTGAAACACATATATGTTATTTGTCATTTGGAGTACAAACACTTACAAGCACCATGACATCATGTGAAATGTGATGTCTGTTGACAACTGTTATCTTAAATACAACTCAATGCGTTCATCAAACAAGCCAAACAAGATGTTACTGATATATTTAGGTTTCTATGTAAAACAAATTGTACTGAACACATTAGCAACAGCTAACTTATAAGCAAACAGGACATTTAGGTTTAGTGACCCGTTGCAAAGTATAACTTACCAGTCTCCTCTCCACCAGGGATTCCTGTCAAGCCTTCAGGATGTAGAACCTGCAAGACCATCTCCTCCCAGGGGAAGAGTTGTAAGGAGGGCTGGGAGAACCACCACCAGTCCTCTGGGCCTTCAGGTGACGCTTGGAGGCCAGAGAGCACACTCTCCTCCGCAGGTCGTTCCACCTCTTTCTAGTTTCCTCCTGTGTGAACAGGTTGTTTCCTACAGCATTCAATCTATGAAATATTCTGGCCCACATTTGCCTTTTCTGAGCTGGGGTGTATTTTGGACTTGGGCTCCAAACAATTGTGGCTCTGCACTTGTGATTTCGTCCACCATGACTGACAATTCTATCTCAGTCAAATGTAGATTTTTGTGCCCTGGCATTATGAAATTATAAAATTAATTGATTTGAATTATCCACAAAACAAAATTTTATCACAGAGACAAAATGAACAGGTAACAGGAAAAGCAAAAAAATAACCCTAACTTGACTGAAAAATCGCCACGGGACAATGTTGTGCTGCTGTGGAATCGCAAAGGATCATGGTCTGATATGGAGAATGTCTTATTGTGTGTTATGCAGGTGCAAACAATTAGCAAAAACACATTTGGTGCGTGATGCTAGCCTATAGACATAGGAATAGCCCAATGTTAACTGCGATTCGCGACAGAATCTCTCCGTCGGCAACCCACCACTAGATCACTGCCAGTACAACTGAGAAATCTAAATAGGCTCAGCGCAACACTGCCACCCTGAGACAGTGACGGGGAACTATTCGCCAGTGGGCAGCGGTAAGCCACGTATGCAATGGTAAACACTCTGGGGTCGATTCCGATTCGGGCCGGAAAAGCACCGACCGACTCGGATCCGGAAAAATACCGACCGACACGCACCCGTGGCGCCCGACACGCCAAGTACGATGCAAGGCGCGAAAAATCCGACCGACACGTAACGAAACCAAGCCGACCGACCGAGCCGCACGGAAAACAGCAATCCGGCCGGAAAAACACGCGAATCCAACCGACCGACACGCACCCGGAACAAATCCGACCGAAACGTACACGCTAACTCCAAACCGCTAAGTACGATGCAAGGCGCAAAACCACGAGCGAGTCGGACGGAGGACAAGCCGTACGACCGACACGCATACAAAACCGAGCCGAAGCAACACAATACACCGCGACCGACGCGTACGCAGCATAGAAAACTGCACAAACACAGCGTGAACGAAACGGAAAACACCGTACGAGACCAATGCAGGGTCCGACTCGGTCACAAGAACGTTTCCAACATACACAAACAGCACAAAGGAAAAATCACCCAAAAAAGGCCAAACAAGCAATTACCAAGCCAATAAATACTGGGGGTGGGGACAGAGAACAAAGACACACCCACAACTCCACCTATATAAAGGACACAAATCACTACCATGAGCCTTTGCAAATGCCATTCCACTGCCAGCACCCAAGAGGAAGCAACCACACACCCACAGCTCATCCCTCACACAAGCCACACACCATCAGCACACCTACAAATACCTACCTCACATACACCCAGCAAAACACACACTCACACACCCTCACCTGCACACCAACACACACATCACTCACCATCACCACCCATCACCATGCCCCCCAAGAAGAATCACAAGTTCCTAGATTGTGAATTGGAAGTCCTGGTAGACGAGATCCTCAGGGTAGAGCCACAGCTGTTTGGCACATTGGTCCAACAGACCCCCATGTCGCAGAAAACCAAGATGTGGGAGAGGATCATCAACAGGGTGAACGCACAATCACCATGTCGGCGCACAAGGACCGACATCCAGAACAGGTGGTATGACGTGCGCAGGAGGGTACGGAAACTGCTGAAGCAAGACTACATCAACAGCCAACACACCGGCAGTGGCCCTCCTGCCAAGCCAATATACCTCAGGCCCTGGGAGGAGAAGGTGCGGGCCATCCTACCGCCAGTGAGCATATATGGACTAGAGGACATCCCAGAGCCTGGTGAGTACACAACAAATGTACACAATCTACTGCCACAAAACACACACACATCACTGTCAAGGGGAGAGTCAAACCATGCACTCATAGCAATCACACAGCAACCAGAACAGAATCATCCCAAAATGTGTATGTCAGTCAGAGAAACACAACACATGCCATCAAAAAGTCACATCCAACTGTGCCAACACATGTACAAACACAACCACAACTACAGCTAGGCAGTGGCACAAATAGAACTAACAAACACATCCACACATGTAGCCACCACAACAACACCAACACACAGTGAAGACCACTCAAAGGAAGGAATTCTGTGTATGCTGGCCAAGTCAGTGTAGCCAATAGCATCATGGGAGTCGCAGTCACACATATTGCCCGCCCCAAAACTGTCCCATCAACACCACCATGAACCATGCGCACATCACAGGGAGTGGAGAAGGACTCACAAGATGGCTGACACTGGCTACTGCTGTGAGGAGCACAAGGCCCTTCTGGCAACTGTGCACCAACAAACAGCAGGACACCACTGACTGACATCCTGAGAGACAACTTACACTCCCTGCAATGCAAGCACGTTCCATGGTGGGATATCTGGCTGGCTGGGTGGGAAGGGGGACTTGCAGCACTGACTATAGTCACCAGCACCTCCCCTCACACCCCCCAACACAAACTCCACAGTACCCACCTGGTAGAATGCAATGCCCTCCATCCTAACACAAGATCCCACAAAGCACCACCACCCTGGGTTATGTTGTGTGAAGCACAGGGACACTCTTGGGACTCTTAGCCAAACAACTGCCAGGACAACACTCCCAGCCATCCTGTCAGCACAGCCAGCCCACCCCACAGGGAAGCAGAGTCAAAGGAAGGAAGCATGGGCATGCTGGGAAGGGGGTGGAGGCAATAGCATGATGGGAGTCGTAGTCACAGACATTGCTCAGCCTCACAACTGGCCCATCAACACCACCCTGAACCATGCTCACATCACAGGGAGTGGAGAAGGACTCACAAGATGGCTGACACTGGCTACTGCTGTGGGGAGCACAAGGCCCTGCTGGCAACTGTGCACCAACAAACAGCAGGACACCACTGACTGACATCCTGAGAGACAACTTACACTCCCTGCAATGCAAGCACGTTCCATGGTGGGATATCTGGCTGGCTGGGTGGGAAGGGGGACTTGCAGCACTGACTATAGTCACCAGCACCTCCCTCACACCCCCCAACACAAACTCCACAGTACCCACCTGGTAGAATGCAATGCCCTCCATCCTAACACAAGATCCCACAAAGCACCACCACCCTGGGTTATGTTGTGTGAAGCACAGGGACACTCTTGGGACTCTTAGCCAAACAACTGCCAGGACAACACTCCCAGCCATCCTGTCAGCACAGCCAGCCCACCCCACAGGGAAGCAGAGTCAAAAGGAAGGAAGCATGGGCATGCTGGGAAGGGGGTGGAGGCAATAGCATGATGGGAGTCGTAGTCACAGACATTGCTCAGCCTCACAACTGGCCCATCAACACCACCCTGAACCATGCTCACATCACAGGGAGTGGAGAAGGACTCACAAGATGGCTGACACTGGCTACTGCTGTGGGGAGCACAAGGCCCTGCTGGCAACTGTGCACCAACAAACAGCAGGACACCACTGACTGACATCCTGAGAGACAACTTACACTCCCTGCAATGCAAGCATGTTCCATGGTGGGATATCTGGCTGGCTGGGTGGGAAGGGGGACTTGCAGCACTGACTATAGTCACCAGCACCTCCCCTCACACCCCCCAACACAAACTCCACAGTACCCACCTGGTAGAATGCAATGCCCTCCATCCTAACACAAGATCCCACAAAGCACCACCACCCTGGGTTATGTTGTGTGAAGCACAGGGACACTCTTGGGACTCTTAGCCAAACAACTGCCAGGACAACACTCCCAGCCATCCTGTCAGCACAGCCAGCCCACCCCACAGGGAAGCAGAGTCAAAAGGAAGGAAGCATGGGCATGCTGGGAAGGGGGTGGAGGCAATAGCATGATGGGAGTCGTAGTCACAGACATTGCTCAGCCTCACAACTGGCCCATCAACACCACCCTGAACCATGCTCACATCACAGGGAGTGGAGAAGGACTCACAAGATGGCTGACACTGGCTACTGCTGTGGGGAGCACAAGGCCCTGCTGGCAACTGTGCACCAACAAACAGCAGGACACCACTGACTGACATCCTGAGAGACAACTTACACTCCCTGCAATGCAAGCACGTTCCATGGTGGGATATCTGGCTGGCTGGGTGGGAAGGGGGACTTGCAGCACTGACTATAGTCACCAGCACCTCCCCTCACACTCCCCCAACACAAACTCCACAGTACCCACCTGGTAGAATGCAATGCCCTCCATCCTAACACAAGATCCCACAAAGCACCACCACCCTGGGTTATGTTGTGTGAAGCACAGGGACACTCTTGGGACTCTTAGCCAAACAACTGCCAGGACAACACTCCCAGCCATCCTGTCAGCACAGCCAGCCCACCCCACAGGGAAGCAGAGTCAAAGGAAGGAAGCATGGGCATGCTGGGAAGGGTGGTGGAGGCAATAGCATGATGGGAGTTGTAGTCACAGCCCTACATCCCCCACCACATGGCCCAGCAAGCTCACACTCACGCATGCACATCCCACAGAGAGTGGAAAGGCCCATCAAAGATGTCTGACACTGTTGCTGTGTCGTGGGGAGCACAAGGGCATGCTGGGTACTGCACACCAACCAACAGCAGGACACCACTGTCAGCCATCTTGCCATTGCCCTCACACCCACACCCACTGAACTCCACACAAAAGCAAGTAAGTATGGGAATGCTGGCAAGTGGGGTGGAGGCAATGGCATGATGGGAGTCGTAGTCACAGACATAGCTCACCCCCACAACTGTCCCATCAACACCACCCTGAACCATGCTCACATCACAGGGAGTGGAGAAGGACTCACAAGATGGCTGACACTGGCTACTGCTGTGGGGAGCACAAGGCCCTGCTGGCAACTGTGCACCAACAAACAGCAGGACACCACTGACTGACATCCTGAGAGACAACTTACACTCCCTGCAATGCAAGCACGTTCCATGGTGGGATAACTGGCTGGCTGGCTGGGTGGGAAGGGGGACTTGCAGCACTGACTATAGTCACCAGCACCTCCCCTCACACCCCCCAACACAAACTCCACAGTACCCACCTGGTAGAATGCAATGCCCTCCATCCTAACACAAGATCCCACAAAGCACCACCACCCTGGGTTATGTTGTGTGAAGCACAGGGACACTCTTGGGACTCTTAGCCAAACAACTGCCAGGACAACACTCCCAGCCATCCTGTCAGCACAGCCAGCCCACCCCACAGGGAAGCAGAGTCAAAAGGAAGGAAGCATGGGCATGCTGGGAAGGGGGTGGAGGCAATAGCATGATGGGAGTCGTAGTCACAGACATTGCTCAGCCTCACAACTGGCCCATCAACACCACCCTGAACCATGCTCACATCACAGGGAGTGGAGAAGGACTCACAAGATGGCTGACACTGGCTACTGCTGTGGGGAGCACAAGGCCCTGCTGCCAACTGTGCACCAACAAACAGCAGGACACCACTGACTGACATCCTGAGAGACAACTTACACTCCCTGCAACGCAAGCACGTTCCATGGTGGGATAACTGACTGGCTGGCTGGGTGGGAAGGAGGTCTGGCTGTCAACCAAACACAAGCAATGCAGACCATGTTCACACCCCAGAAAATACATAGAAATGCCCAAATAATGCAGGACAATGTGCCACACCAATATCAACCCCTGACTGTGACGACTTAGGACAATGCAATGTACAGGCCCGCACCCAGAGGCATAGTCACAACTGTCATGTGTGTCAACCACTGATGCCTGCAGAAACATGACATACATTGTTTGTGTCTCCCAAAAACAGGTGATGATGGGGACACAGCAGCAGACGCTGAGGAGTCCCAGTCCCAGACTCAAGAGGATGCCGAGCTCACTGGCGTCGTACAGCCTCTGTCCTCCTCGGACGATGAAGAACAACCTGGCACATCCGGTGCAAGTCAACATGCAGCACCAGCAGGACCACCAGCTGCAGCACCAGCAGGACCACCAGCTGCACCCCCTGCACCCACCCCTACAACGACTGTCACCACGAATACCATCCCTGCCGACATGGACAGAATAAGGAGCAACACCAGCACAGTGACCCTGGACCAACCTGGGGCCATGGACACCACCACCACCACCAACCCCCAAGGTGGACCAGGGTTATCTGTGCGTGCCACTGCACACACTGCACATGTCAGCAGGGGTGGTG